>JAOTQP010000870.1:34043981-34077350 GCA_026413545.1 Cichladusa arquata | reverse complement strand
CAAGCCGCCGCCGCCCCGCCGCTCACCATGGTGCCGGTACCGCTGCCGCCGGGACCCGCCGTCCGCCGCCTCCTTCAGCAGTGAAGCAGCGCCGCGCCGCAGCCCCACGAGCTCCTCCGGAAATGGCGTCACAGCGGCCGCCGCTTCCGGGCCGCGCGGCCTCCTGGGAGCCGCAGTCCGGCCGCGCGGCCTCGGCGCTGCTCTCTTTGAGCCGGAGACCTGTCAGGAAGAAATTCCTTAGGCTGGGTGGAGAGGCACGGGAAGGGTTGCCCAGAAAAGCGTGTGTGCCCCATCCCTGGCGGTGTCCAAGGCCAGGTGGGATGGGGCTCTGAGCATCCTGGTCGAGTGGAAGGTGTCCCTGCCCATGGCGGGGGGGTTTGGAGCTGGATGATTGTTAAGGTCCCTTCCAGCTGAGACTACTTTGTGATTTTGCGGTTCTGTGATATTCCTGGAGGTCAATTCTCAGACAGGTCAAAAGCATTTCTAGTTACTGCTTATGGCCTCCAGGGCGCTCGACAGACCATCCCGGAGGGCTGCTCTTAGACCACGTCTCCAGTTAAAAACAGTGAACAGGAGGTGCCCAGCGCAATCCCATTCAATTCAGAAAAACTGGTAACTATTCGCCTTTGTCAGTGTGAGACAATGCTTAAACTCTGCTTTGTCACTGCTTTTGCTCTACAACAAGACCATTACCTGGTCATATGAAAAACAAAAAAAAAACCTAAGCCAACCTGTATTATTTTGTATGACTCATCCTCAAGAATTAATTCCAGCTGGTATCCCTCTTCGTGCTGCTAGATACTAAGCTCTTGGGATATATGCAAAGTTATCTGTTCTAGATTCAAACTGGCCAGAGACAGAAATCTATCCCAATGGAGATGGCAAAAAAGAACACGACTAAAACTCTGCGAACTCTCGCCTGTATTGCTACTTTTATCAGTACCTGGTTCGTATCAGTTCTTGAGTACATTAGGCTTTTTGTCCTGTTTTCTTCACAGAGTTAGATACACTTCCCTCCACAATCCTGCTCTGAAAACTAGACTACTAATTTAATTTAAATATCTTTAGTTTTTCCTTGTACTTATGCAGAAAACTAAGTTTTGCTAGGGCAAATAAAACTGAAACAATGTAAACAGCTTCTCAGAATCACAGCATGCATAAAGATTTGCTCTGAAGTAATAATTCATTTTAATTCACATTTGCTGCTACTGTGGTGAGTTGGGAGAAAAAAGATTTAAAATGCCTCAGACTTATTGAAACTATGGTCTTTGAAAGATCCAATGCTCACAGAAAAACTACAGCAAATTCGTAAATTTGGTTTAAGGGGCTTTTGAGCATTGCTAAGCTATAATTCACAATGTGTAAAAGTAGTGACACTAGAATAGGAAGAACACAGCAGCAGTGCTGTGCTCCTGCCTCTCAGCTGTGCAGTGCCCTCACCTCTGTTGTGCCAAGGGCAATTTTTCAAGTTGCATTGCATGTGAAGAAAAAAATGCCCCATCTAAAAAAATCTCATTTAAAAAAAAAATCTTAATGTTCATGACAAAGATGTGACAGAAAACCAGCAGAAACGAAACAAAATCTTAGCAATGAATTTACAGACTTCAGATCACCATTATCAGTTTTGGGCATTTTTTTCTACTGAGGAATGACTGGGATATGGAGGCAGGGAGGAGGGCAGAGAGAGTTACATGAAGCAATGATTTAAAGAAAAGCCAAAAAGATTATACAAACAAAACACAACACAGTGACACTAACTGCTAACTACTGAAGTAACCCATAGACAATTTTTAAAAGAACAACAGAAAAGATTATACAAACAAAACACAATACAGTGACATTAACACTGCAAACTATGAAGTAACCCACAGACAAGTTTTAATGTAAAATCAATAGTTTATTGCCATGCTACAATTTTTTTTTCCAAATGAAGTTGGCACTGGTAAGGGGAAAAATGTACATAACACATTTTTTTAAATGCACATTTGGTAAGCTTTCTCAGTAATGACAGCTTAAAAGAAGTGAAATTATTTTTAAGATTAATGTGGAATGGCATAAAAATACATTTTTTCTGCATAGTATAAGAAATACGGAATGTTTGTAAAAACAAATTCACTGAACAGGGAAAATTACTTGAAATTTTATAAACAATTTGGCAATGGTACTCCCACTGTTTAGACTTTTTTATATAAAAGAAATAAAAATCTAGAAAGCTACCTTTATACAAAGTTGCTATATTTATGCCTTTAAGTAGGAAAAAACATTTTATAATGCAAATTAGGACATACAATAATCTTACAATATGATACAATGTAATGACAAGAAAGGAACATACAACATAAGATTTTGGCCTTTGTAGAAATGTCTATTTCTGCATTTAATGAACGCGTTTGTGGCACACTGGTGGCTACTGTATCACTACTGCCAGTCAGCTGTGACTGGCGAGGTGCGCAGCTGGCACACAGACTGCTTCCAGGAGACCAAAGGTGATGCTGCAATGACGCGAGACGTGGAAAAGGCAACGTGCCTGCTGGTCGAGCCATCTGGGCTGTGGGACACCATACAACACTCTTTCCTCTCATACTCTCATTAGAGCATTTCTTATACATTCAGTTATTAAGTACCAAAGTCTTACAAGTGAGAACGTCTGTGTTCGCGATTTGGCAAATTTTCAAAATACAAAGTTAGTACCAAATATATAATATATTATATATAAAATGCGGGTGTATGATATACACACATATTCCAATGCAAAAAAACTGCATTATTATGGAGTTAAATTCGCTGACATCCATTCCTAAATATCATGACCATTAAAAAACAGGTGTAATCCTGATCTTTCACACATTTTAGAATCACTTCCTCTTTCATACACAATAGTTAAAGCAATATATATGCAAGTATGACTAAGAAATCAAAATTCCCATAATTATCTGAACTCTGACCACAACAAATAGGATTTGGTTTTCAGTACATGTAATTAAATATATTTATATTTTTACATCTTTTTAGACCATTCCTGAAGAACTTGACCAACCAGGTCCTCAGGCATAACAGAGCTGTTACGTTAGCAGAACTTGATCTTGCAGGAGCACATCCAGTGGCCCTTGAAGTCAACAGGAATCATTTGTTCGGCTTCAAGGGACACTACATGCAGACCAAACAAGCTCTGGAAGGGTCACCCTGCTAACAAGGAAGATTTGCTGATGACATCAAAGCTCCTTGTCAGACTTTCTTTCCTACTGCCAAGGGGAAGGACCGGAGCAAAGGATATGTGGACCTGGGCTCCCTGGGTCGCTTGGCAGGCGGTGCCAGGAACAGCTGTACACAGCACAGCCCCAGCACTGGGCATTGGCACGGTGAGCTTCATGGCACCTTTCATACTCAGGCTTCTCATGGAAAGCAGAGGAGCTGCTTCCCCCAACTCCTCACTTGGCAATTTGGTCACTACAGGTCTCAGACAGGAGCTCTGGCTGGGACCCCAAGGCATTTAGTACTTTGTAGACACAGAGGAAGATGGTCCCTGTTCTGAAGGGCTTGAGCCTATTTTTCAGTCATAGTTTTTACATAATCTCCTTTCTATATACACATATTTGCTACATAAAATAGAATTACACCAAAGTAATGGATATAGCGGGAAACATTGTCACAATATATGTATATTACCACACTAAATAATTACTAAAACTGCAAGAAAATTTTCAAAAATGCCCTTCATAATGTATAAAAATATAGAAAGGTCCAACACTTGTTTCATCAACCTTATTTCTCATTCTCTGTTTCTACCTGTACACCTACATACTTCCAAACAAAATACTGCGTTAATCTGGAGTAAACACCGTGTTAGGAAAATATCCTCATAAGACATCTGACAGACTTAGTCACATACCTTACAGCACAGCACAAGAAATAATGTATACATGGTCAGAGTAGCAGATGCTAAGTTACTCTTTTTTTTTTCTTCTGATTCACTTATCTTGTCCAAAAGAGGAAGTAATTCCTAAAGATCGTGAAAGAACCTCAACATGATTTCCTTTTTCATAATCTTCTGTAAGAAGGACATCAGCAAATCTGACTCCATCTTAACGCAGTTTTTTGTGGTGGAATTTCTTCTGATTTTTTTTTCCTTGGAGTGTATATGAATTAAAAATAAAGATATAATAAAAGAACTTAGGTTTATATTAAGTAAATACTGACAAATATAAATGCCTGAATTGCTACCTCAAGGAAGAAATGGGAAAGATCATATCATTAAATTCCAAAAATACCTAACTCCTATCTTTCATAATGAAGGACCAGACTCCTTTGGGGGAAATAGGAGAATTTCAGATTTAAGTCCACTACTAGTTCCTACTCCATTAGTTTCATCTTATTTGCAGCCATTAAATAAATTAGTACAGTGCAGAAATGGAATTTTACCATGGATATCACCTTACATGAAGCAAGGAATACTGCTTAAAAATAGAAGTCCAAATCAGATACATCATTATATACTCAAAATAGTAACTGACATTAATCAGAATTTCCATTTTTACTTCACCGTCAATGAACAATCTGCTCTCTACTGAATCTCTCTCACAATTCAACAATTGTACTTTCTATAAAAGCTCTGAAGACTTTAATAGGAATAGTGCTTCAATGCACATCACCAGATTCAACCCCTGTCAAATGCAAAACATACTTATTGGGGGAAACAAAAGATGTTCTAATAAATGTCACAGTTTTCAGAATGGTCTTTTTCAATATTGTTTCAGGAAGTCAGCAAAAATCACCACAAAAATTAAAACAATTGGTCCTCCTTCTGACACCATTTTGAGGAAAATATTATTTTCCTGATGTAACAATGGAATGAATTCTCACTCCCTGTATTTCTAGTACAATCTTTATTATGTACTTTTGGTCACTTTTTTGTGTTAACAACTCCATTTCCTTGTTTAAAAGATACAGTAAAGTATGTCTTTCCCAAATCATTGCACTAAAGGAATACCTACAGTTCAAGGTTTCCCCTTGTCGAATGTGTTTGAAGGGCAGCAACCGACTGCACATTATGGATGAAAAGTAGAATTGATGGAGATGCTACCATTTTTACAGGACCTAGTTTATGTAAACTTAACATGCCACATTTACTAAAGAAAATGGTTACACATTTCTAGTTTCTCAGTCTATACACCTGTGGGCCCAAAATAAATATGATCTAAATTCCATTGAGAGATTTCAGCTGAAAACTGAATCCTATATTACAGACACTAAATCTAACATCACAGACTTTAAAAGAGACTGAATGGAAAAAATATTTACCAAGTCTCAAAGGGTAAAGTGCATTGCAACTGCATCTACTTCAAGGGGCAGAAAATAAGGAATGCTAAAGATGAGTAGTGTGGGTGAGAGGGACTACGCAGTATGTTTGCAGCGTACACAAAATGAGAAAGCATTATCCCACCTGTAAAACTTAACAGGTTAAAAAAGTAGTCCTGGAAAATACATCATCCGATTTGTTAATATAATTAAGGCTACAGACAGTTGAAATTTCAGTAAGTTCTCAATTCTGGGGACCAGAGCTAAGAAAACATTCTGAAACTTCCAACAATGTACAAAATTTGCTCAGACCATTCTTTTTATCTGAGACTATTCAGAAAAAATGCATAGGACAGTGCACTGGAACTAAGGAGGGATATGGCTGGTTGTTGGAATTTCAGCAGGTCACTTACGATCTACCCAAAGCCTCTGCTTCCCTATTTAGTAGTTAAGAATATTATTACTTCCCTGCCTCACAGGTGTGTTTTAAGGGTCCAGTCAATTAGTCCAAACTATACAGATGAGGACCATATATTTCTAAGCAGCCAGCTAGATCAAACAGGTTTGCCTCAAAACATATGCTGAAGCACTAGTTCAGCTCACAAATTTAAGTGAGCAGTATGCTAAGAACAAGAATCACACCAGTATTATTAACCCAGTAAGTATTTTGCAATACATGGTAATTTCCCTTCAGTACAGACCAGGAGGTCCATAAGGGGAGGAAATGGCAAAGATGTGAGGGAGCAGTTACAGAATCAAAGAATCAGTAGGCTTGGAAAAGACCTCTAAGATCACTGAAGCCAACCTATAGCCGAACACCACTTTGTCAACCACACCACAGCACCAACTGCCGTGTCCACTCTTTCCTTAAATGCTTCCAGGGACAGTGACCACCACCTCCCTGGGCAGCACATTCCAATGTCTAATCAGCCTTTCTGTGAAGAATTTCCTGCTAACATCTACCTGGCACAGCTCAAACCTATGTCCTCTTGTCCTGTTGCTGGCTGACTGGAAGAGACCAACCCCCACCTGGCTACAACATATCAAATGCCTAGCTCTAGGTAGTCTTTACCTTCTTGAGTACCGAAGTCTCCTCACAAGTCAGCAAGTCTCTCACAAGAGTATGCACTGGCTGACCATGAAATAATTATTAAAGTTGTTTTTTTTTAAATCTCTTTTAAGTTCCTCTCAATGGTCTCAATGACTCCCATCTTTTACTTCAGCAAATTATGTTCTTTGTCCATCTGGTATTGCAGTACCATACAGTCTGTAAAGACTAATGAAAGCCAGAGTGAAAAGGTGGTCTGATACCACCTAATGGTATGGCAAGAGACATATATTTCATATGCTACTACTGCTGCCACTACTAAATGAGAGAAGACCAAAGAAAAAAGTTGTAGGAACAGAAATACACACCGATTTAGAAGACAGAAAGTAATTGTAGTTTGGTTTTTATAAAACTTCAATTCAAATATTGCGTGGAGATCCTTAATGCTTTTTCAGATCTCCAAATGGCTTTTCTTGCATGTTTTTCCTCACAGTTCAAGGGTTATTTTACATCATACCAGTTCACACAAGTGTCAGTTCCTTTGCAATCATGGGCTCAAGAGCAATCTCTTCTGCTGCTAGTACCAAGGTGCACCTGCAATACTGCCAGAATTCTAAGATTATTCAGAGTATTAATAAACAAAACAGGAAAAAAAAAACTTCTAAGGGTGCCTCTGTCATATTCAACAAACAACATTCTACCTGGATGTACCTGTAACACTGAGCAGCCATCACTGTAACCAAATTCACCAACTGCAAAAAGAAAGCAAGTATGCTCATAGATAATACTACCTTCAGATAATTTACTACATATCCTTTTAAATTAAAAGTACACTATCACCTATGAATGCACATTTCTAGAACGTACAACTTTCTATAAAGAACTATCAAGTCCAGTACCCTGCCTCCCGTGTAACCTGTGTCTGATGCTTTAGAGGAAGACAATAACTGCATAATAAACCTTTCCAGTTGTGCAATAATGCATGATGCTGGAGAGCTGGAATATTTCTGTCAGGCATAAAAAAGTAGAACACTGGACGAAGACAACCATTTGACCATCAAGAGTCTCGCTTTGTCAAATGCAGAGAGTAAGACAAATACATAGGTGACCCTGAACAATTAAAGCTATGTACAAAACTTTGACTTTTAAAACACGACATTATGGAACAAATAAAAAGGAAACACACAAATGCAAAGAAAAGAAGGCACACTGAACTAAGAAATGACAAGAGAGCCTTAATTCATACAGCCCACCTGTGAATTCCTTCACAAAAAAAGCCCAAAACTCTAATGAGATTAAAATTTTGTCAGATTTCAGAGGGAATTTGATATGTCACTTGGAATTCTATTCCAACGGAAGGAGCTTAAGGCTGGTTTTTTATGTGTTTATAGCTCTGATCAACAATTGCCAGTGTGACCTCTCAAACATCACACAAGTTCAGAAAACTGTCAGGAATTAAGAGGCCTTCTTGCCCACAGACAAAAAAAAGTGTGGTGTTTATATTCCTTGAGATGAACCAGTATCTCTTGTGTATGTCAAACTGAATGAATTAACACATTACATACATTTCACTCTGGAGAAACCACTTCAATGAGGAATGAACGTCAGATATGTATACTGAAAGATTAGGTTTACCTGCTAATAATGCACATATCAAGAGGCTTTAAAAAGTGTTATCAATGCCATTAATGAGTATAGGCACCAGACCAGAATATTTATAAATTCAAAACTGGCATGTCACTCAGATTCTAATCAATTAAGGAGGCACTGTGAAAGGTGGTGATGCTGCTATGCTGTAATTACTTCTACTGTAGAATGAAATAGTGTTACCTAAAATGAATACTTGCTCTACATTAATTCCCTTTAGTAAGACAAGTACATGAAGTATGCAGAAGTTCTATTAGTCTATAAAAGGCGTTAGTGTTAAGAAATGCAAAGTACTCGCATCTTCAATTTTATAAACTTCACAAAAGGTGCAAATGATTCAATGCTCCCCAGGCTCACATAGGCAGGTCAGTACTGTTATGTCTAGTTTTCCTAGAAGTACCATCATCTCGGGGCAGTGCTTTTTGCAAGCTTGACATAGCAGCAGTTCTTTCAATGTCTATCACAGCATACAGCTCTGTGCGCCTGGTTGGAGTTTGCGGAAGTGGAGTGGTGGGGGTTTTTGGAGTCTGAGGGTTGTCAGAGTCACTACCACCTTCCAAGTCAACCTGTATGTAGTTGAGCTGCCTGTGTTCTAAACTTGGACGCCTAATGTCAAAGTTAAAGACTGTTGGGGTACAGTCCCGACGTCGTGTAAATTCTACTTTATGAGCACTTGCTGGTACTGTTACATTCTCTGTATTGACATAGTTATGCATTAGATCTAGGTTATTGTGGTAGCCATTCAGAGATGGGGTCTTTGGTCCTAAACTGTCATCTTCATCTCTGCTCAGCTTGCGGGCTTCCCAAACAGGAGGCAAGGATGGCAAGTTCTCGTAGTTCAGCAGCGCAGTTCTCCTCTGAGCAGAGTTGTTAATGTTCTGCGTGTCTGAGGTACTGGTTGATGTCAAGCGACCTCTCCTGACCCCTGAGGCACTAGGGATTGATAACCTATTTATATTTTCATACACCAATTTATTACCAGATGGTGTCTCTCTACGTTCATCACTGTCGTACCCAGTGTCCCATTCACTGTTGTTTGTGCTGCTGCCACTAACTTGATCTCTCCCAAGTTGTTCCAGTTTCTCTCTTTCCATTAACTGCCTTTGAACAGGTGTTGGTCCTAAAACAAACTTCACTCCTTCAGGCTCCAGGAGAACCTGAGCATCTCTGTCATCAGTACACATCTGATCTTCTTTCACTTTAGTTGCTTCAGTGTTTGAAAGCTTTGATTCCAGTGGCACATGCACACTTGATCGATTTTTTCTTTCCTCTTGTACTCCAGTAGTGTTTACGTAAGTGTGCACCTAAAAGGGGAAGAAGAGAGAAGAAATTCAAATACTATTGTGCCTTTCTCTCCCCTCCAAATGTATTAACTCCCCACCTTTCTAATCAAAATACCTGAAAAGAAAAACTTGTGATGGCAGGTGTTTAAGAGCAAAAGTCACCTCTCTTGCATTTTACCAAACTGTAGTCAGTTTTACGCTTTCTCCTTGAAATTTTGTTGTTACTTATGTTAATGTTCCTCTTAACGAAAAAACAGAATTTATCTCTTACACTGATAATTATTTCTATTTGATGTTTATCTCAGTTGTGCTCTAGTTCTAGAGCTTGGCTCTAATCAAGGCCACCTTGGGCTGCTCCAGCTTAGATCATTACTTTACCTAGGCAGATCACTGAGAGCTCTACTTTGTTGTCCCTTACCAGTGACCAACAGTTACTTTGGCTAAGTTAATGTTCATAACTTCCAAACTGCAAGGAAATCTACTGTCCATACAAGTATAATTAAAAAAAAAAAAAAAAAAAAAAAAAAAAAAACAAACAGAAAGAAAACCCCAGAGAGACCTAAGAAAACCCTCGGTCTCTTGCCTTGTGTACTGCTCCAGGAACAAAAAGAGAGGGTCTACAGGAAGAACTATCCATTCTTTCTTCAGGAGACAACAGCCTCCTAAGAACAGGAACTCAAGTAGAAAAATATACAATTCCATATAAAGTGTAGCACTCAGAATTAAAAAGAAGCAGGAGTTGGCACTGTATGTCACTAAGAAATGCAAAAATACACTCCTAGGTTATATCCCTCCAATTTCCACAGTGGATCAGTACAAGGCTGAATGGGAAAGACTGGATTCCTTCTCTAAATTTTCATTCTATCTCTGGATACCCAAACAGCAAAAGTAGTATTTTACAGCAGCAGTCATGTAGCTTGCCAGCCTCTCTTGTCAAGCTCTGCAAGCTGAAGTGTCACTTACTAGCTCACTTGACTCCTCCACTGATTTTTTAAACTCACTATTCAGTAACTCCAACGATAACACCCGAGCTCTTCTGTGAGGGCTCCTAACAACTCCTTTCCCACAAGATAGTTCAGAACACTGCTCTGGCTACCTTCTCTGGTTTCTAATGCTGTTTCTTGTCACACATGAATGTCTTCCTAAACCACATGACATTTTCAAACTTGACTATCATTTTCATCAGTTACCTGAATGATGAGAGAGAGCATACCCTAAGAGTTTTCAGTCTATCCAGACTTGTACGGATTCCACTGAGAGGTACTTCAGCAGCCTGGAGAACCAACCTCATAGAAACCTTATGAAGTTCAGCAACAGCAAATAGAAAATCCAGTTCTTGGTATGAAACAACACCAACAAGCTAGATATCAACTGACTGAAAACAGCCTTGCAGCAAAACTTCAGGGGTCCAGGTGGATGGTAAGTTGAATGCGAGTCAGTAGTCTGCTCTTGCAGCAATAAAAACCAAACATGCACTGGTTTGTGTCAGCGATAGCACAGCCAGTAAGTTAAGGAAAGTTAGTGCTACCATCAATTCAGCTCTCAGGAGACTGAACCTGAGCTCCAGAGCACAAGACAGACAGCACCATACTGAGGCAAGTCCAGTGGAGGGCCTTAACTAGAGAGGAGCTGGAGCACATCACATACAAGGAGATGCTGAGGACACCATCTTTATGTGAGCTCCATTTTAAGAGAAGGCAGGAAATCACCCAATAGCTGTTTTTAACTACCTAACAGATAAAGCAAAGACGCTTTTTGGGGATGTTCAGCAAAAGGCCAAGGGACAACCAACACCAGATCTAACAGGCAAAAATCTGATAACATATTAGAGAGAAATGATTTCACAACAAAACTGGTGAAACACTGGAACGCATGGCTCAGATTCTGTGAAATCCCCTTGCCTGTAGTATTCAAAACATGTCCAGGACAAGGCTCCGTGCAGCTGTCTGTAACTTAAAACTTTGATCTAGAGAACTGGAGGTCCCTTCTAACGTTAATTGTTCCATGACTTCTATTTGGCAAATAGAAGACTTACTGTAAAGAAGCTTTTCCTGTACACAGAAATTCCTGTATAAAGAGACCAGGATCTCTCATTATAATGTACAATTACTTATGTTTATAAACAGTTACTGAATAGCTACTGAAATTTTTGAAGAGTATAACACAAACACATACTTTCTGTATCTTTATTTTTGTATAAAATATTAATTCCTCAGCAAGCCATTCTACAAAGTATGATGTTAAAGAGGCAAGGCAACACTTTTCTGAGGTAGTTAAAATACCGTAGGAATACGTTACACCTGTACTGGAAAACACAAGAGAAAGCCTACAGAACACCCATTAGAAAAATCTGAGGTAATGTAGAACCTAAGTAGTACGAAGGGAAAAAAACACCCACTTGCTCCTCTGCTACAAGTAAAGGATGTGTTGACTCTTCACCGACAGAGGGGAGGCGTGCGCTGCCGACAGAAGGATGTCTGCTGGAAGGGTGTGATGAAGCATCTCCAAAAGATGGGTATCTGGGATAGCCGTTGGGTAAACTTTGTGCATTGAACCCAGGAGCTGATTCAATTAGAAAACAAGAAAACCATATTAAAATAGAACATTTTACTGTATATGAATAAGATACTTTGTGTTCTTAAGTTTAATTTTCAAAAGAGAAAGTGAAATATGTAAAACATATTAAATATTCACAAAGCTCCATTTTGCTTGGAGGAAGGAAATGGAAAACAGAACAGCACCCCGGTATTTACCGGAACACATTTCTGAAGCAACCACTGAAACTCAGGTGTATTACACACCCAGTAAACTCCCTCCAACTTCTCTTTCCCCCATTAACATCTCTCCGTGACAAACAGAGACTCCTTTACCTAAGCTTCCACTTCTCTGAAATCAGAGCAAAAATCAATTTCTTGTTTCAAATATCAAACCATCTGCCTAGGATTTCAAAAATACCAGAAAATTTTAGGTAAATACTTCACTCACCCATTCATCTACTCAGAGCAAAAGAAAGATTCCAAACCAATTGCACATATGATTTAAACAGCATTTTCCCCCCTAATAAAAAGTATGAAACATTGCCCAACATTAACATTTCTCTGAAATGCTACAGGTAAAGCATGTTGATATATCATAAAGCAATTCAAAAGGTGTATTCATAAGTGTTCTTACACAACAACTAAGTTCCCAAAACTTTTTTCTTGAAGATAATCCTCAGCAAGTACCTCAAGAGAATGCATTACTGGTAATTAGCCTCTCAGCTTTAAATTAGCCTTCCTTTTAATTACTTAAAGATTAAATTCAAATCAAATGCTATTTTCAGCTAAGTACCACATTACATTCAGGTATGTCATCTGAGAGTAGAACCACACTTACTTGTAGGTGTTCGAGGCGTTCTTGGTACTTCCAACTCAGTTTGATGATTATTCCTTTCTACTACTGGCTCTTCTACCACATTTATGCTGTTATTCTGCATTATTTCTTGCAACATGTTAAATAGCTCTTCTGCCCGGGCACACTTAAAGGCAAAGATTCCTATAAATACACCAAAAAAAAAAAAAAAAAATCAAAACCCTCTAACTCAGAAACATGCCTTGCAATATATATAACTTTCAAGAACTAGGACTGGAATCCACATAATGAATACCTGTTAAAGGAGCAAAAGTGTTGTGAAATTTTTATTGCACTAAAAACACACAGAATTACTGTGACAACCTTTAAAGTGGTTATCTAATAGAAGGATAAGGTTCCCATGCACCAAAAGTTAAAACAGAACAGAAAACTGATTCAGTTAGGAGCAAAACTAAGTTTTGAGTGCTAAATGAGGGGAAAAAACAAGGTTTTGTTTCCTTTTTAAAGCTGAATAAAAGGATACCTGTTAAATAAATATATATTTTTAAAAACATTGAATGATACTACAGTGGTGCTACAAAGTTGTATTTCCTAAATCAGATTTCTATTAAACTACCATAAAAATAAGATACCTGCACAACAGAAAAGGATTTAAACACTGGATAAAAGTTTAGTTTCTTTAAGAAGACTAAAATGAAAAGCTAGTAAGACAAACTGTGTGAAACAGACAGTAACAAACTAATTGCTTTAGGCTAAAGGATAGACACAGAACACAAAGTTAGCAGCAATACCATGTATTTTGCGTGTGTATTGTGCCACTTTGCCTTTGAACAGCAGGGAGTTCCCAACTTACCCTCACCAGCAAAGTCGCAGCTTTGGATTATTCTTCCATTGAAAGCATGAAGTTAAAGTTGACATGCTTGTTAAACGTGGGTGCAGGTGCTCATTTTTTAAAGTGAGTATTACAATCTTAAAACACTCTTTACTGAAAACTACCTACCTATACAGCCACTTCTGTAAGAGCAGTTATGTGAATATGCTGGGAATTACTAGCATCATGTATTTATTTAGGGATGCAGAGCTGTGACAGATCAGAACACCAGAAATGCTTCACATGGCAGAAGATCACACAACCCCAGCTGGGAATACACCAAATGGGCTATGAGGAATGATGTTTAGCTACTAATATACAACTGCTGAACTGCATAAGCTTCATGTTTGCAACACTGCAGCTATAGAGCTTCTACTACTGCATGTCCCTGGCCCCTAATACAGCCATGTACAATAGTCCATATTTAATATTTTGTATATTTCTGAACATTCACACTGGATATTTAAATCTTAATGGACAAAACCCAGGATTTTTTAAAAATCCAGATTTACAAGCTTTAAAAAGCTCCCAGTACGTTTCTGAGAAATTCAGCTGCCTTTAAATACATTCCTATTAAATACAATGTGATCTGTCACACAACATGGTGACATACCAACTTCTCCAAGTTTTATATCCTGAATTTTATGTTAGATGTGCTCCCAAGACATGTCTGCAAGGTTTTTGATACCAAGCACAAACTCAATGTTTCACCATCATTGCTTCTCACAACTTATCAATTTATATTAAAGGAAAAATCAGAAACAAGAATACTGACTAACATGAGAAGTTGCTGGGCAGTATTCCAGGAATTTTCAAATGAAAAACTTCTTGGTCATCCCATGAAATGAAGATTAATTTTTGCAACTGTGCCCACAACACCCACTGTAGGTCTCAGGAACAATGTTCCATTGCAGAAGGGCAGCAGAGAACATTTTCTGCCAGATTTCCTTTTTCTCAATATTCACAGCATTTTAGTATTACATAAGGAAGGCAAGAAACAAAAGAGGGAAGAAAGAGTTGCTGCTTACACAGCCTGCTTAATCTTGTTTATAAAAACAAAAGAAAAATTAGAAGGATAGCGGAGAAGTCATTCAGATTCAGACTTGGTGTAAAATTTTGCAGACTTGCTAGTAGACTGTACAGAACAACCTTCAAATTAGTATTTTCAATTAAGTATTATTAGTATCTGTTTTCAATGTTCAGAAGAAGTAGTAAATTAAACCTGCAAAACCCAATAAAGTGATTATCTTCAAAACAAAGTTTATTACTTTAAGAATTATGAAAATTTAGTTTAGTATGGAGTATACTTCAATGTTTGAAAACATCTCCATTTCTCATAGGAGAAGAATTGAGAGTGCCTTTTAAACTGCTATTAAAAAAAACCTTGCCTTCCTTTATTTCTGCTTGGAGAATGACTATTGACTAGGTTTAGTTATGATCCAGTTCTTCCATCTTTCTGACGTTTTAACAGTGAAATTAAAAAACAAACCTGCAATTTCTCAATGTCTAAAATTATTGATAAGAACACTGGTAAATGCCAAAAGTCCAGAAGAACATTGGAACTTAATTTCACAATATATGAATGCATAGGAATTCCAACCACACACAGCTATTTTCACAGTAGGAAGAGGCAAAATGAGGGTGAGAGCTCAGCAGATACAGCTCTTCTCTCAGGGACTGCTGCAGGGAAGAGAGAAACAACTGAATGTTCTCAGAGGGAGCCAACCTTGGCCAAGACAGGCATGGTCTGAGTACTGGAAAGGTAACCATCTTTTTCTGAAAGCCACTTAAAAAATAACTGAGCATAGCTGAAGTATACACACCTCAAACAAAAACATCAAAATTTGAGAATTAAGTAATTGATATGAATGAAAGTTGTATTTGCTTTAGGAAGAGGATGAAACACAAGTGTGTTACTGAAGACAATAATAAGGTGGGGACATCCTGTTTGTATCAGTGCTCCAGCTTTTTAAAATCTTAAAAAACCAGAATTCTTTCAATTCTGAGGGGAGTCCTCCACAGTTTCAGATTCTACTGCCTCCTCTTGAAGTCAAGTCAACCTCTGAGGCAGAACCTCCTTGTCAAAACCACCTTCTAAGTCAACCAAAAGAATACTCACATAGAAGCTTGAAGTCCTCCAGAGCTACAAATGCCAAAAACTATGTGCATCTCAAATCCTCGTTCTACCAGAAGACCATTCCTCAAAAGGCAATTTTTTTTCCAGAAACCACATTCACATATAGAACTATAGCCTTTATAACTCTTGCCAAAGGACTGAAAAATATCTTCCAACATCAAATAAATTTCCAAAAAGCTTTCTATACAACATTTCCACATACCTTGTCCAGTTTGACACCTTCGACCACTTTCAAAAGAGAAAAGATTTGAGTCATAGCCATAGCGACGGAGACAGAGGTAGTGCCATTTTACAGAGTCCCTTTTACGGGTGTACAAAATTAGTTCTGTATCTGTAAGTTCCATTATGCCAGAACCCAGTTCATTACCATCATCATCCACATTAATAACCTATAAAAAAGAAATTTAAAAGCATTAGGTAATTACTATTTTAAGAAACAACACCACTTTTAATAATCTTAATGCCTGACTGGTAGACTCCAACTATCATATGCTATCATATTAGTTACAATATTTGAAGTGAGTGCTCAAAAAAACCAAAAAAGAACTCAACAAACTAGTTTCTGTGCTACCCTAACCTAGAATTTAAAAAATTAAAATAATACCCATTTAAAAACAATACAAATGAGGCTGCCTAACATTACTGTAAAATCTGATGAGAAATTTAAAGTAGAAGAGATTTGTAAGTTAAATATTTTTTTAAACTGGGTTTATGTACATATTCTAGTATTCCCACATGGATAAGGCATACCTCAGATAATGGAATCTTTCAGAGCCCCATTTCTAAAAAAAAAAAATATTTGCTTTGTCATATAACCCCACTTACAGTTGGGAAAAGGAATGAGAAAGGGTAAGTGGCTCCAAGATAAAGCTTCCCTCACATACATGTATAGCCTTGCACTGTGCTGAATCACCCGAGAGTTTCAGGTATTTTGCTGCCTTTTTAAAGTCAACAAATAATTCAAATGCCTTATAGCCACCTTGTGTGAAAAGATGCATATAAAGCTAGTCTCATTCTTTCTGCTTTTAAGCCAGTTTTGAGGTCATCTGCATCCTTTATAGAATTTGGGCAATACATACTCCCCTTTATTTTACCTCACAATGCTGCTTTTAGTGGGATTCTTTCTTAATCAATAAAAAAGCTACCAAAAAATTTCCCAACTGAATTAATGTTACTCCTTAAAGATACATTTTGAACTTGAAATCTAGTCAATTGAAAAGAATTAGGAATCGTTTCATCTGTCTGTGAGGCTTATGCCCATTTTCCTCATTTTACAGATTACATTCTTTCATCTCTCCCTCCCTCACCTCCCCCAACCTCACTGCTAAACAAACAATAGAGAAGTTCTACAAGGAGTAAAATTGGAACTAGTTACACAAAGTGATGCATAAAGAGCAAGAAAACAGAAAAATATTTTATCCTTCAGCTTTCTTAACTGATAATATTAAACATTTCCAGAAATTCCCATAACTTTAAAGCTCATTTCATTGTTGCCCACAGGCAATACATGAATCAATTTTCACTATGGAAACATTACATTCCTTTGTCAACTCACAGAGACAGTTTGGAGCACAGAAGCAAATCTGACTTGTGTGACCTATGCAAAGGTATGTTGACTTACAGTCACTGACTTCAGCTGCTTCATGCTTAGCATATCAAGCACATGAAGGAGTGTTCGCAAGCTTATAAATTCCAGAGATGTATGAGAGAAAAGGGAACTTAGAAATTATATTTCTCCACGTAAAGGACAAAAGTTTTCAAAATGTATAATCAGCAGCGACCTGCAAGTAGTCCCAAAATTTTCTATAGATGACCCCACATTCAGGCTCATAATCACACTTCCCCAAAAGCTGTTTATTCCCTTATGCTAAGGACTCCTTTCTAACTTAGCCTTCTGTAACCTTCCATAGGCAACAACACTTACTTGGGCTCTACCAACTGAAACAGAGAAGGATTAAAATCACAGGGTTTCTTCTCTTCCTGAAGATCAAAACTGTCCTAAAAAGCCTACCCTGTCTAGGGAATTCCTGTCACCGCTGATAAGAGAGGGTTTCTCAAAGAGAAACCTGTAGCCAGAGGCACTTGCAATTCTGCAGTATTTCAACTGTTCAGAAATTTGCACTCTATTTTCATTACTTTTTTTAATCACAGACCTAGTCTGTAGGAAAACAACAAAATAATGCACAGCATATCACATCAGCTGCATACCTTAAACTTGTTTCGGTGGTTATCTGGGACAGTTTCTTTATCTGGACAGCTACAACAGCTACCCATGACTTCTTTAGAAGACCATCTGATCTCTAAAAGGGGGAAAAAAACAACCAATGAAATGATCATTTAGTTGAAGTAAAAATGAAGTAACATCAACAAACAACCCAATGCAAATTACTCTGACTTACAATTCTTCATGACGAATCTTCCAGTCACATGTAATAAAAAAATCAACGTAGATACTAAAATACGATAATTTAGATTTGACAGTAAGGAGTGGCAACACTGAGCTGTTAAATTCCTACCACTAACTCAATTTGAGGTTACTACCAAATAGAGTCATTTGATTTGTCACCTTAATTTCCATGGTAGCAGCTTGAG
Source organism: Cichladusa arquata (assembly GCA_026413545.1). NCBI lineage: Eukaryota > Metazoa > Chordata > Aves > Passeriformes > Muscicapidae > Cichladusa > Cichladusa arquata. The sequence continues at coordinate 34,059,126 of JAOTQP010000870.1, read as the reverse complement.
GGAAAACAAAACCCAACCACTTATTGTGTGAGACTTTCATTTCTTAAACCAGGCTTTTACACAAGGCTGCTATCTGGATTCCAGCTTCACCTAAATGAGCACTGCCTGGCTCAGGAGCACAGCACTAGAGACGCCCCTAGAAGCCCTGGGCTGTAGCAGGTTACCAGGCACAGGCAACACAAAGAGCCCATATGGCAATCCTGAAAGGCTGCCCTGGCTTTGGCAGCTCCTGGGTGGAGGCGTTCCAGGCCTGCAGGGAGCCCTGTGCTGGCAGCCACGCAGAGACTCTGTGCTTCCAATTTTGAAAATTTCCCATATAGCAGTGTATACTAAATCATGTAATCAAAGACAAGGGAAGGAAAAAACCCCACATTCAACATAAATATTTTAAAACTTGGGGTTTTTTTTATTTCTGTTAAGTTCTATTTGGATTGTGTTACACATCCACTTCAAAACAGTAAAATACTCAAGTAACACTGAACAGCATGGCTGAAGTAATGAAACCCAAAAAATCACCTTGATAGTTTTGGCATTTAAATTTAAAGATTTTTGTGTGTGTATGGCAAAACTTTCACCACATAGTATGATAAAATGTTTACAGAATGAAGTCTCGCAACTTGTTTCACCCTCTACCACCATGAAAAAAGGGTTCAGTCTCACATTTCTTAAATACAAGAAAGTCTGACAAAAGAAAACTTAACCCATTTAAATCATCTTTATATTGGACAGGAACTAAAATTTCCACTACACAAATGAAAAATGGGGCAAAATTCTGGAAGAGAGCTATTAAGTCAACAACAGATACGACATTAGAAATCAAGAGGAAAGAAGACAGAATGGGCTGATAAGTTTTCCTGACTAGAAGGAAAAAAAATTCAGTGTCATCCTAGGAAAACCATGACTTGGTTTCTAGACAGGCATTTTTATTAGCATGAAGCAGTAGAACCCATGTAGCACTTTAGTCTGCTAAGGGGTGAGGTGCAGAGAATACATTGAAGAGCAGCTAACTCTTCCACTTTTTTTGATCAGAAAAGCCACCCAAAAGAAAGACTATTACTCTAGAGACTGTATAAATCAGCCAACAAGAACCCCCTGCAGAAGTAACACCACCACTCCAATTAATCCAGTCATAAGGAGGCAAAATACCAGACACCTAATCAAAATCAGATTCTTTAATGTAATTTCTGGCCATAACATGTAACTTGCATTATATTGACAAAGATTTTTTCCCCAATTCAAAATGAAACTGGAGGTTGCTTGTTTGCTTCTACTCTTGCAGAAAGCAGCTATGTTACACACATTTTTTTTTTTGCATTGTGAAGTTTTGAAATTTTTATAGTAGTAGTAGCAGCAGTAGTTGTAGTAGTAGTAGTAGTAGTAGTTTTTCTTCCTCTTCTATTTAGAAAGGGAGATACAGGTAATAACACCTGTTCCTGGTTTCCTGCCCTGGCACCCCACAATGCCTCACTACAGCAATGTTCAGATGTTGTGTCACTGTGCTATTTACCCTGAGAATCCCATCCTATGAAGAGCAACAGGTGACAATAGCCTCAGTGCAGATAAACAGGGAATACTCTGGTCCATACAACATAGTTGCATATGCCCTCTAGCAAACTTCAGGCACAAATGCAGGCACTTAATAAAGCCCAGACTTATATCTCCTCAAATGTTTTGTAGTGCAAACAGAACTATATAGGTGCATGCTGTTAGTATCAGACTTTTTATGCATTCAGCATGAAATAACTGACCAAGTCTGGTGAAGACAGGTGCCTGCTTCTCCAAAAAAACTTTTAAAAAAATCCCAGAACTTAAAAAATGCAGAGCACTTTGGAGGAAAAAAAAAAATCAGAGTTGCAAGAAGAAAGCTGTAGTATATGAAGATGTTTGAGGCACAGCCTCGGTATCTCAGGAACAACAAAGAAAGGGTACGTAGTCAATAATCATACAAGCTTGTTATTTTGTCTCAAGTATGCTCTAATATTAATATTTCAGAAAACCAAGAACCAAAATGCTGCATCAAAGGAGAGATGTGAACCAAGGCTATAAGGAAGAAACTAAACAGCTAGGGAACTGGCAGAATTCAAAAATCACTCACCTAGATTTGGCCATTAATATTCCCACCCTCTGCTGCAGCATCAGGGCTTCTGTCATACTCAAAGTGTCATGCTGTCTTGTCACAGGACTAATCATTGGACCTAGAACTAGAAAGGTAAATAAAAATGTCATTTTTTTTCTTCTTGCTTTTAAGATGCCAGTTAGTAAACTAACAAAAATACAATCCTTTTCTTTATAATTATTTTGTGAGATTATGTCAAGTAAGGTCTTCATGATGTTTTAGATAAGACTGATCTCTGAGTTGCTCTGGCATTTCAATGCCTTGGAAGAAAATAATCTGGCATTCTTTTCTGCAGTGTAGCCTGTCACACTGAGGACTCCATTCATTCTCCAGTCACTGCATACCCAATTCAGTGTGGAAATGACAGATGTGAAGCTCCCGTTATCCTCAGTGCATACCAACCCAACCCAAACCAAACCACAGCACACAAACAGAAGAACATGTACAACTCACTCTAACTCCCACTTGCTAATCCTACTGAACATACACAAATGCTGACTTGTATGGCTAACACATCACCTTTTCTTTGCTTCCCTCCACGATTCTTGCTCTATGACACTGACCATAAATTGCTTGCTTTTACTTCCCCACCCCCCAGATTATTCTCACACTAGCTATCCACTCACATTTAACACTGAAAGCTAACTGCTGCTTCCATCATGCTAACAGCTTGCAGTCTCTGCTCTCTGTTTTTAAAATTGCCAAACAAGCACTTTATGTTTCCTTTGATGCTGCTTATTAAACTCAATAGAAAGGCTAATTTCTCAGAATAATACTTTATTATTATGTCTCTGCAAACTTCTTTGAGACCACTGCAGCTTTGCTTATGAATTTTTTGCTGCAATTCTTTGTATTCATCAGCTGTCCCCTGTCTTGCCCCTGGATTAAAATAATTTTGGCAAACCAAAGCACTCTGCATTTTTGCATAATATCACATGTAATGTAGTCCTAATTTCATTCCCAGGTCCTAGGCATGATTACACCAGTTGCAGAATCCTCTTACTTGTGAAGGGATTGTGCAAGACATTACCAGAAATTCAACACTGGCAAATGCAAAAATAACACTCCTAGCAAAGGAGCTCTATCTGTTAGGAAAGATCAGTCACATAGTCATGCAGTCCAACAGAAACTCCAGCTAGATAGCTAACAAAGCAAATGAAACAAAACTGTTTGGAAAGACTTAAAAGTGCCAAAACCAAAAATACAATTCTATTGTATGAATCCATAGTGCACCCACAGATGTAGTAATGTATGCCATCAGACCTCCCCTGTCAAAAAAGACAGAGTAAAAGCAGAAATATGCTACTCAGATGGCTCAGCCTGAAGAAAAGGGAGCACACAAAGCAGAAAAAAATGAGTACAGAATTATAGGTGACAAAGAGAAGATAAATTTTCCAAATGCAACCATTAGGGAACAGCAGTTGACATTAACGTCCTGCCCCATTATTAAGGGGGGGGTTCAAAGACAGAAAATTTTTTTTGCACATGGTCTGTAGCTAAACTTTGTGATCTGCAATGTCTTGTAGGAATGAATTCCAAAATTTTAAAGATTTAGAAAGTAACTGGACAAATGCAAGCTCCATGAAGAATTTTTAAACTCAAGGATGTCATATCTGGCTCAAAAAGTCTCTAGGGTGCAGATACTTAGAGGGGCCTTAAGGAATGACCATAAAATGTTCCTTCTTACTATTCCCTTCCCTATTTATTTACTATTGGCTGAGTTTACTATTTACTATCAGAAACAGGATACTGGACAAACTGATACTTCAAGTGTGACCCAATAAAGCCATTCTAATTAACATATGTGGATGACATGAACCCAGGATAAATTTGTGAGCGCTCTGCCATAAGACATTAAAAACAGGAAATAGTTAACAACTTACACTTAACTTGAAACTAAACCCTAGATTTCACAAAGGTACCGAAAGGTAAACTTATTGAACTGTCTGATGGATATGTACTTTTGCATACAGTTGTGTACCTATCCCTCTGCAAGCTCAAGCTTTGGTTATGGGATGGCCCTACCAATCTAGTTGGTGTTGATAAACTGTGATTTTGGTCAGCTTAGATTTCTGCTGGCTTAGCGTACCAAAACAGCTAGCAGAGAGTCTAGCAAGTGCTAGGGTCAGCTGGGGACAGAATCATAGCCTTAGACTTATCTAAGTTTTCAGAAAAATTAGCCACTTCACTAACTACTGGGATTAAAGTTTACCAAATTTCCTGCTAAAATTTTCAGAACAGCAGAATGAAAAGAGGAAGCAGAAAACCTGACCCACCCACTCTGGTGAAATCTTAGGAGGTAGTCATTAGAAAAATAATTAAAACAAAAATGTTCATAGGCAAGCTATCCTAATGCAGGTATATTTGCACTGGTCTTTACCTTGTTTTTTTTCTAGCACAGTTTTAAACTTTTTATATGGTTTGGCTACCTAAAGCTGACTAGTCTATTTTAGTTACCTAAGAATGATTCTTAAACAATCTAAACAGAGTTTTATAATGGATTAAAGAAAGCACACGAACTTGCAGCACCTAGCTTCTTTTAAATGTAAAGCAATAACAAAATTCTCCAAACAGTTGCTTCCAATTACAAGTTGGCTATTTACTTAGTTCGGGACTTTCTTAAATTTTCCCAGATTGCAAAATATTTACTTGAACTTAAACATACCAGAAGAAGTAGACATTTGCACAGTCACAGCCCTAAGTTATGTCTACAATGTCAAATTTAGTAGCTGTAATTTCCCAATCACAAAGCATCAGTGGTGGTTGGGTGCAGCCATGCAAAGAGGGGGAAGGGATGGAGAATATTTTCTGATTCTCCCTAACGCATTCATTACTGTATTGCAAGGTAAAAATCCCAGGCAAGACAAACCAGGAGCAGCACGGGAGTGAAAGGTAGGAATTGCTGTAACTTCACTAAAATTTATTGCTTGGCTTTGTGAGGTAAAAGCTCTCTTTCACAGACTAAGCAGGGCCAACAAATTATGCTAATCTCTCGGAAGTCAAGGAACAAGTCATCAGTGTAAATGAGTAGATAATTTAGAAAGAACACAATCAAAAGCTTGTAGGTTTTCTAACTTGTGCAATTCTGCAGTCTCCCCAGGCTGGGAACGATGGGAACAAGGCGTGCGTTCCCCTTGTGCAAGAAAGCCCACACGGACATGCTGCTGTCATACTCCTCATTTGCTGGTAGCCACCCCATTCAACTCAGTTCATGGTGCAAAACTGTTCTGAAAGTTGGTTTTAACTTAAGTTTTGCGTGCTCTGGTTACAGAATCAAACATTAACTTTTGGAGATATTTTCTGTACACATAAATTCCTCTTACAAACCTCCTAAAAATCAGGGAGAGGAAAAAAACCCAAACCATAGCACACTTCAGAAAAGGCAGGGAGAAGCAAGGGTGCCTTGTCTGTTAACTCATCGTTTGCACAGTTTTTTCAAATGAGAAAGTGGCCTTCCAAACTACTAGCTTACCACTCTGCTAGGTCCTCTGTTATGTCTTTCCATTTAGTGTGCAAGAAACAGAGTACAAATGTTGGTTGTCTAAACTACATCTAAACTGGACACTAGGAGTAAATATCACAATGTGCTAGACAACTGAATGCACTGAAGGAGGCAAAACTAACTTGGAAAACTTCTCCCAAAGTTCAAAATTCCTGGCCCTCAAGAATTTGGATGTTTACATTTCTAGAGGGATTCAGAGAAGTATCCCAAATTTAGTATTACGATGACTATCAGTACACCTGCCTAGTACGTTCTGCAATCTCACACACAAATTGGAAATACTTGAAGAAAACACAGCCAAATCCCTACAGATACATTATAACTAATTTTCTCATCTCAGTTTTTGAGCACTTGTTGATGTCAATCTTTTTTTCTACAGCAGGTGATAATTTCACCTGGAAAGTACTACCTCAGAGATGAAATTGAAACTGAGAGTATAAATCTGAACATTTCAGGTTATACAGCAAAGTCGCTTTCAGCTTTCCACACAAAACAAACTTCGTATGAAAATAAAAGACAGCAAACAGACAATAAGAGAAACCAATTTACCATGTAAGAAAAATGTTATTTAGTAAGACAACGACTGTTTTATTGGCATGCTATTCATTTCAGAATATAGGTGAAGGATGCTGAAAGGTACAGCAGTCAGTCCTTTGAATTTTGCTGGCAGCTGAAAACTGCCCATTTCACAACTGGCTAATAACACAGATTAAACGGATAACCTCTGTACCTAATGTGATATATCCTGGGTCTTTAGAGTCGTGACATAATCCATGCTGGCAAATTTTACATGATTTAAGAATCGTGGTATCTACTCGGACTTAAAATAACCCATACTTTGACTTTCTGTTTATTTTGGCTAGCATACCTTCACTGCCATGAAGCCAAGTTTTTCAACTGGAAAACAAAACGTTTCTGATACATGGGACTCCCACATACCAAACCTCACATGCACAAAATAAGCTAGTAATTATTGAGCGTGGACTTAAAATCCAAGAGCCTTATTTCCCCAATAGTCAAAAAAAGGACTTCTTTGCTTTATAATTACCAAAAGGAAAAAAAATTAAATCTGTACATCAGCAAATACTGACTTGAATGTTTGGAGACACAACAGACAAAAGAGGTGCCAAAGCTGGAATGTTCTCCCATGTAAACACAGGGATTTAATGGCATATAAGTATTCAGAAGAACAGGGAGAAACCCATGAGAAATACAGCAAAAGAAGCATAAAATGTTCTCCTTGCCTGCTCACGCCTGCCACCATCTTCTTTCAGGCGTTCTGGAAGGTTCTTCCCTTGCACAGTGTGACAAACAACATGTAACAACAATTCACACCCAAGCAGCAAATACATTTTGGGAAGAAGGCGCTTTAATAGTAAAGCAAACTGAACTAAGGTCAGACATAGTCCTTGCCCTTCATCCACTTGGCAGTGATTACTAAGAAAATTAATATTGAAGGTGCCTCAGTACCTTAGAAGGATGAAAAAAGCAGTACTAACAAACCATAACAGAGTTAAAAACTACAACGAAGGCAATCCAAGAAGAAACTAAACATGCTGAGAAATAGTTTGGTGCCGCTGGCTGCAATTAGGGAAAACAAAGTACGAAGGGTTGAGGTGAAGTTGCAGAGTCTAGTTTATAACTTTGCTTATGCTAACAGGTGGAGCTCTCCCTCAGTATTTTTATTAAATGAGCATGTTGTCAGACTTATGATTAAAACACAGCAATAAATGAACACCCCTCTTCTCTCTTTAGACCCTTCCAAAGGAAAAAAACAAAAACAAAACAACGAAACTGACAGAACCCAAGCTAAACTGTAAAAGCTTTCTGGCTCCAGTGAAAACAAAATTATTGCAACCACACACCAGCTTGAGCAGACCAGCTTGCCATTTCAGTGCAGTGCCCTCAGAGCCCTCTTTGAACACATCCTGAGGAGGCTGATGCAGGATCACACCAGAACTCGCCCTCTCAGCAGCATTCCTTTGCTGGCCCCTTCTGCTGCTGCCAACTGCCTGCTCCTCAAACTCATACATTGACTTTTCTTCTTGCTCCTGCTTTTTAACACTCAGATCACTTCGCAACTTGACCTGTTTTGCTGTATACATTTCCATATATTTAGATTAAAAATGAACAGCAACTTTTTATTGCGTATTTGTTAGTGGTAAAAAAAATAGCCAATATCATTTAATAAAACTAAAATGAAATAAAATGAAACATAAGGAAAGGCAAACTTGGAATCTTGTTTGTTTAAACTCAGAACTAGACACTGATCCTGAAGAGTCATTATGCAAAAATTTGAAATGGTATGCTACTATTAAATTAATTCTCTACAGTTCTCCTTGAAAGTGTTCATTTCAGCAAAATGCTCAAATTTAGGTGAGATAGTTAAACATTTGCAGGAGCACAGTTCAACAGTAAATCCTTAAAAAAACATGCTCATTCTGACAGAAAAGCTCTTGTATTCACCACAACTACCGCAGAAGTGAAGATTAAAGACCAGGTCAAGTAGCTGAGCTAAGATGAGCAGAGAGAACTGCAGCAGGCAGCAAGGTTGTGCCAACACTGAATACGTCATGGCATTCAATTTATATAACACCAATCCTACACCGCTCCACTTTGCTGCAGCATGACATTCTAAGAACTGCATTCCCTCATCCTGAGGTGTGGTACCCCCATACTTTGGCCTGTCCCAATGCAATATAAAGGGTAATCACACATTTCATTCAGGTACTAGGTTGGTACAACTGTTCTATTCAACAAGTGCACATGGACACACACAGCCTTAAATGGAGTTTCATATTTTCACCTCAGTGTATTTTGAAAACTCTAAATCTTTAATGAACATGAATCTTGAACAGGAGTACAAAAGCTGTTTGCTTCACCATCCCCACTAATCCCTCTGAGGATGTGGGACATCATTGCTTGTTTTACTCTTTAATCACGCTCCAAGAAATGATCCTCTTACTCTAAACTTCCAGAGAAACAAGACTTATGTTTTACTTGGTATCATTTTTAAAACAACTTACACACATGCAAATACTTTTCAATTTCTTAGTAAAACAATTTGTCCAGATCCACACCACCATATTGTTTTCTGTGAATGTCTGCCAGATTAACTGCATCCTTTTAAAAGAAATAGCAGAACATCAAACTCCAAACCATGACATTAGGTTAAACAAGCAAGCATTATAAATTATTTTATTCTTGGAAAATCTGAATCTCTTTTAAAACATCCTCTAAGGACTAGAATATACTGCAAGCATCATTTTTACACAACAACAAACCAGCAGAAATGGGACTGAAGTTTTAAGACCTGTGCTATGGAAATGCTTTTTGGATAGATACAGGATCAAGGAGTAAGTCAAGGAGATAGGAAAATATAGTAGAAGGCTAATTAAGAAATGGGGCCAAGGAAGAAAAGAGAATCTAGCTTAATTCTTGAAAAGGAAGCCTGACTTAAAATTGTTTAAATAGTGAGTCAGTTCTCCAATATTTAACCACAAATGCCTCCTACAACTTGGGGCCTGCAGCTCTTGCCAAGTTTTCAAAGCCAGTAAAGCACCAAATCTTGTAATTAAGTAAATGGCATTGAGTTTATATTTTGTAATATTTTAATCTTTGAAATACTGTTTGTTCAAACATTTCAGGAAGGGTTAAGTTCTGCTTTTATGTTTTTCGACATGTTTTACACACAATTTTCTAATACATTACTAGAAACAACTCTGTAAAGCCTACCAGGTCTTTCTTACTGAAATGTTAAGCAGAATCAGTAAGAAATTATCAAAACTGAGACCATGCCACTGTGTTTTATTAAAATAAATAAATAAACACAGTATATATATAATTTCAGTATGTATTCTCAATATGTGCCCTTCTTTATCTATCCATTGGTTCCACTATCAGCAAGTTCTTAGCACTTGGATATAAGGAATGTGGCCTTACCTGAACATCAAGCTTTTATATAAGGTTTTTATTTCTTAAAAAACTGACAACTGAATCCTTCCAAGATCTCATGAAAGCTATTAAAAAAACAGCTTGCCTTCTTTATTTACCAGTTTTCCATTTTCCACACAGAACTCTTCCCATCACTTTTGAAAGGCTCACAATTTTCTTAGTTCTGTTTACATATCTCCTCATGTGCTTCTTGTACATTTTCTTCTTCCCACTTTAAGGAGACACTCTAATAATTATTTAAACTTAGCTACCCTGTGGCCCCAAATTATTACATAAAAGAGAAATATTAATAGCAGCTAATTACACCTCTAAATCAAAACTATGCAGATTGGTCACTGAAGTAAAATCCACACTCTTAGGGTATCTTTCGTCACCACTGAACTACATCTGCCAAAAAGCAGATTTAAATTAAATTTATTTTCTTTGTATTCACAGTGAAGAAGAGCATAAAAACATTTAGTTAATGTAGCTGATTTTCTAAATCATGGTAACTTGATTGCATAGATGTCTGTCTGTGCTTTGGGCTACACCAACTCATTAAAATTCTGATTGTTAGGATGTACACACAGATTTAAGTAAAATCCAATTATAATCAAACCTGTGCATCCAAGCAATTATTTTCTTCTTTTCATTGTTGAATCTCTTACAGTCAATTTTACATAAATAAACAACTACATCTTTACGTATTTCTTTCTTAGTGATTTAACGCCCTCCCCATTAGTCTAGTTGATTGATGCTCTGAAAATTATTTTCCTATTTGAGATGGAAACTACTAAAAAATACTTTGATCTACCTGTACAATGGAGAGCAAAGTTTCATTAAGCAAAACAACCTTTAGTCATAGTCCCCTATAATTAACACACCTAAAAGGTCTACTTCCTTACAGTTCTGTTTTTAGAAAGCTCCATTTAGAGTCTTATAAAATGTGTACTTCTTGATCACTGCTGAAACACTACAGAAAAGTCTGCATTAGCCTAGTTCTCTCAATACAGAGCCCTACAAAGCTTTATTATGCTGTGGGTGATTTACATCACATTTGACAACTGCCGTTCACATTTTGTTCTAACAAAAAACAAATGTACCTTTTTTATAGAATCCATATTGTCTGCTTTGTATAACTGTCCTTTTAGTATTTTAAGGAGCTATAAAAGTAATATTAGGAGAATGTGTATCAACAGAAACGTGGATGTCAGTGTGTGTATGTGCATGTCAATATCTACACAGCAGAACAAGGAGCAGGACAAAGATTAAAGCTTAGCTTGCCCTGGTAAGGAAGAGCACCATTCCCATAGGAGTGCTCCCAGCAGCAAGTCCTGATCAGAACAGCCACCAGTGGAAGAGCCTGCAGCCTAACACAAGTTTGCATCTTACTATGTACATTGTTCCTTTTCCTGTTACCACATCCCCAAAACAGACTACTAACACATATTTAAGACATATGAAATAAATAAAACAGAAAATTAACAGATAGCCCTCCTATGACTCATGGAAGCTGAAGATTGAGAAAAGCATATCACAGCATCTCATGATGATTAAAACATCATGATCATGCAAAAATAATTTTGACATTACCAGTCAATAAGATTTTACAGCTTTTTTCTTGTCCTGTGTCACTCACAAGGGATCCTGACTAAGCCACCTGGGCACAAATCTGGCTGCATGGTAAACAAGTGGACACAAGAGTACAAGCAAATTAAATCTGTCAGAAAATGCACCTCAGATAACTTAAATATCAGAGAAACAAATATCATGTTGCCCTACCATAGGATCTTGCACTGAATTTTGTTATGCCATTCTTCCTAAAAAGATAAAAATAAATCTCTGATTCTTACAGAAAAATAACTGTCATAGAACCACTGGTATCATTACAAAGTTAGCCTGAGTAACCATTTGCTCTCTTTTACTTTTCAACATAATAAATTGTATTATAAGAATGAACATATAGCTTGCAAACCCAGCCACTATTTAGAATTCCTCAATACCATCAGTTGTGAGCCTCATTATTTGCTACTATTTACACAATTACTTTTTTTTCCTGGATCATCTTCAGAATTTCTATTACCAACTCTATTTCCTGGAAGAAAATCTTGTTTTCTTTTTTTTGTAAAATTTAGCTCTTCCCAAGACATTACTGCAGCTTAATCTTCAGACACTTTACTGTCTCATATATTTAGATTGAAAAGACTCTACGGTGAAGGTGTCCATGTTGAAGAAAGGATGTTTACAACAAAATGAAGCTTTCCTCACCAGAGAGAAAAAATAAATATATAGGTATTCATTAGAAGTGTGTGTGTGTGTGTGTATAAATACATGTATACACTTCTGTTTAAACAAGTCCTTCCATAGGATTCCTTCTATTAACAAGTCTGAATAGGGATCATTTAGAAAATAATTTCTGTGGGAGGTTTTTAGGATTAAACTGTCGACTTTGTGTGTCACATGACATTTAGAAGCACTGGTACGTTTGACTACACAAAAAAATCATATTCACTTCTTGTACTGAAATTATCTACTGTCTATAAGTGGCAGATATTTAAGGATAAAAATCAGCCTTTTTGGATTTTCATTTTCATAACACATGCATGTTTTCTAATCAACAACTATGATGCCAGAATGTGTGCACTACATGCTTTCACAAAGCAGTCATATCCAAGATTTGGATTCATAAGTACCTATGAAGACTGAAAAAGCAAGAATGACACAACTCGGTTTAAAAAAAAAAAAAGCCTCCTAAATGAAAGGCCTAAAGAAGTGCCCTGAACTTTCCCAGTGCAAGCACAGTAGCCTTAAGTTTCATCCTCTGACAAACCTCACACACCTTCTCTTCTCCTTGGCCATGGGGAATTCCAAGTACTGCAGAGTGTCAAATATCACCTGAAACACTGAAGCCCCCTCAAACCCTCCATCCAGATATTTTGTTTCTCTACAATTGCATTCAGTGATAATCACTGCATATGAGTTCATGCTGGCTGTATGTTTCTGTATTATTTTGTGACTCAATCTTTTGTGCTGCAAATCTCTGTAACTTCTAGATAATAAGAAAGAGGTTGATGTATTTTAAAATACCACACTAAAACTCTGACTTCTGCATATGGAAAACTAACTGATTTGATTTATAGCTAGAAAGAACAAGCTTGCCCCTTGCCCATCCATTTTGTTAGCATCTGATGGCTATATTGAACGCCCATTTTCTCTCGTAAAGAATTCATTCTAGAGACTGCTGAAGATGCCAAAACTTTATTATCATTACTAACCATGACTACATCAAAGCAGCACTCACAGCACTCTGAAAATTCTATCAGTTACACAACAGGGTCTTGTCTTTACTTGGGACTGAAGTCTCCAAAATTTACCCTCCACAGCTACACAGTTTGTGCTTTTTTCCTGATGAACTTCCAGAGTGGAAAACATACACTTGAAGCCAGGGGTGGTAGCATGTGTAAAGTACACTACATTAATTCTTCTTATTTATATGATACTCTCTTTCACAAATCACTGCACAAACCAATCACACTTTCATTACTGTATGCCAGCTGTGCTATTTAATGGATAGAGAAGTAGTACCACTTGGCAGAGCATATCAGCTTATAAGGTCCAAACAGTAGCTCTGCTGTTAATTTTTTATTATTAAAATTCAAAAAGGCCTTGCAAACAAGAAACCAAAACAAACGGAATACTGATGCTCTGAAAACTCTGCAGACCTCCATGTGAGCTGTCAATTCTGAGGTACTATTGGCTAAAGCAGACAAGTTGTCTCCTTCATGAAGAGTCCCTATTCATAAGTTAGCCACCATGTCCTAAAGCAGCAATCCTCAAACTGAAGCTCGCAATGTCAAGCTTCATTTCATCTTCCCATTGCTCCTATTCTCCCCTGCAGTTCAAGCAGCTCTTTGTAGGAGGCAGTGAAGAATTGCAAGGGGATAAACTGACTTATGTTCCTCCTCCAGCTAATACATCTCTACCTAAATGTATGTAAAATACTATTTATTGGTACTGGGAAACCCTGGACCAGATTCCTGATCAGGTTCACCACTTGAACACTCAAACATAAGTCAGGGGCTGGCACTGTTTACTCCGACAGCACCACAAAGAGAAATGCTCTTTGAAACCATGCCTACAGATATGTCTTTGTAGTTACTTATTCCATGTTCCCATTAAGTAATAAGTCACATCTTACTGTCAATGAAAAGTCACAAAACCTGAAAGAACAGACAGAATAAAGAATTCAGATTTAAGCAGGTTCTTTTTAACAGAATAATTAGAATAAAGTTATGGTTCTGACCAATCCACAGGACTTGGAGCTTAATTTTAAAGCAGTTACAACAAGCAAAATGGACACCAGTCCAACACAACAATTATCTAGAGGAGGACAGGGAAGTTTAATTAGATAGTTCAATCAGCCAATTTGCTGCTACAGAGTATTAGAAGTCTGCCCAAAAAGGACACAAAACCCAGTCATTCGCAGATGCTGAAAGTATAGCCCTTTGTGGGTAAAAACTCTGTAGTCTCTAGCAAACCAGCACCACTTGTTTAAAAACATGAAATGCAATATGACTTGGCACAAATCCCATTTAAATAACAAGCCCATAAAGCTTGCTGGCACTTACTTAGAAAAGAGTGGAAAGAAAACAAAACCTATTCTAATTCGCTCAATTCTAAGAACTAGATTTGTATTTTAAATGTAGTATTTATATATGACTCAACATCTTAAACTGGGTTTCAAGTACAGAGGAATGCAAGTTAAAAACCAAATCCAACAGATAACTGACTTACTAAGTCCCTTATAGATTTACTGTCTAGGTGAAAACGCAAAGCAGTAACATACATAAAGTACTGATTTCCCTTGTTGCATTTCGCTCCTCCAGCTTATTAGCATTTCTGCAGTGAACTATATATTTTATCAGCTTTTTTTGAAATAAAAAAATATTTACTATTCAAACTCCTGCAAAGTAGTTACAGGATCTTCTTACTCCCTATAGCACATTTCAACTGCTCAAGGAAGTCCAAGGAATGATACACAAAAAGCCTAAACCAGCTACACTGAACTACCACTGTCCATGGAGAGGACTTTTACTAGTTACCAAAAGAAAATATAATAATTTAAAAGTAATTTCTGCTGAACACCCTGCCACCTGAGACCCATGTATTTTATTGTGTGAAGAAATGCAGTAATTTTTGACGTGCTCTCTTGTGTATAAGAGACATGGGATATTACCAGATTCCTGAGCTGTTTTACCTCAAACAAGTTCTAGGATTAGAAGTTATAGTTAATAAATATTTACACACAAAAATTATTGGCTACATGGGAAAAAAAAGTTTACACTTGAAGATGAGATAACTTGATAGAATTTTTGAAAATGAAAAAACCTTTTAAACCTATTAATTATAAAAACTACCAAATAATTAAACAGAGAATAAATACATGGTAATTAATGTCTGTAATAAGATGACAAGAAAACTGGTGGAGCTTTGATGTCTTGAAGAGCTCCAAGATCAAGGTTAAAAAACTTTCTGGAATACATAATTAAGTAGAAAGGTAGCAGCTTGCAATAAATGGATGAGATGTAGTTGTG
>JAOTQP010000870.1:34002508-34043881 GCA_026413545.1 Cichladusa arquata | reverse complement strand
TGAGCAGGGGTATCCTGCAGAGATCTTAATAATGCAGGCAATTATGAAATTAATACCACTCTGGCAGATCTGCAGGGAATGCATGCTGGTCTTACGCAACTTACAATAAAGAATAAACACTGACATTAAAAATCCAACCAAACAACAACAAAAAATCCCTTTCTCCAATATTTAGCAACTTTCAAATGCAGCTTCAGAATAAAAACTGCATTTGAACTTCGCGCTAAAATATATTCCTGGCAAGAACTAAATTCTAGCAGAACACCGTGTGACATACTAGACTGACATAAATTACAGAAGTGATTACTGAGGATCTTAAAAAATGGAACCTTGGAAATAAAACAAATAAACATCAATACTTTGAAAGTATGTGGATGTTTCGATAGGAAAATGACAACGTTTGCTATGTAGCAAAGCTACAATGTCTGAAGTGTAAACTTTTAGGTTTCATTAATATAACTGGTACTTCTGATCTTTTCTAGTGACTTTCTTTGGTATTTTTTATAATGACTTTCACCTATTCACTAAAGGAGAAAATGTCATTGGACTCCCTAAGAGGAGGTTTTCCAGCAGCAAACAATTCAGGTAACAATTTTATATGACAACTGACTCACAAAACATGATTACTGAACATAGTGTTTGTTCCTTTTCTGTCTACCTCAGTTACTTTTTCCTGTCTTTTCTATAGCACTTCATCTACTCATACACCTCTGCTGGCAAACACCCTGAAAATAACAACTGACCCTTTTGTACCAACTTAGAGGGGTTTAGGAAATCAGTAGGATGATCAGTAATAATCACCACACTGCCAGTTATTCTGTCAGGTGGAGACAGCATCAGATGGAGCCAGGTGGCAGGACCTGAGGCAACTAAGGCCAGGACCTTTTGTTTCCAGGACACTGGAAAGAATCTCTGAACAGCTCACTTCAGAGAGCTGTTGAGAGGTTTTCTTTCTGTTACAGTCCTCATCTCAATTCCTTGCACCCTCTCCTCTCGGGACACCTCATCTCAGTTATCTGCCTCTTTCTCCATTTTCTTTGTTCAGTTCGCATATCTGGGAATTTGCTACCACCATTACTGTCAATCTACAGTCACTTAAATAATGTAGTTTTCTTGTTTTGCATGCCTATCTCACCCATTTAGGCTGTACTCTAAAAAACAGTTGGTTTATACTGCAGCTATTGCAGCAGATGTGATTGCAGCTGATCGTTACACACAGTGTAAGAGAAAAAAAAACTCTTCAGTCCAGCCACAGCTCCTTGGCAAGAACACCTCTACCAGTCTAAACTGGCATCCTCATTTTATAGCACAGCTTTTGTCCGTTCCCATGCAATGAAAATATTCTCCATCCAAGAACTGGCAATGAGCAGATTGATTTCAATTATGTTAAAACACTGTTATGCTTATAATACAGTTTAAGTGCCTTGTACTTCAACCTTAATCTGCGTACAAGTTATGAAGGGGTTTCATGTGCAATTCTACACCTACAGAGGTATTACCTGATGTTGTACTGCTTATAAACCTTCTAACCCTAAACTGTAAAGACACGAAACACATTTCAATGGTACAGACTTAAAAGGGAAAGTGTACAGTTTGTCATTAAACTTGGCTTAAACAAAGCTTCCTAAGAAACTAAGCTACACCTCATTTACAGTCAGTACAGTGCTGACAAATCCACTTCTTTATTTTTATGTTTAAAAACTTTCTCTGCAGTAGTTCACAAGACAAGGGAAGAAAACATAATGATGGAAGACATTGAAATAAAGAGACTTGCAAGACATGTGGTGCCAATTAGTTTACTTTTCTTACAGAAACTGTGTTCTTAGAGATAATACAACTAGCAAGTCCAAAGATCCGTATTTAGGAGACTCAATAATGTCCTAAGTATTAACTATTTTAAATATTACATATTACTAAAGCATTTAAAATATTTTCTGTAACCGTTTTTAGAGTTTTGCTCATCCATACTAAGGTAGAAGAGGCACTCTCTCACAAAGTCTCACCTTTCCTTACAATCTGAAGGCTTAACAAAACAAAGTCTATGTGGCAAAGAGAAGAGGTGAGCGAACAGAATATGTACCCATCAAACATTTCAAAAAATTTACTGGCTGGCAAATGAAGTTGAGCACTAATCAGCATGGATTACACTGCAAATAACTAGTGAGAGCTTTAATGAATAGTCTTTAGGATGACCTATTTCTACCAAATGCACGAAAATTATCTCAACAATCTGCCCAAGTGGTCCAAAAAACTTGTAATTTTGGATATAGGCATGTTCTGGAAACACACCAGCAAGTGTACTTGACTGGTTAAAAAAACTTTGGTCATTACTTGTATTGAAATATCCATTAATTACCTACTCCCAAAATACACAGAATTATCCAGTTAACAGCCTCTAATGCAAGAAGTTCAATTGTTACTCAAACTACACAATAAACCAGCAGAAGAATGTCCACTTGTACTCACTGGCATGGGGATAAAGACGAAGAGTCCCTGAGCATGTAGTTTCCCTTTTCCAAAGCTTTACTACACACCAGAACCTCCTGTTACCCAGTGTCACTGATTTCAAGCAGGGCAGATTTTACATGTGGTCTTACCATACATAAATCTGGTATCTGCTCTCACAACTCTCAAATAGCTTGTTGGTCTTCACTTCATAAAAAGGAACAGCCTCTTTGAGCTTTCTATAAACTTCCAAGGCACCAACTGCCTGCCTGTGTCCCCATCTCACCACTGCTATTGCTGCCTGTGCTAGCTTGATAAATCCTCCTACCTATAAAAATCAAGATGGATCCCCAAAAAGTTGTACCAGACCTGTGAGAACTAAGAGAAAGATTATCATTTTGTACTGAGTTAAGAGACAGTCCCCTCAAACCACCACTTAAAAACAACCAGACAAATTAACAATAGCACAGCCATGCATATCACACTCTGCATTTTCCCATAAAAATTTACATATATATACAATATAAACCATTAAGGGATGCCATTAAAATTTAAATGTATTTTCCAAGTCATCCCTTAAACTTATTCCTTAAAGTTATTACCAAGTCATTCCTTAAAAGCCACATCTTCAATTACCAGAAACTGATTCTTCCAACTTCAAAATACTGAAGTGATCTTGCTTATTTAGTCTATCCAGAAAAAGACAGGAGTACGAATAGCAAAGCCAGATGTTGTTAATAACATCTAATTAACACCACAAGGTTCCTACTGATTCACTGCAACCCCAGAAACCTGGGGTTTCTGGTGTTTTCATGAAACCAGGATAGATAGGATGTTTCTGGGAAGAACAGAGAAAATAAGTGAACAGCTGTGTCTAATAATACCCCTCACATTCAGGAAAGCTACAAGTTAACATTAAAAATTTAAGTTTCTTGTAGTAATCTTTCAATAATTCTGAATTTAAAAGTGAGAAAAATCCCAAATAATTCTGCATTTCAATATATTCTGCACATTCAAGGACAACATTAATCTTGGCAGAATGTACCGAAAAGTTCAATTATTTTGCAGGCAGCAGTAAGTATTTACCTGAAAAGGAAATAGAAAAATTAAAAGAAAACTTGTGCCTTTTCTACTCTTACAAGCTCATGTTAATAAGGGCCACATTCTTTGACAAAGATTTGAACATTACAGCCAGACAGCTTTTGAACAGTTGAAACTGTGAAAGCTCTTTTGACCTTATACTCAAGATTAAAGCTAAACTTTTAAATGTTTTGAGTTTCCTTTAAATATTCTCTTTCATAATAAAAAAAAACAAAAACAAAAACATGACATTAAATGTGGCCCAGAAGCCATATTTAAGTACCTGTGATACAGGAATGAATGGGAGGTAGGAAGAAGGACGTAAAAAAATTCCATAAACAGAAGAAATTCAGTTGTATTCTACTCAATACAATTTTCATTAAAAGAAGTACTTTAACCACAGTGTTTGATTTTAGTTATATATAGGGAGTAACTCAAGATGACTGTACAATTTTAAAAGAAAAAAAAGGCCAAAACAGTAAATATTGGTAATCAAACAGTTGTGTTACTCCCTCACTAAAGATTAAGTTGGGCTGCTTCATAAATTTTTACACTTCCAACTTCTGCTTGCTTGCCTGAAAAAAAACCAACTGATTTTTTACCAGTGTTGTGAAATCATAGGGAAGTCCAAATGACTCAATACCAATATTTACATACCTATGTCCTACTCCACTTGTTCTTCTTTATATGTTGACACTGAAGCCCAAAAACGCCAAAAATAACTATTTTCAAAATGTGTAGTTTTCTCTACTGCAATTAGTCTACTAGAACTGACATAATAAGAGGTAAGAGGTAATTAAAAAAACCATCTATTTTAAAGCCAAGCCTATGCTCCTGAGGTTAATATAAAGTCAGTTCATAATAAGGGTATATAATTTCCCCACATGTATAGAAAAATAGTTGTATGTTTATCATTATAATCTAAAACGATACTACCAAAATTTGCTAAAATAAATTTACCTGTGTATCAATTCTACAGAACGCTACAGAAAATCTAAGGGAAAAGAATCCCATCTGTAGCCTCTGAAACTGCTTTCTTTTAACATACATTATGCAAAGTTAAGTTCATATAAAGGTGAAGTTATGTGCAAAGTGTAAATCTATTTAAAAGTTGGGAAGCTTTATACATAAAAAGTACAGTATTTCACTTGCAGCATCAACATTTTTATTGTTACGACTTATTAAATCCAGACTTATACATGCAGCTTCTTGGTATTTTACAACTTCTAACAGTTTTATTTCCAACTTCCATTTACACTGCAGTGTAAGTGTCAAAAATTTTGCACAAATACAGCTTCAAAAATTCCTAAATATTTAAGAACAGGATTAATGACAATTTAGCCAGTACAGATTTTGTTTTCTTACAGAAGTGCACTTAATTTTGCATTTTGCTTAAAATAAGAACACAAATCCTCATTTAAGTGTACAAGTTAAGATTAAGCTCCTGAGAGTTAAGCCATTTCAGCTGACTGATGGAAATCATTCCCATCATTTCTCAAGAAGTCAACTATGGATATGAAGTTTTAAGTTATACTTTACATAAACACTCAGCGTGAAACCTTTGGAAGTTTGTCATTTGCTAAGCCTGATCACTAAAGTATTCACCAAGCACAGCTACAAATTGAAAGATTTTTGTCCTCCCATCTGTGAAAAATAAATAGGAGAAAAATTAATTCAGAGCAAGAACATAAACTTTAAGCCTTCATATTTCACATCTGATTTCCAATGACAGTGCAAGATAAATTATTTGCTTTCTCCTTACAGTTACTACCGTCCTAGTTTACTGAATACCAGTTTAAAAACTTATTACACTACTCAGCTTTTAACTTGCAAGTTAAAAGGATATCTTTGAAATGATAACTACGTATTGTCTGAAAATATTTTGGCACTGGCACAGAATCTGTAAAGAATAGCCCAAGCTTTAACTTAATTATCCTTTTACAAGAACTGTGGTTTGAGAAAATACAACAACTTCGTAAACATAATAATCACTAAGAGTGATTGCCTTTGGCAGTAATGTCCCAAAGCAAGTTTGGATATCCAAGATAAACCATGATTCCCATTCTTTCTCTCTGTACTTTTCAGTTAATATAAAAATTCAAAAGCAAATGAAAATGGTGTGTCTAACACTGTACAAGCAAACAAAACACAAGTTTCTGTCAGAGCAACATATTACCATCAATAATGAAACCAGTCAACAAGAGCATGTTACAGAAACTGCAACCCAACAATAAAATCTGAAAAGTTACATTATTTTTTAGAACAGAAATAGAAAGGAACTAATGGAAGTTTAGATGCAGTTACAGAAGCAGTGTGGAATAATCATTATGCTACTTACAGTGTACTTTAATCCCAGATACCCTACCCATTTACTGTAACCCCTTTGTATATACTGGAAGACACCCAAAAGCACAGAAGCCACTTACCCCTGCCTAAAAACATTGCAGGTATTTTGAAAGCAATTTAGAACTAAGGAACATGATAATTAGCTAACACTAAGACAGTAAAACACTGTAATTCAAACTCTATATGCAACAGGTAAGATTAGGATAAATTAAAGCAAGCACACACAATTCCCAAAAATCAAGCTTCTTCCCAACTAACTTCATGTCCCCTTTCTTTATGTTCCCATACATTTCTGTGCTGATTCATTGCCTTACCTTATTTTGCCCAGTTCCTATAACTTCTGTATTAACCCACCAACCTTTAGGCTGCTCACCTATGCGAAACACTACAAGTTTTCACAAGTCCAGTTCTACATTTGAATTGGATGTATTCTCTCTAATAGCTGATCATTAAAAGAAGCTAATTATTACTGTGTTTGTAAACATATATGCTTTGATACTACTGTACAACTCCAAGTAAATGACTTGACTCTGATCATTTTCAATATTAATAAACTAACATCCCTACACTCCTTCATAAATTCCAACTCATTTATGTTAACTATCTGAATATGCAGCTCAATTTCTGTACATTGCCCCCTAAACTACAGCAGGAGAAAACTGGTTTAGTTTAGGAAGTCAATACTGTTTAACAAGGAGGACTTTTTATTTACATTATTTCAGTCATCCTATATATACCTGTAACGTTTCAAGTGAGAGGGAAGCAAAATGTAGTGCAGAAGAGAATAGAAGCAGTTAGAAAACTTCTAAATAATACATTATAGAACCACAAGAAGATTATATTCATACCTTGCTTCTGCTGTGCCTGCTAGTAAAAGTGTGTAGTATGATGCAAGAAGGGCTGCTTGTCAAATTTTGAAACCTGCCTAGTGCTGCAGGCTGATATAAATTCTCCTGCTGCAGCAGTGACTCTTGCAGGCAGCCCTATTACACCTTCAAACAGGACCATGAGCATATTAACTTTGCCCTTTCTAACAGCCCCACAGAGCAGCTGCATTTATCAATTAATCCCAGTGGTGTAATTTTTCTATTATTCAACCTAAATTGCATTAATTCTTGACTGCTGAGGCAATATATTTTGTCTATTACATTCACTGAACTATGACCCAACTGGATAGAACAAATTTGTATGGTTATTTGTATGGTTACGTTAATTTCAGCCATTTTTGTAACTTACTATGTATTGAAGCAAGAGCACATCTAAGCTTCCTTGATGCTCATCAAATAGCCTAGGGAACAAGAAGCAATCGTAGGATTCTAAAAACTCAGTCTGCTACTTGTGTGGTACTGTACATTACTCATTTGAGAGTTTCCCTAGGGAATCCTCTAAAGTGGACACTTTTCAGAAGTCTCATTACATTTTTAAGTGTTTACAATCTCCGCCAAGTCACTGCTATAGACTTATGCCATCAATTGTGAAATATGACCTTAGCTGAAGCACATCTAGTAGCTTTGTTAGTTAAAAAAAGCACTAAAATAGATTTATAAATAATGCTTAAAATCCATATGAAAAGCTGAAATGCACCACAAAACCCACTAGCACAATGTGCACATTAGGCACAGGTCTAATGCGTGCCTGTAAATGCACACACTTCATAGAGAAGCTTTTACAGTTTTCTCGGAAATAAAATGAAGTTCTGGGAAGTAGCAACCACCATCACCAAGAAGCCAGCCGATAAATTCATTGTACTCACTAGGTGCCAGCCCCCTACCAAAATCCCCACCTTATTCAGGAGACAAACACTGAGCCACGTACGAATCAGCTGCTAAACTGCTGCAGTTTACACCTTAATGGCCTCTTAAAGCAAACAAACAAGAATTACCATAAGGCCATACTGTAAATTCATTTACAAATAGTTTAATCATGCATGTGCAAGAGGACTGCAAAACTAACTGTACAAAAAAGTGCACTACCTGCCCCAAGATATGCCACCATCATTTCTGACTTAAAATCCCAAACTTACTGATATCCAGTTTAACTGTTAACACTTACCCAAGTGTACAGCTGCTGGGCAGAACTGTGCTATTCAAATAAATTAAAAATATAGTTAGAGAAAGGAGGAATGATCTATTCCCTGTGTATCTGCACCAGCACAAAGGTTTCAGGCCTTGAAAATAAAGTGTTTCTATTAAAATATTAAAAAAAAAGCAGAAGTCCCAAATTATACAATATTTAGCAGAGAATAAAGGATATCCAGCTTCTAGATTTCTGAGATTTTTGCCAAATTTCCATTTAATAATGGTTTTGCTTTCATTACTAACATAAGAGTAATATATTCACAAATACAGATTTGAAGCCCAAAAAAAGTTTAAATAAAATCTGTTATTAGGATTAGCCTATCAGTATCTCGGCAAATAGCTTTTAACAAACAAAATGTAACATCAAACATTTTTAGTTATAATTTTTGGTAACAATTTTAGTTGCATTTTATTCACAACTCTGGACTTGTATTTCAAAGATAGCACTTCCTCATTCTTTCTAGTTTTATGTTTTTATCTGTCGCTATATAGTTACAAAGTTTCCTACAACTACCCACTTCAAAACAGCTGATTCACACCGAAAGGCAATCAATTATGTGACTTGGTTGAAATAGTCTGGTATTGGAATTAATTCATAGAAAGGCTTTGCAAAGAATGTAAACCAAGATCTCTCAGAAATCACTGTCAGACCACAATATTACTCTTAGAAGTACGATATAAAAAAAAACACTTCTACTGTTCACTACTGCTAGACTTCATTATTCCATGATCAGAAGTATTCTTCTGTGATACATCCTTGTTCAATTTGAAGTCAAGATTATAGAAGGTACATTTCCCTAGTACAGCACACTCAAGAAATAATATTTCATACAGAATAAACCTGAAGAGTAACTACTTTACAAGCTCACTAATACAGTATGATAGGACCCTACTGATAAGAATCCAGTGCCCCCTCCTTAAGGCACTGCTGGCTTTAGAAGCCAGCACCAATGACATAGTACCACTGCATCCAGTCATCAATGCAAGAGCAGTCTGGCATGTCACATAACAACTGATTCTATCTCTACTTATCAGCATAAAGTATCTCTCGCTGGTCAACTTTTAATCATTTATTTAGAGCTTTCCCCCAGAGTACACCACTCATCATTAAGTACTTTAGTCTGTCCTGAAGGCCTCAGCTGAACCCGTTTTTTCTCTTCAGACATCATCCTACAACTTAGAAAAAAGCATCCTTCCTATGGAGAGCTTATAACCAGTAATGCTAAACTGATATTGTAATGGCACAATCAAACCTTCAGAGAGGTAGTTTTAATGTGATACTTCTGACAGTGTTAAACTGCTTTTCACTTTGATATGAAACTATTTTAAAACCATACCATTTACAATTTGTAAGTTACATCCATTTAACAAATAGAATTCTATATTACAGCTGAAATAAGAAATATGAACTCTTCAAGAGAAGTAAATTTAAATTTAGCAGACATACATGAAGTTGTGCTCTACGGGACTAGTGAATAGGGACTTAACAGAATAATGAACTGTAAAGCAGAAAGAAATAAATATTTATTAAGCAAATGTACTAACACTTAGGGACTAAAATCATTATAAAAGAAAACACATTTGTGAAGGTCAGATGATCAACATAACACTGTAGGCAGAGAAAATCCAAGACAAATAACTTGAACTTTAGATTTTGAAGAGCACTTTGTTGCACTTTATTAGTAGAAATATTTCAAGACCCTAAGTGGCCACAAGTACCTTAAAATAAGAGTCATAATGTACACTTAAACCCAAAGAATCCTACAGAAACTAGAAGCTTATCTAAGTTTCTGGTATATGTTGTACCTCTGAGACAAAACACACATTGCTCTAGAACTACAGAGCCACAGGACAAGCTGGAAATGCTCTCCCAACCTCTGTTATCAGAAAAAGTTCTGGAACTTAGGGAGGGAGAATGTAAGTACTGCACAAGAAAGGTTCACCTCGCTACTAAAAAAAAAAAGGGGAGAAGAAAATATAAAAAAATAAAAAAGTTTGTCTGAGGTCTATATAGCACCTTCTCTTTCAATATTTTCATTTCCTCTATACATTCTTTTCTAGTCCAGCAATTTGTAGGAATGCAGTAGCACAACTGACCAATTGGTATGTATTACTCAGAATTTCTCTAATGATAAGGATAACAATATTGTTAATAAAATAAATAAATACCACAAGGCTCAAGCTTAGAGAACAATTTACTGGACTGGATTTAATATTAGCTTGTTCATTACTTTTTAAGATCTAAAAAGTCATAACTAAATGCCTTTTAATAACAGAGATTAACATAATGGCATCCTTCCTAGGAAAACTGCAAGCGCAGAGGAAGCTCTTTCAGGAACTGAATACCATCACCTAAAAGTTGTACAGCAAATGAAGAAAGAGATACCTGTCAAAGAGATAAGAAGGCAAGTATCCACATTCATACTGAGATCTGAACATTTGCCAATTAAATGCTTTTTGTAGCCTGAAAGTAGCAGACAGCTGTTTAAGAATTTAAGACTTGTCCAGTCTAGCTGCACAAATACAGTATAGTCTGACAGGAAATATCGAGCTTACTTTAGTACTAACAGTGGTACACCTGAGAGAATTAACACTCTAATCACCACTACCTTGGTCCTTTTACATGTATGGCAATCCAGATTGATGAGCAACACATACACTGCATTCTCTATTTCATGCTATGAAAGTATACTCATCAGATTTTAAGAGAATAAAAAACATAAGGCAGCTGTCATGAGACAGGAGAGATTCACAATGTTTTAACTACACTATCCTAAAACATTTCTAAGGCACACACAGCAAGCTATACATTAAAATTCATTATTTTATCTATTATAACTAGTTTACTTTTTTATGATACCATCAAAAAAACTCAAATTACAAGTAGCCGCAGCAGTTTACCTTTCCCCAAAATAAATAAAAAATAAAATTAAAAAAAAATCATAAACAAAATGCCACAGAAACCTTGGGTCCAAAGCTTCATGAAACATGAAAAACATATTTAAGAGTGACTTGGCTTTCCTTAAAAACAAACAAACAAAAAAATTATTCCCTCTGTTAATATTAGCATTATTTCAGCAATAGGTCAAGTATATGACATAGCAGTTAATATTACTTTGCCAGTTTAATTCAATTCTTATATTATTTCAATAAAAGCTGCAGATTACATCTGTGTCACCAAAGAAATCTGCCAAGTGCAGAGAACAGTATTTACTAACTGAAATCACATGATACTGAATGCCCACAAAATATGACACTGTATTCACCACAGATTTTAAAGCATGCCACTGGTGCACTTTACTCCAATGTAAAATCACTGGACTAATAAATCAGATTTAAAAGATATACAGTAATATACGTTTCCCAAGTACCTATAAGAAAAGATCCAAAGGTAACATGTATCCTTGTCTGCTTACATAGTTTAAAAAGTTATTTATCTGTATAAGCAAAGAGACAACTGGATGCTTTAACACCCAAGAAGAAAGGCCAGAGGTATAGTCATTTTCTCTTGTAATAGTATTAACATATATAACATCTCAGAAGTTTTGCAAATCAAAGTATGACATGGAACATAAATAAAGACATGGGAGAGGTGGGAGGGGAAGAAAAAAATTACATATTCAAGTGCCAAAAGTAGCAAGGAAAAAGACTGTGATGCAGAAATACAAGATGCGGGTCTTTGAATTCAAAGACAATAAGCCTGCTTTAGCTTGATGAGGAAAGTAGCAGTCAGACTACTGAAAAATCACAGCAGCTGTATTTTGAACAGATTGCAGAGATAGGAATATCAGCAGAGGGAGAAGGTACTTGAAGTACTCCAGATGGCAGATACAGAAACTTCATTTGCAAAGACCAAAAAAGAAAATCTGGTCTTGAAAATGTTATTTGGACAAGGAAGGAGTATATGAATAAAACATGACTGCAGACTCAAGGAGAAGAATAAAAAGAAAGGGCTATTCCCAAATAAGTGCCCTCCCTGGGTGAGGGAGGATTATTACACTGTCAGCAGCATTGCAAATGGCAGGCAAATGAGTTAAGTTTGAGAAAGAAGATAAAGAGTTCTGAAACATTCAAAATGTTTATGATGATAAAAAACACTTAAAGGAAATGCAGGACTGAATGAAGACATAAAAAGCCATGAAATTCTACAAAGTTTACAGCAACCTAAATATAGGAGATGCAGAGATTTCTACGAACATTGCACACTTTCGGATTAGTGGGAAGAGGGTGCAGAAGTGGGAAGATGCTTGCAGCAAACAGCACTGCAAAGCCAGGAGAGGGTCAAGGCTGTGACAGCCAGGCAAGTTTCCCTACATCATATGTCCTCTCATTCCCACAAACCTAGCAGCTTAGTTACACATTTCATAAAAAGCCCAACTACACTTTGAAAATTTTTAATTTAATTTTTAATTGTATTATTGTACCACCTGACAGATGCACAACAGCAACTACTTTCAATTATGATTTTTGTGGTGATTTAAAAGCAAGACCATACTTTATTTAAACTAAAATTTGTGTTCTAACTACATGCTTCAATCAGTGTGGAGTTATTGAAAAATACAGAGAGCTAGAAAGAAAGTAGTCTAATACTCTCTACTTGTAATGGTTCCCTGAAAAGGCTAAACTTGTTGAGTGACATCAAGCGGAAAAAAAAAATCCCCTTGCGTTTCAGTAAGATTTTCTTAAAAGAAAAACAACAACTGTGCTTTAAAGGAGTGATTCAAAGAGATTAAAAAAAAAAAATAAGAACAAGCCCTACAACAAATGCTAAGATGTCAGAAGAATTTTAGCATACTGCCCTGAAGAAGTAGCCCTCCCTGGGTTTGCTTGGTATCTTAATTTGCCTTTGGTTTCAAAACCCTAGGCTTGCCAAGAGCTATTCCTTTCAAAACCTCAGGAATTCCATTACTAGTTTTAAGCTAAATTAAAAGAAAATAGAAGCATTCAATGCATGGCAAAAGTATGCACAAAGTGTTTGTTGATACTCATAAATAGACTGAAAAATTTAGCCATGTCTGAAGGATAACTGCTGCACAGTCAACTCAGTTTTGCTCTGCCATGCTGCTAAGCAAAAAGCTACTGCTGTCAGCTCAGAGGAGCTCAGCATAAGATTGATACATTGCTACCAAGATCGAACACAGCACTAGATCATTCATTTCTCACTTCAAGTTTAAATATAAACTCAAGTTGGCATTTCTGCAGGAGAAAAAGAGGAAATAGTGAGAGTTCCCTGTTTACAGCAACTGCTTCAACATCTCCATTAGGGAAAAATGTCTCACTGTCCTAAAGCATGGCAAATCCAGTCAACTCACCACCCTGTCGAACATCTTGCAAGTAATGAAATAAAGACATTTCACCTCAGAAATTCACTTAGTATTGTGCTGATGAATATCTTTCCAATGTCCACAGTTTGGATCTGTCTCAAATCATATTTTATGATTCTCAGCAAGCAGTATTACTACAATCACATTTGCCTAATAAATAAGAGTAAGAATGAAACCCCTCCCACCTGCATATTGTGCCAGGTGTTATACACAGGAAGGTAATATCCCTGTGGAAAGCATTTAAGAAAATCTTCATGAAAGACAAATGCTTCATCTGTGTCAAGGTGGGCAATCCCAGAAGATAAGAATTACTATGCATTTAACTTCTTTGACAGCAGTGACAGGAGAACAGTGAAAATATCAACACACTATTTTAAACTGATCTCTCTCATGAGAGATCAAAGATCTGTATCTTGCATTAGAAACACAGGAATCCAGGTGTATGTGATGGAGAGTTTATTTTACCCTTGGAAAGGCAGGAAATTAAAGCAACTTTTCACCAGAGTCAGCAGCACAGATCAGCGGTTTACAGAAACCATCACCACCGTGTGAATGACAGCAGCAGCACCTCAACCCTGCCAGGACCAAAATCACCATGAAGAAAAGCCAAGGAACACCACGGGGTTCCAGTCTATCCTGACTTGGGCATACTTACAGGAAAACTATCACCATCTCAGATGTGCCAATTGCCCAACAGTATTTTACATTTGCTACAAGCACAGACAATTAATATGGCATTTGTGAATTGGCTTTTTCTCAACAGAAAAGTAAACAACACATGTACAAGAAAAAGCTGAATATCAAGATATATTTGAGCATCTTTTCCATAAGATACATGTTTATCATAAATAAAGGAAAGAAAGAGAATCAGCTTAAAACCTACATTTGGGGTATTTTTTAAAATCCTGGTCCAAAAATGTACCAACACAGAGGTGTTTCTATCTACAGCCAAAACAGAACCTAAACATCTATTAAAAAAAAAACAAAAACAAAAACAAAAACAAACAACAACAAAAGAAAAACAAAACAAACAAAAAGCCCCCAGTTCCATGAAAAGAAACAGCAGGTCTAGTAACTGGCTGATTCTAGAAACTGAAGTAAATAAAGGCCATTCAGCATGGTCAGGTATGATTGCAATGACATCCAACACAATGACTTTACACTTGCAGTATCTGAGAGGAACACACTGCCTAACACAGATACTAGTATTACCTTGTTGACTGAGTTTCAAGCAAAAAGTTCAGAGATTACCCTGGACTGCCTGAGAAGTCAGTGACAGATTACATATCACTCCTGTGACAAGGAGCTTCTCATCTCACTACTCCACATATGGATGTAAAAGCATTTTAGAAAAAGAACAAAATAAAACATGAAATTAAAGTACTCTGAGACATGAAAAGGAAACAGTCAGTAATCACAATGCCATTTCCACTAATTAGAAAAGAATGCATATAGTCAGTCCCAAGCATGCAATAATCATGAATTTTTATTGTATAAACATCAGAAATAAGTTATTAGTTCTTTTTATTTAAGCCAAGAGGTAATTATTTCTGTTGTCATTTAAGGCTTGAGGGGAAAACTGAAATTGTGGAGAATCCCATGGTTGCAGGAAGAGGGAACTCAACAGTGAACTAATTTCAACATCATGGTTGTTGCCACCCTGCCAGATGCAGTGAAGACGAAGCTTTGAAAAGTGCACTATAGTTGGAGAATCCACGACATACATACTCAGACATTTGCATGCACACATACTTACATGAGAAAGCACCACATATCTGTTTATCACCAGCTCAAGTTTAAAAAGATTTGTCACATCTAGCACTGATTACACAGAAGGGCCAACAACAAAAGATGATGTTTAAGAGGGGAAAACTGAAAGTCTATTACAACTGCTGTTCTACAACTCTTACACAACCAAAATATCATCTGCATGCCCTACATGAAATTAGACATCTCTGGACAGTAGTTTTTTGCCAACAGTTCCTCAAATCGTTTTGATTTAAAAAAACAAAAACAGAAACAAAAAAAAAAAAAACAGTAGCAGACTAAAAGGAAACCCATCACATTTTTACAGAAAACATTACTTAAAATCTGCAGATAGGCCATCTCTTACAGAAGTAGCTACTGCCTAGTTACTCATCACCACTGAGCAAAGAGAGACTACCACCCATACAGACTTGCAACAGAGTGAATCATGTAAGAGCACACTAATCCACTCTGGGAAAAATTAATCAAGGTAACTGACCAGAGAAGGTAGGCTGAGCTAATACTGTCCATTTAATGGCTGATTATGCCTACAGCATGTAACACTCAGCCATAAAGCATATGGCTTCTCCGGTGGAAAGGATTATTACACATGGTAATCTATGGCAGAGGAGAGAGAAATGGATGGGGGACACTATCTACAATTTTCCCAGATATTAGAGGAGAAAAAAGAGAGATAAAAATCAATGCCTATCCATATCCTGAAACATCTCCTACAACCTCTATGATAGGCTGAATAAGGCAGATTTTGCAAACCACTAACCATTAGAGTTACTTAGGAAGAGAAGTCACAGATTGCTTCCCTAGAAACTGTGAAGTTGGAATGTGTATCTAACAACTTTCATAGATTTGTTCTGTCTCTTTATCTTCTTGTTACTGCAAAATACACTGCCATTTTCTTAGTGGACACTGATCACTAATTTTCCTTATTTAAGTCTTTTAAATTTGAAAATTCAATATACATGCCAAACAAATTCATTTGTGCAGTAATTTGATGAACACCAGTTGTATGAAACAATAGGTACCAATTTTTTTTTTTTAATTAGTTACTATACAAAGGCCAGATTCTTACCCCCAAATCCCTTCAAAGCACATAATGAAATCAGACACACAGTACCCTGGTTGAAAGGGTCTTAGAAGCAAATATTCCCATGAACCATAACCAAACTCTCTTCAAGTGTACCTGTACCATCCTAACTTCACAGAATTAGGCCAGTATCAAATACACTTTACACTGGCATAATGTGTCACTGTCATCCAAAGAAACACACACACCCTGCTCCCCTTGCTGCTTGCTTCCATCCCCATCTCTGCGCCAGCACAAATGTTTGTGCAGCAAACTGATCCAGCTCAAAGCGAACCCTTCCCTGCCTGCCCCTCCCCCAGGTTAGCTCAACCCTCAGCCCAGCTCACCACACAGCCATACAAGTATTTGCCTGCACAAAGGAGGAAGCAGCAGAGCAGGGTGGAAGCAAACAGCACCATGTTTTTCAATGGTGGAGCTGCTCTGTGCCAGCTGTACGCCAGTGCAAAGCAGGAGCAGTAGGTGGAAGGCTGGAGTCCTGCAACACCAGCCTCACAGATCCAGGCCTGTGGTGTGCCACTCGTGCCCTTCCTCCCTGGGATCCCAGCCCTCCACTCACACAGCCCCTGACAGCTATGCAATGCCCAGGGAGTCGGTTTAGGGTGCCCTAAGAGTCAACTAACTCTACCAAGACAACAAACAGCTGCTAATTTTCAGCCAGTGCAGCTTCCTGAACCAGTTCCCAGTGCAATCCTCACCAACAAAAGGAAGGAAGAGAAGGAAGGATGCTGGGACGGTGGGAGGTCCAATTTTTATCAGCTTGGGATGCTGTGGAAACACTCAGACACCATATTTTAAATTTCAACTTTCCTGCACAGCTGAATGTGACTATTTTAATCAGTTTTTTTCCTAAGATTAAACATTACTCCAATCTTTGCAGGAACCTAAGCAGCCATAGTCTACTTGGGCACAAGAAGCAATAAGTGAGGCCAGTTCACTACATTAACCACTTTCACCCTTCAAAGAGAGGGCATTAATTTCTCTAACTTAATGATAGTTTTACCAGATAATTGTTCTAAATATCACTGATTAAATGACCTCAGATATTTGCATAAGAAGAACACACATGGAACAAAACCACTGCAGCCAGTATCATCTTAACCATAGTTTAGTACATACAAGGAATTTAAATGGTTCTGGTGATTAAAGTCAACAGACCTAACAAAGCTCTCTACTCAGGTGTGAATTTCATCCATTGTTGAAAAACTTGTTTTGTTTAAACTACAAGTCCCAATGATCACAGAAATGAACAAAATTAATTTCAATGAGGTCATAATCAGATACCTAATAAACACGGATGTAGCTATTTTCAAGCTAACTTTTGAACAACTAAGTACTCTAAGTAGGAGTACAGACTGTTAGCACAATCTTTTTAACTTATAAACAATGGGATTTATAACTGAATTGTTAAATTTAGCAGAGAACTATTTCCATGCAAAGTAAATGTATGTTTATGTTCATCCAGTCCACAAAGAAACATAATCATATAAATTCAAAAGGTAAGACATATCAACATTACAGTTCAAGAACTGAAGTGCAGAAGCAGATGCTTTTTTTCAGAAAGCCAGTCTTCCCAAGTGCCACACATTGTATTTTTCCAGTTAATGAAACTCTCTTATAAAGTTAGATTCTTCCACAGACTACCACCTGCCTACAGCACCATTTTTTAGGATAACTGATCTTCTCTTTAACAGAAATTTCTTCTATGATGAAAAAGTGTTCCAAAGTAGTCTGCCTATAAAAATTTTAGAGAAGAACAGTTTATTTTGACTACAATTCACCACCAACACTTGAGACAAAACACTGAACTGGAAAGTGAGCAAAATCCTGAAAAGCTATTTAACCATGTATTCATATATTCAAACTGCTGGGACACTGTTTCAACAAGCATTTCCAAGGCATTCCTGACATGGACGTAAATAAACTCGGGGACTTTCAGTCAAGGAATAAGGTTGTCAGT
Organism: Cichladusa arquata; assembly: GCA_026413545.1. Lineage (NCBI taxonomy): Eukaryota > Metazoa > Chordata > Aves > Passeriformes > Muscicapidae > Cichladusa > Cichladusa arquata. The sequence goes on along the minus strand of JAOTQP010000870.1, from coordinate 34,025,800 downwards.
TTCATTCTCTTTAGTGTGGAGTTAGCAGTACTTGGACCTGAACTGGTGATTTATACTGATACAGGTTTCCTTCCAAGCATGCATAGACAGGTGTGTTGTTCAAATGTACTTACTAACCAAGGACAACAGATAATTAATTTCCCTGGCAGTTCTGCTGATTTCAACAAAAAAAAACAGAATGCTTATTGGATCTGAACCCGTATATCTTAATACCAAGCCACTTTTAACAGAGCAATAAATCTTTAAAAATCAGTTTTCATTTCACTAAATACAAATATACTGTAGAATTAGCAGAACAGATTAAATGACACAGGTTCATGATATGGAATTATTGCTAATGTTAACACCATCAAAGATGTATTCAGAGAACTCTTTTTGCTCATTACATTAAACATCACTTTGTCACTACGCCTTTAAGTTAAGAAAAAAATCCTGGAATATTTGAAAGTCACTAATAAAATGCTTGTTAAAAATATTAATATCAAACCACAGCTGGCAACCTTTTCAACACTTACTAAAATCTATCTTGATTTTTACACTATTTCTTCATTGCAATAACAGCATTACTTTCAACTCACAGTCCAACAACATTCCTAGCGATTTCTAATCATGACTATCACATCTTATGCAATGACTTCGAACAAGATGCAGTGACCAGGAAGATGCAAAGACATGCATTCTTCTTCAAAAAATTTCAAGTTTGGATGAGCACCCAAGCCAAATCAGTACTGAAAGACATTCTGACGTCTGGGTGTCTTCACATCTCCCCTTGCTACATGTACGTGTAGCGATATGTCACAGAAGGGCAGCTTAAAATGACGAGGAAGCGAGCTCGGTATGGCTTTCATTCATGCACACAGCAGCCCTTCCAGGAGCCTGGAGGACTCCCTTCCCAACCCACCGAGCCGACAGAGCTCTCGGTTAGCCTCAGGGCTCGCACCCCGAAAGCCCCCGGCTCCGCTCATCAATGTGGAACAGCAAACGCGCTTGCCTTGGCAGGTGTGACGGACGCAGCTGACCTAGAGCAAGGTGCGAGGGCTCGACAGGTGACACGGGATGAGACACAACCATCAGACACGCCGAGCAACGAGGAGGCGGCCGGGACCGCTCCCCGCGCCAGACCTGCCTCCAACACAGCCACAGCAGCGACAAATTTAGCGCCTCGTCTTTTGTTTCTAAACTCGCACCCCGCTCGCCCAGCCCCGCTCCCGCGCCAGCCCCAGAGCGAGCAGCGATCCCCTCCGTGCCCGGCCTTCCCCGCCCAGAAACAGCCCCGGCCCGCAGCCCCCTGTGCCCGTGGGGGCCCGGCCGCCACCGGGCTCCGCGGCCGGACCCACGGGGAAGGAGAAGCAGGTCCCACCGCGGGCACGTCCCAGCCCGGCCCCACGGGAGGAGCCACACACGGGCTGCTCCGGGGCCCGGGGGGCTGCTCTGGGAGGGGGCGGCAGCGGAGCCGGCAGGCACCCCGCGGGAAGGAGCCGGGGAAGGGACGAGGAGCAGCACCCACCTGGGCCATGAGCCCCGCGCTGGCCGCCGGGCCGGGCCGCCTGTGACGGGCGAGACGGCGGCCCCGCGTCGGGCCGGGGCACGGCTGCGCCTCCGACCGCGGCAGCGACAGGGCCGCGCTCTGGGCCGGACCCTGCCCGGCTCCGCTTCCGGAGCGCGGCGCGATCGCCTTCCGGGGCAGCGCCCGGCGAGCCGCGGGCGGGCGGGGCGGCGCTCCCGGCACCGGCACCGGCACCGGGGCGGCCACGGGCTGCGCCGGGAGCAACGCGGGGCCGGCGGGGAGGGAGGCGGCCGCGGAGCGTGTCTTACTGGTTCCTCGGGTTTAAATAAATAAATAAATAAACAGATAGATGGATAAATAAAACGTTAAAGCTGTAATTGCGCGCACGGCTCTGGCAGGACTGGCTCGGTTCGCTGCAGCCTTTACCGCTCGGTGTCACGGTGGCTCCTCACCTGCAGCCGGAGTTGGGCTGTGTTGGTAAGGTTGGGCTGCATGCGGCTGAACGCAAAGGCGGGAGCTGCCCACGCTAAAAACAAAGATACGGCGCGATTAATGTGGGAAACAAGAACCAGAGGAGGTGCCACAGCTGTGCAGGTCTGTGGAAACGCTAAACACTCCTGTGAGCCAGTGCAAAAACCCCACACGCGTGTTCGTGCTCTCGCTACCTCCGTGTCACCGTGTCTGTTCCCTCCTTACAGACCAATACATGTGACGGGTCTTGGACCAGAAGGCACTGTCATCTACAATTAATATTGAACGTGTAGGTTTTGTCCCAACATACACCGAAACACGCTGCTCACAGTTAGAACAGCCAGCAGCCTGCATAAAATTCAGCTTTGTCTCTTCTGGTTATTCACCTGCTTTGGCCGTAATCTAACTTCTGAACTCTTCACCAAACAGTGCCTTGCACCAAGCTGCTTCATAGAACAGGTCTGTCTATGTCTCTGACTTTCTCAGGGGTTGTGCAACTCCTCTTTTCAGTTACCTCATGATAAGGAGAATAGTAAATCTTGCTCTCACACTTGCTCACTTTCTTCCCTTCCCCGGACAGTTACTGCTTTGTAGCAGAAATGTTGAAAGTAAATGGATCACAGTACTCTGCTATCCTAATACTCATTTAATCTGTAGGTTGTGTGAGAGCTGAAAAAGCTAAAGTCCATGCAGAAATTTTCTTCAGATGGATGTGCTAGAAAGGTTATAATACCTAGAAGGAAAAGGGTGGAGAGAGCACAGCTGTGGTTTAGCGTTTGTACCACTGCAGCTGTTGGCTCCTGTGCATGTGAGTCAGGATCCAGAGGACTAGATGGATAAAGCAGAGCAAAGGGGATTTTCCTATATCTGAGTCATGTAATAGGTGAAATAGGTGCAGCAAACACTGTCATCTAACGTACAGCATGTGCTCGTATGCCATAAACATAGTATACCAATATATAAACCATAATATACCAATTTATACCGATATTGCTACAAAGCAATAGGCTGTTCTTGAACATCTGCAGGATTCCTTGTGACCTTCAGGTCACTGGGCTTGCCCTAAAGTCTGTTCAGATGCAGTTGTTGGTTCCGATCTGTGAGTGCACATTCAACTAAGTGCCTTACAATTTTTCCCTAGTCTTTTCAGCAGTGTGTGGATGAGCAAGGAACAAAGTTTTGATGTGTCTCTTCTTCTGGATCATTTATTTATTTTCTTCTCGCTCTAGCTCTCACCAAACCTTCACCACTCCATTTGAATGGCTGCACTTAAATGATGTCAGGATTTGTATTAAATTAGGACAGCACAGCCTCTCTCTGACAGTCAAGTTCAACATCTTCATCAAAGGTGAAGTACTGTGTTTGTTCATGTGTGAAATTGGTCATCCTTACTGTTTACCTGAGTGTTACCTTACCTAGCTCGCCCAGATTTCCTGACAGACCGATTCAGTGTTTAGATACTGGAGCTGCACTTTGTGGCTGTTCTGTGTAACCAACCTGTGCCAGTTCTGGGCCCCTCACTGCAAGAAAGGCATTGAGGTGCTGGAGTGTGTCCAGAGAAGGGCAACAGAGCTGGGGAATGGCCTAGAGGGTAAGTCACATGAGGGGCACCTGAGGGAGCTGAGGTTGTTTAGCCTGGAAAAAGGGAGGGGGAAACCTTATTGTTCTCCACAACTACCTGAAAAGAGGCTGTAGTAAGGTGGGGCTCATCTTTTCACATGCATCTGGCAACAGACAAGAGGAAATGGCCTCAAGCTCCACCAGGGAAGGTTCAGGTTGGACACCAGAAAGAATTTCTTCATGGAAAGGGCTGCCTTGGAATGGACTGGCCAGGGAAGGTGGTGGAGTCACCATTGCTGGAGGTGTTCAAGAAGCGACTGCACTTCGTGCTATGGTCTAGTTGACGAGGTGGTGATTGGTTACAGGCTGGACTCAGGGATCTTAGAAGTCTTTTCCAACCCAATTGAGTCTGTAATTTATCTGATTAAAACAGTATTTTCTTATTTATTTTGTATTCTTTCTTAATATCTGGACCTGACAAAGAGAGGACTCTTGTGGAATAGAACACCAAATTCCGCATTGTGTTTCTGCAGTTTCCTTTCATATGCTGTTCAGAGATTCCTGGATGTGCTTTTGGAGATGAATATGGACTCAGATCCTTAACATTTCAACTATAACTTCTGCTCTTGCAGTAAACATGGGAGAACATACAGTTTCTTTTAAAAATAAACTCATAGCAACAGCTTCATGACAAATAGAAGAACTTTGCAGTCACTTTGTTTTGTAATACAGAAGGCCTTTGACATTCCTGTAGGCACCACCTAACAGAGCTATAGGTGAGGACTGTACTATAAACATTCTCTCTTGGTTTATGACTGCAGTGAAACCATGTTTCTGGTTGAAATGCAGTGCAGAAGCTTGTGTACTTTCTCTGCTATAGGAGGATACCTACAGTAATTGTATTCTGATCCACATTCTCCAAAATCCATTTGACACTAAAAAACCCTTCTTTTTAAAAATAAAAACCCACACATTCAGACTATGACAACATTTCAGAAGCTGGAGAACAAATTTGCAAAGAGAAAGAATTTGACTTAGTGTGCTGGCTGAACAGAGTTACTCCAGTCACATCACATTTTGTATCCCCTCATGTGTGGCCCATTAAGTAGAATAACCCTTTGTATATCACATCAAGAAGTTTTTGTTTTCACAACCAAACAAACCCCCTGCATACAGTAAGGGTCATACAGCAGCTACTTATGGCCAGATCCTGCCCTTCTTATTAAAGCATACCTCCACAGTACAGTTAATATTTGGGGGTTTTTTTCAGAAGGAAGTGCAAAGTTGAGCTAGTTTAAACCAGTAGTTTACTGCTTCATTGAGTATTGTCATTAGTTGTGATTTCACTTAAAAGTGAAAAAGGAAGTATAAATCCAATAGTAAATAAAGATGTCTTGCAGCTGGACGTTTTAATTCACATAGGGATTTTTTTTTCCTGAAATGACTCTGGAATATGACAAACTTTCTGCTCTTACAGGGAAAAGTGGAGCAGACCTGGTCATTCAGGAATTCTGATGGCTATTTGTATTGTAATTTGGCTTTCCTTAGTTTTATAAATTGTCTTGTCCTTGTACAAATAAACTGCTGACAAGGTCAAAGGATCCGTGAGTTCTAAGTAATAGTCTATAAAGGACAGGGTAGTTGTGACAGTTTGTCAGTAAACTTTTAAAGATAAAACAATGAATTGCAAAAATGTAATTTTAAACTTGGATATCCCCTCTGACCTCGTTTTAGTCTGAGCTTGCTGTCTGACATATTATATAGTTTATTCTTAGAGATGCTAGATGTTTGGTCATTTATCATTTGAATATTGCAAGCCTGAAAAACATCCTTGCAAGTGAAGCTGCTTTTTGGGCCTCACAAGTGTATATATACTAATTCAGTTCTTCTCACAAGTTAATGTTCTGTGTAACCAAATTGAACTGAATTTTCCAAAAAAAGGCTGTCATATGCAGTTCCTGTAACTTCTTGGTGATTGTTTCCCTGGATAACCATCAGTTTATAGAATGTACACACATCTGTTTCCAGGTTATTATACCTATAATAAACAAGTGGGATATAAATCTAATTAAGGGCCTCAGAACTGTGTACACTTGACTATGTGCTATATACAAAACAGTGTCCAAAGAACACCATCACATTGGCAGACTTAAAAATTAGGCAAGTTGTGCAGCTGTGATTTTGACTTCCTTGTGGGCACCACATATGATAGAATTAAGTTGCCTATCATATAGCATTTTTCTATTTTGTGCCTTTTGGGGGACAGAATAGAGGCCTCTCACAGGAGGAAACAGTTGTAAATCTCTGCATGCAGCAAGTACCCTTTGCCTCATTCATTTAGCGACTAAATACTTAGATATTCTCAGGGCATTTATCATGGTGTTAGTTGATACTTCATTAGCATTAGTGGAATTATGTCTGTGCTTCTTTTGCAAGAGAAGCAATAGAGTTTCATTTTGCTTACAAGGAAATGTGGGTCAGGTCTGCAGCAGGTCTGGGTACTGCACAGCTGGGATTTGTGGCAGTTAATGTTGAAGAACCTTGGTGGTGGTGAATTCAATTGCATCTGGTTCTCTGTCCAGATTTCCTATGTGGTATGTGATGGAAGCAAGTGGACAAACAGGACACTTGGGATCCATTCTGAAAAAGGTGCTGGCTGAACTTCTCACTGTGAAGTGACAATTATGTGACTGAAATCACAGTGACTGGGGAATAGTGCTAAATAATCTTGACAGTTGCTGGGCTTGTGTCAGTTGTGTCCCATGAGCCAGTATTGCAACTGCTTTTGGATTGGAAAACTTGTGGTGAACTGTGCACATTTGCCTCAGCCACTACAGTGCTAATTCAGGAAGGTTCAGTTAAGTCCACACTGCGAGTTCATGATCAGGACACTGACAAATACTTCATTTTGCCAACACAGAAAGTGTTTCAGTGTTTAAGTGCAGAGGCAGAACAGCCAGGCTAGTACAGATACAAAACTTGAAAGTGTGTCCCTCAAAATAACAGAGTTGGAAGGAGCTGCTTGCTGCACTTGGAGTTAACGTCAGTGAAATTTTTTTGCTAGACAGCTTTTATGCAGAATGTGCATATCCAAGTCTAGGAGAAGCCACCCTGTCCTTTTCCTGTAGTTCAGTGATTAGAAAGCCTGAAATTTGCTTGTGGGGCACATGGGTTTCATTTAATCCTCAATCTGTGAATTTATAATTTAGTATTTTCCGCATACTCAGGGTGTGCTACAGCCATCATGGCGTTATTACAGCTTCCTTAAGCTCTGGAATCAATCCATTGAAATTGTTTAATTGATCATCTGGGCTGGACTTTAGGAGTAGAATTAGCTTGCTGGGAGGTACATGTGACAGCAATCAGAGATGTTTTGGGAACATCACCGAAGAAAGAATTTACAGAAGGTGAGCGCCTTCATAGCTGGAAAACAACTGAGTGAGAATTTTTGAGACCATATTTTCAGATTTAAGGAACATAAGTGTTAATTTTCAGCATCTGAGCCCTCTTGTGGGAATAGTCAGCAAGACTTGTCCCAGGTCACAGAAGCTAACCAGCGACAGAGAGGTGGGGTGAGGCTTTAGCATACAGACAAATACGTCAGACTGTGGAAAAATCAACATGGGTTTTTGTAGATAGAGAAGCTTTGTCATAATTATGAAGTTCTTTGACGAAATCAACAAACTGATAAACCAGGGTGATACATTAATTCTAGTGATTTCAAAAGAGCCTCTGGCACAGTCTCTCAGCAGTGCTGCTGAAGGGTGCTAGCTGTTACAGGCTAGGAAGGAAGCCTCTCCTGTGAATTAGCAACTAGCTGAAAGAGAAGAGTTAACAAGGTAGCAATAAATAGTAATTTTTTACAATGTGAGAGAGTAGATTGGACTCCCACAGGGATTCATGCTGGGACCTGCACTAGTTAGCATACTCAGAAATGGTCTTGGAAAGAGACTTGAGTAAAAGCAGCAGCACAGTTTGCTGCTGATGCAAAATCCTGTGCAGCAGTGCACTACGAAGCTGACAGCAAGAAGTTTCAAAGGGATCTCCTTCTGCTGAACAGCATGGGTGTTAGACTAGAAGTGGAAATTTGGTCTCAAACTGTAAAGTAATGCAGGCAAAACCAATAAAAGAAATATAAGCAAAGCAGTGCATTAGCAGCTAGTAAATTGAATGGAATACCGTGGCCATTGGTTCTGGTTTTCCCTAGCCAATGATTTACAAAAAACGAATATATATCAAAATAGATTGTGCTGTACCTGACCTGTTCTTTCTACCCCTGACTGTTTAGTCCTGGTCATTGAGGCCAGAAGCAAGTTAGGGGTACTTGTGTAGTCTGATGCAGTATGGCCATTTGGCAGCTAGTATAGGACAGAGACATGGAGACGGTCAGGGGGCTGGAAAAATGGTATATTGCCTTGAGGAGGCAGCTGCAGGAAGAACTTACAGGAACAACTGCTGTTGCCCACATGGAAAAGTGTACCAGATTCTTCTCAGAGGTGCATAGTGACAAGCTGAGAGGGAATGAACACATCCTGCTAAGTTCTGCTTGGATTGAGAGATTTATTTATTTCCCTTTATTGCTCTCTTTCTCTCTTTCAGTCTCTTTCTCTCTTTCTATCATGAAGGTGGTCAAATATCATAAGAAGTTGCCAAGAAAGGCATGTGACCTCCTTCCAGGGAGATATCCAGAGTCTGACTAGACGTGTTCCTGAGCAACTTGGGCTGACTGGCCCCACTTTGACCAGTAGCTTGTCCTAAGTGGCTTCCAGAGGCCCATTGCAGCCCATGGCTTCTCAAGATGGGTTCTTACCACGTGCTCGTGCCTTAACTATACACAGATGGCATATTCATGATCAGAGTGGAATATATTTGCTCCAGGTTAACATCTACATATTAAAATTCAATTCAAGAACATTGTGGGACTAAGACCCTTTGGATTTGGCATCAAGAGTCAGCTATGGTACTTTCTATCTAGTGGCTTGACAAAGTATTAAAATACTCCGTAAAATGTCAAGAAGAGGAGTTGATTGTCAGGGTGCAGCTACAGCAGGAGTCAGTAAGTGGTATTGCTGTCCATTCTTAAGGTTTTTGGTTTTTTACTGCCAATGTCTTCTTTAAACAAATGATTCATTTGTCAGACGCTGAATAATGGGGAAGAGTTAACCTGGCACAGCATGTGCTGCCATGTCACATGATGTGCATGTATAGGTACATGTTCCCTGCATCTGGATCAAACCTGTCTCCAACAAGAAAGTCAGTAGAAAGATGTTCTTCACCCTGATATGTCTAACTAGGGTCAGTGCTTCTTAGTACTTGGGTTAAGATCTTTGAAAGGTAAGATAATGCTGTTTGTGGCTGACTGCTTCTGTTTAACACCTGGCACGCATGGCATGAACAAACAATTCAGACTACAGCAACACCCTAAACTGCCCATCACTGTTTTCTCCTGTAATAAGAACTTTTATTTGTAAGCTGAAGATCCTGCCACAGCTCAGCAACTTAACAACTGTGTATTCATCAGCAATACTTACAGCATAAGCTGAGTCCTATAGTTTTAAAGAACAAATGTACTTCAACTTAATTACAGTCAGGCCTGAATAAAAATTAAAGGGTTTGCATGTCTGTTATTCTGTATGTGGGTAGAAAGGCAGTGAGGTTAAGATAATAGTCTCAAAATGTATTCTCAAAAAACATTTAAAACCACAGCAGGGTGTGATTGTATGCAAATAAGTATTTTTGCAATAGCAGATTAAACACCTTATGGAATTTGTATGGAAAACTGCATGCTTGTACTTGATGCAAAGTATGATTAAGCACCAGTGTGTGGAGTTTTTGCCTTTGGTCAAAAATTAAGGCAGATTTAAATCAATCAATGTTTTTTTCAGTCTTTTCACAGTGTATATTATAAATTATGAATGGTGACTACTAGAGAGAAAACATAACTTTCTCCTTGGGTCTGCATTGTTATAAGAATATGTCCTGCTATGTTTTCCATTCAGTAAATGCAGGGCAGTACCAGAAATTCAGGATATAACATGGCAACATGTAGGATCTGAGACAGTGAGGGAAGAAAATTGGCAATTTGATGTAAACTTTTACTAGAATAGCTCCTACTGTATGTATTTTGCATCAGCTTACAGATAGCTTTTCATGACTGGGTGAATGAAGCATTTCAGGTTCCAGGACTACATTTAAAGAAACTTTTTTCATGTTCAAAAATTGTTAAAATGACCCTCAGGCACCCAGTGCCTTTAGGGGCAGCAGGTACCTTCTCAAAAAGCTCTCCTTAGCAGTAGTGGAAAGACCTGCATTGTCACAGGCAGATAATCACTGTTCTACTTGGTCATTTGCATAGCTAAGGGACGTTATGGTTGGCAGAATGACTTAACTGTCTTTGGAAAGTAGTCTTCAATGTTAACTTCTAATCTATATTACATACCAGAGTTGTGTATCTGCCTTTCCAAAACTCCTTTCTTTTACACACAAATTAGTGTGTCCTGTGCAATGAGAGTGATACCATGACTTCTCCTAGAAAATTGCCCAGGAAGAAGTTTAAAGAATGTTTAAAGTTGCAACCTGACTTTTTTTCTGCTAGCAGTGATAGAACTGACATAGCAAATTCAGATATAATGGTGATTGTTTCAATCCTGTGTTTTTCCTATCTGGAGTAGAAAAAATAAAATACATTACTTCAATTTAACTTTATATGAATAGTGAGATAAGTTGGACTCACAGCAATATGCAGTTTCTCTGAGATGGATATAGTACTTCACGAAAAACATAAAAGCTTCCCTGAAGAAGTCAAATTATCATGTTGAGAAACAGTAAAACACACTCTCTGTCTTCCAAAACAATTCTGCCTACTCAGCAGTAAATCTACAGAGAGAACCCAAGCTCACACTGGCAGGCTTCTGCCTCTTAATCATAATTTGTTAGTGAAAGCAGTGGTCAAAGGAAGTGCAAGGTCAGCTGTTCTGAACACTGGTGGAGCAGGCTTCACCCTCCCTCATTCATGTGCCCTTGTCCCACAGACTCCAAAATCACATCTGGACACGAGTAGATAACTGAGCATTGTGATTTATACAGACAGGTGGAATTGGAGCACTCTGAAAGGCATCACCTACCCTCCCCTGGAAGGGTCTCACCCCTGCTCAGGGAAAGGCTCGGCTTATGAAGCTGTTGCTGAAGTACTGATCATACCCCGAGGTTTTAAGAGAAGAAAAGCATAAATGCCAGGGTTTTTTCATTTCTCCTCAACATATGAGGAGTGGGTTTCTCCAGGGAAAAAAACAACCTTATTACCATGTGGGCAGAAACCACCAAGTGAAGGTAATCCAAAGGGATGAACTACTCCAAGCCCTTGAAAAAAATAACTTTTAAAGTTACAGCTGAGACAGCCAATGTAAAAGTTTGTGGAAATAACTTTGGGCATGTTCCCTCAGAAGAGGCATAGAAGAAGAAAAGGTGACTAGTGGCAAAGCAGAATTATTTGGTAAAGCTGTTTTTACACTGCCTCATTTTGCAGCCAGCACATTATTTCTCACTTTTAGGACTGCCTAAGTTCACACATAAGCCAGTAGAAGCAAACTACATAATTGCTTGAAACAAGGGAAATAAAAGCAGAGTTGTTCATGTAATGATATTTTAAGCAATAATCATTTCAAGCAGAAATAATTAGATTTCTCTTCAGTAGCATATAATAGCTTACATTTTAAGGCAATTTAGGGACAAAATCAAAATAAATACCAACATTATTCCCTCATGCAGAAACAAGTATGGGGAAGGATGGAGACCAAGGAAGTCTTGCTCGTATGTTTTTTCCTGAAGCAGTTTGGTTCAGGTGAGACTAATTCTATTAATAGAGATTTGCCCAATTGTGTTTGTTATTCCCCACTGCTTCACTGCTTGAAGGAGGAATGGAAGATGACAGAACAGTTTTTGCTTTAATTAAGCATTTTTTTAAAAAAGTTTTGTGTTTACATTAAAGAACCCCAAAGAAACAGACCTTCAAGATGAAGTGAGAAAAGGTGAAGTTTATGAGCCTGCCTCTTGGGGAAGTTCATTGGACTGCTAAGAAAACTTCTGCCCCTGACAGCAGAGAGCTTCATTATATGAGGAAAGCCAAACTGGTAACTGTGGACCATAGATGAGCTTTGATGAGCTTTTCTTTCTCTCTGTCACACTCTTGGCCTTTCCTGAGATGTTCAATTAGCTGCTGTTTGTGTCAGAGCTGAGGGTATACTGCATGTCCTGGTTTTAAATGAGATCCATTCTCACTGCAGACCTCTGTGAAGCAGCCTGAAGTATTTGGGTTTTTTGTCCTGCTTTCAAAATTAGTGGGTACAGGATTATTTTGTCAAAGTATGAAGCAAGATGCTTAGAGCTTTTGTTCTTAAGTTTTTTCCCAAGGCTACTCAATTCTGTACCAAATGTGTATCCTCTTCAACCCTCAAACAGCCTTTTTGCTACAAATGGCAGATTTTCAGAATATTTTTGCTCTTTTTCTATCTCTCCTTTTTTAAAACCATAGCAACATTTTTAATGTTAGTGAGTTCCTGGAATACTACTTTTTAAAAAATAAGTCTGATTTGTTAAAGTTGGTGAATTCATAGACAGCAGTTGCTTCTCTTACCCACTATAGTCAGAGTTGTGTTGCCACAGGATGAGAACTGTGCTGTACTGAATGCTTCTTCAGATCAAAGTGGATGAAGGGTATAATTTTAGAGCTGAAAGACATTGCTTACGGTTGGAGTGAAGAACTGTAGTTTATTATACCACCCATCCTATATTGCCCATTCAGATTGCAGGCCTTCAGGCCTGGAACTCTGCCTGTGCATTTTACATGTGCAGAATTCTCAGGATACAATGTAAATAATAATATATCATCAGTGAAGGGAATAGCCCAGTGGGGCAATCCACAACTGAGTGAACCTTTCAGATATTGTGGAACAAGGCCAGCATTACTTCAAAAACATTTCTTTTTTCACAAAGTCAGTCAAATGCCTAAATTAAAATCCCACTCAATTGCTTTGGTCTTATCAGATAAAGTATCTGTGTGTTCATTTAATATGCCTCTCATGCATTTTATCTTTATGCTTCATTTAAATATGAGAAGCAAACACATTTTATATAGTTGTTATTCTCCAATTACTACAAAAGCTTCTTGGAATCTTTGATCATGAGAATGTTATTTCAGACCCAGTTTTGCTTCGCAATTACAAACTGTCTTCACTGAAGTTAGTTTGGATGCAATTCTAACCCCAGTAGAGTAAACCACAGTCAATCCTCAGAAAACCAGGTATGACTATGGAGCAGTAAAGAGATCAGAATGAAGCCAAATAACTGAGTTGATTTATGTGGTGGTGGGGTTTTTTAGGCAGAAATTCTAACCAAAGCTGTAATGATAGCAAGCATCTGATGTGAAACATTAATGATTTAGCATTACATGGCATTTACAAAATGTTATTATTATTACAATACAGCAGATCAGAACACTTTATTTTTTGTATCAGGGATACTAGGATAGAGGTTCAGCCCTAGCATTTTGGTTTCTTAGGGGTATTTTTACACAAGGCCACAGAGAAGTGATGCAGGTATATAATGGCTGCTAACCAAGTTCAACATCCTTGAATGTGCACAGCTATTCAATGATCACAATTCAGAGCTGTCACACAAACTGTCTCTAGACTTAGGTAAGACTGAAGAGTGAAGGTAAGACTGAAGACACTACAGCATCAAAGTCAGATAAAGCTCAGGAGGTAACAGCAGGAGCAAAACCAAGTTACACTGCTTTTCGTCTTACAGATCATTTGTCTAGTATTTATTGAGTGGTGAAGTAGCTGTAGCATAGAACAGAGAATGATGGAACTTATAAAGGGCAAAACTTTTGGCAATTGTGCAAAATACAGTGTAAAAACTCATTTTACTTCGAAGTCAACAAGAGGGCATGCAGTAGCAATGAGTAGGTGACAAACTGACAAGTGGTTTGTTTAAATTTATGCATAGGGTATCTTCAGATTTCCAAAAGCCTTAGCTTAATATTTGTAAAGGAATGCTGCAAAGTCTTAACTATCATGAAATATAAAACATTACTAGCTTACCAAGTAAATGCTTTACCTACTACATAAACCTCCATAAAGAAACCAGGAAATGACACCAAAAGTTAACTGCAAGCTCCTCAAACATAACTTCTCAACATTCTCCTTTTTACCTACTCAGAGTTCAGGTGCCTTGGGACCTGAATGGAGCTTCAGGTGGAACACAGTTATCACTCTACTCCGGACAGTAATTAAAACAAAAATAACCTGGATTCATTCTTACTTTAAAAAACATAGAGATGCTTTTATTAACAAGCATTCTAGATCAGAGGTTAAATAAAATGTGCAATTTGAAAAAAGCTGGTTTGTAGACTGAAAAAAAAAGTGAGACATAGCAGAATTAAGATACTAAGAAGAAAAAAAGCTATTGGTCACTTCAGGTGAAAGTATTTGCAAAGCAGAAGCCAGTAATAGATCAGATGAAATTTGTTTTCTGTCCTAAAATATAGAATTCCCCACAAGTGTGGGAATAAGAAGGTGGTGTCCATTTAACAAATGAACACCTTAAAAATAGTCATTATTAGGGGCGGAGTAGGACAAATACTGTATATTGCAATGTTAATGAAGTTCTTTTTGTGGCCTAATCACTGACATATCACTGACATTGAAGAGATGAAAATCAAGACAGAAATTTTAATTTTGGATGTGTATTAGCTATTTGTGTAGGCAAGATTGTTTCACTAGAAACTTACCTGACTTCATGTGCTAGCTTAAAACAGTTTGGAAAATGGAAAAAGGGAAATAGTATAAATGTATCATAGGTGAATGTTATATAAATCCCAACTAAATATATATATATATAACATGAATTTCTCATTGTTGCTATTCTTTTCTACCATCCTAATTCTCATTTCTTCCCCCTCTTAAGTGAAACTGTTCTTCCCTGCTGTATGCAGGAAAATTAGAAGCTCCAACACACTTGGAAGCTAAAGATTCATTTGTAGTATTCATTAGGCAGTAAGTAGTCAAAGAAGTTTATGAACTTTATCAACATTAATTTGTAAAAAAGTAATTATTTTTACTGGTGTAAAATCCTGCCATTTTTGACCTGCAATTGAGTGCAAGCAAAGTATGCAATCCAGTAGAGTGCCTAAATTATGTTTTGTGCACTCATATGGTCACATAATCTTGGCCTGAAAAAGGAAAAAAAACAACTAAAAGCAACCCCAGAGATTTGTATTTTGAAAGCTCCTTCCCTTCCCAAATGAAGAAAAATTGTAAATATACATGTTTTATTTTGTGCTTCCTGGCACAGCACACTTGATTTGTTGACAAGGCTGCTGAACAGTTCTGTAACACACAAGAGATAATTTGGTCACCTCTACAGAAACAAAATACAGGTGTTCTCATCAGATGACCAAGTCTCAAAGCAAATGAGATCAACCAAAGGTGTCACAGATCTGCCAAAATCCCAGTAATTAAGCTGCTGTAGAGACTGCAGAGTATTTTGGTCATACCTGCCACCTGGTGTTTGGAAAACATAATGTCTGAAAACAACCTGAAATGCTTTTAAATCTGTATTCTCATTAAGACACAAACACACACTGATGTATTTTATACAGATGAAATGCATAAGCAGCAAAAGGTTTGTGTTATTACCAGTGTCCATCCAGAAATAGAATGAACATGGTGCTTTAATGTTGCTTCCAGTTCCATCCCTACTGACTACAAAAGTTCTTTAACTGTATCTACACATCTCCTGTCAGATAATGGCACTTTTGGTGAGAAGCATCCTGGGCAACAGCCTTACAGTACTTCACAGTCTGACTGTAAACTACAGTGTGCCAATCCCAGAGGCAAGAACTGAGTTGTATGAGATGCAGCTAGGTAAGAATAGGACTAGTGATATATAATGCTGGGTACTGAGTAATAAGCCATTGCCTGAAATTACTGTAATGAGTATTAGTCTTAGCTAAAACATTTAAAATGCCCAAGTCTTTACAGTGGAAATGGCAGTGACACTAAGTAATAGTTTTGCATACTTGATATTAATGCTCACTGGTAAAAGTCATAACAGTAAGCATGTAAACTGAGATAAACCATATTTATCTTTTTAGCAAAAGGTTACTTCAAGTGGTGGCTAAAGCTTTCATGTTAGCAAGTGAAGAAATCACTCTGCAATTCAGTGATACCAAACTGTACCTATAGCACAGTGAGATTTTTTTATCCTCCTCTGCAAAGCAAGATTTAAATGCAACTGTGTTTCCCAATAATAACTCAGGATGAAGCCACAGTCTAAGATCAGTCTCAGCAATATAAACAGCATTTAAGTTTGCACCCTGGCAAGCACAAGCTGCAACTATTTTTCTGGAATCACATGTTCAAAGGGCTGCCCACTCCACTTCAGTTCTAATAACTTTGAAAATCATATGCACTAGAAATCAACACTTACAGGGCTCAGTTGCTTTCTGAGCATCTGAAAAATGTGTCTTCTAATGAAAACACACATCCTAACATGGAACTTTGTAAAGCAGAAGGTGCTCTTCCTGTTGTCTATTGACGGTGACTACTCAACACAGACAGCTCTGTTAGCAAATTAGGACTATTTTCTTATTATTGAGAGAGGAACCTAATGACTCTTCTAGGATCTTCGCAGAGAGTGCAAAAGGAGAAGACAAAAAAACCCAAAAGCTGAAAGAAGAACTGAGGAAAAAAAGACCACTAACTCCAAACAGAAATTACATCAGTAGTCTAGCATGCTGATGGCTACTAGCAGTGGAGCCAAGATCATTGCTCCTGTATCCTAGGACACTAGGCTGTTTCTTGGATGTAAAGAAAAATAAAATTTCAGGCTCCCACAAAAAATTTGGATTCAAAAGGTACATCTCCATTATTTTTTGGTCTGTTCAGGTCTGTTTTGGCAGACCTGTCCATGTTAGTCACAGCCTCTGCAGAACCTCTTTAACATTTCATTTGAGTTCGTCATCATTACTATTATTTTAACTGACAAATATGAAAATAATAATGTTGTATACACCAAAGATTGTGCTTTCCATTCCCATTTCTGTTTCAGCACGCACGACATACTGTGGCTCGTGCAAATCTTCTCAGTGCACAGCTCTGAAAACGGTGTTCTTCAGCTGCTGCTTAAAAGGAAATTGGCTACTGAATAAAGAAACCAAACCACTTAGGTAGCCAAAAATTGACAAATTTGGATATTCTGCACTGCTAGGAAGGATCTGTGTGGACACCACGGTACAAGCTGTTCCTCAACCTATGTGTATTCATAATACCATAAACCAAGTATGCCAAGTTGCTGTTCTTAATGAAAACCCTAAGTCTACACACTGAGTGATGAAACTTTCACTTCAGTTTACCAAGCTATATAAAAGCCCATCAGTCATCAGTTGTTTCAAATATGAAGAAATGAGTGTTTTGTTCTCAAAGGATTGATAAAATCAAAACTGATTTTTTGGGGGAACACTTGCTAGTGATTGAAGAATTATGTGGCATGATTTTGATACTGAGGGGTTATAGAGGTGGCTTCTGTGAGAGGCTGCCAGAAAGCTTCCTCCATGTCCAACAGAGCCAATGCTAGATGGCTCCAGATGGACCTGCCAATGGCCAAGGCTGAGCCCAACAGGCTGCTGATTTAAAAAGGGGAAAAAAACCCAAACTTGCTTGGGCAGGGAAAACAGGAATGGAGAGAGATGTGAGGAACAGCCTCGCAGAACCATGGTTGGTGAGGAAGGAGAACATGCTCCAGGTGCTGGAGCAGAGATCCACCCGCAGCCCATGTGGAGGACTCACACCAGAGCAAAGGGATACCCAAAGGAGACTGATCCTCTGGGAAGGCTGCACTGGGCAGGCTCCTGTGGCCCCATGGAAAGGAGCCCACACTGGTGCAGGTTTGCTGGCAGGACTTGTGACCCCATGGGGGACTTCACGCTTTGTGAAGAAATGTGGCCCATGAGAAGCTCTCCCACTGGAGGAATTCATGGAAGACTGTCTCTTGTGGGAGGGATACCAGACTGGAGCAGGGGAAGAGTGAGAGGAGGAAGAAGTGGAAGAGATAACACTTGATTAAGTGACTGTAATACAGTACAAATATGAAACAAAATCCTACAATAGTACTGGAATAATTAATTTGCTGCTTCTGAGCATAGTTGGTAGCACTGATGCATTTATATGTGTTAAAGCAGCTTTGGGACTAGAAACTCTTACCTATAGATACACAAGTAATTTTAAATCCTGTTTTCAGGTGTTTTCTCTGCACTGATAACAGAGACACATGCCAAAAATCACTGTAACCAGACTTAAACAACTTTGTATTTCAACCTCTGCCTTAAATCAGGGTATGCTACTTACAGTTGTTCTTGAAGCCCTCAGGTGGACAGAGACAAAAAACCATTAAAATAAAAAACTGTGTATTTTATTTTTAGCTTTAAAGATGCATCTCTAAACAACCAGTAGGAAAAAAAAAAGTAAAAAAAGTAAACACCAGCATTTTGTAACTAATACAAGACTGAATACAAAGTTTTCATACACCACTCAAATGCAGTTTTCGAAAAAAAAGTAGTCCGGTCTTCAAGACCACTTCCACTTGAAACAAATTGTTATGTACCCACAGATTTTAACTATAAAACAAGGATACATTCTTTCTTTTTTCTTCCATTTATGGAGTTGATTGCCACAAACTTCAATCATTTGGCAGCCAAATTCTCATAGTCTCAGTTACAGAACTGAAGAGAACTCATATAATTCCCTGACTGAAGTCCTTCCATTTTCAGTACACACTCAAGTCAGCACTTGTCACATATCTTTAGACTGATCATCTTCTTCAAGTTTTCTGATTTCACTCTTTAAACAGTTGATGGTTTCACGACTTGCTTTTAGTCTTTCTTTCAGCTCAGCAATTTCAAAACTAGTCTTCTTTTTGGCAGCTTCGAGCTTCTCCCTGGTTTTCACTTCAAGATCTGCAACTGTGGGGGTGACAAAGAAAAATATGTATTTTAAGTACCATGAAATTTGCCTTTTTAAAAAATTGAAAGTGTAATTTGGAGAGATGTGTCCTGAAAAAAAGTATGTTACTGTTAGTCTTAGAGATTCAATGGTTGTAATCAAAATGATATCCACATAACAATCTGGATTTAAAAAAAAAAAAAAAAAAGCATTTTGCAGCCTCATTCAGCCCTTAGCCCAACAGTTTTGTAGATAGTTATACAATTCATAAAATAATTTTCTAGGTTTTTTTAAAGATTAGGTGAGGAAAATAAAACTTGACATGGTGACAGTAAATACATGGGAAATTACAGAGAACTATGAATACATGTCGCCCACTGACAGCACACGAGGCCACAGGAACAAAGTGAAACACGGGAGGTTCCCTGTGAACATCAGGAAACTTCTACTGTGAAAATGATCAAGTGGTGGCACAGGTTACCCAGAGAGGTTGTGGAATCCCCATCCTTGGACACATTTAGAAGCCGTGTGGACACAGTCGTGGGGAACCAGCTGTAGGCGGCCCTGCTAGGGGGCAGGGGGTGGACAAGATGCATCCAGAAGTCCCTTCAAGCCTCCACCATTCTGTGGTTCCTTCTCCATGTACTGTAACTATTTTCTAAGTCTCACTGGAGTTTAATTCTACATATCTGAAAGTTTCAGTTATGCTGCCCTGCTTTTATGAATATCTGACATCAAGTATCCTACTTTTTATTATTTTCTCATGCTCAACTCTTAGGACAAAGATGGTAAAGCCAACAAGTCTATGAAGGCTGTGGAGACCACTCATATCCCATACATTGTATAACTGTGGGCAGTGGCAAATATTATCTGCTTCGTTAGCACATTTTAAGGAAATATTTATACAAAGAAACCACTGCCTACTGAAAGTTTCTACCTACTCTCTGGAGAAATATCCAAGAATTTTAAATGAAAAAAGTTTAAATTTGGATGTTTTTACAAATCATATTATTATACAATTTCTAAACAAAAACTGTAACATGCAAAAATAACAAAAATCCACCCCAAGACTGGCTGAATTGAGGCAGGAAGGCTGAACTGAGGCAGGAAATACAAGTAGCTCACACAGCCAAGCAGACAAAAGGCAAATAGGAACCCTAACTTTGAAGGGGTTCAAACTCATAATAACTCGCCACTCTTAGCTCTAGATCTTGGTCTGCTGTCCAAAAAATACCAGACATTTTTTGTCACGTGAACATAAGGTCAGGTGAGGTGGACTACAACGGATTAAAGTTTGTAATTAATAGGGCAGGATTTTGGCTCAATAAATACATCTTCTACTCTCAGAACGCAAATGAGGGATGAAATACAGAACAGAAATAATCACTAATGAACTTACGAACTTCACAACCTATGAACCAATGGATCTTAGTTCCCTTAATATTTTTGCTTATATTTGGAGATAAATTGGATAAAAAGGACACAAAAACCATTATGCTGTACTGAAGAAGTATGTTATAAAATTGCCAATAGTTAAAGAAGAAGGTAAAAAGCTTTCAGATACTTCTCTTTATCCACAAAGGATTGCTGCTTTGACTTAAGCATCACTAACTGTTCAGTACTTGAGGCCTTCAAGTGTGACCTTTGCTTGCAGTGCTGAACAGAACTGTACCACGGGAGGGCCTTCATTTATTCTGTTTTAATTAGTTTCAAAGATGTCAGACTACGTGTAGTTCCTCATACCAAGTAATTCCTAATTCCTGTTTCTTTTTAGCAGCCATAGGGATAAGAAAATCTTAGAACTTTTCAGGTAAGTATTAATACCTTTGCAAAAGTTGAAGTTAAATTCAATGCAAAATTACACTTTTTTGCAGCATCCAAATCCATTGTACTGTCACAGGCCAGAAAAAAAAAAAAACACATTAAAAGCAAATCCAACTATTACTATTTCTAAAATTAAAATATTTTGATTTTCAACTTACACTCTGTTTCATGTTTATAAGCACCTAGCGTTAGTTGACGAGACGTTGTTAACAGCTGCTGCATCATTGCAGTAGGATCTTGAAATATCTAATGAAGGAGAAAAACACATGGTATCTAATTGCACTAATGCACTAATTCACTGCAAAATAAAGTGAGGATCACATTAAGAATGTTCATACCATTTCATCATAGAATTCAGAAACTACAGTTTTCTTCCCCAGGATGGCATTGGTATCCGACTGAAAAAGCTTCAGCAAGTGATATAAAGTTACCTATGCAAAGACAGAATTTTATTAGCTTGAAAATTGTAGGGAAATAAAAATCTCGTTCTAGGTGTCAACAAATAGTATTTGTTCCTACAAAATAACTGTATAGCATTTAAAAATGTTTTAGGAAAGCAAATATAAATGTCATATAACTTCAGTAGAATTACTTTAAATTTAACATTACCCGTTAAAATATGCCAACTATCCAAAGCCTCTTGAAACTAAAGTTTAGTGGTTTAGGAAAGGTATATAAAAAATACTAATACCACCTTCTCTGAAAACATTTCCAAATGGGTGATTTAATTCAAACTGACTTTCTCAATTAATCAGTTAGGAAGTCCTTTCTGTGACCTTATTCTCTATTCCTGAGAAAATGAAGCACCAGGGAGGCTGCGACTCACTTTTCACTGAAATCTCTATGGGGTTACTCTTCCATCCCTGCACTGCAAATGGCAGGGTGGGGAGAGGACTGGAGCCCTCTGTGCAGCCCCAAGGAGCCACTGACCACCTGGCTTGTGGCCTGGGAAGAGCACAAGCAGCCCACGCTTCTCCCCTTCCAAACAGGCCCAGGAGCTGTGGTGGAACAGAGCAGTACCCGACTCCCTCTGGGACTTCCTGGAAAGGAAGAATGTGACAGGCTCCAAAACAGCCTTCCAAGAACAGCAGCAAAGAAAAACACTCAACCAACCTTAGGACAGCTTGCTCAAGCTGTGAATGGAATTAATATAAGTCAGGATGCTACTCAGCCCAACAGCAAAGGAAACCCAATGTTAACAATTGCCATGTATTCATGAAAAACATGAAATTCAGTTTCACTCTCATTTAGCAAAAAAAGGTAGAAAACAGGATTGTTCATGTGACAGAAGGAACTCAATCCTTACAGAATTAAACATCCTTTTCCCCTAAAATACAGTAATCAAGTTTCCTACCTAAGCCTGAATAAACAAACCTACAAGATATGTCTAAAACACAGGAATGGAAGAAAGAAATTCATTCCAACTACAGACCTGTTTTAACTTGGTCTTCTTAGAGACTTATGCTAGCATAGTAACCCTGCTGTTTTTTGAGTGATTTTGATCTGACAAAAAAAAAATTAAAATACTCAAATATCCTAGAACTTAGAAGCTACATGGAAGAGAAATCCTCAGCGTGTGCTCAACGCCGGTAAGGTGTAATATGTGGTCACATATTAGTAAATGTCAGAGAAGCCAAGCAGAATCATGAATACCAGGAGTGAAGCAAAGAAAGAGGAAAATGCGACCAATCCTTAAAATAATTTTTTACAAGAACAGACTTTTACTACTTCCATGGCCAATGAGACTTATTTTGACCATCAATTTCCTGGAGCTGTAGGCCATCACAATTAATGATTTAAGTTTTGTTAAAAGTTCAATATACTTACAGGTCTTTCATTTGGATCAATGAAAAATATCTTAATGATTATTTCAAATTCACCCCAGCCTGTTTCGGTGATTTCATACGGTGGTTTGGTAACAACTGCAACATGCAACATAGAAGCGTTAATCCCATGATAAAGCCAGAACAAAAGCCCAGTTCTAAGAACAACTGCCAAAATGCAAAACCCACCTCTTAAAGGATTACCATAACTTTCATGCAACTTGAATTGAATTTTTTTCACATATGCAGACATGTCCTAAAACAGAAACATTGTTATTTCTGATTATTCAGCACACAAAGCTACTATTCAGTCAAGTATTCTACATGCCTACATTCTTTCTGATTTTAAACAGTATTTCTTCTGACTTTAAGCACAGAAGGAGAGCAAAACGGCAAATCCAAAAATTAGTTCTGGCACACAGATCTGTTAGTATTTCATCCCTGTGAATATTGTCTGGTCTTCCCTTAAAATGGAAAGATCACCCCAAAAAACATAAATGGAAGCATGCCTTTCCCATGGTTTTTGGAAACCCACCAGCCTATGTGTTTTCTCTGCTTACAGCACAAAACCCTCCTGCCCTTTCCTCGCCTCCCGGCTTTTCAAAGCCCCACGTCCCGGTGCTGCTCGGCTGGAAAAGCCGTGTAACATCACGGAGCCCAACCCTTAACGCAAGGCCACATCCACAGGTGTTTTGCACACTTCCAGGGGCGGCGATTCCCCGGTTTCCCAGCCCGCCTGTTCCAAAGCCTGAGCAGCCTCTGGGGAAGCGGCTCTGCCGTACCTCGTTCCGGTACGGCTTCACGTACACCGTCCACTGGTGAGTGTGACCATCCTCCTCTCTCTTCTTCCCGAAATACCGCGCCACGTTCCCGTACACGATGGGCTTCACGATGGTAACGCCCTGCAGAACAGAACACAAGCGGGCACGGCGCGTTCAGAGCGGCGCCGCCGCGCCGCCGCCGCGGCCCGAGCCCCGCCGAGGCCGCACCTTCACCCTGCCGCCGGAGTCAGGCCCGAACTCTGCCATTCTCTTGAACATATTGCCCGGGGGCGCCGCCCGCCGCCGCCGCCACCCGCGCCCGCCCCGCCCGGCCCCACCGCCGCTCC
>JAOTQP010000870.1:33961003-34001201 GCA_026413545.1 Cichladusa arquata | reverse complement strand
CGGGGCGGGGCGGGCAGCGCCGGCCTGCGCCGCCTCAGAGGACACGGCCGGGGAGGGACCGTAAAGGGCGCCCGTGCCCAGCGCGGGGGCACCTCCCGCTGCACCAGGGTGCTCAAAGCCTCCTCCAGCCGGGCCTCGGAACGCTCCCGCTGATGGGGCAGCCGCAGCTGCTCTGGCAGCCTGTTCCAGTGCCTCTGCACCCTTACAGGGAAGAATTTCTTCCCAAGGTCAATTTAAAATCTGTCCTCCTTCAGTTCTAAAGCCATTCCCCCTCGGCCTGTCACTACATGCCTTTGCAGAACGTCCCTGTCCAGCTCTCCCCCGGCCCCTTAGGTAGTGGAATTCTGCTCCCCGGAGCCTCCTCTCCTGCAGGCTGAGCCCGGCTGGCTCAGGAGATGAGTCTGAGGGGCTCTTCATCTGTGGAGTGGCTCCCTGTCCCAGCTGCAGCGCCTGGCCAGCGCAGCTGTCTGTCCCTGTGATGGACTGCAGAACTCCCCTCGGGAGCTGCAGCCAGACCCTGCCTGCAAGCCATTTTGCAGAGCATCCCCCTCCCGTGAACCTCCAATGCCTCTGCTGGGACTCCTGGCAGACAAGGAGACAGTGAACATCATGCCTAACCCTCTCACAGAGAGCAAACATTTCCTACCCTGTTCCTTGTATGCACTAGATTGTGTGAACAGCACTGCTCAGCTCTGAAACGTTACAGCTATTTTTATTAAAGCAAGTTGGCAAGACTGGCAGCTGGGCCAGTCTTTTACAAGTGATCAAGCTCTCTCTTCAAAGAAAAATTTTCTGAGGTTAATCTAACTTCTAATTAATAACTGGCTTCTGTAGAAGACTGACTATTCCACAAACAAGATAAACAAGAAGGAGAATGGTGCAGGTCCTGATCTAAAGAAACCTTTTCCTCCCACGTGCTCATGACTACTCTACACATCTCCCTTTGGGAAGGGCGGGCTCGAACATTTCTGCTTTGGTTTTTAAAGACAGAGGTGTAACCAACCTTTATTAATCTGTCAGAAAGAGAACAGGATTTAAGAGCATCAAAAACTTCATCAGAAGCTATCATCCAAACCTTGTTAAGGCCCTATCTGGGAAAGAGTGCACGTTTCTGTTAAAAGAATATATAATAAAATGGTTTGGGAGGAGCCTTAAAGACCACCTAGTTCTCACCCTTGCCCCTGCTGTGGGCAGGGACACCTTCCACCAGATCCGGCTGCTCAGTGTCCCATGCAACTTGGCCTTGAAACTTCCATGAGTGGGGCATCCAGAGCTTCTCTGGGCAACCCATTCCAGTACATCACCACCCTCATACTGAAAAATTCCTTCTTAATATCTAATGCATTATCTCCTGTTATAGAAAAAAAACCTGAAAGGCAAATATGCAAGAACAGGGCAAATTGGTGCAAGCCCTAAAGAAGGCCAGAGCTCCTTAAACAAATTTGCCAAGATAAAGGTAGAGAAAGAATTAACTAGCTGTTGCAAATGGCTTAGGGTGTTAAGTAAGATGGGAAGGGAAATAACAAGAGGCCAAGCAGTATCTGCACAAAAATGAGATTAATATAATTTAGCCAAGAATAAACTCAGGAAGCAATTTCCTTTTGTAACCCCTGGAGCATGGGAGGAGCAGGATAGATGTCCTGAAAGAAGTGCAGGAGCAAACACCCCAGACAGACCCTCTGAGGTTTTAAGATAAATCATAGAAGTTGTTAAATTATGCAGTTGCCTGCCCCAGGACAAGATTGAGCTTCATATCCTAGGCAGCATTTTCCAGTCTTGCTTGCTATTTTGCTTTCTTGTGTCCCTTGCAAGGAAGTATGGAAGGCTAAAACACACCCACACCTTTCCCAACATTTTACCTATAAGTATGGTCAATCATAGAGCTATAGGTTGATAGAAAAAGAAAAAAATTCCTTTTTTAAACCTGATACAAAGATCTGTTCACCAAAAGAATGGTTAATGGATTTATTATCTGAATATTCACAGCTTGAATATTATTACCAAGATGGAAGCACATCTAAGAAAAGAAGTGGCAGAATCGGAGAAACTGGGACTGGACATGTGCTCTGTGCCAACTGAAAAAGGAAATCATCTCAAATGGAGAAGGCTTCAAGGCAGTCACTGAATTTCAGAGGCAGACTGAGGCTATGGAGGGGAAACTTTTGTTGGAACATGTGGAATGAGAAGAATCTGCATAACAAGATGACATGGGAAAGACTGGAAATGGATGGGATTGTTTGAACTAGACCATGTTGGGCAGGTTCCTGTCTGTAGCAAAGGCCTGGGAGCCCCCTGAAGAACGTAAGTGCTGAAATCTGCTTCTACCAACCTGTTTTTGGGAGCTGCTGCACGTGATCTGCTGTCATGCTGTAACTGTTGGGCCCAGCCTCTGTCCAAGAGTGCAGTTTAGGTGAAGTTTTTTTTTCCATGTGTCACTGTTGTGAAAGGAAAGAGCCACGTACAGGGTGCTGCTCCTCAGAGCTGAGCCCCTCATCTGCCAGCTGTTCTCAGGTGGCACACACAACACTGGACACTGGCATACAAAACAAACAAAGAACAACTTCCAACTCCAGATTCTCGACAAAACTACCAGGTTCCTCAGCATTCCAAGATTTTATTCCAAAATTGTGGGTTTTAATTTTCCTTTTTTTTTCCTTCTTTTTAAGTTCGAAAGAGATGGTTACATTTGTATTCTTTGTAAGGGGATTACATACAATCTCACAGGAGCTGACCTTGCAGAAGTGTCACATAAGACTTTCCTCAAACTTCTTCCAATCCTGGAAAGGATGAACTGAGTGGGTGAAGAGGCTGCCTGCTCCAAGAATCAAGTACATCTGGAGGTAGCACAAACCTGGCTCCAGCAAGGAATGGTATACCACCATCTCTCTCACTAACCCTAACTGTTTTAACAGACTACTAATTTAATTTGATGGTAATGTGGTTTTGGCAAGTTGCTACTTTTCCCCCCAAATAAAGAGTTGCATTATTAGAAACCTTCTCTTCTTCAGTAATGTACCCAAGCACCTCACAGTTAAAAATCTGAACTAGCTTTTTCCTGTAATTATAACTCAAAAAAAGGGGAGATGATAATGTAGAATTTACATTTTCTTTCTAAATTATTTTTGAGTAAAAGACATAAAGCTAATTTTAAAATTTAAAATTTAACTAAATGGAACAGGCAGGAGATAACTTGGAATTAAGAGGGCACAGTAGGAATGCTACATGACAAAATAAGTTATTTTTCTGAAGTATCATACTGTTACTACTGTGAAATTAACACCAAGTAAATTTTCCTGGACTCCTGCTGAGATGGAAGCCAGCCAAGAGATAGCTTTAATCTTACAGAGAATTTATACTCGCATAGAGCAGCTGAAAATACAGAGCTGCTAATAAAATATTGGCCTTCTCTGACTATTTTTATTCTAAGTACTCTATGTACTAAAAAAAGAACCCAGCAAACAATTTAGACATTATTTTCAACAGTTTCTTCAGGAGGGTTCTGTTAACTATTCTACACTATTCACCATTTTCAATACCCTTACACTACAGGTCTTTGAGAAAGTAGGGGCCATGAACCTTCATCTTGCAAATATTCCAGGCGAAATCACTTTAAAGAAAGTGAGAACTGCAGTTTTAATTACATATAGGCTCCAATTAACTTTCTGAGGTGGGAGCCCAAGTCCCTTACAACTCAAGCCATGAATAAGGATTCTGTTTGGCATGAATGGTCTCTGTTTCTATCCCCTCCCACCAGTGTGGAGCTATAACACATCCAAGCAGAGCCATGCATTTTTTTTTAAGAGAAGCACAGTCTGCAGATTGTAAAAGGTGGCAAAAGCTGCCTGTCACAAGAAGTAATAAATGGCTAACAGGGAAATGAGACACCAGTGAGCCTCAGAAATCAGTTTTAAGAGTAACCATTCTGAAATGCAGTAACTCCATAGAGCTTACTGCTCCTTCAGAGGCAAATGTTGCCTGTTTCACAGAGGAACCACCCATCTTCAGATGCCACTACAGGCAACATTTTATCTACCTGCGAGCACAATATATATTTCCTGTGTCTTTAGCGTCAAAGAACGGTTTCTAAGCCTTAAAGTATTTCAGTACCAGTGTATCATATAAGGAAACACACACAGGAATTTAAGAGCAGTGCACTCAAAAGGCATTCAGACAATAAACAGGGACTTTTCTATGAGGTGTCAAGGCAAGGAAAATACAGCTTGTTTGTTTTGTGGAAAAGGGGCATAAAAAGTGCTATCTTCTTAAACTTAGGACAGTTGGGGATTATTACACATAGTTCTGACAATGCAGACACAATTAATGAGATTATTAATTAAGTGGAGAGTGTTTTTTTTAATGCCACTAGATGGCAGAAAGAGCCCTTTTACGCTCCTTGATCACATCTACACCATTTTGAACGTAGCATTACAGGACACCTAGGGGCCAATCTTCACCACTAAGATGCAGGATAAAAGAAAAAAAATCTACTTAATGACTGCCAGTGCTCAGTTGATTCTCAGTAGATTTAGTTTTGGAAAAAAAAAAGTTTAGCAATTTATAATTTTTAAAACCATCTGTTTAAACTGGGTCCTTTCTGTAAAGCTAAATAGCCTCTGTTTGAGAATAAATTATTTTACTTCCCATTTACACCAAGGGAATAGGATTTACAAGACTTTCAGCAGTCTGATGGGAAGCAAAGTACTAAAAATTTTCTGCAAATTGTTCAGAAGAGATGCATAAACAGTTTCAGATGGAATTAAATGAAAGGAACAACAATCTGCAGCAAAGAGCTCTGTTTCTACTGGGCTGCATTTGTTTTTCACAGTGTCTCTCCAGGAACAGAAAGAATGGAGGAAAAAACTAGCAAATTTTTCATCAGTTCCTTGAACACCATATGCTTTATGTTTCAGCATTAAAAGCTGATCCGCATTTGTTTTCTATAATATTATGTATTATGTTACACTGTGTCACTTCTCTGATTCACTTCACACTCAAACTTTGTCATTAAAAATCTGTCCAGCAGACGAGCTTAACTGCACCAGCCCTTCTCCCTCCCTCATCCCAAGGACATCACCGCACCTCTCGTTTGCAACATACTCGACCACTGTGTTGCATTCCCCAGCTATCACTCCACACAGCACTGCTTCTGCACCTTTCACAAACCCCTTTCTTCTCCAGGCTAAGAAAGGAAATAAATTCCCACCTCACCCTCATTTTACGGGTTTCTGTTGTCTCTTGTACATCTCCCAGTAAGTTACTTTTCCTGGACACAGACCAGGCTTATCATCTCCTCATTCCCAGCCATTTACTTACATTTTACAGATGCCATCACTTGCTTTTGTATCTTCCAAGAGATAAAATAGATATATATTCAATGTGACAGATAAGTTTTTCTTCTTACTTAGTTCCAGTTCATCTATTGCATAACAAAGTCTCTTGAGCTGCAGCCTTACCTATACTCACAGAACATGAATGAGCATCAAGTCATAAATTCTTCACTATGCCTGAAGTAATCCCCTGTTGCTAGTCAAGGTACATGTAGAAAGCAATGCTTTAAGTGCTTGGGTGCTAAACCCATTGTGAGAGGTGTTAAGTGTGCAGACTACATTCCTTTAACAAATATGCTATGTTGGGGAGTTTATCTTTAGAAAAATGCTAACTTGGCAAAACTCCTTTCTCAATTGACTACTTTATATCTAGGAGCATGATATTGCAGGCCTTCTAGGGGACTCAGCTAAATCCCAATGCAAAACAGAGGCCCTGGCCCCAAAATTATTAAACCGGTTTCTCCTCAGCTTGTGTATCATGATTTGTTAGAGTCCAGAATTTCAGGGTACAGACACTCAGATGCCTGCACCAGAACTTCATGTAATAATGTTTGTAAAAAAGCCATCTTTGTAACCATGAAATACACATATATACCTTTGTCTTCCTTTACTCAGTCTGCACTGGACAAACTTACCTTTTCTAGCTTCATAGACTTTGCTCTGCTTGTTTGGGTGTTTGATTTGATTTCTGCTGCTCCCCTCTTGTGCAGCTTACCATTTTTCCTGGACGAGCTGCAGTATTATGAAACTGTCTGAATGATGAACCAAAGGAAAATGAAAAGGCAGAGAACAGCACTAATACTCCAAACGCGAGCATGTCTTTGCAGCCCAAACAAAGGTTAAAAAAGACACTTCCAACTCCTTACTCAGTGCCTGCTTCCCTGAAGGTGCTCAAGATGTCTCACTTCCACAGAGACAGGTATTTAAAACTAAAGCCTCTCTCTGATCAGTAACTCCTGAACTGTCGGCAAATAAAGCAAAATGCCAGCTTTGTGAGAGAAGAAACTTCCGTAATGCTTTCAGTGAGGCTGGTGCAGAAAACATACAGCAGCAAAAGGGAGGAGGACTTCTTCCTGTAAAAACATCTGGAGAACTCAGCTGTCCCATTGCCTGGCACACAAAACCTACAGCAGATGTCCACAGGAACTCCAGAGGTTTCTCACAGAAAAAGTTCCTACATTCCAGTAATCTCCCTTCAACTGCAGTTGAACAGAAGTAAGAACAGAAGGCTCACAGAACTGACTATTTTAGGCTCCCCTGCCAAACCTCACAAATGCCTTCCACCTCCCTCTCCTCCCAAAAAACTAACAGTCAATAATAAGGGCCA
This sequence comes from Cichladusa arquata, assembly GCA_026413545.1. Classification (NCBI taxonomy): domain Eukaryota; kingdom Metazoa; phylum Chordata; class Aves; order Passeriformes; family Muscicapidae; genus Cichladusa; species Cichladusa arquata. The sequence continues at coordinate 33,994,547 of JAOTQP010000870.1, read as the reverse complement.
CACAATGAGGTTACTCAGCCAAGTACAGCCATGTTCAGTAACAGGTTTATCCTGGTGTGGGTGATTTTGGGTTTTCGGCATTTTTACCTTGTTTCCAACCATCAGAGGACATGATAGATGGGAAGAGTTAGCTCTCTTTGCTGAGGTGGCAGAGAGAAAGCTTCTGCACCAGCTTCCACATTGCTAAGCACTGGAGACTCTCCAGTCAGAGAGAAACAAGCAAGGACAATATTCTGAAGCCTGGATTCCACCAGGATCTCTACCTCCAGCTCACCTAGGGCTCTGGGCCTTACAGTCTGCAGCAGTTATGAAGAAGATCCTGTAAGAGGTTGAAGACAAGGTCTTTACAAGCACAATTGAGCAAGAACATTTTCCTAGCAATCATAATCAAATTATTTCCATGTCTGCAACTCAAAGGATGATATTTTCCCTAGGGAACTCTCATGGAAGAAAACAAACCCCGTACTTTTTATATTACCTTCCCCATTCTCTAATACCATTTCAAAGCATACCTTGATGGTCTTGTGTCCTGGTTAGCTGACCTATGCTTGAACACCTCCACAACGAGTTCATCCATGTACTACTGAATCCTCACTGTGTTTATCTTAGAGTATACATCCCATGTTTTGGGGGACAGGATGCTTTACACTTGTCTCATATTTCAGCAATTGGAACTGCTGAGCACCCTAACCTGGAGGAAAATTGTAGGAAGATACTTTCAAAATCAAGACTTTGCAATGATTTTCCCCTCTGATCTTAACCCAGAAGGTAGCCTGGAGTCCCCTGAATCCCACCAGCCACAGCCCAACACCATTTCCATCTCTGAATTTTCACGTGGCCAATGAAACCAGGCTAACACACTATCACGTTAAAAACTCAGGTTGTTATGGTGAATTCTGACACAGTACAGTAAACTCAGTGGCAAAGTTGGCTTTGCTATCCTATTTGGATAAATAATGTCTGAGCCCTTTAGAGTAAGTGAATATTATTTCCATTATTTCAGGTTTGGAGCACTACTCAAAGAAATTCAAGTTAATTTTCTAATAAACATTTTGTTTCCTCTACAGAGACCTGTATATTTGGTTTAAATACAGTCATGAATGCTGTGTTCTTCCAAGCCAATCAGATTAAATTTTAGACTTATTTTTGAAACTATAATTTTTACCCAAATGAACACCAGCATTCTCACATAATCTTACAACTGTCAAATGTGGTTTGCAGAGGCTCATCACAGGCCAAAGGTGGAGCAAACAGCACAGAAAATGATACCAGTAAATCTAAGACGGCACAATGGACACAGCTCATTTTGCCAGAGTGAATGAACTTTGACAAATGTTATGAATTATGGATGTTCACCATTAGAATGGCACAGTATGGCAATGCAAGCGGCTCTGTGTATGTAACACAGAGATGCTTTCTATGTAACACAATGTTCTGCTTTAGCAGTTAAAACGCTTGCCCATATAACCCCAGTATCAAAAGCAGTTTCTAGTTATCAGAGGATGGATACTGTCACTAGTACCAAACCAATGTTTTGCATGAAATGAGCTGACAGCAGCTCAACCTGCCATACAGCTGTTTTACGACCACTGCATTTAACACTCACATGCTTTGCAATGATTAACTTTTGCCAGAATGAAACCAAATTAAAAAGTTTATCATCAGCAGTTTAATGTCTCCTACAGAGAAAGCCCACAGCTCCAAACATTACTACACTGATGTTTGAGTCTGAAAATGTAATATTGAGACTGAAATTGCTTTATGTACATGCTTATTTTATTGCCTTTAGTTAACACACTTTGTGTGGGTCACTGTATTTTACAGAAAAAAAAGATTAGCTTTAAAAAAGTCTGCACTTCTCACTGGTTGCAAACTCTGCAAAAAGTCCAGATAAGGATACGAGCTAGTATAAATTATTTATAGACTCAGAATTAATTACAGCATAGACTCTAGCTGTTAACAATCTTAGAATGTCCACCCTCCAAGTTTTAATGTCTGAAAAACTGAAGTCTGGCAATAATAAGAATTGCTAAGAAACTAGACAAGCTGAAATGAAGACAGACAAAAGTATTTTTTAATATAAAAATGGTCTTTATTTCTTCAATACAAGGTAAACTACTATTGCAGTTTAAGACCAACACAAAAGTTGGACAGCAAATTGCTTAACAGTCTCCTAAAGGCTGAAAAAAAGAAACCTATGAAAGCTAGAAGTTGTGCAATATTTCAAGTATAACATCTAAAAAAATGAAATTATTCCTAAACTTACAGATTAAGTACCTCTGCTGAAAATGTATTGAAAAACACATTTGCTAGGATACCATCTTACCTTGTGGAGAAATATAGGTCTCAAAAAACTCCAGTATTCAACAGACTCTTTGGCCTGCCAGCATCAGGGAACTGTTTATTATATATATAAAATCCTTTGGAGTCAGGCATTCTGACAGGCATTCATTTCCTTACATTTTGCATTGCAATCCTGCATTCCAACTTGGACAACCCCTCTCTTGTGTTTCAAACCATTTCTTGAATATTTTACCCTTGTGCAAACCAGGAACCAGGAAATCGAATGGTACCGGAAGACAATAAAGCCTTTTGTTTAGAAAGTCAGCAGTGCTGGTAATCATCATAAAAATGTTACAGTTTACCAAATAGGAATGTATTTCACCTTTAAAACACCTGGCTTTTTTTCTTTTTTCCTTTATTATTTTAAAAAATGACAACTGCAGTAGTAAGGAATATGAATTTGCAACCACTTATATTTATAAAAGCACACACATTCCTCATTTTCTTACATCTGAAGATCAAAGGAATGTCAGTTTCATAATGTGATAATAATATGCACAGTTTAAAATATTTTCTATTACAAAATACTGTGTACAAGAGGGTGAGGCTGAAGTCTATTGAATATAATCTAAAATGTTATTTCTGAAATCATGTAAAAATCACATCACATGGTATGAATAGATGGGAATTTTTTACAACTTAAGTGCTCCATTCCATCAGGATCAAAGGTATACTGTTTACTATTTTCAAGAGACTTCTGTAATCACTGGGACTACAGAAAGGGTTCAAGAATTAACAAATGTATCATGTACAAATGCAATAAGGAGCTTTACTGTATTTTCTCCAACATGAGGGAAAACAAATCCCATAAGAATATCAAACCGATGAACTTCTATACCCCAACACTGCTCCTTAGTAAGTTCATTCTCTAAAGCTAAATGGAAATCTAAAAATACATGGGATGTCAGACCTTAACAGGGTATGGGGAAAAAAGGGGAGGGAGGCAAAACAACTACAAAACCAAAAAACTCCCAATTCAACACTCCCATCAACCCCAAGCCAGTCTGAAGTATTAATTGCAAGGCATCATAATTGCAAGAGACAATATTTCTGCATAAATATCATGATTCATCAGCATGCTGCAACGATTATGTTCAAGACTGTGCAGTCAATTATCAAAATAATTTGAATCTCAACTGAATCCACATTGCTTCTTTTCTATGTTGCAATTGTTATTTTGGAAAGAATTCAAATTAATTCATTTTTTAATATGGACACTGACCTGCACTTTCCTTCTCTAAAATCTTGAAGGGTTTATATTTCAACGCAGAAGCAATTTAGTGTCTCAGATCTCTGAAGAGGACCAGTCCTAAACGTGCATGTTTTATATTTAAATCTCCGTGACTGACAGTATCTTAACGAGCATTGTATTAGGAAATTTAAGGCTGCATCTCAGTTCACACAAGAACCAATGACAATTTTAACAGGCTATGCATAAAACTCCACAAATAAAAATGGGAGCAATGTCTGTTTAACCTGTACACAAAGAGCAAGTGGATAAGGAAAGAAAAATCAGGAATTAAGTATTTCTACAAAGAATGGCATGTATTTTACTAGAAACACAGATGACAAGTATATACAACATTTAAATCTCCAATTATCCACATACAACTAGGAAAAAAACATTTACAAGCGTTTTGGGTACGCAACTAAACAATCAGGTAAAAAAATACAGTTAGAAAAACTAAGCCTCACCAATTTCAAGGGAACAAAATCAGAAAGTACTCAGTCCATAAAGAAAAAGATAATGTCTAAATTTAATAAAAATATCTTGTTTAACACGAAAAACAACAGCTATCCAAGCTTGTAAGCCACACTGTAAATAAAAATTTGAAGTTCTGACAAACATTTCTCAAAATGCAATCAGAACAAAAATTATTGGCACAGAAAGCAAAAGGGGAATGAGGGAAAAAAAAAAAAAAAAAAAGAAGACTGTACAGTTTCCAAAATGCTATGTTCTTCTTAAGTACTTTGACCTGTCAAAATGTATAGTCTTGTAAAAATTTTACTTTAAAAAAACCACCCTCTACTTCTAAAAAACAAACCACCAAAACAAGTTCTGTTGGTAAAAGACTACCACATCTAAGTCACCACTTGTTAGTTTTGTCTTTCAAGATAAAGGACATAGCCATAAGATAATATTTTCAATGTTACTTATAAACTCAATATTTGAAAAAAATGAAGTCTTTCCTCACAGATTATTTCATCCTTTCATCAGCAAAAGGAAATGGAATACAACTGAATGAATATTAAACAGCAGTAGCCATCATGGCATCACCACCAGTCAGCAAGTTTCCAAACTGCCATTTCCTCTGTGTGCACAGGAAATTGCAGGAACCTTTAGTAAACCAAGACTTGGTAAAAATTCTACTACAGATCCAGTTATACATGATTTACATTAGGTATATTCCTTTTTGGTGTCTATTAGGGTCTTTGGATTTTTTCTGTACATTTTTTAGTTTTATAAAAAAAAATCTAACAAAGAAAGCTCACAGCAACAAGAGGGTATTATCTAAATTGCAACACAGTACATTTATCAGTTAAAAGTAAGAATTTGCAGAACAGGCAGAAATAATGGGCTTCATACAGGGATCTCATCTCTCAGGTCACAATGGTCATTCTGTTTAACTTATGTTATTTACCTCCTGCTATTCCCATTGCCAGCAATGGAAATATGTGAGTGAGAAATTACACTCTATGTAAAAAGAGCAACAGTTTCAAATCTATTTCCATGCGGACTAAAATATCAGATCCTACATAAAATGCTTGTAACATTGCTTTTTTATTTTAAAATTTAATATATCTATGCAATGGAACATTACTTACCTGCTGCTTTTCCAGTATTAGCTATTCCCCATTTAACTGCTACAGGCAGGTAATTTCTTCCTTAAACTTATTACACACAGTAGTAAACAATGTTTTTAAGTAAAGAAAAAAAGTTACAACAGTACTGTTTGTAACCAATACCTATTCACAAAAAAAGCAGGAAGTGATTCATGACTTGCTTGATACAACTTTCAGTTTTACAAAATTTTTAAAGGCAGTTTTCATTTTCAAACAGGATTAAACAAACATGTGAAATATCTTCTCAGTAGCAAATAGTTCAATAAACACCAGTGATCCCATGCGTGAGGAATTGAGGTACACAATTTAAGAAAAAAGGAAAAAGAGGAGAGTCTGAAGCTGTAGCCAAGTCCAACAGCATCAACCTGGCTGCAGGAAACCTGGTTGAATAGTAGGTGCCAAAAATATTAGAGCATTTCAGGCTTATGCAAAACTTTTGCAGTTGCACAAGCTACTGGTCCCAACTCAGTAAAGCATAAAAATCACTCACGTATGCAAATAGGACACTTAAAGCATATGTTTACATTCCTTGAAATCTATGAAATATAAGCAATGCTTTATGTGCTGGAAAACCAAACAGATTTAAATGCTCTCCTGAACAGGGTAACACTTTCAGTCAGCTGTAAAATCTTCAAAATTGGTAAAAAGAAATCAAGAGGCTTCTAAGAGTTGCCTCTTAAAGCCATCTGAGGTCTTGAAACTTAACTTAAAACATTAAGTGCAGCTATTTGAACGAGTGACAACTCCAAGAGCGTGTCCATTACACAACGCTTTACAATAGACTAAAAGTGAGCCTTTGTGCAAGGCTGACGGAAACAAAGCTTTTGCAGCTTTGATGAAATTTCCATTAGCTTGCATTTCACACTTGATGAAATCTAAAACAAATTCTTTAATTTGACGCCTACTTTCACTGAGTGCTCCATTAATTTGTTTTTAGGTAAATTTACAAAACCTCATCTGACAAATTTCATCAGCGCCATTTTTTGCTAAGACATTTAAATATTGCCCACTGGTGTACAAGGACATATAAATGTACCTTCTCTTTTATATGCATGTGTGAATAAACCCCGAAGTATTAAGAAAATACCAAACCCATGAAGTCATAAAAATGGTAACATCTTGTTTCTTCTGGCACATTTCTAATATACAACTATGTACAGACTGCTACAGTCTTGGGGGTGGACAGGGAACACACATAAGCACTATTACTATAAAACTGTAAACAACTGCAGGATTTTCTACCCCTTGTTATGGGCAGTTTAAGTTCATATGAACAGTTTAAGTTTACATTAACTGTAGTGTCAATCAGGATCAAGGCTGTATGAGAGACAATTTTCAGTGTGCTAAAAATCACAGACCTGGGTCTATCTCTCCTCGGAATAACGGACCACAGAGAGCTGCAGTTTTTACAGTTTTATAAGTCAATTAGCAAATTCACAAGCCACCTAGGTAAACACTGCTAAAAAGCAAAACAGAATTAAATGTTTTACGTAACCACCTATTTTTGTATCAAAATTGAGTGGGAGAGCGCAACATTAGTACGTTTAACTCGCTGAATGCAAGATTAGGTTGAGGCATATGCAAGAACTATTGCGATGTTTTTGAAGACAGCATCAATGTTTTCATTGTAACATTATCTTTAAATATTGCTGAACACATGACTTTCCCTGAGGTGTAAACATCAAATAACTTGAACAGCTTTACACATCAGCCCCATTAAACAGTTTATTACAACACTACATCTACTGTAATCAGTGGTGCTGTATACAGACATTATATGAACAGTTTAACATGAACAAACTACTATAAAAACAAGCATTTACTTGACTTTTTTCAATTGCTTGCACATTATAATTGCCAAATGTATATAACCAGTAATAAAGTTGCAAAAGCTATAAGGTTTAAATCACACAGGTTTCCCTCAAATAAAACAGTTAAGCAACATAAAAAAGTAAAAGAGCTACTGGTTACCATGTATGCAGATTTGCTTTATTCAGATCTATTCCTGTTCATATTATCCATGAATCCTTACAGGCTCAGTTCAATCACATGAAGCAAACTGCTGGACAAGCATCTTTCCTTGAAGAATGTATCTTGTCTTGCACGCTGTTCCTCTTCCTTCAGCTGTAATGTGTCAAAATTTGTGATGTAGATTTTGCTAGTCCCCAAAACACACAGAAAACTGTTGGCTTATCTATACATACACAACTCGTGCATCTACTTCACCATGATGTTAACTAACACAAAACACCCAGAAGCAGTAGTTACTCATTTGAAGTAGTTTTCTATTACAGTAATTCAAAATAAGATTAGTGTTGTTGTACAACAAAGTTCAAAGAATATAAACTTCACAGTTAAAGTATTGATGATAAAGAAAGAAGTAACTACTGCTTCTGTGACTGTCTGCAAAATTTTTATGCATATAACACTTCCTAAAGTATGCATTCTGCAAGAGTAACTGAAAGAGAATTTAAAGTAATTTAACCACAATTAGATTTTTACATTTTTACCTGCCCACTTACATAAGTCTCAAGCTGGTTTGACATTCAAGTAATTGATTGTATAATGAAGTGGATGGCTCATAGCTTAGTAACATTTAAAAGCACACAGAATCTGACACCAGTACTTCAAAAGACTAGTGGCAAGCTGGATGGGGTTCACATCTAAAAATACACACTTGCAGTTATGCACAAGAACCCACTTTTCAATTAATACAATGTAGATTTGCAGGTTTCCTCACTTACTTGCCCTTGAAAAAACCCCAAGCTCTACTTTCTACCCTCATCTATTTTGGCAAATCAGGGAACCACACAATTCAAAGTTAATTACTGTAAGAGTTCACAAAATACTTGGGATGGTATAATTCCATACACTGGATTTCAGTTGAATTCCATTACAAAACAATTAGCTATCTTAATTTCATTAATAATTCACAATTTCAACATTCAATAATTTCAAAATAGTTTCAATCAAATTCTTTTAAAAACCCAACACATTAAATTATTCATTTCAAAACCAAGACATTTAGAGAAGCAATTTCATGAACGTGCATCAGTACACAGCTGTCAAATATTCTTCTACTAGTACAATAATTTCAAGGCTGGGAAAACTAAATACGCAATTTTTCTTCTTCACTTCCTAAAAGGGATTGTTAACAATAACTTAAAAAAAAATCCAAAGTATAAACAAATAGACCCTATACACTGCAGTATGCACACAAAATAATCCAAATCAATGAGTGAAATTTCTTCTCTTATTCACAGGTTTTGTCCCCAGGTCCTGAACGCACCAACAAGTAACTACTTTTGGGGAAGTCCTTTCTCCAGAGGCCAATGTTTCCATAGGAGTTATGTACTTTTGAAATTAATTAGTAGCAAACCCCCACAAGAAAATTATGTTTGGATTTGTGAGCTAAGTTAGGACAGTCAAGAGAGAATCTCAGTTTTCTAGTGGAGGAAGTCAGTACCTGACAGCTGTGAGACTGCACATCAGAATTTGCTGCTCTCATCATACAATTGCTGCAGCCAGAATTATGGATCTTTATTATGTCTATGGCAAACGTTAACAGATCCAAAGCACCCTATATACGGTTTATAATACTACCATAAAAAAGCTTCAGTTCCTGGGAATAATTTGCTATATTCATAAAGGTACTTATAAAACTACAGGAACCCTGAAGAATGCACAATAAAGCGAATTCAGGATTAATGCCTTGTTGTATAGGACTCTTAAGATAGTCAGTATCACACTGAGTCTTCATTTTTAAAAACACGACCAACTAAAATCCAAAGTGGTGCACATTTTGGTTCCGAGTATTCTGCCATTATATCTTGGCAAAACTGGAAACCGTTATGATTCCGAAAAGAAAAAATCTGTATGGATTATACCTGTATGTTCAGCCCTTTTCAGTATTCTACAAGCAAGGAGAATACTGAAGCAACAAGAAAACTTTTTTAAAAAATTAAATCTCTAGTCAGTATTTCTTGGTATCTTTCCATCTGCCTCAAGCTCATACATAAGCTATCTGTTCCAAGCACGTGTTAGAGTTGTACAATTTAACACCAGACAGCAATTAGTTTCTCAGCATTTCTATCAAAATTTACCAAATCTATCCAAATTTCAGACTTAGGTGTTGAATAGAAACTTTCTGGTTTAAAAATTAGGGATTTATGCCAGAACATTTCACAAATGAAATCCAGAACTTGTGTGATCAAACATTTCTGTATTTATGCAAGATGCAACTTGAGCACTTTTTCACCCACAAAGACACACTCTTACAACAAAAGGCCAATAGATTTCTTATTTATATATATCAAAAGCATCTTGCAATAGCAGCTCTTATTTTTTCCCTTTAATTCCAATCATCCAAATATTCATATAAAAGCTTTCAACAGCCTTTAAAATTTTGAAAATTCTACAGCAATTTTAAAGCTGCATATGCATATACATATACCCATCAAGTTTTATTATAGTAGTTTATCTTCAGAGACTGAAATTCAATCTCACATGTTCACATTTCAGTAAAATGCACAATATACATTTGTTATTATATCCTAGAAACACCAAAAGTCCCAGAAAGTATCAGCTTAAAAGCCAAAAACTTCTTTTTAATTTAACCTACATTCCCGAACATCACAAAATATCCCAAATATTCTGATGCTTTAGCTATAACATAGTGAGAAAGAAGGAATTTCAAGCTTGACTTTCTGTTTGTCTTTCAGCATGTAAGCAGAAATACACATGTGGTTCTGTTCTGTTCACCATCCACGTACAGAATATTTTATCAGCACTAGAATATTCTCACATTTGCTGCCTGCTCCCCCTTCCTATTATGACTGTACTTACCTGCTGTTTTTGCTCAGTCTTAGTGTATAATTTAAGATCAACACAACAATTTCATGACTCTATAAATAATTTTATGTGGGGGAAAATCCTCCTAAACTAATTTCATTTGTCAGGTATGTTTCTTCTACTATTCCAGCCTATCTATTGACCAAAACTAACTGATGAACAGAGAGATTCGTTCAGAAAATTTAATCTTTAGTTTACAAATTAAAAATATATGAATCATTGGCAAGTATTTTTCACATTCATATATGAGGAAGAGACAAAAAGGTAGATCAAGTTGCCACAGGAAAACATAAAAATGAAGATTTCTCATGTGTCTCCTTTTTTTTTTTTTTTGGTAGAAAGAAATCTTAGTTCTCAAACCACAATGAGCAAAAGTAAAAAAAGTGACTTTTCTTTCATTCTTTGAAAAACAATTGCATCAAACCAACAATTTCACTTCTGTGTATAATATGCCTAAAGATTTCTTGGAGAACTTTTCACACGGATCAAATTTGCAAAAACGAATGAATTCACAAATAGAAAAGCCCAGGATATGAGGAACAAAAAAATATAAGTGTGTCTAAAGACACCTCAGAAGTCAATAAAATTACAGCAACATATTCATGGGAAAAAAGTAACAGAACTTACGCATCTGAAAATAAGTAGCATAAGATATTCTGTTCATTTTTAAAATCCTTGTTTCACCCTCAAGAAAATCAGATTCGACACTGAACATTAATAGACAAACTGTTTCTGCAAAGCAGCAGCGTAATGGTAAAACAGACTTTAAGAAACACATAAACCAGTGGCACTGCTTGCCTCTATCATACTATGCTGGATTTCAAATACTGAATCAGATGCACAAAGCATTATTTCTCTGGTGAATGCTACATACAGAATAGTGCTAGCCCCACATAAAATACACAATTGGAAAAAGAAAAAAGACCAGGGAAACAATAGTTTAAGACTAAGATATAATTCTAGACAGGTATATATACCCAGGTCTTGAACAAGGTTACCACACAATTCACTTACTATTAACTAGAAGCTCATTATTAACATAGCCTACTAAAACCAGGCATTTGCCAATTTATTACAAGGTTTCTTAGAAGGCTAGTTTCATACTTCACTTGATGTTTAAGTGATTAAGAGCACACTTACAGGACTGTTCCAACTTAGAGAAGCAGTAATATAATGAATACTATGTAAGCCATCAGTAACATTTCCCCTCCTACTGACACAAATAATTCCAACCATGTTACTTCTTGAATCACTCAAAAGCTTTAAGTAATTTCAGAGTGATCTGAGAGCAGTTTTTGAAGAAGCATATAAGCCTCAGACTTCAAATTATTTTGCTTACAGTGGTTTGAGAGCAGAAAAATCTGAGAATAAACATGAAATATGGAGTACAAAGTCTACATACATATCACCTGTTACAATGTTGTGGTTTTGTCTTTGCAATTCAATCCAAATCCAGTTTAAATAGGAAATAATCAATCAATCAATCCAGTAACAAAAACATAAAATGAAAAATTTAACATTCAGCAGTTATAGAAATTCAGACAGATTAAGACTGGGACAACGTATCAGCTAGAAATACATTACTAATTATCAGTTTAAAAAAAAATGCTGCCTAGTAAGTCAGGACTCATGCCGATGAAGTTAAATTACTGTTCTGTTTGTACACATTAATTTTGCTGTTAATTCTTCTAAATGTCATTCTATTGGGTTCTCAGTTTTTTTGACTAATACAGGTTAGACACTTGTCTTAAATCCATTGTTATCTTTTGTATTTACAGGCTTTCTATGAGCAAAGGCAAGATATTCCAAGGAAGCATTCAGTTTATAGTAATTCAGGAGAATGGATTATCAATGCACATTTAAGTGAAGGCACAAAAATATTGGAACAATTTAATTTTAAATCATGAAATGTACAAACAGAAGTGCAAACACCTGATACGGTACAACTAAACTTTAGAGTTTTACTGTTAGAAACATATTTTGTAAGTTATTCCAATTTAACCCATCTCTATAAGTGTAATACAGTACAAACTGAATTTCACTGTTTACAAAAGTTTTCACAATGGACCCTTAGAATCCTTCTGAACTAGACGTGTAACACTTTGGAAAAAATGCCAGTACAGTATCACAGTCATGACTATAGGTACACAATAAGGAGAAATATAGGTGCCATTCATAAGGTGCAGGCACAGAGGCAACTTCATGTTTTCTGGCAAAACACAGTAATATGGGGAATAACTCATTTCAGCACTGTTGATATTTATTAGATGATTGAGTGTTAAATCAGTTTATGAATATTATTCAATGTAAAAAATGAAACAAAATGTATGGGAACATACATCTTAGTGAAAATGAAACATACAAAGCAGGAGATAACTGTATTTCTTTTATATGTGTGTGTGTATAAATATATAAAAACAAAACTACAATAAAGCTCTTCTTCATAAAGACAGCAACAAGACAAAATGCTTACAACTTAAAAAAAATACCAAATGCTTTCATTTACACGTAGTATACTAAATTTGCCATTTAAATCAAGTTCTTAGGACCTATTTTCTTTTCACAAGGGAATCTTACCAAGACACCCTTTTGAAAGAAAAGAGAAGTCCCAGCACACAACAAAGCTGAAGGATGTTGCAAACATAAATCTCACCTGAACTGAGACTGAAATCACAGCCTCAGTGTAAATAGTGCCTTGAAAATTATAAAATGCAACCTAATGCTGTCTGATATACATTCTTGGGGTAAGAGAGAAGGAAATCTGTACTTGGCACAGTAAATCTATATCTACTTGCACAACACTAAATATACAAAAATTAAAGCTAGATTAATAAACTATGCCAAAGGTTAAAAAAAATTATCTTTCATTCCAGGCTATTACCAATTTTTAGTAAGGTTTGCTCATCTCCACCAGAAGGAAAACACTCTGGAAATGCATCCATTACTCAGCTCAATGGTTACCTCTATTAACAACTAGTAACAACTATTTGCAAATATCAAAAATACGCAGTTATTATAAAAGGTAAAAACAAAAGAAATTATATTTACTTTTTTAATATATTTTTACGTTCTCTTATTTTACAATTAAGAACCAGAGTTGATATTTGTACTAAATTCCAGAAATATTTCCACCAATCCATTTTTAATGGCAAAAAATTAACAGAAATATACTGCTAACTTTATTTCAGCTGCCATGTTTCACCTTCCTATTTAAGCCTTTGACTCCCCTTCTCTAGGTCAGTTATTTCTTTTTGTCTCCTGCTGGTATATGAACCTGAGACAACATCCCACTTAATTCTCAACACACTAGAGCATTTACTATCATAATTTCTTCTCTCTCAGAGGAGTGTCAGTGACACAAAAAGCCTGACTGAAAAACTGATATTTAACACATACAGAACTGTACTTTCTCTTAGGACTACACTGCATTTATCTGACTTTTGTAAGTTTTGCTCTGTAACATCTATAAATGAACTTCCATGAATAAAAAGCACATGCAAATCTGGAAACTAAATCTGAGGTTAAATGTAAGAAATGGAAGCTAGGCAGACAGGCACATCTACAAGCTTCAATTTCAGTCTAGATGTAGTGGAAGTTCTTTCAAAAAGGGAAAAGACCACTAGAGAGTCACTATTAGGTAGGGTGGATTTTTTTTTTTTCAATTGTCAAATGTAAGGAGTCATGGGTGGCTTTAATTCTCAACCCTCAAAAAGGTACATTATATAATGTAAACATTTCTATGTATTTTAAAGCAGTACATTGAAAAAATAATTATTTAGCATCCTACTCTAGCTGTCTAGACACCTGATGCATACAAGACTTCAGATCCATGGAAGAAAAAGTGCGTTAGTTTGTGAACAAGCAGAAAATAATCTATTCTAGTAGCACATGTTCGTTTGCTAGCCTTCAGAAAATGATTTTACTACCAGAAGGGGGACAGACTGAAAAATCAGAATGGTGGGCAACAACTGATAATAAATTTTACTTAAGGTTGATACCTGGATTTAGCTAGAAGGCAGAAGATACTGACAGGTCACATTTCATAAAACAAAGAGCAAAATCTGGTTGTATTTCCTGAATTTGACTAAAATTCACCAGGGGAAAAAAAACCAACCAAAACCAACACAAAACAAAACAACAAAACCCACAAATACCAAAACCCACAAAATCACCACCATACCTGTGCAAGGACAATAACTGTATGGACATTGAAATAATCCACACACAATCTATGAAGGGCTAAATGCTGCAGTCCTTACAGAAGTATATTTTAAAATACAAAATTAGTATTTTTATATACAATTAAGAAATAAAACTATAAAATTCACCTTTTAAGATTACAAGAACAATCTGACTTATTCCCTTTTTAAGAAGTGGTTAAATCATATTTCATAAAAACTGGGAACACTATTATCAGCCAAAATAAAAGAAATGGCATGCAGAATGTAGAAGATAATTGCACAAATACTTGCTCCCTCTCAAGACCAGTTAATTACCTGTTGTTACTTACCTACGTTCATGTCAGGTGCTGCAAGAAGAAAGTGATTCAGTACATACTGCAGGATCATTTAAATACAGACATGAATGGTATAAATAATATCAAACCTCGGCTGGTTACTTTTAGTAAGTCAGTAAAGTTCAAGCACGTGAAAGAAATGCTCACCTTTAACGGTGACGATATTCTCTCTCTCTGTCTCGTTCTCTGTCACGATCTCTGTCACGATCACGATGCCTCTCTCTCTCACGGCTTCTTTCCCGGTAATAGTCATCGTGACGATCTCTGCTACGTGATTTGTGGCGCCTGCTTTTTTCTCGTGACCTACTGTGGTCCCTCTCTCTGGATCGCTCACGTCTTCTAAAAGAAATTACTTCATTAACTTTTTCTTCAAAATACTTGTCATCCCCATGCCAGTTTTGTACTCCGCTTATGAGTATGAATTTGATCAAAAACAGATATGAGGGAAAGATCTGTTCGTTGTGCGGGAGGTGTATATTTGTATATAACATTAAAGATACCTGGTACAAACAGTGGTGATTAAGAACTCAGCTACAGGTAGTAAGGGGCACCCCACTTTCTAATGTAGCAAGGAAAAGTCAAAGTACATACTGAGAATGGAGGATGACTGAAACCAGCTGAGGGAAATGCACCTCATCTCAAACGATCACTACAACATGGCTACTAATCTGCATATGGAAAATATGGGCCAAAACCACTAAATGAAAACTAAGAGTTAAACTGAAGCTAGTCAGACGAATTTTGAAAATAGGATTAATTAAAAGAGCTTTCTTAGGTTTAAAAAAAGCCTTATTTGGTTCCTTCATGTATTTCCTGAGCAATTCAGCAAATCATTATTTTCTTACACACCTTAGTTTCTTCTACATAAACTAGTCCTGCACTACACCTTCTGTTTTTTAAGTAAGAGCAGATGGAAGAGGAAAGTTTTACCTGGATCCAGAACCATAAGACTTGGACTCAATTCCATGAAGGCAGTCCTGAAGAGAGCTAATAAGTACTTTGCAGCGATCATCTGCAGATACTTTGGACTGTTTGATTAAGGAAATTGCAGTTACCAAGGTCTCTATAGCACTTCCATAGTCCCCTGAAAATGATGTAAGATCAGGATCAGAAAATTATGCAAATATAGATTTTTATCTGTAACAGTATTACCATTTTGAGTATCTTCTCTTAAACAGCCATCTAGATAATTTACAGTAGCACCAAATATTAAAATAAGAAGGTTTTCTTAGAAACTAACTGAAGCACAGTACAAAATCACTCATAAGCTGTACCTAAATTCAGCATCCTATAAGGAAAATGTGGCTTCAGGCCTTTCAGATTCCTAATTAAAAAAAAAAGAACCCTATAAACTCTTTTCAGTTGAGTGGAATAGCAAACACATTGAGTTTTACTAACCAGCACTGGCATCTGATACAGCTCTTGAAATGGCACTGCTTGAGATCGCCCTATTTCTATTCATGATTTCTTCAAATTCTGCTTCACTTAGAGGTGTCCTCGCAGCATCCATTTCTCTGCAAGCAATAAAACTAGTATTTAAAAGGTTAAGAAGAACTTCAGAAGCTATCATTGCAATTTCAACAATCCAAGTTTGCAACTTTAAGCAGTGACAAACAGAAAAGAAAGCAGGATCTGGGCTTGGTTTTGGCTTTTGTTAAGGACCATCGTTACAGTATAAAATCCTGAAAGCTTAAAAAAAAAACCCAAAAAACCCCCAACAAACCAACCAAACAAAAAACCCAAAAAAACCCAATTAAGACATTGCTGTATAAATAGACTTTTTTTTTATTCATCCCATCTATTTAAAACATTCAGCAGCACTTAATATTGTGCTTGACAAATATTTACAATTTTCGTAAAATCTTTCAAGAAATATAAATAGATATTCCCAACTGAATGGATGTGGAAATACATGTACATAGGCAATGCAGCTTTGAGCAAAATTAGAGAAAATTTTCATAACAGTACTGGAATCAGAACTATATGATCCTGTTTCCCAGATCTTAACTAAGACCAGAATGCTGCAACTTTTGAAAAACAAATATAGTTATCATCTTTAAAACACTCAATTTTCTAATGATATTTTACAGCATTTGTCAGCATTTTACAGCAATTTTTTTTTTTTTTAAATTTCTGGTCAAGTTCAAGGTAGTCCAATTTAAACTCCCTACTAGTCACAGTAAGGAGGAAGCAATAAAGCAGAATCCTCATACTCATTACACTTTAATTATCAGCTACCTATACAGGGTTTGCAAAGTAACAGAAGTAAACCTAAATTTTCCCAAAGGTTTTGCAGTGTCCTATTAGCCAGTCTCTGTGTAACATAGAAAATTTGGAGAAATGTGTTAAGAGATAAATGCTGAGACTGTCAAACTGGCCCACTGCTTGATATTTCTAGAACAGTGTTAGTTCTTCTGGTAGAAAGAAAATGCAGAATAATAAGCAATGCTATCCTCTTAATTGCAAGAAGTGGAACAAGATCCTATAGCCAGTTTAGCATAAGAGGAAATGTCTAAAAATTCATACCTCCCTGAGTTTTGAGTATTATTTTTCGTGTGCCTCCCATAGAATGGAATATGTAATTTTTCTCTTATGGACATGTTATTTCCAGTGAAACGCCTATGATATATAATTAATGACAATTTAAATAGTTATGGATGATAGCTTCAACATTATTAATGAAAATACTGGACAGTAAGTTATACTGTCCTATTCCCACTCCTTCCCTCCCCAGACATTCTATAAACTGCAGACAACCCTGATTTTGTCCATCAAAAAACACCCAACACCTTATAGTCTTATATTTCCGGCAATTAAGCCAAATTCTTGAGTTTCTACAGGGTTTTTTTTGTATGAACATCATATGTACAAATGCTTGGGGGGGGTTAAACTTTGTAGTAAAAAAAGAATCAAAGCACAACATCTTTGCAGGAAACATTTTAAGCCAGAAAAGTGTGTCTCATGCTAGCAGTAAAATTACTACTGAAAAATTCAAATCTAACTATGTAAAATCGTCTCTCTTACAATTTATGCCAACATTTTTGACAAATATAAATATGGTGAAAATCAAGAAACAGCAGCAAGACAGAGATGCTTGAAATACAGATGAAAAAGATGTTTCAAACAAGATGTGAAAAACTTGGCAAGTCAAGTCAGGGACTTAAGAACTCTGTCACAGATAGGATTAACCACAGGAAAAGCCACTGCTACAAACACAGCAAGATTGCACCAAATGAGCATCTTGAAACATCTTGATAGGAAAGGAAGGTAAAAGTCTTGCAGTAAATTCACACCTGGCTTTTAAGACAAACACCAAGTTTTAATTAAATCCTGAAGAAAAAAGGGACAAGCAATGCTGCTGAAAGATGAAAATGGTATGATCTAGGTATGACCTCAACATAAGCACATATATGAAAAAGAAAACTCCAGAGCATTCTTAAAAGGCACCTTGCAAAGCACGATGATACAGGTAAAAGTCAGAATTCCAAGTTAAGACAGAAGCACAACCAGAAGCTGCTGCATAAGAAGTGATACTTAAGTTTGCATGTAGAACACATGGAATGATGACACTGTCAAATACAGTGAAGACAAACAGTTCGGAGCTGAAAAGGGAAGCGAGATTACTGGTGTTGCTTTTCAGGATTTTCCTCCTGTTGCAAACATGTTTCTCAGATTTATTCCCTTGGAGAAATTAAAAGGGGCAAACTACAAGATTGGTGGGATCCCTTCTGGCCCTACTTCTAATTGTTCCTAACACTTGCATTAAAAGGGAAAAATCAAATGCTTCCAACAAGAGGAGTAAAATCTGCTACCCAAACACATTAGACAAAAAGAACTCACCTTCCAGGTGGCCCATAGTCACCTCTGTCATATGGTGGAGGTCGGCCATACGGATCTGTCGGAGGTGGGCCACGGCTGTCTGAAGTGGGTATGCCACTATTGGCAGGTGGGGGGAAGAAAGCTGGATTCACATGTGGTGCTGGTGGTGGAGCACCTGGTGGTGGCCCAGGGAGATGTGGAGGAGGAGCAAGAGTCAGGGGCGGCCCTAGAGGGCCGGGCGGACGAGGGGGAAATGGACCCGGAGGTGGAGGTGGACCCTGCTGAGGTGGTGGTGGACCTGGTGGTGGCCCATAGCCTGGAACTGGTGGTGGAGGGCCTGGAGGAAGTGGCCCGAGTGGAGGCTGACCAAAAGGCTGTCCTGGAAACAGAACTGGTGGTGGTGGACGATCACCACGATTAGGAGGTCCAGCTAATGGAGGTGGGAGGACCTGACCAGGAGGTGGAGGGCCTGGTGGACCTGGTGGGCCAGGAGGACCTAAGGGTGGACGTGGGGGAGTTTGTCCAGCTAAAATTAAAAAAAAACAAAAACAAACAAAATTGAGTGAATAAATACAAAGAAATAAAGTTTTTTAAAATTCTTCCTTTTTTTATTCTTAAAAACAATGACAAAAAAGAAACCAACCCTCCCTCCCTGAACACTGTGCAACATGCACAAGACATGTACGCTCCTGCTTTGGATCCAGTAGCTCAGAAAATTTTTAACTTATCTGTATCTATTGATACAAGATATCTAGAGATACCTAAAAGAACAACATTATCTTGAACACTGACAACTCTCCTCCTGAAATCACTTCATTACCTGCTGTTATTTCCAAAACCCACAACAATATTACAAAAGCTAGAAAACGTTGCATTATACTGCAGCTACTCTTTCATATGGGGCTTAAGAAAAGATATATATTAAAAATATATAGAGAAGCTGTATTGGAGAAAGTAATGTAAACGCAGTATCCAAAGCCTCTTTTAGATTCTCATTACTGTTTTTTCAATTTGATTACATCCCTTGGACTGTTGGTAGACAATCCATTACTGAATTACATTTACTAAAAAATATGTCAGCTGAAAGAAGAACTTCACTACAGGGCAAACCTAATTGTTTAACATATTTCTCCTACATCAGATACCTAACTAAACATGAAGACCTCCTCTTCAAATTTCTGGTGTTTTAAGTGCCTACTAACTGGGCACTGCCCACACAGTGGGCATGAATCAAAGCTGAATTTCTGATCATGTGCAAACTTGTACTACAATAAGAAAATCAGCTACTTTACAGTCTGCAACACAGGCATTCTCAGCATATATAGCAAATCAGAAAATCTCAACTACACTACACTAAAGACAAATCTACTTGCTAACATAATCTATGTTAATCTTTTTCATAAATATGTATATTGACACAGTATAAAGAACGTATCTAAAAAAACTACTGTCTTCCTACTAAATTTACTAGGTACAACTTCCTGTTGAATACCAACAAAGGAACAGTTAAATCCTACAGTCTAGCTATAAATGCTAATTATAGCTCACTACTGAATTGCTTTGATCCTTACCCTTTCCCAAATAAGTATGCCACATTGAAACACAAGTAAAACTGGAACTCCATATATGCAAAATTTTACCTGGGAAAGGTGGTGGTGGCCCTCCTGGCCCTGCTGGTCCAGGGAATCTGTCTCCACCTGGAATGGCACCTGGAAAACGGCCCCGACCTCTATTACTAGGTGGAAATGCTGCTCGTGAGCTTCCTCCTGGGGGACCAGCTTTACCTTCCCCAGACATCTGGCCAGACTGTGTGGCTGCAATGGAAAAGCAAAAGTGTCATTACATAGATCAGAACAGGTTAAAAATACTTCAACACTTGGTCTAAAGCTTTATGCAGTGCTGAAGCATGACCTTATGAGCACCAACTTGCTCCCCATACCCAAACCCAGTGCATTTGGGGAGGATTCTTTGCTAAAATACTATGCCTAATACTAAAGGAAGAGGATCTGGAGAGACTGCCAGTCCTCCTTCAATGAAGCCCAAGGCCACCCCGGGAAACACAAGATATGGTGCTAAAGTACAACATGGAACCTCTCTTCCCTGTGCTATCATAAATACGGACCATCCACACATTAGAATTTAGTCCAGTTTGTCTACAAATGTTAAATTTCTAAATGCTCTGGTGCCTTTTTTTTTTAAACTACATCCGTAAGAAATTGAGAAAGCATCTCCAGCTGTTAAGACAAGAGCTGCACGAAGCTGCAACCTTCTTTCAGAATGCAGCAGCTCTTCAGTGTATGAAGTGATTTCTTTAAACAAAGATACAACTTCATTCACCTGGACTCTAAGTATTTTATGGCTGTTTTAAACTGTGTAGAAATTACAAGACGCTGTGCTAAAAACCTGCCATTCTACGTTTTCTGCTTTTCCAAGACAGCACTTAAGGAAAGCTTACTTTTCCTTGACTGCATTTCAAATTGACTCAGAAACTGTTTATTACACGGAGTTACAACAGGATTCTGCCCATGCAATTCTCTTTTAGGTAACAAATCCATCAACTTTTTGGAGGATGCTTCCGATCCCACACCCACAAGGGCAAATCTGAAAGGAAACAAAAGAAGTCACACCACAATTTGTTCATTTTCTGACATCCTGATGCCTCATGAAAAGGATTACACACAGTAAGCAAAAGAATACTTGACAACTAGACACAGAAAATGTCCCACAGGTCTTAGTGCAGTTTTCAGAACAGATAAAATAATTTATCCTAGGCCATAAAAGAAGGAAACAAAAGAGCAAGTACAAGATGCATCAAAATTTATCACAAAGGCAGCTTCTTGATAGAGTATCAACAGACTACATAATGAATGCATAAGACCAGGTTATTAAGCATAAACTGTGTGCTCGTTGCTGCCAAAGAGACAGAAAGGCACATTCATGCAGTGAAATTTTTAGGTTGTTAGTGAAAAATGGGCTCAAGCACTTAGTTTTAACAGCTAACGGAAAATAAAGATGTAAAGAAGGATTTAATAATGAAGATTGGGGGAACACCATTTACACTGAAGAAAAACAAGCATCATCACCACACCAACTAAAAATCTAGGAATAGTCTTAAATGTAGATGACTAACAAGCTTTGACCCACAAAATAATGAGACATGCAATACCATCACAAAAATTTACACCTGAAATTTATGTCATTAGTATGAAATTATATGCCAAATAATTTCTGGATCAATAAGCTAAGATGAGCAGTTCAAAGACTGACAATTAAAAAAATTGAGAACTCCTTCCCCTCCCAAACTTCAGTCCACCTAAAAAACAAATTACAAGTTCTTACCCTTTAGACTGGCCATTAGCACGATTTTCGAAAAATTTTATCTCCAAAATGTCATTTACCCCCAGTGAATGAACTGCTTCAGTTAAGTCTTCATCTGTTGTCCACTGAAAAATATTTTTAATATTCAACTATGAGAGCTTATCTAAAACACCAGGCAAATGGCAACTAAATTTTCCATGGATTTTTGAGTGTGTGTGTGAGGGAAATCGATCCAGAGAAATACTTTATTCGGGCTGTCAATATATTCTAACTTTTGGAGCAGTCATTTTTATTTTACAATTCAACAATTAGTTCAGCTAATTCATGCACATTTTACTGATTCTATTCATGTACTTTAAAATGGAACAATTTAAGTCAACAGTCAGGTCCTTTACTTACCTATTAGCTCCTGAAATACTGTAATAACTAAAGAAAAAAACACCTACAGTAAGAAATTATCAGAAACAAAAAAACCTCATATTGTTATTTATCCTTTAAAATAGAATTTTGCGTATGTGGGCCTTGAAGAACTTGATTTCATGTAAACACATAAAAGCTCCACTTAATTTAGCTACTGACCAGCTCTTGCACTGTTTGCTTAACTGCAACTGATCTAAAAATGCTTTAATTCTAATAAAGGTAATTGTCCTAAAGGTGACTGCAGTTCAGCGAGTTTTATCATAAAACTGTTCTTCTTGGACAGAGAAATAAACCTCAAGACAAATACCTGAAAACAGTTATGTTGAAAGAGTCACTGCCCATGGAAAAGGCCCTGGAAAAATGTGAAAAGTAATTTCAAGAAAATCACAGAGAACCTTCAACCGCCTTTTAAACTAAAACCTTCAGAAAGAGTTTACTAAAAACTGGGTTTGTTTAGTAACCTTGAAGCATTTACAGGCACGAAGTATTTAACAGCTTAAACTTGTTCTCTTCTTTCATTCGGTTCTCTGAAAAACCTTAAGAACACAGTAGCACAAATCTCCTTTCACAACACTTAAAACATGACAGAAATTCAGAAGTTTATATTTACTGAAGACTTTCTTGATTTTTACGATACCACAATAGATCCAGACAGGCTCTCTGAATTTCAGGTAAAAGGAAAAATGACGCCACAACCACAAATAAAACTTAAAGAAAATCAAACCAAAAACAATATCAACTTGTTTCTGATACTCACAATATTTTATATAAAACATGTTAAAGCAAAAAAGTTTACAAATAGTTACACTCGTAATTAAAATTCCTGTCTACAACTAAACAGCAGTAAGATACTTACCCAAGTGAGATTCCCAATGTACAAGGCAATTCTCTTTCCAGTATACGTATAGACAACATTTGGTGCAGCTCCTTTACCTACATCATCCCCAACAGATGGTGGAAGAGAATCCATGTAATCACGATCCTCTGGAGCATCTCCATTATTTGCAGATGGAGAAATTACATCGTCATATAAATCAATCTGATCATGCCCACCATATTCAGCCTCCTGAAATAAAAAGACATCTTGATTATAATTAATATTATTCTTAAAACACATTGAAGCAAAGGTTGTGATAACTGCAATGTTCCACAGACACAGTGAGTCTGACTGACCATGTACACAACACCCCTGCTGAAAAGCTAAGCACCAGTTTCATCTATACCGAAACATATAAAATTCTTATGACTCCTATTATATTTTAAACTTATGTGGAAAAAAACACTTCTGGCCACTGTTTTCCATTCCAATACTTTTGCCATTGTAATATAAGCAGAAATAAAAAAATCCACAAACCCTACTCCCAGAATTGTACACACTAGAATGCAGAAGTGTGATGGTTTAATCCCAGATTGCAACTAAGTACCACACAGTTGCTCACTCACTTCTCCCTCCTCAACCACTCCATGGGATGGGTGAGAAAAATCAGAAAAAAAGTAAAACCAGTGGGCTAACACCAGTTTAAAAACTGAAAGAAAATAAACTGCCAGTCCTGAGCAGTAATCAGCCCCTTCCACCCAACCCCCACCAGTTGATGTATTGGGCATGATGCTCTTCCATCTGATGCCTTCCTATAATACAGCAGGACCCATCAATAAACTAGGTATATTGCATCTCATCTTCTGGTAGTTCATTATACAATGGGGCCCCTTCAGCATGTGGTATCTCCTCCTCTGGTGACATTCTGAAATCTTTGTCTTCTAGACAGTCCATGATCATTTCCAAGATTTTTGGGCAACCGGGATTTCCTATTTGAGCTCATTATATGGTCACTGTAACCCACTCATTTCATGTAGCACCAGCTGCATGACGTATAGAGAAGACCTTCCCTTTGAACATCCAGCCCAGCACTGGCAGCCACTGGGGAGCTGGAGAAGCTGTGCTTCTGCACCAATCCTTTCCAAAGCAGCTCAAATCTCAAGTCCTTTGATTAGACTCTGGTATTTCTTCCAGCTGGAGTATAGGAGGCCTCAGATACTCTGTATGCCCAGTTCCAAAAGAGAGGGACTAGAGTCTCCCCTGGTGCTTTCTGCCAGACACTGCAGGTAGGGCCATTTGCCCTGGTAGCCGTATAGAGCACATTTTTACATCTTGCCCTG
The DNA here is from genome assembly GCA_026413545.1 of Cichladusa arquata. Taxonomy (NCBI): domain Eukaryota; kingdom Metazoa; phylum Chordata; class Aves; order Passeriformes; family Muscicapidae; genus Cichladusa; species Cichladusa arquata. The sequence continues at coordinate 33,970,279 of JAOTQP010000870.1, read as the reverse complement.
CCATGGGGGCTGTTGCATGAACTATGTCCCACTTAATTTGTTCTAAAGCTTGTTGTTGCTCAGAGCCTCATTTGAAATCATTCTTCTTCCAGCTCATTTGACAGAGGGCTTACAATTAGACTGCAAACTGGAATATGTGCATTCTCCAAAAACCCACAACACCTAAGAAAGCTTGTGTTTGTTTCTTACTAGCTGGTGGAGACATTGCTGCTGTTTTGTTGATCACATCCATTGGCATCTGACAGCAACCATCTTGCCATTTTACTCCTAAAAATTCAATCTCCCATGCAAGTCCCTTGACCTTACAATGTTTTATGTTAAAATCCGCTTTTGGAATAATTTGGACTGTTTTCTTCACTTTCTCAAAAACTTCTCTTGCTGTATGGCCCCACATGATGATATTATCATTGTATTGCAGGTATTCCAGAACTTCACCCTGTTCCAATTCAGTCTGGATCAGCCCATAAAATTGGGAGTGCTATGTTTTCATGCCTGAGGCACTGGATTCCAGGCCTACTGGACATTCCTTTAAGTGAAAAAAATTGTGGCCCGTCAAAGGTATTGAAAGGCATTAGCAAAGTCAATTGTGGCAAACCACTTGGCAACTTTTGGCTGCAGCTCATACAGGGAGTTCCAGCACATCCAGTACAGCAGCACTCCAGCCACAGTGTGACTTCATTCAGGCCATCATAGTTCAGTCAGTCTCCACTCTCTGTCATATTTTCACACTGGCTATGATGGTCCTGCTGATCACTGCTTGACTCTCCAGTTGATAACTCAGCTTGTGAATGGGAATCATGGAGTCTCAGTTGGTGCAATGCTGCTGCCTTTGCAACACTGTGGCAGCGACCAGCACCTGTTCTCTGACCTTCAGCAAACCCAACAGAAGGGTCCTCAGAGAGAACAGGTGAGGCAGGCAGCTGCTTAACTTCCTGTGCCTCTAAGGCAGTGGTACTGAACACCCACCAGTTCCCCTTTGGGTCCTTGAAATATCCTCTCCCAAAACAGTCTATGCCAGGGATGCACAGAACCTCCGGGCCAGACACAGAGGGGTGCTTTTGCCACACATTTCCAGTCAGACACACCTCAGCCTCCAGTTCCATCAGCTGCTGGGTTCCCCCTCCCTCTCTCCAGAAATAGAAATAGGTTCTGCTCCTGCAGAGCTTGATGGCATTGGGGTACCCTGTGCACTAGAGCCTTCCACTCCTGCGGGCCTGATGCGCCAGGCCACAACATCCATACACTCCTGCAAACCCAGCATATGAAAATGGAATGCTCTGGACAAGTTTCTGCCACAAGGGTCACATGCACTGGAATTCTTCTGGGTCTGTGGCTGACTGGGCACTGTCTGGGTCATAACAAAGGTACTGGATACCCAAGTGGCCCTGGGTGACATGGAACATCTTCCTTGAAGGGATGTCTTTCCTTCACTCTCCACAGGAGTCACCTCACAGAGGCTTAGGACTTGTAGCCCTTTGCCAATTGCCTTGTCAATGCCTCCATTCCTTAGAAGGTGATCCCAGCTGCTTGGTTTCCCCATCCTCTAATTCCAGGCTCCTATCCCTGTTACCCAGCATCCGAGCAGTCAGGTGTTCACCTGCTCACCTGGGTGATGGCTGATATCTTTTGCATATCGCACAGCTCTCTCAGGGATAGGGATTGAGTGGTTCCCTCTTGTTCTGCCTCTTCCTCCTGTTCTTGTGATGGCCCTACTTTGTTCTCCTTTCCTAAACAAGCTCTCTTGTGTCCATGTCATCTGGTGAAAAGGGGTGACTGATACTGGCAGGGGTTGGTACTCTGGTTCAGCTGCATCACCCATCACAAGGGAACAAGCACCTGCAACCAAGGTTTGAGCAGCCACAGTGCCTGTCACAGGCACTTTGAGTAGCTGCAAATATTTGTCTAACCCTAAACAAGACCTGGCATACAATCACAGCTCCTGGCAATAGGGCCATGCTTGTTTCAACATCCCTAGAATATTCAAAATTTTCAAGAGCTACTGTCATTAGCCTGGCAGAGATGGGGAAGACGCGGGATCATGCCTCCTCCACAGCTGAACTCTCAGAGGATTAAAGGTAAAAGGTGTAATCATTAATGGTTTCCAACAGATCACTCACAAAGTACAAAGATGACAGGAGAGCCGAGTACAAGTAACGGATTATTTTCACAACCAGTAATTCTGCTGTATCATACACAAGTGTTCACAGGATCATCGAATGCTTTGGGTTAGAAGAAACCTTGAAGTTCACCTAGTTCCAACGCCCCTGCTGTGGCCAGGAATATCTTCCACCAGACCAGATTGCTTATGTTAAAACACAACATAGTAACTTTAGACCAGTTTCCATGGGTGATAAACTGCATAACAGGGAGCACACACTGGAAGTAAGGAATTAAATGATGGAGCTCTGAGAACAAGCAAAACAACTGAGAGCATAAAATCAATGTTGTGTTCAACTACTAAACTAATAAAATGAATGCATGTAAGAATTTTGTTCTAGCATGTTCTAGTCAGATTTGTTGTTTTCTCAACTTGTCAAGCCCCACGATGGGTGACAAAAAAAGGGCTATGTAGTTTAACTCCAGCTGGTAATTAAGCACCACACAGGCATTTGCTCACTCCACGCCCAAACCCTGTGAACAGGGGAAAGGAATCGGTGAAAAGATAAAACTGGTGGGTTGAGACTAGAACAGTTTAATAACTGAAATACAGTAAAATATAAAAATAATAATGGTGATGATGAAAAAGAAGACAACAAAAAGAGAAGAAATGACGCACAAGCGAGTCAAGTGATGCATAACCACTGATGCTCACCAAATGCCCACCCAGTCCATCTGCAAGCAGCAATCGCCCCTCTGAGCCAACTTCCCACAGTTTACTGCACTCTCATACCTGCTCCAGAAGAGAAACTGCCTCACCACGTTTGGGTATCAGAGATATTTCAGTATCCACTATGAATTTCTATCCAGAAATGAACAGAAGCATTCTAGAAAGAATACTTGAAGGTACCATATACAGCAGCTAGACAGAACCAAACTGGACTCTACAAAATACAGGTCACAAAGTAGGGAATCCTTGCTGTAAACCTAAGATATCTACAACCATGATCAAAAGATCCACTGTCTTGAAAATATAAAAATATTACCTACTACTGCTCATACAAGGGAAGTGTAACTAAAACAAATAATATTAATTTTTTTAAAACCCAACAAACAGGTAAACTGCATTTTGGCAAGTACATTTAATCCTCAGTAAACTGCATTGTCCCAATAAACTTCAATAGAAAAATCTCTCTCCAAAGGTAAGCTTATCACAATTAAATGAAGGGTTTCATATTTCACCTAGTCTATCCAGTTCTCAGCTTGATTCCTCCTATCACCATAGCTAACGAAATCAGGTTCACAGAACTGCCTGAGACAGGCCTAAACATGACATCTTACAGGTAGACTAAGGTTGATGTCAAAAGGCAGTTAAGGAAGTCCTCTGCTAAATGTGCAGTAACTCTAGTCATCTGTGTATATGAATGACATATGTATATGATGACTTCAGGGAATTAGAATTTAGTCTCGGTAGACACACGCAAAAACACAATCACCAAACTTACAGCAGATGTAGGTACACTAACCTATCTGCCTGAGGTCAGCATTGCCAAAACACCAGAGTAGGCAGCAGTCCACAGCTCTGCTGCACTGCCCTAGAGACAAACTCCTCTGAACCAAATCGTTTGTATCACACAGGCTTTCAGGTCTAGATCAGTGGAACGAAAGAATTATTAAGGCAGCAGAGGCTGCATGTAATTGAGAGGGGGGCAGGGCAGCCCCAATAAGCGTCAGTTCTTAATTTAAATAAATAAAGACACAAGAGAAAACCTGATGCTGTTCACTAGAATTTCTTCTCACATCATACTGGTTTTGCATCCAGCATGGAATTAATTCAGTTACCAATCTGCCAGCAAGGTGTGTGCACAGATGATTACAAATTATCTGAACCAGCAACTCTTAAGTGTAGACAGAAGAGAGGTGTCCTGGTGGACGTTGCACAAGATCCAAAAACCCTTTCTCCTTCATATGTGTTCTGCGGGAACCTGTCTAAACACACCCTTCCTTCCCAGATGCAGAAGAGGAAAAAAGTACAGGAAATGTTATTTCTCTAGTCTCAGCTATTTAAACAAATGCTCTGCCTGTATCAGGAACCAGTTTTGACCTCTTCTAACTTACTTAGTTACAAGAAGGACATCAAGCATAAAGAGAAATTATTTCTTCTCAATAAGTGTAACTCACAATCTTGCAGATAAACATGCTAAGAAACAGTGAGCACTGCTGTTCTGGTCCCCTCTAAAACCTAATCAGACAGCAATGCATTTCCAAAGTCTATGTTTTAACTAGACCACAGTCTGAAATACTTGATCGTAAAATCAGGACTGAAACTTCACATTCTGCACTAATAGACAGAATTGGGTGAAACATTCCCATATGTAAGCCATGCACACAAGGAACTTCATGTCCAGAAGGGACAAACTTAACATGTTATTTCTTCTTTGGAACTTAGTGGTCATACTCCTCTGAGCTGCATAGAACCACTTACTTCCTTTACAAATGCTGTTTGGAAATGGCTTTTGTTGTTGTTAAGAAAAATTTCTTTAAGCTCTCCATATGTATGTTAGAACTTGCTCTTTCTGCAGAATTTTGTCTAAATTAAGAGTTAAACATTAACTTACACCTCCAAAAACAAATTAAAAAAACACCGTGAGGTAAATTTAATGAAAAATATTTACTGTAGCTTCTGGGGAAAAAAAAACAAAACAAAACAAACTAAACTATTCAGCTTTCCCCATACTGGGTTTTTTCACTCAAGTTACCATATTTGTGGCAAAAAACTCTAAACATGTTAGTATCCTCACTTAAAAAAAATAAATTTGTAGGTCCTGAAGAATAACAAGTTAAAGACAGAAACAAACACATTTCTGGTCTTGATTAACTGTCTGAACATACAAACTGGAACATTAACCAAAAAGGCAGCCTTTGATACTTCTGAGATAGCAAACTGCCTATGGCAGAAGTGGACAAGTTTGTTAGACCACAGGATTCATGTTTACTCTACAGGCCCAAATGCTCTTGGTCCTACAACCAGCGCAGCACTAAAAATTTAAGCAACCTGATCCCTTGTAACTAAAAATTACAGAGTAATTACAGAGTTACAAAGAATAACTAAAAATTTACAAATAGTCAAAAATACAAACTAAACATACATAGTATCACTGTTCACATTAAAACAAAGTGAAGAGGTGCCAGATAAGAAGGTCTGAAGTTTTTCCAGAGTTTGGTATTTACCAACATATAGAAGTTATGTGTTCCCTTTCAACAGAAATGACAAAATGCATATGCCCTATCACCATATCACCTATTGTGGACATATTTTATAACTCATGCAGGTCTGCCAGCTCATGCTTTTTCTGACCAGGACAACCCTACTGAGTAGAAATTTATTATACCACAATGTGTCCATCCCCTCCCATGGTAAGACACCTGTCTTTCCAATATAAAGGCTGTTTTTAATAACTAGCTTTAACTGGCCACTAAATGCTAGCTTTTATTATTTATCACACACACAAAAAAATTTCCTTTGTGTTACAGATCTGAAGTCAAGACAGTAACTAACACATTCCTAAGATACACTGCAGTTTGCAGATAATTAGCCTCTTAACTGCTTATTCCATCTAAATCCATTTTATTATACAGTTACAAAATAAAAAGTGAAAAGTCTTTCATCCCTAATTTGTTATAATTTGTTAGCATTTAAACATCAAAATAGAACACTACAGGCATGTTTAGACATATCCACAATGCAACTATCCAAGTTTACTCACTGAGAGTATAAACAAAGCAAGCACCTTTTCCACAGCATTAAAATATGATATCCTTAAATTCTCTTGCATCCTCTTTCTGATCAGAAAGATTGTTATACGTATAATAAAAGTTTTTACTGTTTAACTGCATTCATGAGCACATGTGGAAAAAAAAAAAAAACAAGCTTGAAAATACAAAGCTGATCAGAGCATCAGGGAACTTGACAATGCATGGTCAAATCTTCATGACCATAATAAAGCAACCCAGTTTGTTTGGCCAAACTGGCCTCCTGCAAAAGCTCCTTATTATCTCTGTTACCACACAGCAATATTCTGGGGTTTTGTGTATAAAACCACACCCCAATATTTGCCCAAGCACCCCAACCTGAGGGTCTTCTGCCCTTGACACAATGCCATCCTCAGCTATTTGTACACAGGTCACAGTCCTAACAAGCATCACAGATCTCCCTCTCCTGAAAACCAAGATGTGTTCCAAATATTCCATGCAATACCTACTTCTAACAGGGCACAAGCAATGCATGCAGAAAGTACTATATTTATGAGGCTATCGTCTCAAAATGAGACTTTAAATAAATAGAAAAGACTGCTGGATGGAGAAGTCAGTGTAGAAGAAAAAAATGAAAAATTACACAACCAAGTTCTCCAAGAAAAAGAGAAAAAAAAAAAGAAACCACAATTTAAACAAAAATGTAATTGGTCAGAGACAAATTGACTGAAGCTATTAGCCCAAGGGCAAAAAATATTTTTATGATGAACAGTAAATTAATAAAAGAATAAGAGGCAACACTGACAGATGATGAGCTTCAGATGGAACAAGAAAGATGCATTTTCACTCACAAGATCTGATATCAAGCTAGTCAGCAACCAACACTAAATAAGACAAGACAGTTTACAGCTGTCATCCATCTTAGCCAGCTTGTAAACCCCTGGCTCTGTGGTCTTTATTTCACCTTTATAACTTATGGTTCATTTAGCACTAATCAAGCCGAACATCCCTGTCCTCCTCCTACTTGGAAAAAAGGCATTAAAAAAATCCCAGAATAGCCTCAAGGACGAGTACCTTGAGGTTCAGAACAAGACAAAACAACCAAGGGAAATTTATCCAGTCACAAGTCTTAAATGGAGGATTAACTCCAGATGTACACAAAAGTTTTGTCCCAGCTTGGGTATAAATACAGCTATGCACTGCACCCGGAACAGCAAGCTCCACAGTATATTTTTCAGTCCCTGTTACCGCCAAAACCAGTGGAAAGGGTTTCTATAGTCCAATTAGAAAAAAAATTAGTAAGTCACATTAATGTAGAACAACAAAACAAAAAAAACAAGTCCATTTAACAGATACAGACAATCAAAGATAATCTGTTTTACAAATATGGTGTTCTGTAAAATGTCCTCTACATAAACAAATTAATAATGCAAATCACTTTCTCCCTAAAGCATTTTCTTAATTGCCATCTTCACACCTCCACAGAACTATGTTCCATCTTATCCATTTAAGCTGTCAGCTTCAAACCAGGAACAGCAATTCATGAAAAAAAAGTTTCTAGACAACTTTTCTCATGTCAGAAATAAGAGGTAGTAACTAATACAACTCGCCTTCTTTCATATATGACAGAAGGAAATGGGAAAGTGCAGAGGCATCAATCTCTCACAGTAAAACTGTCATATTGTCCCAAGACTTGCTCAATTCAACAATATTACTTTAAATATAAAGTCACAGAAATTAAATTTGGAAGAGAACAAACAGCAACTTTTCGGGGGTGTGTGACACAGATAAAAACACAGAAGAAAACCCCCTAAAACAAACAAAACCCCCAAATTCAAGCTGATGAAAAAAGAGCACTACCCTCTTCTCACCTTTCTGCCCTATATTTTTCAAGATTTATGAACTGAAGCAACATACTGCAGAAATGCAAATCCAACAGGGAAGCAACTGTGGTGAACACAGTGAAAAAAGCAAAAGGGTTCCCTACCTGCTAGATTAAGTTAAACTAAATTACCACAAGATTCTCTTCATTCCTACCACCATGGCTATAGAGAATATCAATAGTAACGACAACCTGAGCAGCAAAACAGATCATCCCCATCACTTTTGTTCTGGTACTCTCTCTTTACATTTTACTTATAGCACATAACTATTCTACTGTGAGGGCTTCTGCACACATGAATTTACATAAACACTACCAGATTCAAGTAAGGGTTTTTTCCCTGAAAATTTGGATCTATTATTAGTTTTATCTAGAATTGATGAAACCAAATTCAAGTTATCATAGCATCTCAAAAAATGTACTCTTCTGCTGAATGGTGTCTGTCCTAGGGGTCATTCCTGCTAAAATTCATATAGTGAGTCTTCAACTGTAAGGGAGAAACCTTCATATGCAGACAAACTAAGAGCCAATCAGCTTCTCATCATCTCTTTTTAGTATGGCATTCTTTCATAATATACCTTTACTAGATTATTAATACTTAGAATTACTGGATTAATCCATATCAGAAGAAATATTCTTCTGAAAAAGATACAAGTCGCTGAGAAAGTTACAAATTACCTGTGAATTCCAAAGCCATTACCTATTTCCCAGTTCTCTGTAGGACAAGCTGGCATACAGCTGGGCCCCGTAAGTGCGTGAAAGTGCAGTTGTTCCCGGTTATTTATGCTCTAGGGCAGGAACAAAGCAATCTGGGGCAACTCAACCTGGAACAGCGCAGGACTCACTAACAGGACAGATGGCATGCAAAACTCATACAAACATCGCGTTTCGGTAGGAAAGCTGGCACACGGCTATTTGGTAAAGACGAAGGGCAAAAATAAATAAATAAATAAATTTAAAAAGGACTAGAAAAGCGGACTATTTATAATCCAGAGAAGTTACTTATTTCATCCACATTTCCTCAACAAAATACGAACTCGTCCTCTGAAAAAGGCTTGCGCCACTTTTTAAAATAGAAAGTAATAACGAATAAGAAAAAAAAAAAAAGAAAAAATAAAAAGCTGGATACTTTCTCTAGTGCTACAGAATAAAGCCGCACTAGTTCCGCCTCCCCCGCGAAGCGCGGCCGAGAAACAGCCACCGCTCGGCGGCTTTTTGATTCATCTGCGAACAATGGCAGCGCTTCCCCTGCGCCGCCGGCGGGAAGGGGCCGCTCTCCCCGCCGCATCCGGGAGGGTCCCGTCCGCCGGGCCGGCGCGGGAGAGCCCTCTGGAGCGGCCCCAGAGAAGGAACGGCAGAGAGGAAGGAAGGCTGGTAAGAAGCGAAAAAGCGAGGGCAGGACGGAAGATGCTCGCCCCCGGCGCGTCCAGCCCGCCGGCAGCAGCCGCTCCGAGCGCCAGACGCGCTCTCCGCCCGGCCGGGCCCCCGCCCGCACCCGCGGCCCGGCCCCGCGCAGCCCCGCGCTCGGCGGCGGCGGTAGCGCC
>JAOTQP010000870.1:33936178-33959128 GCA_026413545.1 Cichladusa arquata | reverse complement strand
GGCCGCCTCACGTTCCTGCCCGGCCCGGCCCGCCCCGGCTCCCCGCCCGCCGGGGCCGCCTCACGCTCCCGCCCGGCCCGGCCCTGCTCGGCGGGGCTGTGCTGTGCCAGGCCTGCGGGCTCGTTGCCGCACTCGTCGCTCCGAGGAAGGGATCTCCAGCACAGTCAAAGCGCCTTGGGTCCTCAGCAGCCAAGGACCGCAATTATCAGCTGAAAAATGAGCACCGTGCTACGTCTTCAAAGCAGGGCGCGCTGTAAGATGTGCGAAAGGACACAAAACAGGCACACTCCGAGCTGCATTTAGCCAGGGCTCTCCACTGTGCTGCTGCGGAGCTCTCTGTTTACATCACGAAGTGGCGATAATGAGTGTCAAATCAAGCGTGGTTATTTTTTCCATGTTAAGTTTTTGTTTGTTTTGTTGTACATTCAGAATTGTTAGGGTTGCAAGACAGCTTCAAATTAATTCTGAATGAATGTTCTGTTGCCCAGATCCATGTTTAAACTCCAGGTGATTTTTAGAAACAATATCTCCTGGTATATAAAGCGCAGCACACATAATGCTCTACATAATAGATTATGTTTTGCTTTGTACATTATGTTCCATATCCAAAAATAAACCTGCTTTTTTTACTTTATCACAAGCTGACAATGAGAAGCCTTTGCTTCTCAGACTGAATTAAAATAATGTAAAAACATCACTGCAATGAATAAAAATGTTATTTTTAGCTTGACTCAAATTTTTTGTTTATAGCTGGGAGTACTTCACTGTGTGTAGACCAGCATCCAACGTGTCCTGACTTCATCTTGGATCCTGGACTTGTGTGCAGATCGTCCCTGTCTATCTTGCAATCCCACACGGAAATGCCCTAGGGAAAGAAACATGAATAGACCAAAAATAGCATAAAAATCAGAGATCCAAAACAAGGGATATGTTGTGGAGCTCACCTGCCGACAGTCTGAATGTATTTCAGGTACGGAGATGTTTTGGTTATTACTGGTGGTCTTATCCAACTTGTGACATGATAAATTTATCAGCTGCAGATCTTGTGTCATTCCTGCTGTTAATTGTGGAAGACAGAAATACTATGTTTAAGGGTTTTTTATTGGAGTTTCCTGGTTAGACAAACCACCAGATTGTGAGTCCTTCGGTAAAGTTCAGAGTGTCACCTGAAAAAAACATTTTAAAGGTAGTAGATAGGAACAAACAAATAAGACATCTTAATTGTAGTGTTGGTTGCAATTGTGATTTACACTACTACATTTGATCACAGGTTAAAAGTACATGTTCATATCTGTGAATGCAGAAGTTGCTGGTGAATGAAATGATTGATTGGTTTTGCAAGGAGAATTCATTCTTCTGGATTTCTCACAGTCCATACAGGTCCTGTTAAAGTATTAAGATCTAATGGGGTTCACATACATGCCTGATGGTGATCTGATTTAGTAGCTAGTCTAGAGAATAAAGTGAAGCACTGTGACAGTTACCACTTCTAGCCATGCTAAATAAAGTGTTTGAAATCAATAAAGCCTAAACTTTGCTATCCTAATGATCAGATTAAAAAATAACAGCAGATAGTAGGTCGTGTGCAATTAAATGTTTTATATGCATCTGAGTATTACCCATAGATAATTTAGAAGGGCAAGGAAATGAAACATGAATGAAAGAGTCATCATCATCATCTCAGAACCACCTCAGGGATTACCACTAACATTTGAACAATCTCATCTGGGGCCTTTGAAGAGGCAGGAAAATACATCAGCCTCTGCTTTGCTCTTTGCCATAATGAAGGGTGATCAGTGAAGCCCTTGGACCCCCATATGCTGTGTTTCATGCTCAGGTGGCTTTTCCCCTTTGGAGCCTTTTTTAATAGTTTAACTTGCTATATTTACTGTTCACAGTCATTTACAGAATGGTTTATGAGAATTTTTATTCTTGTATGCATGTTACTAAGCAAATTCTGTAGGCGGTGTAGGAGACTAAATATTAGGCAAGCTGATCTATTTATTTTCTGTTGTGTTTTCATTCCTTCCATGAATAGACTTACTAAATATGTCTTCCTCTTTCTTGTGGTCATCAATAGCCTCTTTGTGAATTACTGTGCCTCAAGGGAGCCACTTCAGAGTTGATCCGCTCCAGTGAAAATGTTAATGCTTTATGTGTTGTACATTAAAATTATTTAGACAAAATGTTGCTGTCCCTCACTGGTAAAATTCAGGAGGATGAGGTGAAGCAGGGCTTGAAACAGAAATGTGATCATGAGAGAAAGAATTCTTGGCAGTACAACATGGTCTTGTAGAAGTGTCCTAATAAGTTTTGCTGGGGACAGCAGGAGCTGCTACTCGTGAGGTAATCACACACCTCCCAAACCCTTAGCCCACACTGGAGCAAATGGCAGCAGATGAACGGGTGTCTTCCTTCAGTTCTTCTTTCACACCCTAGGGTGTGCTGTCATTTGCTGACAACAGCTGGAGCTCCCTTAATAGCAAAAGAAGTGGGAAAAGGGACTGTAGCAGTTCTACATAAGGAGGTAGCCTACAAGTCCCTGTTTCTCATGGATACACAAATGCCTATTTATTTGTATATTGTTCCTTTGGCCTCTTGTGATGTTAATGATGCAAATTCAGATATAATCCTCATTTTGAACATAAAAGCAGTAGCTGGTTCTCTGATGATATTGTGACAGACATCTTGTTAGCCAACAGGACTATCCATACCTTCCTTCTCAAAGCATTTCAGACCATTTTCTATAAGGAGGTTGCTGCTGCAAGACAAAAGGGAGGAGAGCTGTTTTTCCACTCCTTTGTATTGTATGTGATTGTCTCAAAAATATTTAAATATATTGCTTTAGTTAAGAGTGGCGGAACCAGTTTCAATATTAGTTTTACAACCAGCTTTAACATTAACCTATTTTTGCCAGTATCAACATGGCAAAAATATATATTTATATTTAAAAATATAAATTTATGTAGAATTTGCCTGAGGAATCAAGACTGAGAATGGTGGAGAATTTTCAAATGGACTTTTATTTCAATATCAACATAAACTGTTCATGTACTAATGTTATAGGCAACAAAATGAAAAGATAAGCTATAAAAAAGTGTTAATCAGGTTAGTAGTCAAAATCATAAAAGACCTCAGCTTAGTTGAGAAGTGCAGTGTATGTTTTGTTATATAAACTTATGTCCTAGCTATGTTAGTCCAACTGCAATGAATTTTTGTTTCTTTACTTGTAGTCCTGAAGGCTTTGATCTTTCTGAATCCTCTTGAAGCCACTCTACAGGAGCTTTTATTGTTTTTCTCCCAGTAAAATAATCCAAGTGGTAAAAGTCTGTACACTCTAAGCTGTTTTTTTCCACTGAAGTGCCTTAGTTTATAAAATTCCACAGACAAAAAGTGAGAAAAAATGCGGTATTCAAAATGAGATGGCAAGTAGACACAAATATATGTATTTGCTTTCAGAGGCAAAAATTTCAGGTTTTGTTAACTCTTGTGTAACTGCAGGCTGACATGAAAGCGACAACTGTATTCCCAACAAAGGTACCAACAGCCTGTGCTGGGAAAGAGGGAATATTACCTCATCTTTTGGTTGCAGCTCGCAGTTAGATTGGATTAAGTGTAATATAAAACTGCATCCAAAGGGCATCTACAAGAACTCCTACTGACATAGCTATTGTAGGAAAATAGCTGGCATTATTCATCGCTTGCTCAGAGTTGTCTTTTTATAGGTATTCAATTGTTTTGGGATCATACATGTGAGCATTGTGTTCCAGCTTTTCTCCCCTCTCTAAGTGCCTGTCAGTCTGCTGATTCTCTCAGTTCAACTGTTCACCCTCTGGTTGAGAGCCAGGTTGAAAATTATGGTTAATCAGGATATGATTTGCAAACAGTATGCATATTCTAACCCTCAAGGCAGAAAAGTATTAGAGTAGGTAAGTATAATGCAAAAGGTGATAATAAATTCAATTGCCTCATTTGAATCCACTTTCATATGAGCTGCTAATCAGAGGGCTGAGTTACCTTCAGAAAAAGTATAAAATTGAATTTCCAGCTTAATATCACATCCTATTTTTTTTGATAGCTTCCCTTTCCCTTATTTAAAAATCTGTCTCCAAAATTCCATTTTTACCCTTAAGATTGTCACTAATCTATTTTTGCAATAACTTTCTGCAGTTCAACTCCTCTTCTAAATTGATTGAAACCTCCTAAACTCTTTAACTTCATTAAACACATCTTTCTTTCTCTGAATTGGCTATATGCATATACAAAAAAGGAACAGCACCACGAAGACCACTTTAAGATGTTATTTGATATTTCAAAGAAATTAAGCTCAAGGATAACTTTGTTACATAGTTTCTGTTTTCTTCTGATACCAGGAGTCATTCTGAATTTGGATAAAATCACTGTTCACTCATGTATTGTATGTGCCTTAGTACTTTGTGCACAAGCTGGCACAAGTCTGTTCTCCAGGCTTCCTCTTTGTCAAGCTCAGCTATTTAGAGATAGAATTTCAGAGAAGAAAAGCCTCCTCCATAATATTCAGAATATTCATAATATTAAAACCAATAGAATATTGTTTTTTTTTAAACTTGAACACTTCCAGATTTGAGGAGAGGCAATGTCTATCATTCCTGTGTTATAAATAAGCAGAGTGAGTCTGGAACTGGAAAGCAATGTATCTTATTCAAAGAGCAGGCCAGCCTTCTCACTCTGGCCCTGCTCCATGTCTCTGCAGCTCTGCTGAGCGATGTTCTCGTGAGCAGTTAGCGAGGGTCAGAGAGGACACGCTCCTGCCTGCCCCCTCTGTGAGCTCATTGCTCCTGCTGTAGGCATGGTAGAGCAGGTCCCAACCCCTATCCCACAGCTGGGATTGCACCAGAACGGCTGAGCGTCTCTTTTGTGTCACCAAGATTTTGAGGAGAGGCTGTCCCACATATACCACTGACATTTTCAGGAGTGCTGGGGTATGGCAGCCAGGATGGGCTGTGTCAGGTAGCTTTGCAGAAGTGCTGTAGAGAACAGGGATCACACTCATCTGCAGCTTTTATGGGGAACATCCTGCCTGCAGAGACAGCAGAGAGGAATGAAGGGTCAGGTTTTCCTGCCAACAATCCCTAAGAGTGCCAGGGTCATGAGGCTGCACAGATAGCCAGGGGGTTTGGTCTCGATACTGCAGAATAAATAACCATTGTAAATCCCATGGCAGCTTCTTGCTGCCCTACAAATCAAGGACTCACCCCAGAGGAGGAGCCATCAACTGCTGCCCACTCCATAAAACAGTTATGTGTGCATATGTGTACACTTGTTACAGGACAGAGGTTTAGATTAAAACACCACAAAGGGAAGCAAATAAGCAGAATATGAATTGATGAATGCCATATGCACTGTTGAGCTGATACCACCAGGCTTACTGTCAGAATAATTGTATGTCATACAGCAAAGTTATGGTTTCCCAGGCCATTTCCAAGGACTGCTTCTGCATTGTTTTCATGGGTCTGAATAGAACATCCTTTTGCTATTAGCTGCTTAGTGGCAGAAAGGTATTCCTTATTCTCAACTAGGTTATTTCTTTAGGAATTTTAAGGGTATCTCAGATATAAAAAAATTGCATATGTAGTAGTTAACTTCTGGGATAGAAGGTCTCATTCTGAATTAGCCCAAATTAATTTTGAGTTACAGAAAATACACAAAATACTCATAAATATTTAGCATTTTTTCAACGCTTTTAATTTGAATTTATTATATAATTTTAAAAAACCCTTGAAAATTTCAGAATTAATGGAAGAACACCTCAATCAAAGAAAATAATCACAAAAAAAAGTAATTTGACTAATTTAAAATGCAAGTAACTAAATATAAACTCCTGGTTTGTGCCTGGAATCCATTTGGGATAACTGAATAGGGGCAAACTTGGAGAACAGTTGGGAGTCTATTAGAAGAAAGATCTCATCCTAATATTAATCTGATACTTTACTGCCAGAGAAAAAAAACAGTACCTATAATTGTAATTTTGTTTGATATGTGTGTCTTTATTAATTTTCTTTATTTTCAAGTAGAAATATCTGATTTTATTATTAACTGACCAGATATATATTAGGAGCAATGGAGATTTTCACAGACAAAAAAAAAGAAGTTGTATTTGTGTTTCAGGTAGGAGTTGTGTCTCTGTCAGACATTTTGCAGTGAATTAAAAATCAGACATGAAAGAATTTAAAAAAAAAAAAAAAGAAGAAAAAAAGCAAGACATATCAGAAAATGTGGGGTCTGTCAGCCAGATATAAAATAGCTCTAATGGCATTTCTATGGCAACTAAAAATGAAGATAAACTCAGTATTTTTTTTAGCAGAGGCAGTAAGGTTGCTGTCTACTGCCACACACTCCAAATAATATTCTCTGCCCCAAGACTGAACATGTAAAGATTCAGTATTACCACTGTATAATTTCACACAGATGAATTGCAACAGCTTTTAGCTGACAGGATTGCATCCATGATAGAGACTCAATTGCTCTGTCCTGAGCAGTAAAACAGGGCCCTGGTTTACTGAAACTCAGTGATTTATTTTGCGGACTGATGCCCCCCAGTGCTCACCCATCTTTTACATTTGCCAGAGCCAACTCAGCAGTTTTTAACTCCTTGGAATTACATACCTTTCTTTAAGACAAGTTTATTACACATCATTGCTGCAAGATTCACAGCACCCTGCCAAGAGCAGCTGAAGTCTTTCAAGCACCCAAGTGGAGACTGCCACTGGAGGAAGGGAAGCTGTTCTTCTGCAACCCCTCCTCCTCTGCCTACACCTTCCCTGTGTGCATTGGCTGGTTCACAATACAATTTAATCCTGAATACCCCTGGGTAGGACAAATAAGACTTTATTAGTTCTGGGTCCTTCTATTCTATTATCAATGCTCTCCCTGCCCATTTATCACAAGAGCGTGCAACGCATGCTCACTGTTTCATGCAATTAAAAACCTCTCCTGGTAAGCTGCAACATGGCCATCCCATTCTTTCAGACTCTTTGAACTGAGGAAAAGCAGACAAAAGAGCAATTATGGGGCCACAATGGTACTATGTGTGAACTGTTCAACACCAAGGACCAGGGGTTTGTGGAGAGGAAGGAGACATTGTCCAGAGGGGACCAGGTGTAAAGAAAGTATCTGCAAGTCCCTCTGCACTGCTTGGTGCTCTCTTAATTATCAGTAAAGTCCAAACTTGTGTAGACCATTGATGAACTGGGTCACAGCAGTGATCTGACTCAAAATGGTAAAAAGAATAAAGCTGACATGAGTCTTCAGGATCCTTTGTGTGAATAGGTGGGAGTAGTGGAGGCTGCACACACAAGGGCCTGGGAAGGGCAGGGTGACTTCTTTCAGTGGTGATTCTGGTTTATGGTTCCAAACAACTGTGAAAATAAGGTCTTACTTAGCACCTTAGCTTGTCTGTTTTGTTGAAGTTTTGTTGGATTTTTTTCCCCCAGAAGTTCTGGTGCTGTAGCCAGTGAAAAATGGCTTTTCTTTTTCCTTCAGGTATGTGTGCTATAAACATGTTGAACAGAGGAGTTTCAAGCGGGAGTGCCTTCAAGCAGTAACATATTTCAAACCAGCTTACTAAAAAGCCCAGTGTCAAACCATATGGATATGGAATGAAATCCTTAGGAACCCCCGAGACACAACCAACTTGCATCAGTCTTTATATGAGACAACCTCTCAGTGAACTACGGTATTGTGTTTTATTAAGGTCTGTTTTCCATTGCTCAGTAAATCTTCCAACAGGGGAATCATTCACAATACAAGTGAAAAGGAGCAGTGTGCACAATGCAGTTCACTGGAAAGAGAGAATTCACCAGCTGTAAATCTCAGGTCTTTGCAGTGCAACTATCAGCTGCCAAAAGGTCTGAGGAATCTGCAGGAAGGGCAGGCTGGTTTGAAGAAGTAGAGAGCAAAGAGAAGGGAGCCCCATCAGTCTAAGACACAAAGTTGTATTAAATTTGATGTTTGGTGATGCAACCAGGTGCATTTTGGATGTGAATTCTCCTGATTTTACTTGGAAGCGAAGGTGTTGAGAAAATATGAAATGCCTTTTGGCAGCAGGTTCAGTAAATTAGTGGATAATAGTAATAGTGGTAAATCAGTGATATACTAGAATATACACAGAAATCATATCCTACAAAACCTCACTTTTCAGGGTCGTGGTTTCTTTCTTTGAATCTAAAGCCCAATACAGAAATAGTGCTAGCACCTTTTACTTCATTCTGGTATGTGATGTATTTGCACATTTGCATGAGAGTCTCTGGAACATAATTACCTCTGGTTTAACAAACATCTAGAAAAACGAGATGATTGCATATCATTGATTACTCTACAGGGTTGTCCAGACTACAGCAGCTCAATGAACATGGGCAGCAAAATTGTGAGCTGTGTGTTAACTGCACCTGTCCTAGGAGCTGGTTATGTCCCAGTCATGATACCAACATGCCTGAAAGATTTCTGAAGACTATTCTCTATCTGCCTTTACCTTGCTTGAACCAGGGGAGTACTCTCTGACTAAAATCTGTCCTTTCAGCATGTTCCAGTTATCTAAAAAATGGCAAGGTTTTCATGCCCAATTCTGCCTCTGGGATTGCAATGTTAATGTACTGGGATATTTCATGTATGCTCAATGTATTGGGGCACTGGGATTTCTGTGTATGGAAATCTACAACTTTGCATCCCTGCTCTGGCAGATGGGCACAAAATGCAACTTTGGTGCAGACGTATTTAAGATTAGGAGAAAGTACATTCAATGGAGCAGAGTACAGAAAAAAGCCTTCTGTTTGGCCATCCTAAACTCTGAAGCAAGAATTATACACCCTCAAAAATTCTTCATTGTAGTTTGTATGTCTGTCTGTTTTCCTAAAACTGTGTCCTAACTTTGCTGTTTTAGCTCTGAATGTCCTTACATTTATATTCATATATTATATGACTTTGAGTGCTTGTAAACTCATAGATTGATTTGATTACGGTTACAGTGGAATATAAATGAAAAATAAGCTCAGGAGAGGGAAATTTTAGAATAGATCTGGACTCTCTGTATCTGTTACTACAGTAGATGGCACTGTAACTTAAGTCAAATGAGTAAGTTCTCTGGACTGAGGATCTCACAAACCTCTAAATAGTATTCTTTAAGCAATTTTAAAGAACACTCCAACAAGGAGTAAGGATCAGGCTTTTGGCATGCATCTGTGTTGTGGCCAAATTCTGGTTTTAGATTTTTCAGGTCAAATTATTTCCTTAGGAAAAGTGAATCATGCATTTACATAACAGCTTTTCCATCTGCTTGCATTTCTCAACTCAGAGAAATAGTTACTTTTAATATTTCACCTGAAAACACATGCATCTTGTTTTTTTTGTAATTTCTGCTACTATTTTGGGCTGCTATCAGCAACATACAACATAATGATCTAAACTTGCTATCTTGTTATTACTAACTGAAACAGTCATTTCTCGCTGTAAACTGGGAGGATCACATCCTGGAAAGATACTGCAAGCACTTAGTATTTACACATTAATAGGACTTATCTGATGTAGAATTGTATATCAGTCTCCATATCCCTAATATTGGAGCACTACAAAATTGTTTACTGATTGGGCTCTCATAATATCCCTGGAGGTAGGACAGCGATGTTATTCATGTTTCTAAATTGAAAATCAAAGAGGAGAGAGACTAAATAACTTCACCTCATTCACACAGGGACTGTCTTAGAGGGGAGACCTGCATTATATACGGAATATATCTTTAGCTGTACATAGAGCGTGTTTTGATTTTGCATATCTCATTTGAAGAAAAGTGCACTTTTCTCTGCACTATTATTTAAGTTATTCAAGTGTTTTACAGAATGAAGGCTTGGTCTAATGTGATTGTTGCTGTTAAGCCATATATACTTTGGAAAAGGCCTTAATGTTTGATATCCAAAATAAAGTGCTTAGACCTCAGGCATTCATAGCTTTTGTAACCTCTTTCTTGTTACTAAACTTCTCTCTGGTGTACTGAGAAAAATCAGAGCTGTAAATAAATCCATTCTCTAGCTTGATAATATATTTAAAAGACAAGCTGAATCTCTCCAAGTGGCAGAGGAAGAATTCCACAAGAAAGCATAAGAGATGTAAATCTTCCCATGATGTATCATTTTATTGTTTCAGTGTATACTGAAATACAGCTGTGGCAGCTACTGCATTCCATCAGGGTCATCACTTTCTTCAAGATAATTTTAGTTATGTATGGACCTTTGTTTCTTCCCTAGTACATAGCCAAGATGAAACCAGATCTTGAGGTGTAAAGTTTTTTCCTAGTGTTCAAAAAGAAATCCAGAAAAGATTCTAGGATTTTTTACCATGTTTTGTTGGCATCTTTATGTCTATGTTCATCAAACCAATTATGCTACTGGTAGTACTTCCTATAATGCAAGGACATGGTTTTTTCTAGTGTAGCAAAAAGAATTTTAAGACAACAACAGCTAAAACTGAAACTCAGGGAGAGCAACATATTGCTATCTTAGGAATACTATTAATTTGGCAAAGACTTCAGAAAGCCTTTCCAAAAGCTAAATCTTCTGTGATTCACTGGGGTATATTAGATTGCCAGAATGAAAGTGGAGAACACACTTTCATGAGAAGAAGGAAAATCCTCAGAATAGTTATTCATAATGTATTTTTTTCTTAAGACTGATTTATTTTTTCTTACCTTGACACATAAACAATCACGTAGGAAACCTCAAATAAGCAACTATTCAAGACATAATTTGACACAGTAAACAACTAGATAATATAAATAAGATAGATAGTTGAAACAGTAAAAGAGTGAATCTAGATAACTGCAAACTGCAGGCATGGATTTTATTCCAAAAAGAGCAATTACCAAGGACTATTTTAAAATAAAAAAAATGCAATGAAAATCTTGGAGGGAAATATGTCCACTGTAGTTTCACAGGTGTCATATACTTCATATTTAAACTCTTTGCATAATTATTTGTAACAGGCTTCTAAGTAAGATTTCCTGGGTTAACCTTCAGAGGAACCTTACTCCACTAACAGGGGGCTCCTGAAATAGGTGCCTTAATTCAAACAGTGTGAAGGTTCTCCCTGGGCTGCTATAATTTTTAAAATATATTCCACTGAAACATTACATCTGTAACTTGTTTATCAGATGATACAGTTAATCATTAAACTGCAAATATTAAATAAAAGCATAAAAATCCTTACATCCAGAGTACTGTTTTAACTCTGAACGTTTATAGTTTACCATAAGCTGTTTATATACATGATTGAAAGAATAATCTTGAAAATGTATTTTTATAATAGTGGTTATATTAATTTTATAGCCTGAGTTATTCTTTTCATCTGACTATAACAGACTTAGAAACTAAAACAAGCTTGCCATGTATGAACTGAATCTCTGTTTGATTCTACTGTACCAGAACTTAATATAAGTTTTTTATTTCTTCCACAAGTCCTGTGAGATTATGAAAAGACTTTAAAAAAAATTTTTCAGTACCTACTCCATATGGGTAGACAGTGTAACTCTCTGCTTTTCACCTCTTGAAGATTCTGGGATGACTCAGACTAACAATTCTGCTTATGGAAAAGTTCATTTTAAATTGGTTATATTGCTTTTTAAACACATTATTTGCATGTATCTTTTCTAGGCTCTCAAAACTCACATTACAATTTTCTTCCTAAAAAATAGATTAATCAAGAGAGTGCCTATCCCTGATCTTTACTTACGTCTTCAGCTTTCTCTTCATTTGAGGCTGTAGAAAAAATTGTCCTTTATACTTCTTTTGTGGGAATGGAACACCTTTGCAAAACTGATATAAAATTGAAACCTTCTGTTTTAAAATGTTTTCTGAGAGCTAAATTTGTGTACTGAGCCACTGTACACTCTGGCTCAGTTTTAATCTGGTAATAAGTGAAATTTTTTACCTATACGATCAGGGAAATGTGGCCTACAGATCAAAATGAAAATTTTTCTCTTTCCTGTTATGGAGAACAAACACGTTTTCATGTACAGTCAAAGATGTTTCTTAATCTCGGATTTTTTTTTTTTTTTTTTTTTTTTTGTAAAGTAGAAAAAATTATAAATGTTTTATACTGCATTTAGTGCACTTACCGTAAATAGTAATTTTATAATAATTCTTTTAGTTCACATATTATCTGATATGTGGCCATGCTGACCATGACTGACATGGGAGTTACTGGCATTTTTTGCTAATTTTTCTTTAATTTTTATGGGAAATTCAACATTTAAGTACTCAGTAGCTTACTGTTTTCTTGTAGGCATGTTGATATTACACCTGCTATGATGAATTTAACAGCCATAAGCCAAATGAAGCACATTCACTTAAAGGAAAAGCTTAAGAAAGCAGGAGGGAAGACTTCAATGTGACACTTTCATTTGGAGATGGCAGTAATGGGCAATCACATGGGGTTTTTGCTTTTGTAATGCTTGGTGCTGTGCCAAAGCTATCAGAGTTTTCAACTGTTTTTTTACCCAACTTCAAAAGCATCTCCCAAATCCTCAGCAAACTCTTCAGCCTTAATTGAAAACAACTCATTGCCTGTATTTTCTGAAATGAGAGAAAATATCAAAATATTTATCTTAGAGACAAAATATTGGATCAAACTCTGTCCTGTAGATAATTTGTTGGGACAACAGGAAACTTGGCTGGAAAAGGGAGGTGATTATGTAAAAAAGATTTATGACTTACACAGTTCTCTCCACTGGAGTCAAATCTCTAAGTAAATGAACATTTCTTCAGGTTCTATCTTATATTGTGTCATTTTAGTGTTTGTGCAGATGAATGTGAGAGGAACATCAGGGAGGAATATCCTGAAGAAACAGCAAACCTGTCTGTTTGCTTTCAGATATTTTAGGTAATGCTTTACCAACATGAAAAATAGGTGTGAGCTTTTAATAGTTTGCTGGATCTCAGAATAGGCCAAGCATGAGGTAAGCAGACAGGAAATCTAAAAAACCCCTAGAAACTAATATAATCGTTCTGGTGATTTAAATGCAGCAGCTTTTGAAATTCATGCAAACCTCAGGAAGCAAAAGAGCATGTTGGTGAGATGATAGACACTAATGGTTGATTAAATCTAACAGGAGAGTGAAAAGGCCACTTCTGCAGGAGACAGGCAATACCTCTCCTAGACACAGCAGAGTGCTTGAGTTTCTCAAATGAGCTTTTGCTGTGTTCATACTCACAAGGGGAATGCTTAATGTGGATAATCTCTCTAATCACTGTGCAATCTGAAAGTTTATTTTTCCTGGAAAGGGCATGCAAAAGCTCGTGAGAGAGGATGAAAAGGGTGTGAACTCTGAATAGCTGTAAACTGAAGGGCTAGAAAAATCCTGTCCTTGTAGGGCAGTGGAAAGGAACAGAAGGAAGGAATATTAACCTGAGAACAATGGGTAATACAGCAAACGTGTTTCAAGGGGCATGGAACACTTTGTAAGGGAATCAGTGGGAGTTGCATGCTGTGTCTGTGGCTGGCAACAGAGACTCTCAGGACAGCAATGAACAGTATTGAACTGGGGGAAGATATCACCAGATGTTTTTTCTCCTCTCTTGCATTCATCATTCTTTTGTTGGTTCTGGTTTCCCTTTGGTTTATAGCCTGTACTTTGACCCTTCTCTGTGTGAACAGGTACACCTCTAAAAGCATTCTTAGTCCTATATACTGGGAGCTTGGAATTATGATAACTGGAGAGACTGAAATGTTTTCTCTATGCATTCCAGGGAGGATGGGGAGGAGAGATAACTTTAATGCGTATTTTTAGAGATATTTTGCAAAAATATTTAAACTCTCTGCATTGTTGGAATATTTAAAATTAAAACCATAACTTCAAGGAAAACAAGGATATTGGATGGATTTCATTGGTTTACACTACCAGGATTTATAGCAGTGTGTAGATTATTTAATATATATCCCCAAAGCCATTGAAAAAAAATATCTTTCTAACTATCCACTACATAGTCCTAGAATCCCAGGATTACCCAATAACTGAAACTGGAAGACATGTCAGGAAGTCTGCAGCCCAGGGGCTGCTCCAAGTAACATGAGCCATGAGTTCATAAAAGGTTACTCATGGGTTGTTCCATTGGATCTTGAAAACTTCGAAAGATGGAGGCTGCCCAGCATTTCTGGAAAATCTGTTCTGTTGTTTGCCATCCCTCAGTGTGAAAAATATGTGTGCATATACTGGTGTGTGCTGAGTTTGCAAGGCAATGTTTTGGTAACAAGGGGGCTACAGGGGTGACTTCTTTAAGGAACTGCTAGAAGCTTCCTCCATGTCCCACAGAGTCAATGTCAGCTCACTCCAGGATGGACTCACTGCTGGCCAAGGCTGAGCCCATCGGTGAAAGCAGCTTTGACTAATGTGTTTAAGGAGGGGAAAGAAGAAACTGCACAGGAGCAATTGCAGTCAGAGCAGAGAGGAGTCAGAACACCTGAGAGAAACAGCTCTGTGAACCCATGGGGATCCCATGCTGGAGCAGGGTCCTGGCAGCACCTGTGGGGGACTCATGCTGAAGCAGTTTGTTCCTGCAGGAACAGCCCTGCTGCTGTTCACAAAGAACTGCAGCCTGTGGGAAGGTCCAACAGTAGAGAATTTTATGCAGGAATGTCTCCTGTGTGAGGGACCCTATGTTGGGGCAGGGGAAGAGTGTGAGCAATTGTCCTCCTGAGGAGTAAGGAAAAGCACAACCAGCATGTGATGAACTGACCATAGCCCCCATTCCCCATCTCCCTGCACTGCCAGTGTGGAAGAAGTAAAAAACTGGGAGTGAAACTGAGCCCTGGAAGAGAGGAGGATTTGTGGAAAAGTGTTTTAAGGTTTCGTTTTTCTCATTATCCTACTCTGATTGGATTGGTAATAAATTTAATAAATTTCCAAAAGTCAAGTCTGTTTTGCCTGTGACAGTAATGAGTGAATGATCTCTCCCTTATCTCTACCCACGAGCCTGAGGAGGGGAGTGATGGAGAAGCTTCAGTGGGCACCTGGCACCTAGCCAGGGTCAATCTAGCATATGGTGCATGCCAGTGAGCCAGTATTGGTTTCAGGAAGACACACAGGTCTGAAGCATACAAGGCTTCATGTCAATACTTCAAAATATTCATACCAGAATTCCTGAATTATGTCTTTTTGCTGTTCTGTATGTGTATAAGTATATATACTTGTGGAAGGACGAAGAAAAGGAGAGGACTGCTGATTAAACAGAGTGCCTCAAAAATGTCCAGCTGGCTAACACCCAAACCAGATTAATGTCTAAAAAAGGCTATAATCTGTACATTCAGGTGAGTATTTTATATGTAATACAAGAAACATCTGTGTCTCCAGCCAGCTTCTCATGAAGGAAGCTCTGATTACAAAGCTGTCATAGCAGTCTAATGCTAATCTTTATACTTAATGGAAATTTCAAGGAGAAGAGAACACTGAACAGTTCTTATCCTCTGGAGGTGGAAAGTGATGTGAATTGCAACCCTTCAAAACCCCAGAGACCCCAGAACATGATGATTCAGGAGAGTAGTTTAAAAATAGGGGGATTAAAAATAGTAAAAGTTCTTTTTGTTGGTATGCTAGTTTAAATCCATATAGTTCACAGTTTCTGGCCACAAAGGCCTGAAATCTTTTCGAAAAGGCCACTACTTAAAGAGTATATAAATAGCAACTGAGACCATTGTATAATCCCATAAAACTATGAACTTGGTTTTATACTGATGAACATGGCTTTTACACTGTAAAAGGGCCCTGATAAGAGTCAGGCTCAGGAGTTTTCTTCCACCCAGATCAATACCTTCTACAGGAGGATGGTAATTAAACCCACAAAAGCTAAGGCATGAGTTTCTGCTTCTTATTAACAGGAATCTCGGCTGAGAATAAAGCTGATGATTTTGTCTGAAACACTGAACTCCTGATCCTGCTGTACAGATCACCCCTCTTCCCTAGGTCATGTAAAGGGGAACATGAGAAGATGGTTGGGTCTGACATGGACAGTCTTCTGCGTGCTACTCTGTGCACCCTGAGAGCTTGCCTGACATCAGTGCTGTGTGCTACAACTCCAGTCTGTCCTTGAAATGCCCTTTGCACTGTGATTTGGTGGGGTTACTGGAAAATGGTCGTACAGCTGTTTTCCTGAGTGCCTGTCTGTGCTCCAGAAACCATCTCAGTTACAGGGTGTTTAGGACTCTTCCAAAATACTTTTTTTTTTTTTTTTTTTCAGGGTGAAAAGGTTTTAGGGTGCCAGGGAAGATCTTGTGACAAAGCAAATCCTAACATCCTTCTTCAGATGTCATTTAGATTTGACTTAGAACTCCCACTGACTTCACTGAGCCATTTGAGATTTGTCTCTAGGACATTAACACATTGCAATCAGCTATGAAAGCAGCAACAGAACTGAATCCCATAGAGTAACATCAGAGTAACATACATTATTTCCATCCAAGTAAAGAGGTCTTCCATGACTTCCTTTTCTGGCCAAATCTAAATCTAAACACATTATTCATCTGTGCACAAGTCTGTTTGCTTTCCAAGCCAAAACTCACTAGAAAAACAGGAAATAAGATATAAAACTAGGTTGCTCTGCTCTGTTAATTTGTCAAAGCCACAAAATGTGGTTTTCATTAGCTTTCAAGTACAGGGTGAAATGTTTAGTGCATCTGTCTACCCATCCATCCATCCATCCATGCATCTTATTTTTTTCTGAGCAGAGCAAAAGTTCAGCACAGTTTTCAGCTATATGGCTTAGCATCTTATGATTAGAGAAAGCAACTGGCACCAGAATTTTGATTGTGTTTTGATCTTACAAATTAGTTTGTCCTTGTGAAAGGGGAGCAAAACTGAGTCAAGAAAGTCATGCTTAAATGTATGGATCTGTTGGTGCCAGTCTCAATGGTTCAGGAGGCACAGTCCTTCCTAAGAGCAGCTGAGAGGAAGGGAAAATAATAAAAAAAATCCCATCAATTTCCAAGTGCACTACCTCACTCCTTGGAAAACAGTGTTCACCATTTCCACACCCCTTAACTTGCAATCCCTTACCAAACCTCCCTGCAGTAAGATACCCCTCTAACTCTTCATCTACTGACTGGGTTTTCAGAACTGAATGAAATTACTTGGTGACTGATGACTTTTGGTAGGCTATTAGAGAGGTTGTAAATTTAAACCTTGAAAACTGCGGCAATTTTGGAAGTCTGTGCTGAAAATGGAACTCTCTAAATTCAACATTGCTGTTTAATTTTGTAAACTCCAAAGTTGTATAGATGTGAGAAATGCTCATCATCAAGTGTCAATGCACCCAAACACTAACATTTTAAACAATTATTTTTCTAGAAATACGTGTTTCACTTGCACATCTATATTCACTGTCTTTGTAAGGACTACATGTGAGAGATCAGAAAGTCCCATTTACTTGTAAGCATATTAATCCTAACTGCAGACCTAGGCAACTCTAGGCAACACAAGTTTTCCTCTTAATTTACTCAACTGTGTGTTGCTAAATACCATACACTCCAAAGAGTGTCCAAAAGTCTGAAGCAATTCCACAATTCTTCACAGAAGCAGAGTTTCAAGACTGAACCCAGGAGCAAACCCCAACTATGTCCCAAATTGTACCTAATTTTTGTGTCAGGAACATATTCTTTCAATTGTAATTGAGATGAGTTCAGATGTGGTGTTGTACTTTGCCCTAGATTTTTCAAATCTATTGAAGATTACATCTATTCCTAAGGCTGAAAGACCAGATCATGTGAAGAACTTCAATATTCACTGTGGACCATGATCACCTGCACCCAAAATTGTTACTCCTCAGACCAGGGCTCTGATGTGACCTCAGCTGGGAGACCTCTAAAATCCTTGGCTTTTCAAAAGTTCTGAAGGTTCAGCCTCTGGACGTTTCAGAAAGACTTTGATTTTGAAAGCAATTTGTTTTCTGTCTCATGCATGAACAGCTTGTACCTCACCAGAATTCAGAAACAGGAGTTTCTGTGGTGAGCTGTGTCTGGTGGTCTGCTCTCAAAGCCTCCTCTCTCACGCACCAGTAGGCACAGTCCTGGCTACTGTTTCCACTTAAATCATGGTGACACCATCACCCCTTTTTCACAGGACTGCCCCAGAGTTGCACTTCTTTCCTTTGCCTGGCAGCATTAACAAACTCCTATTTCACATCTCTTTTAGAGACTGCCTAACCACTAATCTGTGACTTACTCCACCTTCCAGCTGAGTCTGTGTCCCTGTGAATATAAGAATTAATCATTTCTGATGCCTAAGAGAATACCCAGACAGAGCCTGGCTTTGTGGGCAGGATGCAACTTTTCTGTCTGTTGGCTGTACATGAGCAATACAGGAGCCATAATAGGGCCAGTATGGGAAGGGAACCTGCCCTGGAGGCAACTCTTATGATACTGGAGAGAGACCAGTTCTCACTAGCTGCTGTTTCTCCAGACAGTGGCTGAGACTTGCCACTGGCAGCAGTGGGACAGCTGGAGAAAGCTGGGAAGAAGGATACTGAGGGGGTGTGGGAGGGTGGGACGTGGACACCAGCAGCACTTGGAGGCAGCTGGAAGGGGCTATAAGGAGACAGAAAGTGTATCAGGGTATGAGTGTGCCCACCTCCCTCCCCATCCTCTGCTCCCTGCAATCTCGGTGACAAACACAACACTGTGGCTGGACCTGCTGGCTAGGGAGGGAGGATATCAGAGTCTTGCATGTCAAAGAAGGCAGCATTGGTGAAAGCCACTCACTGTGGCATTGATTAAACCACAAACAGCTTTCTGGGAACTGAGGTGGATGCCAACCTGGGCAGCACTCCCCCTTCCACTGGCCCTTTTGCTGCCCTTGGATGTTTCCTGCACCATTGGGTGCTGAGCACACGGGTGGTGAGCACGCTGTGCAAATACACCCACACTTGCCAGGCGTGCTCCCTAACTGAGGATGTGTCTGGCAATTATGTTGTCTCTGTGAATTATCATTTTCCAGACTGAATGCCCTCATCAACATCCTTGTGTTCTCAGTGAGATGTTATGTGCTGGGGGAGTGGGAGGCTTCATTGGAGTCCTCCTTCCACATTCTTCATAAGCAGGCAGCCTCTTTCCTTCTGCCATGCAAAGCAAGGGTTCAGCTATCAGGGGAGAAATCTAACTTCTGGGATAAATTGTAAACTTTTGCAGCAAAAAGCACGGACAATTAAGTCCAGTGACTGATTCTTTATTACAGACTTTTCACTCCAGGTTCATGCATGGGAGGTCTGGACTCATATGGTGCATGAAACTGAGCAAAGGAAAATAAGGGATTAAATCAAAGGGAGAGCAGGGTGGTGAAAACCGTGGGAAGGAAGAGCATGTGGGAAGAAAGAAGGAAGAAAGAAAGGGGAGAGAGGAAGGTACAGGCAGTTGAAGAATAGAAATAGGTTAGTGGGTGATTGTACAGATGGTGTGAATCATCATGTGCTGATCTCTTCTGCTCTGTTGACTGCTGGAGCTATCATTTAACATTTTTTCATGATAACTTACTGAAAATAGAAGTAACTCTCCTCACGTGAGCTGTTGAAAGTTAAGGACTAGAAACCAGTAGCTTTTGGAAGAGATGCAGCTCCTCACTGATCTGAAAGTAGAGCTGAAATGGAAACTTCATTAAGAAGTTTATGTCCTTGCCACCTGGCAGATTTCCTACTTTTGAAAGGGGTGATTATGGTCCCATAATGTGTTTTGCTAAATTGCAGGAAATTATTATTTTTAATGTGGCATCCCCAAAAGAATTCTTTTGACTGAGCTGTACTTTTTCGCTCTCATAGTTTGAGATGTGTAAATATCAGTACATGGTATTTGCAATTGGAGCCAGGTGCAGAGCTTTTCCTGATTTAAATTCACCATCTGCTAGGCATCTGAGCACTTTTGTAAGGAACAGGAAGACAAGCTTCAAGGGTTTTTCTTTCCTTGTGGGCTGCAGGATTTGGCTAGTTCAGAGGATATATCTGTCTGAAGACTTCTGGATCTGGGCAGGGATCTCTTGTACTTCATTTTCCACCACAAATATCCCCCTTGAGGTTCATTCATCTGTCCCAGCAGTGTTGCCAAGAAGAACTAATTGAAGTAACATCTCACAGCATTGTTGGACGCTGTGATTTTAATTTCCAAAGTGACTACAGTAATTTTTTTCAGCTGGGCCTTGCTGCTCTTGTTGGCAGCCATCTTGTTTGAAATGATGACTCCCCATTCTTCTTGTTGATGGCATTTTTGAGTCTTGAGGCACCAGCTGTTCTAGTTTGGAGGATTTAGATGAAATCTCTGGAGGTAAATGGGTATCCATAGACATCTGACCCTGGCAGGGTATGTCTCTCAAGGCCACACAGCCCACCTGGAGTCCCTCCAGCTGTGTGTCAAACAGAAGGTGGCTTTATTTTGCTTTGGCTGCCAACTGTAGCAGCAGCCTAAAGGTTTTACTACGTGTTCATATAATTTCCTATACATTATCATTTAGAGGAGGTTCTCTTGACCTCAGTTTTGCTGATGAACCACCAGAGTCACGTCAGGCATTACAGGGAGAAAAGCCCCATCAACTAGATCATTGTGAACTGTATCTGTAACACAACCATCTGTTAGAAGAAGTTATGTGTGTACACTACAGGGGGATCACCTGTACAAACCAAAACAAGTCAAGCCCACCCAGGTACTGCTGGTAAGGCAGAGCAGAAACAGCCTCCACAGTCTCTGTGTGTCAGATTTACCTCCGTGACTTTGGAATGAGGAGTTCTGGAAACCAAAGAGATGTGTGATCACAGAAGCACAGTTAATGGCATATTTCCAAATAAAACCAGAAGAATCATCACATTAGAGCATTTAAATTATTTATGTCTTCTTCATCAAGTTGGTTTCTCTAAGAATGCCTGTTATCTGTATCTCATTAAGAAGGATTAATACCTATGGTCATGATTGGATGGATAATGTTGCATGGGCAACATTCTCATGACTCCAACATCAACATGTGGAACTGCTGTAATCCAGACCTGGAACTGTTCACTAAACAAAAACAGACCCTGACTTTGTTCTTGGTTTTTAAACCTGATTGCAAATCCCCTTTCTTTTTTTCCCCTGAATGCTGCTCATCATTCCAGTAAGACTGGAAATCTTAATTAATTTATCAGTTATAATTTATCTCCAGGGAACAGTTTCATGCTGTGAAATTTATTTCCAGGGAACAGTTTCACAATTATGCCTGCTGTCAGAATTTTTCAAACTGGAGATGTATCAACTAAAATGATATCATATGTCCCTTGTAACTGTGTGTGTTGTGACAAAAAGATAGAAGAGGAAGATTTACTGGAAGAAGATTGCCAGATGCTGTCCAGAGAGTAGAGAAAGCTCTGAACTGGGTGAGTCCCTGTTCTTTATCAAGCCAGTAAAATCCAGGCATTGGAACTAATGCTTCATGTGTATTTGAAGGTTTGAGAGGGAGACAATGAATAATAAAATATCTTAATTGGATGGGGATAAAATTAGCTTCAAAAGTCAAAACATAAGGGCTTGGGGGTTTTTGTCAAATTAAAGCACATCTCTTATATAAATATAGGCATAAAAAGATCTTCAGCATTCCAATTTTATATTAAAAATGTGTCTTTCATAATTTACCAAACTGTGAGTTTTAGAAATCTGTTTCCCATTTATCCCCTTGCTGCTGCTGTAATAAACTAGAACTCTGAGTTCCCAGGTAACAGCTAGGTAGCAACCACCTAGTGATCACTGCAAGTAGTTCATATGAAAGATCAGGTTTGCTCCTGAGCTGACCAGGCTGTCTCCCACTAAACACACAGACCTCTCAGGACAAGAAAATAAATTTTCTACTCCCTATTCTTGGAGTAAAAGGCACAAGAGAGAAACCATGTGAGAAATGACCAACAGCAATACAGAAAGCTATACAGTGTGGAGAAATATGAGCATGTGAAAGAAAACCTCCAGAGAAAGGAATTAGCTAGAATTGATACAAAGAGTCTGCCTGGGGCCCTCATAGTAAAAATTTAATCACTGGTAAGTGTTCACCATTCTAGTGAAACTTTGGGGTAAAAAATGAACAAGAAGTTCTTGGAAGCTGCTGCATATTAAGATCTTTTTTTTTATTAGCTGCCAAATATCGACTTATCCAGCAGCATGATGAAGAAATCTGGATACAATACATCTATTCTGATCTCAAAACAAGCCCCAAAAAACAACAAAAAACCACCAATGAGGTAGATGAAAGAAAGAGAACCATTTACTTTTATTGGGGTCTTTTTTTTTTATCTTTTCATTTGCTGATTTATTTTTTCATTCATGGAATCTGTAACATGGCTTCCAAAAAGTTTTGGAAGAAAAAGAGAGCAAAAAATTCCCAGTTGCTAGCAAATTTAAGGCAATTAAAATGAGGGGTTCAAAGTAAGCAAATGAGAGCTATCACAATAAAAAAAATGTTCAGACTTAATGACAGTAGCATTATCAAAATTAGTAATATTTTTTCAAATAAATATGTGAATACATGCATAAGTGAGAGGAGTGTGTACCTCAGCAGCACAATAGCCAGTGGAAAGAAAAGATACATTTAAAATGAGAACCCAAATAAGTGCTGTTGACACTGAAGTGATTAAGAGCTGAGAGAACTGTGGGGATAGCATTGTGAAGAAGATTAATAAGTTAATTATAGAGATGCTTATTATGGTAAAAAGTACTTGGTGTAGCATCACGTGTAGTCTTGTAGCATTGAGGTTAGAAAAGAAAGTCACTTTGTACAGGGCTATATTGAGAGTATTTTAAAATGTTTATGGGAGAAAACTGATGGAAAGGAAATATATGATCAAAACCAGAGGCTGTGTGTTTTGGATGGTTTTTTGGGGTTTCGGTCGGTTGGTTGATTGGTTTGGTTTCTTTTTTTTTTTTTTTTTTTTTTTTTTTTTTTTT
>JAOTQP010000870.1:33904555-33936078 GCA_026413545.1 Cichladusa arquata | reverse complement strand
GTTTATGTTTTTGTTTTTTGTTTTGTTTTGGGTTTTTTTGGTTGCTTGCTTGCTTTTTTGGGGTGGGGGGTTGTGCTAAAAGAGCCTGACTGTTGACAGAAATGTACAATAATATTAAAAGTATGTTGCCATTGGGGTCACACAACTGAGAATTGACCTGCTTGCTCGGGGTATGGTAACCCAAAATACATGCTGTTTTAGCCTTGTTGTTTATCTGTCAAGATAGATTAGAGCAAGATAAAGCTTTCTGGATGGTTTTACTAAGGGATATTGCTATCTTAAATTGCAAATCAGTGTAGAATATCTGTCAAGTCCCATACCTACAGCTGTCAGATGAATGCTTGTATTTTAACTTAATTATGTGTGACTTTATAATTATTTATCTATAAATATTTATCATATGTAACTTTATAGATTGTTTAGAAATCGATGAGTAGTGTATGTCAATCTTTGCTATACCAAAAGTGACAAAAATTTCTGTATTTGGAGTAAAATCTCCATGAAGGATCATGATTACAGTTACAATAGGCATAGAAATTACCATCAAACTCCATCAGGTAAAGCCAGTTGTTTGTTAACCTTAAACTGATGCCTTTAGGTACCTGCTTAACTACTGAGGTACATGCTAAAACATCCTACCTTTACTGGATTCATCAGCTAGGTAGCTTTCCAGAAATTACAGATTACTTATATTGCAGCTATGGAATCCTTGGAATCTCTCCTAATGGTGGCTTCCCACATCTGCAGGCGTTTTCAAGTGGAGCTTTTTCTTTTCCAGTTGTCATTTTATTTGTAATAATGACTTTGTTAACTGTGCAAGTTGTTTTGATGATAAAAATGAAATGCTTAGCAAAAGGAGTAGTTGTGATGCACCAAAGCTCTGTGTTACAGGCCATCAACAGGTCAGTAATTGTCATTGCAAGACAGGACCAAGTAGGAAATAACACATAACAAGGAGATCCTTTGCACAGTCCTGATCAGAAGCTTTTAGCTAAAATGATGTTTGCAATATCCTTTCTGTTCTTGTGACTGACAAAGCTTGCATTCTGCAGACTACCAGAAAGGGAAGCTTTAGTTGCCCTTACTAACACTGTATATGTAATGTTAGAAATAATGGCTGCTGTCTGATAGGGGACAGTGATGTCATGGGCTGTCCCTGCAGTGGCTTCTCTTGGAGTCACAGACTTCTCTGCTCATCCTTGCTTTTCAGAGCAGCAAGTTTGTGATGCAACAGGACGGATTTTGTAGAAATTTCCCTTCGGCTGAAAAAAAAGATTCTAAGGCGAAATTCATGTGTACCAGAATGGAAAGTGATGGTGGGAAACAGTGTCACAAAGCATATAGTCAGAGAAATGGAAACAAAACTGCAGTGTCCCAGACCTCAGAGCAGTCCAGATAGAATCAGTGAAAGGACAAGATTGGCTTGGAGTGATGTGCATCCCAAAAAGACAGGACAAAAGCCCTACTGTAGCTTATTTCTGTGAGTACAGAGGACTAACACAGTAACAGCCCGTACCAGAAGGCAATAGTGCTGTGTTAGTGGCTTAGAGACAATATTAAATCTTTCAGAACGTAGATAAATACCCCTGCAGAGCAGGGTGATTTTGAAAAGGCTGCTAGTGAAGGGAGCCTGATGTGTCAGTCTTCTCAGGAAATTTGTTCAAAAAGCTGTCTAGAGAGTCCTCGTCATTACAAAGATATGCAATACCTAGGATCAGCTGGAGGCAGCCCACAAGCCACCACAGACAGAGATGATTACTTTTGATGAGGGACAACTGTTGTGTGACTCTTCACTCAATGTGTTCATTATTCAGAATTATTTGCACCATAGTTTTCAGGAGCCTGGTGTTCCCAAGTTATCCTCAGCAGTCTTAGCATGACAAGCAGTGGATCTAACAATCTATTTCACAGGAAAATTGAAGGGTCACCTTAAACTTCTGTGTCAGGCCCTTATCCTGTACCACTGGGCAAATAGTCTTCTCAATTGTAACAACACTTTTTTATTGTTGTAACAATTGTAACAACACTTTTTTATTGTTGTAACAATATTTTAAGATGAGTGAATCCTCCTGGATAATATCTTCATACATTTTAAATCCCCTGTCTGCATTTTTCTTTCTCTGCCTTACCTTACCATTTGTGGGGCTACAATAACATCAGCAGAGCTGCAGCATTTATTACAGAATAAAGTGCCGTATGTGTAAGAAAAGACCAAATTGAATACACAGCAGTTTAGGCAAAACAGCAGAATTTTCAGCACTCCATGCAGAGTTACAGTAAACTTACTCTCTTTTTCTGGGTTTGTTTGCAGGATGTAACCCCAGAGTCACTATATGCTTCTTACATATTATAATTTAGTGTCTCATTTTGCCAAAGCATTGGGCAGATAATTTTGAAATGTTTATAAAACATGCATTTTAAGCAAACAGAGCAATTTTGATCTTTGCTTAAATCTACAAGTTGAAAGAGCCAAAGGTGAAACAACAAACTCTATCCTGTGCCCTGGAGCAATCATACACTAGCAGGATAAGCAGTTTATTTGATGATTCAATTTAAAGTCTTTTCTGCGTGTAATTAAGTGACAGTATCATTTTGTAATAAGAGAGTTTGTTATAGGAAATTTTAATGAAAGGCTCTTTTATTCTGCCTTTACTATTTGTAAAATCTGTCAATTTACATCATGCACAGCATAAGTGTTTTAACTAGAGATGAATCCCTGTTCTTTAATTCTCAAAAGAGACTGGACCAAGCATGTTAATCAGTTCTGACTAGAACATAAACAGAGAAATGAAAAAAATCTTAAAACATGATATCATATTTTAATCTGATAAAATGTTCCTATGAGACAGCAAAAGTTCATAAATCTGTACTGGCCTAGAAACTCAATAAAATTTTGTTTCAAAAGAGTATGGGAGAAAATAATGGTGATCAAAATTCTGAGCCCAAATCATTAAGCCCCAGCCAGGAAAGCTCCCAAGCCTATTCCATCTCCTACATGATAGTGCATATCATCTTGCTGTGATTGAAATCAAGAAAACCTTGGCATAAGTTTGAAGCTGTTGAACATATGGTGATTACTGGCTCAGAGTCTCTATTTACAGCTGGGTAAAGGCTGGACAGCATATGGAGATAGAGATAGAGATCTTTTTTGTAATTCTAGATCTAGACAGAAGTATCAAAATTACTGAGAGTAATTAGGAGAAAACTGTCTGGAGAGGAAGAAATAAATTTTGGTCCTCTATAAGGAATCATGTCCTAGATATAAACTTACACAAGGGATAATATACTTTTTGTTTTCACATGCAGTGAAAAGAAATAATTCTTTGTTTAAAGACAAAGACAGCAGTTGGATTAAGTGGTCACATATTTTGGTTACATTTAGGTTACAAGGCCAAATTTAAAGGTCCAATCTCAAAAATCATTAATCTAAGGGAACCAAGAAAAAGAAATAAACTGAGTTTACATTAATATAACTTACATCATAGCATCAGGAGAAGAAGCAAATTCTGTTGACTCAGATTCTTCTTTACATTTACAGTCTTTAAAATTATTCTAGTTAAAACAAGAACTCTCTTCAGTTCACATGAGAACTGGCTAACAAACATTCCAGTCCTGTAAAACATCTATTCTGCCACCACGAATCTAAGATCTGTACCATGACTCTGTAAACCATCAATCACATTAGACTTATATTGTAATACATTTGTAATTGTGGTAGTTACTTTGCAATAATGCCAAATCCTGGAGCACAAGAGATCTATGAATATTAGGACAAGGTGAAATAATTAATGTTTAAAGAAGGCAAATATGGGAAATGTACATTTTTTAATGATCAAATATCTATATCCATGGCAATCTATGGATATGTTTGTAGTACACAATGGAATCTGAAGTATCAGCCCATAACAAGGTATTTTTAAATATCAAATACTTTTCTCAACAGTTCAAGCATTGATCAGACAGATTCTCACGAAGTTAGGCTTGCATGGCAGCAGTCTTGCAAAGGAGACGCTCAAAAAAGCTGCTCTTGTATAATGAAAAGAGCAGATCAAGGCTCCATGGATATCCATTAAAAACCCTGTAAGATGAACAATAATTAAAATTATATGAAAAAAAAAATCAACTATCAAAATAGTTTTGGCAATCTATGCAGTTCAAGCAATATTCAGCCTTGCTATCTGTTGTGGGGATTTGAATACATGCCTTGAAATGAGGACATCTTTCAAGTTATCTTAATTTAGAGATCTCCTTACACAGGCTCTCTGGGGAATTAATGTTTTTCTTGCATATTTTCAGGCTTCCTGTGTGTGAGACAGCCAACAAGGATTACTAATGCAAATGAGATGAGGCTACTCTTTCTTAAACACTTGAAATCCTCATTCCCAGGGGAGAATTTTATATTACATTTTCACAGCTATATATTAGCAAAATAAAAATGAAGATATTGAACCCCATTGAAGATTTGTCTCCTTCTGTATCTGGTACAGGAAATTGTTCCAGTCTGGGGCTTGCTCAGATGTCAGTTTGGTGCCTGATGACTCTGCTCAAGCCTGCTGTAATGTGTGCTGTTTTGAAACATCCATAGTAAAGATGTGCCAAGAATGCTAAAGCATCCTTTATCCTATATATCTTGTCTGCGTGTGGATTTGATAGGAAAAATTGCTGATGGGAAGCGTTGTCGTAAAAAAAATGTTTATTTTTTTCAAGATCTAGTTTAAGTACAAAGCATTCCAAAGCAAGAAAGCACTTAAAAGTATTTGTAAATAAATAACATTGGAAGTTCAATTGTATACAAATTCAGTGAATCAAGACAAAATTAAAGCTTACCTTGCTTCATATCAAATCTTGCCTACTTTTATAATTTTCTAATAACCCTGTAAAAGATAAACTAGAAGGGAAAAAATTCTCTGCTGTCAGCAAAACAACTTTTTTCATCCTGATTTTGGATTTTCTGATTAAGATATTCATGACATCAAATAAACTCTTTTCAAATCTGAGTATTGAAAGATCCTTGCTGTACAAGTTGTGTCTTGATAAGAGCTTCTCTTTAGCCAGCCTCCATAGCCACCATGGGAGCAGCTTTTCTTTCACTTAGAAGCACTTGTGAATAAGAGTTATTATTTCCAGTGCTCTTTTATGCAGGCTGTTGTGTTTGTAAATACTGGCTGTGTCAAGATAACCTTAGTATGGTTTCTGTCATGACAGTAGTCTTGGAAGGCTCATGTGGCTGGAGGAACTATTCACATATTATCATCATTTTCTATACCAAACAAGCAATGGTATCAGACTAAGGGTAGCAAAAGTTTCCATATCTTTAAGAGGGTTCTCTTTCTCAAATTTCTGTTTAGTTGGCATTACAAGACTGTTTGACAAGCACTAATTAACCTATAGTTAAATTCAGCATTAATATTTGCATATCATTATTGGGGGAGGAGAGGAATAGGACATAGTGTATGTTTAGGGAACAAGCCATTGCCAGAAGAGAGGCAGAGCACAACAGTCTCTCCTATAAGCTCAGTTTATTCTTCCAAATAGACTCTCTTTCGACCTGTGGCATCCCATATTTACTTCCCCTTAGCCAGCAGTTCACTCTCACTCTCCAGGAACCGTGTGGCTCTTCTGCTCCCCCTGCAAAGACTAGTGCCTACATGGATTAGGGAGCTGAGCCAGGTGAAAACAGATTCTTTGGATGCTGTGTGTGTGGGTTAGCTTCCTGGTGCACCGGTTCCCTAATCCAACCGACCACACGGCTCCTCAAGTGCTCACACTGGCAAAAGGGAGGCAGCAAGGTGGCCTCTCTCAGGGACAGCTCAGTTTTAGGTTACTTTAAGCTGGTTAGAAAACCATAACTATATCTTCAGAGAAATGAAGCCATATGGTTTAATAAATGGCAGTCTAGCCAGTACAGACTAACCCAAGAAGTCTTGCCCCATCTGCTTTCACTGTGGTTAAACAAGTGGCATCTTTGTTTATTGCACCACTAAACATTCATTTTTTAACTGCCAATCTGCAAATTCATAGTTCTTGTATATGTGGAAGGCTCCTTTTTTATTTCTTTCATAGGAGAAAAAGGTTAGTGCAGAACATCAGATTATGTACTTTTCACTGATGGGAGATTTCAGTGCACACTATTTATTCAGTTGTCTGTGTAGGGGCCCACTATGCATAAATCAGTGCAGAGAAATAAAGGATTGTTTTATTACACAATGAAATTTTCTGAAAAGGATATTAATTTCCTGTTCAAGAAATGGCACCATTGTTTACTTGAAACAGATATGCTAAGTGGCCTGGAGGAATTTTGTTTTTAGGAGAAAGACTTGCCATCATTGTGAGTAAGAGTGTTGCATTGTTCTTGAAAACGGCAATTAAAACAAATTTTGATTTGAAGGCAATTAGCAAAAATGGCAAAACGCTATTTCAAAGCTTGACAAATTTTCCAAATGGCTAAAACTGAAATGAGTCCAGTTCCTGGGATAATTTTCAGATTGCTCAAAAGCATTGCTTAATATCAACAAGAAATCAGCTATGAGGAATCTCTTTAAATTCCATGGTATTAACTGCAATGCATTTCATATACAAATTAGCAGACCTGACAAGATGCTATGTCAACATCTTAAATCCCTCACATTTTGTTACCCTGAGGTCAGATTAGCAAGATGTTAGTGAGCAGAAAGACTACTCTCAGTCCTTTTCCATATGAATTCACCTGCCAAATCTTCTCAATTGCTTTTTTCAACCACAGTATCTATGACCCCTCCACCTTCCAGGCCACTCTCACCTCCTAAAGACCTCTATGGACGTTCCTCACCTTCCTTCTTTTTGTTTGCTTCCCTGAGATGCATCTGTCCCTAGGCCACTGAACTTCCCACCAAACCTTTCTGGTTTTCTGTGTTCTTAGTCCCATGCTCTTACCTACCCAGGGACACATAATGCCTCAGGTGCAAAATTAGGTTCTGCCATTCCAAACATAATTTATTTTCAAATTACATCTGATTCTGTCTGGACTGTTGAAAGGGCAAGTATGAGCCAATTTAAGAGGAGAAAGATAAAGCTGAAAAATGTTACAATTGTATTATGATACCCAAGGCACAACACTCAAGACCTTTGTCTTGAATGAGATCATGTTTCCATTTTTCCACCCTGTGTGGAGCAGAACTGACCTGTTCTACCATAGCACATGACAACGTGTTGTCATACAGTAGCTCAAAATCTCTGCTGTATGCAGATCTTGCTGTTTGCAAGATGGGATGAGTGAGAGGATTGTCAGGCAGCTGGTTGTGGTTCCAGATTCTCCAGCTGAATCAGTGCTTGTCTGGACAGCTCTAAACAGTACCAGCTGCTAATAGCTCCCCTTGGGATCATTTTCTAATTGCAGACTACCAGACCCAGCAGGGCATCCCTTTCTTCTCCAGGGGTAATTCTTATGCTGGGATGGAGGGGAGGAGATTTATGAACCGAATAGCTGAGAACTGTCAGTATGGTAGAGAGAACTAATCTGTTGGTGAATGTTTGAGAGATTTCAGATATTTTAGTGCTCTTTCTTGCAGGAATCTATCTTTTGCCATACTGATATCAGCCTGTTAAATCACCAGTGCAGATATTATGCACCAGAACGGCTTCATGGATGTTTATTCAGGTGATTTTTATCTGGGTTTATGCTAATCCAGAACTGTGCTATCCTATCAAGTTCATGTGTCTGTGTCATCACTGGTACTGAACTCGCTTGTCTGGTCCATCTCACTTGAGAAAGCCTTTATCTTGTGATTTTCCCCCAGAGGGATCTGATTGTCAGGTCCTTAATGTGACATCAAAGTAAGGAACATGTAGCTGTAGTCTGTATGCCTAGGACATGATTTTAGATGAGAGTTTCAATAGAAGTAATGATTCTTAAAAACTTAATCTTTGTTAGTGACCTCTTTTTGAATTTCTAGCCAAAAATATTTTGACACTTCAGTTATAATGTGGTGTATCTATTTTTTCTTACTGATCTTTGAAAGTGCAGGAATCTTGCATGAAAGATAACAAAACATTAATTAAGATTTCAAACTCCAAAGCCTCCTCTATGAATGGCTCTCCAAAGCCATAAAATCTTCCAGAAGATCCTTTTGCTGCCGTTACCTATCTGACCTGCGTCTGCGAAGCGTCAGTCCCAGGGTGGAACCCAGCGATTGCCTGAGGAGCTCTCGGTACCTGCTGCCTGTGGCAGAATTTCTGTGCCTGTCACTAGAGGGCAACGCAGCCGCTCTCAGCATCCGCCGGTGAGCCCAGCCAGCTCCCTGCTCGCATCACGGATGCCACGATCGCATCATTGAGGGCTTTTCTCCACACATCCCACGCTCAAGTGCTAACCTAAGTAATTACCAGTTGAATACTTTTGAATGGACGATCCGGAATAGCGCTGAGAGGAGAATAATGCCTCTTACAGCAAGGGGGGTTGGCTTCTCTGTGTGTGTCACTTCCTCATAAAGGGTCGCTGCTGGTTTAGTTTCATGCAGGATTTGATCTTTGGTACTTTTACCCACAACTGTATTTACCAGAATATTACTAGCCCAGGCTGGATTAAACTGACCTTGTGAAAAGAAATTCAAGTTTATCTTTGAATTTTGTGCAGGCTGGGGTGGGGGAAAGGTTTTTGATTCTGTCACATATAACTCAAATATTGCCAAACAGGCTGGCTTGTCTTAACTTGCAAGCACCTGGCACAGAAACAATCTATCATTTTGAACACTCCTATATGCAGTAATACTCTCATTTAACCATGACTATGCTGGCTCCATTAGAGGGTGGTGTCATTTCCAAATGAGATAATGCTGCATTATCAAAGTCACCTTTGATATTGGGTAATCACCCAGTATCAAAGGTGACTTTAGTTGTTTCACTAAGATGAAGTTTTTACACCCCTTGTGATTTTTGCCATGTTGCCAACACCCTACTCTGTCTTGAAGTCAAGATCTCTGATTTCATGTGATTATCTTGGGAAAGTTTCCAGGTATGTTTATGTGGGATTACCACCTGAGTGTATTTTCTTCCCTGCTTACTCAAGTGGTGTGTCCAGATCATCTTTCAAGGAGCCTGTAAGCATGCATATTGTAGCCAAATAAATTCAAATATGCGGCTCACATATTCGACTTCTTTCTCCTGCTTCTCTGGAGACATGTTTGCGGTGTAACAACACAGTTTCTCTCCCATTTCACACAGCAGGTAACTACAATCAAAATCAACTATCAACTTTTTAATTTTTTTACAGAATGTAAAAGACATCCACATTGAAGTCTCACAAGAATTTTGTTTTGTGAATAAGAAAGAGAAGGTCTTGTCAAGTTATAAGAGTTAAAATTAGGTGAAGTCAGTGTAGGAGAAAAAGGCTCTGGGTCTGTCCCCTCCCTCAGAATATCATACTGTAAGGAACCCTATTAAACAGAAATATAATATTACATATCTCATTTAATCAAGCAGCCTCATAATTTGCATATATCCCTTGTTGTCGTACATAATACGAAAGTCCCTCCCATGAACTAAGAAGGGTCTGGATGTGGACATCTTGCATCTTTAGATAGATATGCTTCTGGTACATTGGGATACTACAGATAGCTGCACTAAAATTTAGTTTCAGCATTTTTTTCTTAAAACTTCATTGTTAAAAAAAAAGGCACTTTTAAATTTAACAGTAAGTTTTTGTTTAACAAGAACTTATGCTAAATATAGTGTCTTCTATTTGGAATACAGGACTTGTTATTTGAGATTGACTCATAGGTTCATTTCCTTTAACATCCTTTTCTGACATTAACCAGCATAGTAAATTTCAGAAGAAAGCAGATGAAATCCCACTGGTGCTTATAACTTTTATTTTGCTCAGTAAAATTATACGGAATTTACAAGTAGCTGTATTCTAATACTCAGCTATATCCACATTCATATTTTAAATGATTAAAATAAATGCATCCTGAATTAAAAAAAAATTAAAAAGCAGACTAATTTTTGTTGCTGGAAGCCAGCTTAACTTTCTTTCTCTTCATTCTTTTCAATTTTCAAACAACAAAAGGTGATGAAAAACTCTTTGTGGTGAATCCCAAGACTGAGATATCCCCAAGGCAATGTGGTTAGTGCAGAACCAAGAAAAGCACTTAATTCTGTAGATAGAA
The DNA here is from genome assembly GCA_026413545.1 of Cichladusa arquata. Classification (NCBI taxonomy): domain Eukaryota; kingdom Metazoa; phylum Chordata; class Aves; order Passeriformes; family Muscicapidae; genus Cichladusa; species Cichladusa arquata. The sequence continues at coordinate 33,925,936 of JAOTQP010000870.1, read as the reverse complement.
TCCAGTCCTTTTAGAAAGCGAATACAAGCTTATTAAAAACTCATCTTTAAACAAAACAAGCCAAAGCAAAAATAGCAGCAGGTAGAGACTTTGTTGGATTTGCAGATAAATTCTCTCACGGCTCATGCAGCAGGCTTTGTCTCTGGGCCCCAGGTGCTGCCGTCCTGATCACACGCCAGGACCACACAGGTGCTGAGGAGGAGCTCGGTTTTTATTGAGCAGCCCTTCTCGTGAAGGGTGTCAAAAACACACGGGAAGTCAAAACAACACGGAAAGTCAAAACGTGACCGCTCGCACCCCTCCCCGGTTTGGTGTTTGGGGTTTTTTAGTCCCTACAGACACCGCTCACCCCCCCGCCCGGTAGGAAAAAGGAGGAAAAGCAGCGGCGATGAACACAGCGCGGCGATGGGAGCCGCTCCGCACGGGAGCCGCGCCCCGCGCAGGTGAGAGCGCGGCCAGCGGGCAGGAGGGAGGGGACAAGGACAAGGGGAGGGCTGTCCCCTCGGGCCCCGAGCCCGGGGCGGGCCGGGGAGCTGAGTGGATGTGTCCCGCGTCAGTCAGGGGCAGGGCCGGGCCGGGATGGGGATGGCGGCCCCCGCCCGGCGCGGCAGTGGCGGAGCGGCGGCGGCACCGTCACCATCACCATCACCATCACCATCACCATCACCATCACCATCACCATCACCATGCGGGCGGCACGGGTAGGGCGGGAAGCACCTGTCCGGCAGGGACACAGGGAACGAGGGAGGGAGGGGGCTCTCCGCTGGCTGGCTTCATCTCTTTCTTTCTAGGGCGCGGTGAGCATCGGCATCCTCATCCTCTGCCTGGTTTCCGCGGCCGCGCTGGACTTTAGGTACCACCACAGCGAGGAGCTGGAGCAGTACCTGAAGGGGGTTCATGCCGCGTACCCCGCCCTCACCCACCTGCACAGCATCGGGCGCTCGGTGGAAGGTAAGGGCGGGGGGACGAGGGCAGAGAGCCTTTTTGTTCTCCTTCAGTCGGGGCAGGTGCGGGTAAAGGTGGCGTTTCGTGGGCGCTTGCTGGCTGCGGGGCTGCTCTAACAAACCTCTGTGAAGTTTCGTCTTCCTCTTGCTTAAGCGTGAATAACACACTCTGGCTGAAGCATCGTATGTGTCATCCGGGTGAAAGTTCTCCCAGCACTAATGTTTCTGAGAATTGGAAACGTCCTGAGTGGCAATTTCAGAAAGAGATCCGTCTTTATGGAGTGTAGAATATCTGGCACCCCTTTGCCAAGTGCCTGTTCTGGGTGGATATAATTAAAGCTGTTTTCTAGCTGGTGGTTGCATTGAGAATACGTTCTGATGCAAGGTCCTGTGCTGTAGATGAAGAATAGGATTTCAGTCTCAAACCTTACAGGAAAGTGTACTGAAATCAATAATCACATTTCTGACCTTATATTGATGTTTTAATTTATCTCCTTATGATTGGTACTTTCTTACTGTAAATTTGGGGGGGTTGTGGGAGTGGCTACTTTTTTAAAAGAGGTTTAAAAGATTAGTGTTGGACTTTAATGTATATCTGTTTAATTTTAAGGAAAAAAAACAAACAAACTACTTTATTAAATCTCAGTTCAAAAAACTAAATCACAGAAGAGCTTTAAAACTAGATAGAAAATCCATTCTTTAGAAACGTCTGTTCCTCTAATCCCATTTTGTACCACTGGAAGGAGCCATTTGTAGCATCTATTATCAAATCCACGCTTGTGTTTAAAAAACAAAAATCTGTATTCTTCTTGGTAGATTATCATGAAGACATTTTCATGCCTTCTGCCTTGATTTACCATGTATCTCAAAGTAGACAAGGAATCGTAAAGTTATTTAAACTGTGTTGGTTTTGGTTTCATCAAAGGCAGAATTAGATTGGGTTATGTTATTCATCCATGCAGGAGATTAGTTCCTGTAAGTACAGTTCCTTCCAGCACAAACTAGCAATTATCCACATCCTCATTTTCATACCTTTAGAGAACTTAGCTAAGGTTCTGATCATAGGACTAGATTATGACTTTTCTGCCAAGAACTCAGCTGGCTTATCTTTGTGGGGGTAAGCAAAAACCTTTCATCTAGCCTGAGAGATTGAAACTTTGGCTTTTACATATCTAGATTCCTGAAAGCAGATAACATGAGGTGTTCGACTTGTCTGAGTTCCATCAGCATGAAAACTGGAAAAGCATCGTCTCTTGATTGAGCAATGCACTGAAACATCATTCAGATTTTGATATATTGCCTTCTGCTTTGCCAGACTCTGAGAACTGTAGGCTCTCCTTGTTATTATTCTCAGTGCCATGTAAAGCAGAATGGCAGTGAAAAATGTTAAATACTCTTCTATTCTTTCAGTTTTTCCTAAATGTTAGGAGATTTCTGCCTTTGTTGAGAAATGAACTTTCAGAATCATCTGGAATATAGCAGGGGATGGTACTGAATTAGGGTCTAATTTGGGGGGGTTTTTTGCTCATACTAGAAGGAATTTTTGTGGCAACTGTGGTTATAGAATTTTGGTGAAAATGAAGTTTCAATTTTGGTCTGTGAGTTGGAGTTCTGATCCTCTATTCTCAGTTAAGCTGACGCAAACTTGACTGTCTGTGCGTGCACACACTTGTATGGGTTTACTAGAGTTGTCTTCCTGCCAATTAGCTAAACCATGATAGCAAAATGTACTTCTTGATGATGAGAAACATAAATTAATTTAAGTACTGTAAAACTGAGATCAATGTGATGTAGCAAGTTGATACTCCGGATATGAGCATTCCTGATGATGAATAAGTATCCCAGGGATCAAAGTAACGCCTATAGAGCAAACAGACATTATTTTACTATTATCATGAATGGCTATTGTTCCCATGCTATTTGTTAATCTATGTTTTACTTCAATTTTATCTAATAATCTAGTATTTTATACTGCCATGTAGCCTTGTATTATAAAGAATGTGCGTAAAGGTTTGACTTTTGGTAGGTGTGAGTAGATTCAGAGCTCTGCAAGGATATAAAAATCCAGCTCTTAGAAGCTGTGGAGGATGATAGGGACCTGTGTATTACCACTTCAGAAAGTGATTGTCTGTAGTTCTTTTAAAGAAGTATCTAAGCACTCTTCATGTCAGAAGCCTTGCCTGCTTCAGGCAGATCATAAAGTAATTTAGGTCTGGAGGCTATCTAGTTCCTGTTCAAAGCCAGGCTCACTTGAAAGTTAATGATGATGTTCAGGGCCCTCTCCACTCTACTTCTGAATATCTGCAAGGGTGGAGGTTCTGCAGAGTCTCTGGGTACTTGAGCCACCTTGCAGCCCTTGGGCTGCACAGCTGCAACTCAGCCAGTCTGCAGTCTGGACCTGCATGGGGTTAGTTTCTTGAGCTGATAATCCAAATATAGGGCTCCCTTTTTTCCAGCTGTAGGATTCTGCATTCATCTTGGTCACACTGTGAGTTTGGTGTCAAGAAATTCCTTCAGCTTGTCAGGGGCCCTCTGAATGGCAGTCCTGGCCCTGATGAGGGTATCAAACAGCATCAGCCCCAGTACTAACCCTTGAGGAATGCTGCTAATAATTTGCCGTCTCTTGAACCACCAGTTGTTCAGCCCAGTCAGCTTCTGACCTTAATGTAGTCTCTTCCTCTAATCCATGTGTTCCCAGCTTGTTCACGAAGACACCATTAGATTGACTAGACACTGGAACAGGCTGCTCAGGGAGCAGAGATATCCTTGGAGATATTCAGAAGCTGTCTGAACACAGTCCAGGGCAGCTGGCTGTAGGTGGCCCTGCTTAAGGAGAGGAGTAGGACCAGGTGACCTCCAGAGGTCCCATGCAATTCCTGAATCTGTTGTTCTCTTGAAAGCCTTGCTAAGGTCAAAACTAAAGAAATAGGGTGCTTTACTTCATCTCACTAAATCAGTCATTTCTGCATAAAACTCAAATGATCAAGTGTGATTTGTCATGGATAAATCTGAGGTGATATTTACATAGTGTGTTTATTTGATGCATGTAGACTGTAATAGTGATGTACACAGCAGAATCTGTACCAAGATCCTCAGTGGAAAACAAATGAAAAGACGCCCAATTTTTGTGATGGTTTACATCACCATATAGAAATTCCCCCCTGCCAGGTTACTAGGAGCACTTCTGCCAAATTACTGGGCACAATGTGTTCTAGACTGGCAATGGCCTGTTCAGTATCCAGATCTGATCTGGAAGCTATGATATTTAATTATGTATCTCATCTGCTAAGCTGTAATCCTTAAATAATAGGGGAGAAAGAAGCTTAAAAGATGTAGCTCATTGGCTGACAAAACGGAATGTTACCTTTTGGTCTAATTAAGTAGGTATCCTCACATCCTTCAAAATTTGTAGGTGATTTGTCTGTGAGAAACCTGATACAATCTTAGCAGCAGGTAGGCAGAGATCTGTGATGGCTCAGAAAATACCTTAATTCTTCTATATTGTTTCAGGTGTATTGTTGAATAAAGTTATAAAAGCTTTTTGTCAGGAGTTCAGTTTTCTAATATGTCCAATATCCAACCTTAGAACAGTGTGTGCATTCCATAATAATGGAGGAATCTACAGAACTGCATCAGTCTGGGGTGGGGGAATGGGACCTGGTGTAATCATATTAACCCATCCTGCCTAGTGCTACCCCAGTGAAAAACAGACTGACTCTTCAGCAAGCAAATCTTAGAGTGCATTACCAAAGGGAAAATAGTCAATATATGTATATAATCTACGGCTTTTCATTGTTCAAGATGCAATGCCGCTGTTATTCTTTGAAAAGAAAACAAAGGTGGTGGAAGCCAAATTAAGGATTCTAACAGACCTGATGACCTCCTTAGGAGGACAAAAACAGCCAGGTATTGGAAGAGTGGAGTAACTTTTGTAGTAGATCCACTCTATAAAAAGTCTCTTCAGATACACTCTGGATTGAGATAAAGTGATAGCATGCTAATTACAGCTTGGTTTAGGTCTAGATTTTATGGAGGCCAGTCTGCATTTTTAGAATTCCAGTCAACTTGGGGCAGTTGTAAACATCCTCAGGCCAGATTCTGCTCACTGAGGGAAAGGTTGTGTGTGGTTAAAGTACCCCTGTCTTTACCTAATGACGTTTCAAAGTTGACTTTATATATTAGTACCCCTTTGGCAGATTTTATCACTAGAGAGACAAAAGGTAAAACAAGATGACAGATTTTGTTCTGGTTGCACTAGAAATGCTCTGAAATACCTTGCAAAAGAGTTGTCCTGAAAGCTTCTTTGGTTGAGAACTATGTGGCTTATCATCCAATTCTGAGGCTTAGTGAACACCCATGTTCAGTTGCTCTCTCTGTTGCCCTTGGACGGACACATTCTATCCATTAATCAAACACTTTGCTAACTTTGGGGGAATTTTTTTGGTTTTGTTTTTAAGCAGTGAGTCTTGCTTATCAGCATTTTGCTATCCCTGCTGTGTAAACAAGAGAGGCTGAAGTGTGCAGGGGGTGTGTGTATGTTTGCTGTGGGTTTTATAGCTCGTGCAGGACTCGCCCGTGGCTGATGCATGGGTTGTGCTGTGGGCTATAGGGAAGGTGTGCTCAGCAGGGCTCACAGCAGGCCAGGTATCTCAGTGACCAGGTGCCTGTTAGAGCATATTACATCTCCTTCCCGCCTGCATTCGTGTGTTTTCCTCCTTGTAAAACAGGAGGGAATGAGCCTGCCCAGGTTTCCATCTGATAAGCAGCTGTGACTTCAGCAAAAGGGTGTGCTAGGGTTAGGGCTCAGGTAGTGCTGCATGCAACATGTGTCTGGTAATGCAGTCAATAGAAAACCTGGGCAATTAACCTAGGCAGTTAATCCATCATTGCTCACCAGCATCAATGGAATGTGTGCCCAAGGTGTGCCAGAGGTCAACTTAAATACAGTGCAGGTGATGCCTTTGGGCACTTATGAGTGGTAATTGAACAGGGGAGTACTGATTTAGGGGTCATTGCACTTCAGTGAAAATATTTAATAACAAAAGGCCAGGTATTGTACTTGTCTCATCTACACATTAATAGTCTGTATGTAGCTGGGAAAAAATAAGAACTAATTTAAAGTTATTTATTGTGACACAGTATGGAAGGAGCCTGAATTACTACCATCAATAGTGCATTGGAAATTTTATCGAATTTGCATTACAGACTTTTATATTCTGGGTATTTTTAGTTTGTTTAAAGAACTAGAAAACAAGTTTTACTGCTGGAGAAAACAAAGCTGAAACACGTTATCCATACAATGTTTGTATTCTGCTGGAATTATTATCGGGTTGGCTCTGGGGTTCTGGCACTGCACAAAAATAGGATGAGAAGGTTATATTCAGCACACTGTACTTCGAGGTCAGTTTCTTGGTGCTACCCATTATTAAATGCTAGTGCCAGTGTTTTTAAAAGAAGGAAGGAAGGAAGGAAAATGAAAGGTAATAGAGAGAATTCTTTTTGTATTAAAATAAACAAATTACCTAGACAAAAATCCATAGCAAATATGTTGTCTTTAAAACCATAATGTAGTTATTTTTTCTGTGGTTACATTACATGAGGTGTATTTGTGTAGAAATTTTTTACCTTAGGTTTGTTCAATTTGACTGCTGTAGATGACTTTCCTCCTGTCTCCAATCCCTGATAATTTCTCTTTTTCCCTTCCCTCCTCCTTATCCCCACCCCACAAACTTCCTTACAGTTTTGTCATGCAAGTATGGTGTGTATAGATAATACAAGCTTGAGGTTTTTCAAAGTTTGTTTTTAGAAATAAGAATGAATGAGACATTTTCCACCCTGAGGGCCCCATGATGCAAATCCTAATAAAGTTGCTTGGCTCCAGTCCAGAGTTCCATGTAAAAATAGGCATTCTAAAACTTACTGTGATAGTTAAATTCTTATCCGTGCTTGCCCACTTCTGAATTTTTTTTCCTGTTATGTGTTCGCTTGCTCTTTTTTGAGTCTTTCCTCATAACCATCTTTGTTCCCATCTTTGACAGTGTGTGTGACATATAAATTTATGTTAACAAGATTCTGAGAAGGTTTACATGTTCATTTTGTTATTGAAAAGGTGTTTGGGTTCACAGATGGGCTTGATATTAACAGCCTTGTAAACTATTTGCAGCACATTATGTGAGTCACTGTGATGGGAAGGGGAAATAAAACAGAGAAGGAATACTGGCTCCTTCGTGTTTCATCTAGTGAAAGCTAAACCATGACTTTCAAAACAAGAAGTATTAGCTTGTATTCTTAAGTCTTCAGCTCCCAGCTGAGCTTTGCTCTAAATCATGTGTTGAAATAGAAGCCATCATTACTATATTAGCTCTAAATTCTAAGTCTATTTCCCTAAATGAAGCTAAAAATTCTTTTAATGCTGAAATACAGATTAATATTTTATCTGTCTGCATCCTCTAGCATTTGACTCCTGTGACGTGACACAAGTAGTTTGTGTGCAGTCCTCCAACAGCCAAGTACTAAGATTTTATCAGATGATAACAAGACTTAACTTTGCTTTCCTGTCAGTATAACCATGCTTTTTGCATGAATCATTTATAAAAAGCGTGTCATTTGGTCTGTGTCAGATGTTTAAAAGATTGATAAGCTTGGACATTAACTCTTGGAGATGCAGTCACTGACTCTGAACACATTCCTATTCTGTTGCAATTAAAGTAAAATGATTTGCTTAAGTCTTCTCTTCTTTACACTTGCTGTGAATTGGTCAATCATTTTTGTCCTGCCTTCTATGATTTCTCCTACTTAAATACACTTCTTGCAGAAAATTTTGTGGGAAAGTTTGTTCGTTTGCTTGTTTGTTTTTCCTGTGGAACATGCTGTATTAGAGATTTCTGTCCCAGCCTAAATAAATAAGTAAATTAAAAAAAAAAAAAAAGTGTGAGGGGAGCCTATCCTAGCAATGTAGATCAAACATTTCTCATATATAAACTGTTATTTAGTACGGAAATTTTAATGTTGCAAATTCAAAATTGAAAGATCTGATCTGTTGAGAAATAGTACACTGTTAATGTGAGTAGCATTTATTTAGAATCAGCCTTGTGGGAAAAATCTCTGTTCTCCTGCTTCCTCTCTCTATCTTTTGCTTTGTAGTTGTCTGGTTGCAGCATATATTTGTCAACCTTTTTTTCAGAGCAATAGAGGTCTAAAGGCTGCAGGCATCCTGTTTTCCATCAGCAGAACTTTGCAGCTTTCTGTGTTTGTTTAGAAATAGGCAGAATTGACTACTGGTTATTTTAATTCACACCAATGAGGTTAGCAATGCTCTGGAGCTCGTGTAACATAGAATCACCAATTGCAGCTGGTGGGTGCAGTATCCATACCCTTTCCTGGTGTTGAGGAAGTAAATATGCGAGAGATTTTGTTTGGGGGTTTAGTTTGTTTTAAAACTAACTAAAATACGGAGCTCAGGATACTAACAATGGCGCACAATGGACATAAATGAATGGTTTTTTTCTCCCTCACTCCTTGTAGGATTCTGCATTTTGGAGCATTGTGCATACATTTTTAGCCCTGTAAATGAAATATGATCCTCATCACAAACTTACTTAAAGAAATAAAACTCTTATCTTGTGCCTCAGTTTTACCCAGATGGTCAATTTGTCTGCATTCTCCTTTTAGCTTGAGAAAAGCTTAGTAACACATTCCTCCTATCCCACTTCAGACAATGAGACTTTTTAGTGGAAAGTGTTTCTAGTAGCTTTCCACTCACTTCCCACAAAAGAAGATCAGTGTGCCCTGCATCCCTTCTGCCCAGCCTTTCTGCCTGGTTCCTCTGGCCGTAGATCCTTGAAGGAAACAGTCCTGCTTATTTTCAGGGCTACCTAATTAAAGGTTTGCTGTGTGTAGCTATCACATATTGTGTTCACATAGGTACATGGAGACCTACTTATAATACATTAATTAATTGCTTGCAAGACTTCTTACAACGAAGCATTTGTTCCTTAGACAGTTGTTCTGTACATGTTTTTGTGTAGAAGAGACATCTAGATTGTTTTTAGGGCTGGGATGGTTTTGTTTTTTTTTTTATGAAATCTGAATGTTCATGTGATTTCTAAACTTTCTGCAAGTTCTGCCCCTGGAACTTTTTATTAATTAGAAGATTAATTTTATGAAGTGGACATAGAAAAAGAAAATGCATAGGACTGGCTGTAGATCTCTTCCCCTCACAGCTGAGAGAGTACCCTCCATGTAAAACTGTTCAGTCTTATAAGCTATGCAGTGGCTCAGATATGAGAAAGAGGTTAGAGGATGTTTCTAAGCAGATGATTCTGCAGTTTGGTATCTAGGACTTACTTGTTGTTATGGGAAAGGTCAGACCATGGCAGTCAGAGTTAGTTAATTAAATTACTGTAGCTGCTACGTAACATGCTGAGCTCACAGTGGATTTAGGACAGTTGAGTTACAGTTCCTGTTTGTCCCTAGCCAGTGTGTCCTACATCCATAGTCTTGCAGTTACCTGAGGCATTTAAATAGAGCTTGAGCACTATTTAAAAAAGTAACACTTATCCTAAATCTAAAATAAAAGAGAATTCTGTTCTCTATAAGAAATGCAGTCCTATTGTCAGTTCAAAAGTTCAGTCTGATCCATAATTCAGTTTCCCAAAGAACATCTAGGGAAAGCTGCAGGAATAAGGTAGGCACAGATGCCTTCCCTGGTATGCACTTCAAGCAATATGCAGCCAGGATGATTCTGATGAAGTGTATTTCCTGATTGTGGTGTGCCTAAAAAACTTGCTTTGGTACACAATTGCATTGGGCTGATCTCAAAATCCCAAGAATAAACAGAGGCCACCAGAGCATGTTTGCTCAAGAGACTAGAGACCAAATTACTCTACTCGTAGGTAGAAACACAGCCTGATTCGTAGTTGTTGCCTTGTGTCTTTGTTACCTTTCCTGAAAGCCAGTCGCTAAAGTTTCTACAGACACATTTTGTTACCTGTTTTAGGAGAGAATTTGGAAACAGCTGGTCAGGCTAATGTAGCTTCTTAACCAAACCAGAAACAGATGATCAGGACAGCGACTGGATTGTTTTTAAAGAGTTAATCTAGCCTCCATTTCCCCTCCCCTTTATTGAGTTAAAAGAAAAAAAAGGGAAAAAAAAAAAAAAAAAAAAAAAAGAAAAAAAAGGGGGGGGGGGGAACCACTTAGTATTTGGATTTATAGGAGCCTGCTTGTCACTGTTGGGATGTGTATGCTTTTGAGTTTCCTATTCTTGGGGCAAACATAATGTCTGAGATCTGACAAGGATTTTTACAGGATAGGTGTAGCAAGTCTCTTGGTGAGGTACTTCAGTGAACTGAAATCCTCAAAGTGCAGCAGTAACTTCTGAGCCACCTAAGAACCACAACCTCTAGTGCACTCCCTCTTACCTTCAAGTGGCAGAAATAGTTCTGACATCCTCTGGAGGTAAAAGTGTAGGTCAAACAAAACAGGATAAATTGCACTGTAAAACGAACCACCCCTCTCCCTTATAGCTGGCTTGGGTTACAAGCAATCACTTCATTCATGATGATCCAATGGTACTGCTGTGAATGGATAATATTAATTACTTTTGTGTATACAATAGCTTTTCTGAAAATTACTAGATGCATACCAGTTTCACAGCTTTCTCAGAAAATAAAGTACACCTTTTTAGAACTAGGTTTAAAAACCTTTTGTTAACAGAAATAAGAGTTGGTGAAAAGGGAAAATAGTCTATTTGGTTTCTGGGTGTAAGTATGAAACCAGTCAGTGTAAATAGTAGAAAAAGCCTGCTCAGGCTATTTCCATGTGTCTGTGTTGTCATCTTCTTAGTGAGTAATAATAAAGTTAGTATATCTTAGTTTAAAACCAGTATTCCCTCGGGGTTGTTTTTCTTTGGCTTTTACAAATTTATTTTTATTTCTTGATTTTTGTTCAAATAACCTATAAGGTACTATTGTAGACACTGTGCTCTGCATTGGCAATTTTTCATGGTCTTGTGTATAAAGAGTGTGTTCAACTTGATCATGAGAACTGGAAATGGTGCAGTGATGACTCACATGTACATAGGAAAGAAAGGGTTGCTGTTCTCATAAGATACAAGTCTTGTGAGAGTGTCCAAAGCAGCTGTGGATGTCCCAATCAACCAAAGATTTGTAAACCTTTAGGAAGATAAGCAAACATGTGAACCATTAACTGTTTTGGTTCTCTTCCTTTCTCAAGTGCTTTGGATACAAATAAACAGTATCTATTGTTTTTTAGAGTCGTTGTTTATTCCGTCAGTTCTACTTATATGGAGCTGACTTCTAAATTAGAGTGATTGGTACAATCTCTTGGAATAGATAGGAGCTGGTTAAATAGTGGGAAATTGATACTTCTGTTTATGTTTTGCCAAGAGAGTGCCTTATGCCTGTAATAAGGGATCCGTGGGAAGAGGCCAAAAGTATTACGTTTAGCAGTGGCCCCCACATAGTGACTCAGTGGCTGTGTTTGACCTGCAGCCAAATCTTTTGGCTTTTTTTCTGCCTATCTAAGCACCATGCTGAATATTGCCAGATATGCCTGGTTGATGTATGTGATTGATTGTATCTCTTTATTCTTTAAAATGCCTTGAAGACTTTCTTATATTTAAAGTGCCCTAGCTCTTTTTGGCATATCAACTTTGTTCATTAGTAATGCCAGTGCTACTACAGGCCAAGTCTTTAGACAATCCATTCTCAGTGGATCATGGTATACCTGAAAGTAAGGATAAATGCTCATAAAAGGATATGATGTACAGCTGTTCTTACAGATGCTTGTCTGAGCTCAGCTTCAGGTATGTAGCTTATTTTGGGGATGTTTTACTCAGTCTGGCTAGATTAAAATCACATATTTGTTCATGCTTGTAAGGCTATCTCTGCAATACTGCTACATCAGTCATTCTGATTAACCATTTCTGGTTATACAAATAATGTACTGGTACTTCAAATTCTGTTAGAATCTGAATCAAGCCATGTGTGTTGTTGGGCAGTCCCCTTGCAGAAGAAAAGTTCCAAAATGTCTTTAGATTTTCCAGCTTCAATTGGTGATGACAAATCAGAGTACCTCAGGGCAAGGGTGCTGCTGGTGATAATTTAGCAAAAGGAATTACTCTTGAAGTCCTTCATTAGCTATGGTAGTGTTTTGCTGGAAGACAGTGTTGCCCCGAGGAGACTCATCTGCCTGGAGAAGAGAATGCTTAGTGGGGGAATTTTATCACAGAATTCTAGTACTTGAAGAGTGGCTACAAAAAGGGTGGATCCTTTTTATTTGCAAGGAGCCACATGGAAAAAAACAAGGGCAGTGGGTTCAAGTTGCACAATGAGAGATTTCATCTTTTCATCAAATTTTTTACAGTGAGAATCATTCACTGGAATGACTTCCCACAAATTAGGCAGAGTCCTTCTCACTGGAGGTTTTAAAGATGCAATTGAACAAAGTGCTATATAATCTTATCTAGGTTTCCTTTCCCATGTAGGGCTGGACCAGATGATCTCTTGAGGTTCCTTCTAACCTGGCTGTTAAGTGATTCTGAGATAGGTTCTATGATTCAATTGCTCTGGGACCTTGCATTCTAATGAGAGTTAATCTCTCTTCCTCTCTCCTCTGTGTTTCATCTTTCTAGGTGGGGACTGCCTTAGCACAGATGAGTATTACTGCAGTTCTTACCCATGAAGCCAGTGTGTAACTCATGGCCAGCCCACGAGGACTGTAGTCTGTCTATTGCTTTTTCTTGGCCAAAGTGGTCCTCCCTGCAAACTCTTGAATCAGTACCCTAGTCTGACTGGTACTGACAGTGGGTCTGAGCCATGTCCCAGCCAGACTATAATTTGACTTTATTTCCTAGCCATAACTTTCTTTGAAATGATGAGTTTTTTATAAATGAAGCTGTAAAGAACAAAGTGAAGAAAAGCAGAAATAAAATTCAGAACAAAAATGGGCAGCACAATCTAGACTCCCAATATCTACAGATTGATTTAGTTTCTTTCCCACTAGATCTGGAGATCAGTTTCGATTTTTCATTTTAATTACTGGTTTTTGTACATCTGTTTAGAATACTGACACTATGTTGTGAACTATTGGCAGTGCTAAAAAACTTTTTAAAAAGTTAAAAAGGCTTCTCATTCTACTAGAAGCTGTGTGGTCTGGCTCTGCTCCAGTGCAAGTCTTGTTACCTGTCTTGAGACACACAGGACCACACGTTTGTCTTCATCACTTGAAATATAGTTCACTAATTAGTTGACGTCAGTTTTGGTTTGGCAATTTGGCAGTGAGAAATGGCTTTTCAAAGCATGAGAAGAAGCTTAGCTGTTCCCTTCAGGTACCAAACCAGAGTTATCTAGGCTTTGCTGATTAAAGGAAACCATCCATATGCTGGATCTTTTTATATGCAGTTAATTACAGCCGTATGGAAAGAAATCTTACATCATCCCTCATAGATACACTATCCAGTGCTGCAGGCTGAGCAGACCCAGGAATGTATTGTAATTGTTAATGGAAGGGTTAGTACTTCTTACAAGCTGGAAATGCCAGGAAATAATTGGTATCTCAGTTCATGGGAGTGTTTATCGTGTAGATGGCCCTCACACAAACTCTAAACAGTCTGAACCCTAATGCAGGAAAGACCAATTTACATCAGTATTTAATGTTAGTCTATACTTAGCTCTTCCTTATGTTTCCCATGAGTGCAATTCACATAGAGAGCAGCAGGAATAGGAACCGCTGATGGCAAGACACTGGAAGTATTATGTTAAGATTTAAAATCAGAATACACTATTATTTGTAGAAAATCTTAAATGATGGAAACATATAGAGCACTTTAGCTCTACTTGGCCTCTTTGCTTGAGTAATATATTGTGAGCTGCACGTTGTAGGCTTGCAGTAGCCACCTTTATGTTTGGGCTGTGGTGGAAAGGCTGTAAGCAGGTGTGTTCCTCTTGATGCAGAAGTCCACATGGCAACTGGCACCAAGGAGGGGTGTGTGAACTTGCCTTCCAGCAGAGGGAATGAGCGCTGGGAAGCAGGGCTTAGAGGGCGTGAGGACAAAGAATCATAGGAGCATTCTGTAATGACTTCCTTGGTAATTCATTGGAAGTTGCCCTAGGATATGACTAGAGAGAGAATGACATATTGCAGGGCTGGAAAGTAAGTTGAGGTTGTTGTCCACGCTTGATTATGAATGACAGTTTTTTCACTGCTAGGATTGTTTTCAGTTCCAAATATATGCTACTGCAGCAAGACTTGTAATCTATTTTCACAGAGCTGCAGGATGGTTGAGATTAGAGGGGACCTCTGGAGGTTTTGGAGGGGAGAAGGGCTAGGGTGAGATGATTTGTGTGTTTCTTTCCCTTTTGATTAAAAGCTGGTATCTTTGGGTTCTCCACTCTGCAATTTGTCTGGGCTTAGAGAAATCAGGTTTTTTCTTTTTTTATGAAACAGTGGCTCTACATACAACAAGGCCAAGAAATTACTTTTCTTACCAAATCAGTTGCTACAAAATTATTTTTAAAAGTATGGATTGCTTGCTCATATTGTCCTTTAATGAAAGAGTCAGTAGCATCATCTCACAGCTTTGTGCATAGCATGAGTACAGAGGTTGAACACCAATGTCTTCAAGAGCAACTGTAAAACCAGGGGATACTGAGATCACTCTTTGTTGACTCTGTCAGCTCTCAGCACTGTCTTGCTGCTTCTTGATCCCAAGCCTAAGACTCTGATTCTGTTAACTGAGAATTTAGTTTGGCAGCCACTGTCTTCAGTTTTACATCTCTACAACTGTTTCAGTGCATCTTGCAGTGTTGCTTCAGTCTTCTTCAAGTTTTTCTCCCATTCCCAAAGTCATGACCCTTGTGGTATAGCTGCTGAGAGGCACATAGCTAGAAAAGAAAACAAAAATGCTGTGGCATGTGCGTGACTACAGGGGTCATGCCTTCACAAATGGGAAGTTGATGTGCTCCAGAGTTTGTTCACTGCTCATTTGATGACCCACAAAGATTTAGGAAAAAAGGCATTTTATAGTACTGCATATAGCTTTTTGTAGTACTGCATCTTTCCTGCAAGTAGCAGTGGTGGCTGGGCTCCTCTCAGGCAGGTCGTGGGTCCCACCAAGCCCTGTGGAGCTGGGGACAGCTACACACTCGTGATGTCTGGGCATGAGCAACCTAAGCCTGTCACTGCTACTATCAAGGAACTGCTCCAGTTTCATTGCTGCCATCTACTGAAACTTGAGTTTTCTGCTTCACTGAGCGGACTAGTGGGAAGCACAGATTTGCAGATGAGGTCTGAAATGCCACAGTATCACTAAAAAGAATAACAAAAAATGCCCTCCCCTCTCCCTCTCACCCCTGCTTAAGTGTGGACTTCCATAATGTTTGTATGTTTATGTTGTTACTTAAAGTTCAGTTTCAGTGGTCCTAACTAATGCTCTTTCTGTAGCTAATTAATTCTTTCCCTGCTGATATATTTGGATTAAGTCTCTGATACAACTCTTTCTGCTACCTCCTGTTTTCTGAGCAGTAATGCATGAATGTGTTTAGCTTTTTTGTGTTGTCTTTAGTACAAAACCAGATGTTCTTTCTTTGTGATAATGAAAACTTCTGTATATATTTCAGAAAAATTTGGGAGGTGGGGGGAAGAGTGGTCTTATCTGCTAAATTTAATTTGAAAAGTGTTTATTTAAAAAAAAAGCCTTCTTTTCTAGTCCCTGTTAAATGCTTTAGAAATTGCAGAGTTTAGTACATACTTGGGCAGAACGCAAAGTGTATTGATTCCTATAACTAATATTGCAAATATTTATAGAATAAAAGAACCCCACAGTCTACTTTGATATGTTATATATAGGACTGAGTGGGTGCCAATGAAATATGAGAATTTGTACAATGGTCTTAATGACCAACTCCTTTTTTTCTTCTAAGGCTTGTATGATTTTACACTTGTTTTAAAAAATGTCTTTTCCCATTCCCCTCTTAAAGGTAGAGACCTGTGGGTTCTTGTTCTGGGAAGGTTTCCAACCCATCATAAGATTGGCATTCCAGAGTTCAAGTATGTTGCTAATATGCATGGGGACGAGGTACGTTTCAACTTTTGCAATGTCATTTATACCAAATACACTTACCAGGGGTTTACAGTGAGCTTCCCTCAGGCATGTACTTCTTATTATTGAGGTATGTCATAACTCAAGGAAGACAAAATATGTGTGTGTTTATTGAGGAATTTTCAGAATAAAGTTCCCTTGTTTTGGTGGAAGGGCCTTAGGAGACCTTACATCATGGTGAAGAATCCTACAATCCTACGCTCTCTTAAGTTGAGAGCTTTGTCCTCTCCAAGTGAGTAAACCCAGGGGCTTTGAGTTTCCTGGCAATGAGTCAGATGCAGCAGTTTGCTTGTACATTGTTATTGCCTAGGCATGAAGTATGACTGATAGACCTCTTCAAATACATGCTAAGATTAAATAATAATTGCTGTGAAGCGTCAGATTATTTATTGTAGGAAGAAAATTTATCTTGGGAACCTTAAACTAGGAACATCTAGATTACACCTGAACTAGGTGTAACGAGGAACACCTGAGATAACAGAGTACAAAAGAAAAAGAAATGCCAGAACAATAAACTTGCTCTGGGAAGAATGCCCACTTATTACTGATCAAGGAGAAATTATGATTATGAGCCTACCTGGTGCAGTACTTGAATCTGAATCAGAAAGAATCAAAGCTTCACTGTCCTCTATAGTACTTTTTGCTTTATGTTTCTTTTATTCTTTAACTTTACCTGATTATATGAGTCATCTTCAGGTTAAGTTTAAACTGTGCAATATGTTTTTATGCAGTCTTTCATGTGAAGGTTAAATAATTTAACAGGAATAGCAAGATATATGTGTATATATGTGCTAGACTGTGGATTCCCAAAACTAAGAAAGATATAGTGGAAAGTGAATCCTGTGCAAAGGGTAACGTGTCACAAGTTATTGCTGTTAACAATTCTGTGTGTGAGCGCTTGGATGCCTACAGGCACTTGTGACATTATGTGCCAAGAATTTTCCCCAAGTTAGACTGGTTTCACCTTGTTCCACGCTGGCCTTGCTCAAAGTGCTGCTGGCAGTTTGGCTGCTCGGGAATTTAACTCTGTGTGGGAGGAAGCTGATTCATGGTGTCAGATGGGTACATTTGTTGCTGGGTGCCCGAGATGGGGTTTGCAGCTCCTGGAGCCTGGTGTGTGTCACCAAGGCATCTAGGAGCCCAGGCTCCATGCTGCAGTCCCTGCAGGCTGCTCAAGGGGATTGCAGACCTGCGGCTGTGAGCCGCCCAGCTTTGATGGGGAGGAGGTGAGGGCAGGATGTGATCTCATCTGGAACAGGCTGGCTTGCAAAGCCACTGTTGCTGGCCTGCAAAAGGCCACACATACTGAGGTCTCCACAAGGAAGCATCCCTGTCATCATCACTGCCCAGCTGGATACGCGTGAGGAGCTTTGGCCATAAACACACACACGGTGTTTGCACCTCCACAGGGCTGGGAGCTGATGGGGACTGGAACTCAGATCACTGCTTAGGAGCTAAGTTTTTATTGACTTCATGGGGAAATGAGGCAAGGTTTTCTTTTAAAATCAGACACAGTGCCAGACAGTCTGAGCAGGGTTGATCCTAGCTAAGGCATCGTACATTCCAGTTGTTGGTCAGACCAAGCTCACACCTAAGGAACATTCCAGAAATAGAGCTATTCCTCCTTTTCAGGCCCTCATGATGATTTTTGCTGTATGGGTTTTTTTGGTACATACAGGTAACACACAGTTGGTGTTTGGGTTTTTTATTTCATCAATCATAAGTGTATTTGGCAGGAAATTAATTCCTCATATAGAGACGTGTTGGAGAGCTTCAGTGTTTTTTTCCCATAATCTAAGATCCTGCTGGACTAGTCACTGGGGATAGATTCAGCTACCCCTACAATATATTATTAAGCAGATAAGTTTTGCACAAATTATACAACAAGCTTCAACTTGTGTGTCAGAGTCTTTCGTAAATTGAAATGGAATTGAAATTGGCTTCATCGATCCAATCAGGTCTTTTGTGCTTCAGTGACTTTTTCCACAAAAGATACAAAATGAGAAGTTCTGTTCTCAAGAGTTGTTTGGTGATGATGCCCTTCTAAACTGTTATGATCACACATATGACACTTAACTTTGACTCAGCTGACCCACTGCTCCAGAAGCATAAAAGTTGGGGTGGAACCTGAATTGCGTGTGTGTGGGCTGTTCACACATGCTGCTGGAAGAAAATCTAGGTTATTTGGAAAGCTGCCCAATAGGGAAGCTCTAATAAAGTGAGTACACAATTATCAGGAAAGGAGTCTTTCTTTTCAGAGCTGAAGAGATTTATTTTTTTAAGTTCATCTTTCTTGATGCTCTGAGATATAACCAGCCAAGATTTAAAAGGATTTCATTTGTGTTCACTGTTGCCAAATAGAGTGAACTTTTGCCCCAGATCCACTGAGAGGCAACAAAAGACTTCTCCCACTCTTTGTGTTGGCTGTATGAAGCTGGACACCATTTTTAGCAGTATTGTTGTTTAACTTGAGCCAAATTAAAATGGATTTAAGCAGTAATTGACTGCACAAAATGCATAAGCCTGTGAAATGTTAATAAGTCTGTAGGGGGAAGGTGAGGGAGAGGTTGCCTGATCTTCTGGGACAACTCCCACTCTGAATTATACAGCAGCCTCTCTTGTCCCAGCCTTGTGCTCTTACTTGAAAGATCTTCTCTAAGTCACACATTCCTCCCTGGGGAAGAACTCCTCCTGCTTAATATCAACCACAGCCAAACTCCTAAATACTCCTAGGTCATAAATGGAGTAGAACTTTCACCTTTGTACCCTCTGTGCCAGTGACTGAAATCCATTCTATACAACTGAACAAATAGGATCTAATTGGAAGGCTGTTCCTAAACTATGTATATCACTGCAGGAAAACCATTTAAGGAGAAGCACATCTGAAAAACTGTAAACTTCCTGTGTGTTTCTGCTTTTCCTCCTTAATGTTTTGAGTATATGGCTTTAACTTTCTGCAGCTGTAGAAAGAAACTGGACCATCACAAGATAAACTCTTTCTCAGGATGGCAGTGCTGATATCAGTCCTTTTCTACTAGTGTCCATTTCTGATTGCTTTATTTTTTCATATGAAAAAACAGCAATACAAATAATATTAAATAATACAATAGCTTATTTTAATAAACAACAATTTATTTATAATAGTGTAAATAAAACACTAATATAAGTAATAATATAGTAGTCATAATATTATTAAAAATAGTAGTATTTTTTCTCATTCATTATGTGCAACTGACCCTGTTCTGATAGGTCTGAACTAGCCTATGTGAAAGGATGTGTTTATCTGCTGCCTTATCTTGTGAAATAAGTTAAAGCAACTCTACCCTATTTTCCATGTCATCATAGACATAGTCATATCCACAGTAGGGTTTCCTGAAATATTAGGGCTTAGATCAATAAGGACTGGAGTAGATTTTTTTGGTGATCAATATAATGGGGTCTTTAAAAAACACAGAACACTCAACTAATGAGTCTTGTGTAGAATTTCTTACTCTTACTCCCAAAAAAATAATGGAAGCTGTATTTACACTATCAAAATACCACTGTGGAAAAAAAAGGCTGTTTTTAAATCATTCATTTGCACAAAAAGCATGATGCATATACTGCTGGTTTCCCTGCTCATGCTGTGCTTCCTTAGGTGGGGTTGTGCCTGGTATGCTGACCCTGGCCTGTGGAGCAGCTGGGGCTGGAGCAAGGTGATGGGCAGCGCTGGGTTGATCTGAAACAGGTCCTACCTGATGGTTTGGATCTTCCTTTCAACATCGTTCAACATTAAAACCAGGCCATGTGTAAGGAAAGGATTTTAATAATAAAAATGGGCAGAGTCCATCCACCCATAGTCCCCTGGAATTATTGGGTCTCTGTCATGTGGTAACAGCACTGCTCTAAAGCCAGGGCTGATGCAGTGAAGGGTTACAGTGCAGGTGCAATTGGAGCTAACCTGAATCTCCTAACTGGCTGCTGCTCAGGCTCCTTGAGCAATGCCTGTGGTGGCTGAGCAGGCGCTGACACAGCCCTGCCAGCAGGCACTGACACAGCCCTGCCAGCAGGCACTGACACAGCCCTGCCAGCAGGCACTCAGAGCTGTAGAGGGTTTGTGTGCAGGAGCAGCAGTCGCGCCCTTTTCTGCAGCGCTGATCCATGTCCTGACACACGCACGCTTCTTCCTTCAAGGCTTCCCCTGAGGATCTCTGAAAGCCTTTCCTGCTGACTTTCTCCCTTTGGGGCACAGGAGGAAGCTGACATCTGAAAGTGCACAAACTTAATGTCTAATTGTATCCCTAGAGCTGGGAGAAAGGGATTTCCTTTGCTTTCCTGTCACCCTTGGTGTGAAATACACACAATGCACTTTGGCCTCTCCCTTGGGATACTGCAATCAAAACTAAATGTTTGTGTCCTCTCAAAGCCCCAGAACACGTACATGCTGTCCCCTGCTCTTCTCTCTATCTTCATATTAAACCTGAGGCAGGTACAAGTGTCCGTCCTTGACTTTACTGTCAGCAACCTACTTTCAGTGTCTCTAGGTCCTTTATTTCAAGCTCTGAAATAAAACTGAGTGACTCATAACTCTTATCCACAGACACACCTGACCTCTATAGTAATAGGGTAAAGCTTGACTGAACAGCAGATGCTTTCCAAGGGCTTGGTCAAAACTTGACCTTGAACTTGAACTTTCCCAGAAACAGAAACTTTCCCTCAGATACTTGCAGATGTATTTTCCCAAGCAAAGCAGGATGCTCTGGACCAAAACAAAACTATCCCTCTGTTATCACACCAAAACAGTGATAATAAGTATATTCTTCCCTCACTGTGCAATCACCCAAATGCCAGCACTCTTCTGATAATCTGTAGTCCTAATACAACAACAAGCTGTACCAGGAATCCTGTAAAATACTGTACATGTAAGTAAGCCTGGGATTAACTTTTGTGTGCCAAGAATGTCATCTGTGAGAATCTGGTCATCTTTCATTCTTTGTAAACCTTGTTTTTTTCTACCACATTCTTTTGCTACTTTTCTTTTTTTCCTTTCTGCTCCTGCTTCTCTACCCTTTCTTTCTGGGACTTCTTTTGGTCAGGCACTGAAGAGAAGTACGGTAGGAGAAGAGCACTTTCCCAATTTCTCCAAACAGCAGTCCAGTCCTGTTTGTAGTTTAGCTGTCTCTGTGGTAGAGCTATTCTTGCTGATTCTGAGTCTGGTAACTTCATCTCTCATGCCCAGGGCTATGATTTGGCTGATTCTCCTCTCCTCTCCTCTCCTCTCCTCTCCTCTCCTCTCCTCTCCTCTCCTCTCCTCTCCTCTCCTCTCCTCTCCTC
>JAOTQP010000870.1:33888893-33904061 GCA_026413545.1 Cichladusa arquata | reverse complement strand
TCTCCTCTCCTCTCCTCTCCTCTCCTCTCCTCTCCCCCCAAGATTTCTGTCACCCTTCTCAAGAGCTGCCTGTACAAGACAGGTTCTGTTGCATCCCTTCTTAAATTTCACAGAGTATATTTATCAAACATGCAGAGCAGTCTGTTCTCACATACTCAGATGCTGGTTTAGATCATGTTGTGATATACCAGGCTTTCTTCTTGGAGATAAAGCAGAGATAAGTTATCTCTAGAACTCATTTACTTGCAAGTCTTGGTTTGTTCCCTTTCCAGACAGGGCTTAGGAACCTAAAGCACCCTTGAGGCATGGGTCACAGTGCTGTGGAAAGTGGCCTTGAACACTAGCAGTGGTTTCTGGGGTAGAATAGGATTGTCCTTAACTCTGGATCTGGTACTTCACACTACACTAAAATCTGATAGAGTAAAGGGAGATGTCAGCTTTCATGCATGACTTACACAAATTATATGAACAAAAATATGTGTTTAGCTTTTTCTCTGCCACTGCCTCTCCTTGATCTAAAGTCTATATGCTAGTGTCTTTCCATGTCTTTTTCTAAGGATTTATTTGGTTTCCCCAATGCGCATATTCATGACATTAAAATAAAACAATGTAACAAAAGTATCTATGTGGCCTCTTTGGTCTTGTATTAATATTGACTTCCCATAAAAGAGGATCAACAAGAAAAAATCCTGCTCTGTGGCATCCTGGAAAATGTGACAGACTTGTCCTCCCTTCCTGCTGAAGCAGCACTGCCAAGTGGTGCAGCAGAGCAGTGGTGCTCATGTGCAGGGTCACTGAGGCACCAGCACAGAGCTGGGACCCTGCAGTGGGACTGAGAAAACACAGCGGGGTTCCCAAGCCCACGTGATGCTTATCAGGCAGCTTTAATTTTTGTTATAGCTGTTCCTTGTCCATGCAAGATTTAAGCAGTGCATCTGACACAGTTTCCCATCATACAAAAAGGTCTGGTTGATCTGGGTTTAAAACCCCTGTGAAAACCCTCCAGTGATTCCTTTAATCTATTCAATTACTTTAAATATATTTAGGGGAGAGTATAAAACAAAGTTGTGTTGATCAGTGCATGTCTGTGTAGTCCATAAGAAAAACCTGAAGTTCAAGGTGGTGGATCTTTATTTATTTTCTTCTTCCACATCAGACTTAAAGTAAAAATCTGTACTTCTTTACACAGACTGTTGGGAGAGAAATCCTGCTGCATTTGATAGATTTGCTGGTGACCAGCTATGGACGTGACCCAGTTATTACCCGGTTACTCAATAACACCCGGATTCACATCATGCCAACGATGAACCCCGATGGCTTTGAAGCTACCAAAGTGCCTGATTGCTATTACACACGAGGAAGGTAAGGGTGGGAGAGGTAAAATAAATGGGTAGGGAGTAATAATCTTAGCTAGCCAGAAGACTGAATCATACTTGGTGGAGAGCAGAGTCTACAGGATGTGCTAGGGCTAATTTTTGCCTGTGCTCTTCTGAAGACACATTGTTATGGCATAGGGTTTCTGGAAGACTGAGTCAGACTGGTGTTTATATGTGGTGTGGCCAGAAAAAATTGGTCAGAATGGCATAATGACCTCATCTTTTAGGCAGGAGACCCAGATTGTGAATACAAGCACAATTCCCTGTTTTGTAGTACCTTCAGAGTGCTACAAGAAAAGAAGGAAAATTCCACCCACAGGGATCTATTTCAATTGGAGAATTCTGTAACCCTTCTTAATGAGAAAAGGTGTGTCTAAACTCACTGAATTTACTTTAGCAATGTGTTTAAAAATAATGTTGAATGGATTTAGTGAGAAGGAAGAGTTACACAAGCAGAGCTGGCTATAATAGGCTCTGTGCTAATAGTGATGGTAGGAAAAGAAACCTACACAGAAGAAAATATAACCTGTCATTGCATCCTGTGCTACTTTTGCATTCTTTACTGTGACTATTGCAGAGACCAAAAAGGGGATGAAAACCTTTACAAGCTAGAAGAGGGAAAGAGACAGTGAGAGAATGGGAAGAAATGCCCAAAGGACAAATTTAGAATGTGCAGAAAAAGCAAACCCGTGAGCTAGAAGTTCTCTTGGATCACTGGCCTTGGCAACATCAGAAGAAAGTGAAAAGAAAGTTTCAGTAGTTTAGTTCTTTAGATGACCAGTGTAGATCATCCTTTTTATTGAGAAAAAATGTATTCCTCAGCAAATAGATGGGACTTGTATGGAGGGGGGTATTTTTTATTCCCTCACTGTCAAATAGACAATTTAACAGACTGAGTTCAAAAATTAACACAGTCAAGGGTGAATACCCTCTTTATTCCTCTCCTGACCTAAATGAAAAAGTGAGAGTGTTTGAACAGAGCTGGGTGTTAAGGCACAGGGAGAAGAAAATGCATCCTGTGTTTGACTCAATTTTTTTCTGTCTCTTGAGAGTGACAACAGCCCAAGGGATATAGCCATTCAATAGTTACCTTGGTCTTCTATACAAGCAGGAAAAACAGATACAGGAGGAGGACAAAGTCCTTCTGGTGCAGCTCTGTTTTTTCTAGTTCACTTATGAGTAGATGTACATTCTATGTGCATGTTAAATATTCTCTGTTTCCACTTAGAGTTGTTTTTTTGTGGCCTATGAAAATTCCAGTGCTGCCAGAAAGCAAACTGAAGTCCATCACTGTAATGCTTGAGAAATGAAAAATTGTCATCTTGCCCGTTGCCTGAAGATAGTAGCACACCACAGATCTGGAGTACTGGGAGCCCGGTGATGTGGAAGTATCCACAGGCAAAACAGTAATGGGAATGTCTTCTCTCTTTCTAAGATACAACAAGAATGGAGAAGATCTGAACCGGAATTTTCCTGATGCCTTTGAAAATAACAGTGCCAGCATTCAGCCAGAGACTCGAGCAGTAATGGACTGGATAAAAAATGAAACGTTTGTTCTTTCAGCAAACTTGCATGGGGGTGCCCTGGTTGCCAGTTACACCTTTGATAATGGTAACCCAGGTAAGCTGGTGGCAAACTGTTCTTCACAATTGACTGGGTTAAGGAACATTGGCTGTATCAAAGCAAAATTTATAAGGATTCCTGCAAAGTTCTTCTAGCTTTTGAGCTGGGGTGGGCAGAATTTGATAAACCCCATCAAAATTCACTGCTGAAAATGGCCATTTGGGAGATGTTTATCCTGCATGTATGCCAACACTGTGTGTTTTACCAGTAATGAGAGTTGCACAATGGCTATCTTCACTCTGCAGTTACTGGCTCTTTGAAAGGCTATAGCAGATCTCCAGATGATGATGTCTTTATTCACCTGGCAAAAACCTATTCTTCCAACCATGCCAGCATGTACAAAGGGACAGGGTGTGACAACAGGCAAACCTTCCCAGAAGGCATTACCAACGGGTACTCTTGGTACCAGCTGGAAGGTAAGAATGTCATTGATATTTCATTCAGCTGCTTCTGGTAAGATGTCCTCACTTTCTCCTGCCATCTCTGATGATGAAAGGGCAGTGATTTTAGTCAGAGTGGAGGGCTGATGAGGGGGGCAAGTCAGCTCATTCACACAGATTCTGTGAGCAGCACCTGGGTGTTTTCAGACTCTTCCAGACAGCAATTACACAAGTGAATGAGGCAGTCACTGCTGTTTGCCTGCTTCTGTGCCCTTGCTTAAGGCCTGCAGTAGCTGTGTGCATTACACACATGAGCACATACTGCTTGGCATCAAGAGCTTCTCCTTTCAGAAAGAAAACCAATCTTCTATTCATTTGTCGTCCATTTCTTAATGTTTAATTACTGAAATAAATGCTTTCATTATTGTTTATGTGTAGCCGAATAGAATGTGGGGTTTGTGCACTGTGTATGTTGTTTTCATTGTCTTAATTCAAAGACTTAAAAGAGTTTTGGAATGGCTTTGGCAGTGGCAAATCCTATGCCAGCCTATCTGTCCCTTTTTAGTTGGGAAAACCTGAATGAATTTAAGTCAAAGATCCACCCTTTCTCAGCCACAATCATCATCCTTTCCAAATGAAATATGCTTTAGAAAACACACTCTATGAGTAACTAGAGTAAATAATTAAGTGGGTTTTTCACAGGAGACAGTAAATACAAGTGTGGCATTGAGGAATAATTTATCTGAATTACTTTTCTTACAGGTATGATGCAAGTACCAACTTTTAACTCTCCTATTTGTCTTTTAGTTTGACCTTAGTGTTTCTTTGCAGCTGAAAACCCTTTTATTTCACTTTTAAGGTGGAATGCAAGATTACAACTATGTCTGGGGACAGTGTTTTGAAATTACATTGGAGCTGTCATGCTGTAAATATCCTCCCGCAGACCAGCTGGAAAAGTTCTGGAGAGACAACAAAGTTGCTCTGATCGAATATATCAAACAAGTGCACCTCGGTGGGTATGCAAATGAAAACTGAGTGAAAACTGAGACCAGCTTAGAGGGAACTCCTCAGCAGCCTGGGTCAGTGTCACAGGGAACAGGGACCAGGTCTGGTGTTAGCTTGGGAGTTTCTGAATTCTGTGAATTTGAAAGGCTTCTCTAGGTGTGATCTGACTTCACATTTGGAAGAGAACTGCTGCTTAGTGAAGCTGTGGTGCTTTACAATGAGTTGAAGGGTTTGCACAAACCTGTTGCTTATCTTGCATTTTGTTGCCCTAAAGATCTGACTGCTATTTTATCTCTGCTTAATGCCTGTGCTGCCTTGAAGATGGTGTGTGGGAATTAAGGGAAACTACTTCATAAGCAGACATTGTTGCTATTCTGCCTTTGGAAAGTACTAGACAACAGGCTGACTTATTTTAAATCACAAAAAAGAAGGGGGTGTGTGTGTGTATGTGGGTGTGGGTGTGTTTGTGTGCAAAAACTGCCAAACCTGTACTGAAGATTGAAGTCCTTCACTAAAGGACATACAGTAAATGTGTATGATGCCTTCAGCAAATGAGATTTAGAAGAGGAGATTACAATACTGCTTTCTAATTTAACATGAAGGTAAACTATTAGCAACAGCAGCCAAGGATTTTCTGGTCTAATTCCCTTGAGCAAGGCCAAAGTGACTAGGGATAATATTAGATGTACTGAAACATGCTGAAATAGCCTTTGAGTGCATCCAGCAAGAGAACAGTCTGCCTTTCTCAGAGAAGGAGGCTCACTAGTTAGAGATCATGATCTTTCCCTCCTCTCCCTTTTCCATAGGTGTCAAAGGCCAAGTTACTGATAAGAATGGGAATCCTATTCCCAATGCCATCGTGGAAGCCAAAGGAAGGCCACATGTCTGCCCCTACAGAACAAATGAACAAGGGGAGTACTTTCTTCTCCTTTTGCCTGGGACCTATGTGATCAATGTGAGTATGCAGCCTTACTGAAGCATTGTTTATAATCACACTGAGTTCCTGAGCACAGTGAGACTGCAGCCGTAGAAGTGGATGAGCTGAACTGCTCAAGTCATAGATAGGAGGTGTAAAGACTCTTCAGCAGACTTTTAAAAAACTATATATTTAAATATTAGTCAGCAGAAAGGAAATTTTTTTATACAGCCCTCAATGTCCAGAGATACGCACTCCTTGGACCTTGACGGTGGAGCCAGCTGGGATGAGCAGCTGGAGCACAGCAACAGGAGCTTGAGGTGTTGGAAACAAACCACAGGGCTCTTGCAGGGTGAGGAGGCGGAGCCTGGGATCCACAGCACCAGGCTGGCACCACCATCGTGATTGTCATTTCCTTGTGTCAAAGGTTTCTCTGTGGAAGTCCAAAGAACATCCATGCCCTGCAGGCTCTGCCTGCTGCCAAAGGCTTATGCTTAAGCATCACTGCAGGATTCTGACTCTCATACAGCAAGAGTCTTATTGCTATAACATGAAAACTTTACTCTTCTCCCATTCCATGTTCTCAAATGTGTCTTTGGAACATTGTTCCCTGTACATTTTAAGTGTAAACAATGATTGTTTCACAGTTGAACTCAACGTTTCAAACTAAGGAAGAACAAATTTGTGTTTCCTCCTAGGCTACTGTACCGGGATTTAAATCGATGCTGAAGACAGTGGAAATACCTGACAATACTGGAAACTTCAGTGCTTTGAAACAGGACTTCTCTTTCCCAGAGGTCTCAGATCAGATCAGATCAAAAGTTGCTTCATGTCCCAAAATTCCCCTCTACCAAGAGCTCGCACGGGCTTCAGCTGCAGTAAAACCAACTGTGCACACCTTGGTTCTAATGACTGCTATGCTTGTAATTTTCAAATAAAGTCAGGAATGACAAAGGCAAAGGCAAAATCTTCCTGCACAAATGTGGCTTTTCAGAGAAGGAATTGTATATGCAAAAGAATGTATGTTTTGTAAACCGAATTCTCAGATTGACAATCACGTTTACTGTATTTTGTAAAATACTGGCTTGACAATTGAATGTTTTACTTTAGTTATAGTAGACATATTTTCATTGTAACAGACTGTCGTATTTTTCTATGTATTTTACTCTGAACAATTTTTGTACAGCCTAGGGAGATAACTGTAGAATTTTGATGCAAAAAAGTATGAATACATTTTGAAGACTTTTCCCAAATTCAAAAACATTGAGGATTGTACTGCAATGTTTCATGCAAGCTCAGGTTCCTCACTGAGCTAACAGCTCAGATGCCACACAACTGTAAGTCATCAGCTCAATTCTAATTTCTCATAATAAAGCCACTGTTAAAAATGAAGAATGGCATTTTTATATATGCTCTTTCTTAACTTGGACAGATGAGACTGCTCAGGGCTGAAATGAGGTAAAGACCAGTAACACAGACATGTTTTAAGACAGGAAGATGAAAACGAAATGTGAGTATCTGCTGAAGGGCCATACTGTGGAAGCTGGATGATAATCTGCACCAACAGGGAAAAGGGAGGAATTTGTGACTCTCAAAACAGTGTTCTCCTATGGCAGAGCTGCTGAAAACAATGTGGAAAGAATCACAGACAGCTTTATTTATACCTTGTCCATTTTTAACTGAATTTGTTGTGGCACAGAACCAAATACAATTCAGAATTCTTTGAATATTTTAGCAATGGCTTTATACTGTTTCAACAGCTTCACTGCCCTGCTGCTCCACTGTTGGGACTGTTTAACACCCACGCCAGGAGCTGGCAGGCACACTCAGCAAGGCAAAAGCCAGCTCCAGTTACAGAGAGTGGTTCAGTGTTCCCTTGGCTGGGTTGTACTGCAGGCAGGATTAGCAGATTCCTTTTGCCTGGCCAGTTCTAAGTCATTTTCAGGGCCCTTTGAAGCTGCCCAATAAGCAGAAAATTTATCAAGAAAAGCCAGTTAGTACCACCTCCTGTGTTTATTTTAAAGCTTTATCTGCCAGTAATTTTCTTAAGCAATTTCAAAAGTAAACCAGCAAATATTATCTTTGGAAACATCAATCTTTCCCTGTATACAGTAAATAAAAAAAGCAGGAATGCAGTTAATCCCTTAATGCCTTTTATAATCTTTCCTGAGGCACTGCTGCCTGTCACACCAAGCCCTACCAGCTGGGCTGTGGAGCTTGGGCATCAGCCACTTGTCTGCCAGACGCCACATCCAGTGTGCAAATCCACTTCAGGGCTTGAAACACCAATGCTGATAGCATGAGGGCTGTGTGTGCAAGAGCCAGGTTTTTTAATGTCTTCCTCATATCAATTTGCATTTTCTACCTTTTCTCACCCTCTGATCTGCTGTGGGTTGTTTCGCACATAGAGAATTAATTATCCACTAAATCCCATCACTGATCCTCCCACTTGTAGCAGGAAGAGATTCCTAGAGTTAAAATTTCCCCAAACAAAGAAATCTGACAGAAGTCAACAGTCCAGCAGCTGAGTGGGGGCAGAAAGAGCTTGTGTGCTGGCTCACAAAAGTAAGAATCTGTGTGAAAACAAAGTACCAGAACTCGTAACAATGAAGTAATTGACATTAAAAAAAAAAAAGAGCACCATGGAGTAAATAAACAAATCTTTATTTAAAGCTTTTAAATGGAACACAGTTCTCAAATTTCATCAGGAAAGGAAAAACTGAAAACTGAAAGATAAATGCAACACATGTGAAACTTCTCATAAATGGGTCTATACTGTGTGCAGCTGGAATGGATACTTGCATTTTAATGGTTACTGACTGTGGTCATACACGCAGTGGGTAGCTGCAAAGTAATGCACCAGGTCAAGCTCTTGAAAGCATGTTGCATAGTTATTTAAAATCACTATGAACTACTCTATTCAACAGTCATTCCGGCTATGTGTAGTCAGATAGTAAGTATTCTTGTTTTAGAAAAGCTATTGGTATTTCAGGTGCTAAGTAATCATCAATCTTGACAGCCACAGCTCAAGACCAAGAACTGTCCTTTAAAAGCAAGGTGTCAAGCTAAAACATCTACTCAAAAGGGGAGCCACCACCTTTTTAAGTATCACTGACAAATTTCACATGTATAATATAGCTATAGATACACTAAAGAAGCATTCCCTTGAAGCTTTCAGTGCATCTGTGCTAAAAAAAAAAAAAGCAACTAACAAAACCCCCACACTTTAGTTAAAAGCAACAGTTTTTCACGTTCAGTAAGTGCAACCCTCTGTTAAAACCTTAAGCTGGGTTTTGTGCTTGTGCAACCTTTAAAGAACAAGACATGCCTTGGACTGTGGTATGGAGGAGCTGGAAAGGCAGGGCAGGGCAGGTAATCCCCTGAAGAGGAGAGGGCTGATGCTCCAGCAAGGCTCTGCAGTGCTGTGGAACCAAGGCCACCCTACAGTCCCTCCACGACAACACTGCCTGTCCACAAGTCCCATGAACATGTCCAATGTGCTCCTTCCCACAGGGAAGCCCCACAACAGCAAATGGCCCTTTTCTGGCCAAATGTTGCACAACAAAATGCCACATCTTCCTGGGATAAAGGATAACTTCTGCCCCACCATGTGTGTGGCAAGTTAATATGCTGAATAAATTACCTGCTTTAAAATGATGAACTTTAGGTTAAGTTATGCCCTAACACAACAGCAGCCTTAGATTAAGATGGGGAAGAAAAAAATCTTCAACCTATTTTCATCCTATTTATTCAGTTTCATTAGGCTCCTAATAATTTTCTAATTTCTTTTGTAAAATACAATTTTCTGAAACAATTATTGACACTTTCTGTAAGAACAAGGAATTTTCTCTTCCTCATATTAGTCGTAAAAGAAAAAAAATCTGCCTGAAGTCCTGCAAGCATCTTCATATGCACAGACACTTCAGAGACAGTGACATTTGAACAAATGTACAGCAAACAGAACTCAGTGATAAAAATCGTACCAGACTCTTAGAAGAAATGTAATCTTTTTTGCCAGTGAGCACTCTGAAGCACTTTCACCCTTTCTAAATCATCTTCTAAGGGAAGAGGCACAAGACGGCATAGCCCACGATCCTGATGGTGTGGGGTGAATTTCAATACTAATATAATGTCAATACTAACAAATAGGTAAAAAAATATTTGTATTTAAACAAGTAGGTTTATTGTACTTTCTGAAAAAGAATAAATGCAAGGTCTTGCACCATTTGTACATAACTATTGTCTACCTGATGAGCAAGAAGGAAGAGACTAAGAAAATTACTGAAAATCACATACAGTTGCATCCTATGGGCATCTGGCCTCCCCTGCACCTTCTCGGGCACGTGTCTAAAGGCAAAAGCCATTACCACTTTTGCAAATTAACCTTTAAGCCCCTCCTCACCGTCCTGCATCTCCCAGACCATCACCCCCAAAAGCAGTCTGTCAGCTCCTTGCCTGTACTGAGGGATGCAAAAGCATTCCAAAGGAAAGCAAAACACCATCAAAACATTTTCACTATGCTAATGTTGCACCAGCACCATCCCTATTTAATAAATCTTGTTCAGGTTCAATGCAAAAGTTGTTTTAAGGGAAGGGAAAAAGGAAACATAGCCATAGATCTTTCTGTGCCATTCTCCATCTGAATACAAAACAAGTATTTCTCTGTATTTTAATGCTACATTTCTTAAAATATTTTTCTTGTGCCTGTGATTTACAAAATAAGCCTACTTATATAACTACACATGTACCAGTAGACTAATTCAATAAATTAGAGCTCAAAACATCAACTGTGAGCACAAGGATATTTACAAACAGCAATAAATTAAAGATTAAAATGTGTGTGATATTAAATAAGGATCTCAAACACCGCACCAAGAAGGAACAACTTTTGTACCAAAATTTCAGTGACTTTTGTGCCACTACCCAAGGCCAGGAGTGTGTTCAAGGGCCAGAACAAGCAGGGTGCTCACTGCTCATGCCCACACACGGAGCTCGGCCAGGCTGGGAGAGGGGGTGGAGGCAGAGCCAAAGGCTCCGGGCCACAGCCAGGAGGCACCACAGGGAGTCACTGTGACACTGCCCCCAGGAGCCAGGCCTGCACTTGCACTCACCTGCCAGCATCCCCAACAGGATCAGCAACTGGCACCAATACCATTACTTCCATTTGGAAGGCATGCACCCAACACCAAACAAATTAAAGTTGTACTAAAAGTCATTAAGAATAATATTAAGACATAAAATGTAACTCAAACCAAAACACTTGACACAGTGATTTGCAGATGGAGAAATTAAAATTCCCCATTTCCTCACCACTGTAGCAAGCAGAAGGTACTTCCAGGGCTATTCTCTATAACAGAAGGCATGTGACTGGAAAAGAATGCCAAGAGTGGGACGGTACAATCTGTCCCAACAGGAACTAGATAAGGACAGCTGCTCCCCCAGCACTGCAGTCACACAGCCAGGGCAGCAACTGCAGAGAAGGCATCAAGCTGAGAGAGGGGAAGACATGGGAGACAATGCAGTGGACAAAGCTTCATAAGAAGATGAAACTTTTTAAGTACAGTCCCCATGTTATTGATGCTTCTGCACATACAAATCTATAGTTCTCTCTCACCTGCAAGTGCAGTGAAAAACCTCTGCAAGCCTCACTGCAACTAAGTTTATCAAATAAAAAATCAATAAAAAACATTAATAGGAAGTGCAAAGTAAGGCAGGTAGCTCTCTATTAGTATCCCTACTTGAAAAAGATTCACTATCTGCCCAAAGGCCTTCTCTATCTCAGGCTGAAGGATTATCAAATCCTATAAAACCCATTAAAGGTTTCTGCTGATCAAAAAACTTCAAAGAACTTCCAGCTACCTGCTGTCCCTTTACAAATTGCAGAAGGCAAGAAACTTGCAAGTAAGAACTTGAATGTATACAATTGGGGTTTATATTTTGTTTAGTTAAAATGAACTATGTTAGAACTTCAGGTACACCAGTATCTTTTAGTGGTATTTTTAAAGAAATAGCTCAAATGTATGAACAAAATGTGAACAATCCCAATAATTCAATCTTTACATATAAAGTTACGACATTCCAACCCAGTCACAACCAAGGATTTACTAAGTCTGTCCTGTACATCTTTATGTCCTTTTCCTGGGTACTTCCAGGCATTTGCAGCCCTGGAGTTAAGGAGAGCAGTCTCTATGCCAGCACACAGGCACCAGCAATTTTATACTGCTGGTGTTAGGGAAGCTGTTGAGCCTCGGCCTGTAAGATGGTAACACAGCACAACTCCTGTACTTGGACTACATCTCCACTCTTGGCACTCCCCTGTTTATATGCCATTCCCTATTGGGCAGACAACTAGCCACTACTTGTAAAAACAAAAGGTGCTAAAAATACACAACTCCTCTTGTAACACAGTTTTCCAAAGGAATAAATATCACTCACTGGGTACAGAAACTCCATGTGAAAAGCAGCTGAGTGATCTTTATTGCATCGTGGTTCCCACACTCACACTACCTTGCCTGAAGGCCCCCAGAACTGAGGCAGGCAGCAGACTCCCTGGGCACAGAACTGGTAAGTTTCACAAAGGTTTTGACAAAGTACAGTGAGGAGACAAGAGCTAAAAGCAGTAAAGGACAGATCCAGTTAGACCAAATTTGAGTAGGCCAAACACCTTGCAAAAGATTTTCAGAATTGTTGTGATACAGGTTATAACAGTGAGTTGGAAAGAGTACTGCAGTTAAAGAATGTGAACTGAACTGCACAGCTTAATTGTTTCTGCAGATGAAGTTGGGTTTTTTTCTACTTTTTTTACAGTGAATGTAGCAATGCAGCTGAATGTATTCTGGTAAGTCAGAAAAAAGAGCAGAAAAAGAAAACAGTCCCCTAATACTGCCTGACATGACAGTTCGTAACATATCCTTCATTTATCTTGTCTGCCTGAGACTTGTTTCATGCTGCTAAATTAATAATCATCATCATCATGATCAGTACAGACCTCCAAACTCACAAATGCCAGTTTCTCAGGCCATTTGAGAGAGGACTGTGTGACTGAGCTAGGATCAATGACTTCTCAGGGGACACACAGCCCTTAAGTTTACAATGCACACTATAAAAATAAAAGACACACAATACCCTTTTCTGTTTCCAAAGTATTAATTATTTTCTACTGCATCTTTCCCTACTTCCTGGTAAGATCTCCCATAGAATTTGGTTACTTGGAGGAATTTAAGAAAAGATTCTGTTTAATTATTTTATTGACTTTTTCACAGGGGTCTGATTGAGCCTTATATCTTCACCAGGCAACAAAATCTGGAACCTAGATAATCATCTATTTCTTAAACGAGCAACTTGCAAAAATAAACACTTCAACATGTCTCTGCTCCAGCAATCACTGAATTTGGCATTTTAATGAGTGTATTTAATTCAATAAAACAAATGTCACTGACTTGCATGGAACATTAAACACTTGGAGACACATATGGTTTAGAGGACCTGGTTACTTCTACTGAGAAGGATTTAAAATCTCCAAGCTGACTTACAAATATTAGAGAAACCTCTTAATAACTTCAGTGCATTTATGTCAGCAATTATTTTTCACACAGAACACCAAGAGACATAAAATATTAATTTTCCAATAAGCATACAAAAATAATTTCTTACTCTCTTAACCAGTTTATGAAGTTTCTTTTGCAGCTTTCCAGTCAGTAAGTGTCTAACTAAAATAAGTTAGTACAATCATTTGTATGGGCTGCCTGCACACTGGGCAGGGTTTGTTCCTCTTCTTGAGCTTTTTTGCACAGGTAAAACATGACATGAGATGTCCTGTTTTGCCATGTACTATGCAGCCATTTTTAGGTCTGCTCTGACATATGACACACGGCTCTATGCTGGTAACAGGCAGACTGGATTCCATGCTTTCCTCTTTGTCTTGCATTTCTCTCTTCTCAGGTTCCTTAAAGTCCTCCTGACTGCTACAGAACATGCTGCTTGATGTTGATGGCTGGGAATAACCTTCACTTTCCTGAGACTCAGAAAGCTGTAATGCTTTATCTTCATTCTGATCAACAGCTGGTTCTTTATCTTCAGTCATTTTGGTTTTCTTGCAGTCAGGAACATCAAAACCTTCTCCAGACTCTGCAAGAAAGGAGGCTTCTAATTTGCTCTTTTCCAATTTCTCACTCTTTTCATCTGGAAGCCAATCCTCACGAAGAGCCCAGCATCTATGGCAATGTCGTGGAAGTGGAGGATTCATTTCATTACATTCAGGACACTTCCAATAATCCTTTAGTGAATCAAAGGTTGGAACAGCATAAGCTACTTGGAGCATTTACAAGTGTTCAGAGATTATAAACAATTTATTACTGCCAAAATAATTATTATGTTGAGCTATCAACTTGTTTACAATTTTAAAATTCCATTCAGTGGTTTTGGCCCCATTTTACAGTTCTAGATTAAAATGGCTCTTATTTTAAAAGCCTTTCCTTCGTTTTGCAGTAGGTTTGTGATTAGAACAATTTATTACTTTTTATGCAAAACTGCAGAAACCAGACCACAAAATTCTTCAGGGGCCCCCATGGAAAATGTGATTTCCTTTCTTTTCAACTATGGGCCTCTGCAGCGGGAGCTACTGAAGACTGAGGGACCCTTCCTTCCTTCCCTCCCTCCCCTGCGGTTCGCTGAGCTGCTGGTGCACGGAACGGCCGCGCGAGGGCGCTCCCGCACAGCCGCGGCACACACAACACGGCCAATGCAAAAACAGACCGCAACAAGCAGGGACGGGAAAAAAATAAAAGGATAAAAAAAACGGATGCATCAGCCTCTCAGAAGTTACTCCATATACTACAATGAAAATAAACCACTCTTTCGTTAAAAATACATTTTTGTTTTTAAGGACAGAGACCCTTCTTAGAAATAATGCAAGCTGTAGGGGAAATTAAAAAAATAATAAAAAAGAAACCCAACCCAAAACTTACTTAAACAAGTCCTGAACAACATCAGTAATATCAAAATCTTGTAACACCAATTTTAATCCTAAAAATTTAAATCCTAAAAATAATGTACTGGTCTCTTTTTCCACATATAAGCACTGCTATGTTTTCAGAAGGTGGCCAGCCCTGTCTTTAACAAAGTCCCTCAGTCCTACAGACTATCAAGGGACTGGAACACTTCACAATTCCACAAATGTGAAAAGCAAATACAAATAAGGAGAGAGCACACATTAGGGTCAAAATGCAGTGTTTTTTCACAAACATCTCCATACTTTGCCTCAACTACTGTAAATTTCTTCCCACTCTTCAAGAACTGTCACAAACAATGTAGTCAAGGCCTCTTTTACTTTTACAGTACTGCTCTGAAAAAAGGCTTGCCTTCATTATTTGTATGCTACAGATACCTTTGTTCAAGCTGGACAATAAAAGTAGGTATTCTGATTTATAGGAACAATTTTTTAAATACACATGATTAAGATTTTAATTTTTCTTCCATTTTGTGCAGAAAGTCAGATTTAGGCTCCAAATAATTTCCTTCCATTAAGTCAATGAAATGGTAAATTAGCGTGGGATTGGGATTTTAATAATGGACTAGGAAGTTTACTAATCGTTAAAAAAAATAACCCCAAGATTCCTTAATAATCACACGTTCAGTAATTAAAATACTGTATTGGAACCTTTATGCATAGAAGAAAAAGTCAGTTTAATTCTTAAAAAAATCACTGGTAGCAATAGAATTCATCTATACTTCATGATCTACTCTACGTCAATTTACCCAACTTATGGTGCTTCACCAGACAAGTTTTTACTCACAGCTAGAGAAATCTCTGGATCTTCATCAAATGAATCAGCATCACTATCTTCATCCTGGTAAATAGTCAGCTGAT
>JAOTQP010000870.1:33871759-33888851 GCA_026413545.1 Cichladusa arquata | reverse complement strand
TATAACTGGGTTTTGGCATTTAATTAAAACCTCCAAATATTTTTAACCTCATATGATTTTCAGATAGCAAGCTACTGGAGCCTCCAGGGATGGGCTATTAAGATTATTAATGGATTAGAGGAGCTCTCATGTGAGGAAAGGCTGAAGAGAGCTGGGACCGTTCAGCCTGGAGAAGGCTCAGGGCAGATGCCTGATCAATGTGGGTAAATACATGAGAGGATGACACCACGAACACAGAGCCACATTCTTTTCAGTGGTGTCCGGTGGCAGGACAAGACGCAAAATTAAATTAGCACAAATTAAACACAGGAGGCTCCCTCTCAATATCAGGAGACACCTTTTACTCTGAGGATGAAAGAGCACAGGCATGGGTTGCCCTGAGCATCTATGAAACCACCATCCCTGATACTCAAAAGACATCTGGACATGGACCTGGGCAATTAGCTGTGCCTGAGCCAGGGCAGGTGGGTAAAACAAACCTCCAGAGGCCCCTCT
Source organism: Cichladusa arquata (assembly GCA_026413545.1). Classification (NCBI taxonomy): domain Eukaryota; kingdom Metazoa; phylum Chordata; class Aves; order Passeriformes; family Muscicapidae; genus Cichladusa; species Cichladusa arquata. Next base: position 33,888,356 of record JAOTQP010000870.1, on the reverse strand, counting down.
GAACACCTGTCATTCTGCAATTCCCAAAACTACTGTCTGGAGCAGGGGCACACCTCAATCCTTTCATCCTCCAAATTACCATCCTCTCTCAGGGCACAGCTCTGCACTACACTACAATTTGGTACAGTCAGTCCCATTCAGCCTCTCAGGTACCACAATCATGGATGTCCCCGGTGAATTCTGCCTCTGGTACTTATCAAACCTTGCCATGAGCTGATTAACCTCCTAAAGTAATAGAAAACTAACCCAGAAAGAAAACCCCACATATATTCTCACTTCATTCCCAACATTCCAGAAATCTCTTGAAAACTGTGGTAATCCAAATTTTTCTGTCTTCTTGCCTACTAATAAAGATTTCTAAATCTTCGGTTCAGCATCTCTATGAAACATTTACATTCATTGAGGCAAAAAACTTGGACATACTCCTCTGGAAAGAGTTAATCAGAAATGTTTCCTTTGGTATCAAGTGTTGTCAAAGCTCAATACATACTTCTAGAATTAAAAATACAGAAAGACTAAAGCACACATGCTGCCACAGACTCCCAACAGCTGGTGAGAGAAGTTAAGCACCCAGGCTTTCCTACTCAGCCCGTTTCAGAGCCTGCAGAAAGCCTCAGCACCATTTCAGTCACTGGGTAGTGGGTAGTGTAAGGGTGACCCAACTGCACTGATGTGTTATTTGATTTAATGAATAATTGGGTGCAGATTGTGACACCAGTATATTCAGTCTGAAAATATATCTAAAGAGTTCTCCTTGGAAACTTACAGGAAGTCTTCATGTTGAAATTACTTTCTCTTCTCATCCCCTCCCTCCCCCAAGGTCAAACAAGCATAGCAGATAGTACCTCATCATCTTCATCTGTGAGCTCCTGCCCTTCTTCATTATGGCTATAATCTTCTGAATAAATAGACTCAACTTCAAACTCGACACTGAACTGGTCTGATACAGAACTGTGGTCAAACCAATCAGAGTTTTCGCTTAATGAACTAGCATCAAGATCCTGAAAAAAAACCAAAAAGCAAGCACACATTCAACCTCACCAGTCCATATACACAACATTACTGTTAAAACAACTCAGGATACTGTACTACTCAGTATAATTACCTATGAAAGAAAAAGGACCAGCTGCTGTGAGAGACAATACTAAACAAATCACAGGTGGGTAAAAATAAAGCTAGGTCTGGAAGCCTTTTGTTGACTGTAATAAGAAACTGCACTCAGCCTACAGGCAGCTGAGTTGCAGTTATTATTTCAGAAAGTCCCTCTTAAAAAGTGAAAGAACAGATGCAAGAAGATGGTATCTTCTGGCTGTGTGACATTAAATTCTCTGTTCTCACAAGCTTTGTTTAGTCTGAGACCATGGTTTAACAATTACAAAACCGGTAGACTGAAGATTGAGTACTAGTTCTGTAAATTTAGAACACAGTATGTTCAAAATTCACACGTGACTACGAATACTGTTAGTTCAGCTCTTCATGACTTAATCTACCCACAAATAATTTGCCTAGGTGTTTGCTAAAAACAATATAAAACTTCTAAGTAGTGGCACAGCAAATGAATACAATGCACCATCAGCATGCATTCCACTGGGTACCGTTACCAAAGCTGCACCAAAACTAGCACCTAACTCTGAATTATGGAATGTCTATGGCTCTTTTTGTCTCTTGGCATTGTAAGAAATACTTATTTTAAAACATAAAATACATCTGACATTTTTTCCCCACTGTGCCAAGCAGTGAGGATCTTGGGTTTTTAAAGAATATTCAATGTTAGTATTTTTAAAAATTTCACTTCAGCTTTGCCAGCAGATCTATGAAAAACCCCACTCCACCCACACACCTACTTTTCTTTCAACCTCTTTTCTTTCCTCAGACAGCACTGAAGGCATTGCTGCTTTTAATTAAGAACACTGTGTTTTCAGATGCATGTTTGCACTTGTGGCATCTGCAAAATTTTTACCACAAAAATATTTTACATTTCTCTTTTGACTTACAGGAATGGAAAGAGAATCTGTTGAATCACTGCTATTGCTTCTTTCACGGCACAGACCACTGACTACACACCATGAGAGACTTTCATCAAACGTCAACGAAATGCTGTCTGACTTGTGTCGCTTTCTTCTGTCACTGTGCAGATCATCTGAAGAATTTTCTTCTGGGCATAGTCAAGAATTTTTTTATTACTCAAAAGCATCTATGCAATGTGCAGTTTTCAATATTCTCAACAGAATCTTAAAATATAATTTACTATAAAGAAATATAATAATTTCAGTACTTTTTTATGGGGCAAAAAGCCACTAAGACTTATTTAAAAAGACACAGTAACACTTATACCCATATAGTGTGAAATGTTTCTGAAACCAGTATTTCAGGGGCTGGCTTTCCCCACTTGTCCCAACAGTAGAGCTTATGAATAGCAGTCTCCACATGAAAAACAACTGCAAATTCGAAAGAATTTTTACTCCACACATGACATGTTAAACCCTTCCTAGTTTTAAGAAATACAGGTAGAATCTCACTTGTCCTCACTCCCTCTACAGGCAACAGACAGAAAGGCACTTTCAGAGGGCTTCTGAGTCCACCCCAGAATTCGTAGGGAGATAGAGCAATTAGTTCCCCGGTCACATGCATACAGAACACCTTGTGCTAAGCAAGGTAAGTTCAGGTTCAAGTTTCAGACACCTCAACATATTTGTCAGTGAACTGTTGCAATATATGTAATTGTATTTACTCAAGAAGATTTTTGTAAAAAACTATTAGAACTTTCATTGCACCCTAGCAAGAAAATCTTCAAGACATACTATGCCAAAGCTGAACTCTGAAAGCATTGCTTTAAGCTCAGCTTACTAAGCATGCTTGGTTTGAAGCAAAAAGACAATGTTTCGTAAATGCATTGTGTTTTGGAACAACCACCTACAGCAGCATAAGGACTAAGGGCAGAGCATTTTAGGGGTAAGTAAGTCAAAATTCAGCTCCATTGACTTCTAGAGCATCTAGTAAAAAACAGTTTTATATAAAAACATGTTGTAAATTCAGAATGTCAGTGCAGCGGAGTGAAAACCTCCCAAGATGCCAACAACTTTTGGTTCAACAGGCCTTGGTACGAGCCTGCTGCCTCCCCACAGGTGCCTTTTGCACCCACCCTCTGCTGCCCATCTTCTCCCTTGCCTTGCAAATCACACTGGGACAATCCACAAGTCTTCAAGTCTTGAATCTTTCATTGTAAAAAAAAAAAAATAATAAAAAAGGAGAACAAAACACTTGTACATACTTTGAGACTTCTCTTACTTTCCCTTGGTGCTTCTTGGCTCAGCCCCTTTCTTTTCTTTTTTCCGCCCTGAGAGCCCCACCAAACTTGGTGCCCCCAGGCACACAGGCTGCTCCTGTCCATCGTTGTCCTCATTTAGTTGTCATGGCTCCATGCTGTACTGATACTGATCACCACAAGGTCTCTATACACTATTTAGTGGCTCCAAAGGAGCCGCTACCATCCCAATTTAACAAGAATAGTAGTTTAAAGGGAAGATTTCCTACAAATTAGAAAAAAAGTGTATATAAAAACACTATATTAAAAGAACTCTTAAGGTTGTAACAAACTAATAAATGGATGCAAACCCAAGAGTTAATAATCAAACCTACAATAAGTAAGCACAACACAGGACCTTATGTGCTCTGTGTTATGCCTAAATATTACAGGTTGTGATGTTTAACTGAGACTTTCCATCCTTTCATCAGTTTTAGTTACAACATTAAAGTGTTCTTTTAATTTAGTGCAAACCGCTCAGAAACGCAGCACTGGTTTGGGACTGACTTAATGTAACAAGGGCCAATGAGGGACACAAAAAATACTACTTGAAAGCTGAGGAGCTGAAAAATGCTCCTGAGCAAGTGAAGAAAAGGAACAGTGCAGTGACAGGAGGTTATCACTGCCCAGGTAATTACAACCACCAAGTCATGAGGCAAGACAGTAAGTGATGGAACAAACTAATACAAGAAATTCCACAGAATAGTATTTTTGTAGAACTGTAGAGAATGCTTCCAATGAGAAACTTACTCAGGCTTATGCTCACCAGATTGTTATTGCTACTTATCAGAAGAAACATTTTGTATTTTGAAAATGTATCTGCCAGTGATTATTGAATAACCACAGGAAAGACAAAGGGGAGGCAAATATGATGCTTAGGTCACCAGATGTTTTAACAAGTGCTTAATGAATGATTAGGTACCTGAATATATCCAAAACCATCCTGTGCTACTACCATACCTTTGATGCCTCCAATGAAAACTGGCTTTAGTGAACCAACAAAATGTCAAATTTTGCGGCTGTCTACATAGGTAATTGAAATGAACTTGATGTTATCAGTCGATTACAAATAGAAGTGTTCTCATCATGAAGATGACACAACTGATAAAGTCCTGCCCACGTGAAGAAGTTTAACAGAGCTGTGGAGCAAGTTATTCCATCACCTTACTAACAATTCTAGAGAGCCAAACTGTAATGTGACACTGCAGCAATGCAAGGAATTGTGTTTTTCTTTCAGACTGAACGCTTTCTTTTAGATAAGTAGAAAAACATGACTAGTATTTGTCAGCAACTTTCAAGTCAGCAAGACAAGAGAATGTAGCTTTTCCCCCTAAGTGGCCATGCTACTGAAAGCTCTGCATCATAAATCTGCAGATACCAGATTCACTGTGTGTCCTCCTCCCAGAAGATGTAGTTGGTCGGGAAGTCATGTTTGATGAAGTCTGCTTCTCATCCAACTCTTCCACTGACTCCTGATAATAGAAATACTGAGTAAGACTGAGCACGAATATGAGGTAAAGTGCTAGAATCAACTTACTACACAAAACCATTAACACTACCATGCAAAACTGAACAGAATGTACAACTCAGAAAATTTATTCAAATAAAATAAAAATAGCACCTTAATAACATTTTCTTCTTCAAGCTGAGATGTGGCATCATCCTCAGGCGTGTCAACAGGGGTAGAGTCTGAAACCAAACCAAAATAAAACCCGTAATACAATAAAGCAAAAAAAGTTAATTTCAGGCTCAAAAAGTAAATTCTAAGTAAAACCTAAAATCCAGACATTTTGCAACAATGGAAAAAAACACAACACTCCTTTGTTGTTCAGGTGTGTACAGCACCTTCCCTGTAACATTATGGAAGTGGAAATGTGGGGAGAAAGAAGAAACGCCAACTGAAAGCACCTCAGAATTCTATGATAAATGGCTTCAAATGAAGTCTGTGCATAAATGGTGATTCTGCAGATATGAAAGAATATAGGCATGAAATGTAATTACTTTCTCCTCTCCAAAGTACTTTTTAGTACTTATCATCTTATGGGAACCCTGAATTAAAAAGACGTGCAACAGAAGAAAAGTTAGCTGCTGTTAATGATATATGCTTACTAACAGACAGATCCTGAATTAATAAAGAATCTTTCATGAAAAAACAATTGAAAGATAAATTTGAGTTTGCAAGCTTAACAATGGCGATGACAAAGAGAGCAAGTTTCCCATCTTCAGCAGCTGAACATTTGCCTTTAGGAAAAATTAGAAACAAAGGGTGTCTTTATACAGATTTAGAAGCCAATTTACAAAATGGCTTCCATTGTTTAACTTCTGTTTCATACCCCACACTAGGCAAAAATTACAGCTATACTGAACATTTTTATACTGCAGGACTGCGTATAACAATTCTCCATTCAAGGAGTGGCTATCGACAGCATCACCACAAAGCTACTTTTTAAAAGAATACAGCCTGTTTAAAACAGGGCTCAGTATAACTAAGAATGACCAGTTCCAAATGTTCTTCACATTCAGTTTCAAAAATTAAAATAGAACTCTAACATTTAAAAAAAACAAAAAACGGGAGCCTTTGCCCTGATTTCATTGCTGGTGTAAGTTTAAGAAGTTAATTTTTCATATTAAAACTTTATATGTTGTTGAGGGCTTTATCAGTAACAAATACAAGTAAACGACTTGAGTTTGTAATTTAGTAGCCTTTTTGTTCAGCTCTGTGTTTTTTCTAGATCTAGTTCTAGTTCTAGTCAATAAAGTGACCCAAATGCTCTGCTCGGAATTTTTTCTCCTCTTGAAGAGGCAAGTGTTTGCTTTGATTCACTGTTTGTGATTGCTCTGACTACAGTCAGCAAAGCCAAATAGCTAACATTGGAGAGCTTGCTATTATCTGATCACTAGCTGCAAGATACATTATGTACATTATATTCTCCCTACTGAAACAAATCAACTTCCTAAACTAGCTTACCTTGTTGATTGATTGCTATCAGATTTCTGGAAATCATTGAATATAGTCTCCTTAAACAGGGATAAAGAAAGAGATGATACAAGTTAGCTACATGTAACCATAAAGGAGAGCTTACCACCTCTGAAGATTCGAAGAGTTTAAAAACGGACATAAGCATTATGCTCTTCATCATTTCCCAACCAGACTCTCAGAAAAGAATCCCATTTTACCTGTGTTCTTTTACTGAAAAGCTTGCTACTCCAAATAAATCCCCCAGGAGATCATTTGCACAGTGTACAATATGCTGTTGTTTTTCATCATATAATTGCTTAGACATAATATATTGTCCAATATAGAATATTACCTGAAAAAAAGATTTAATACAGTTGTTAAATACTCAGGTTGTTGCTTCAAGTGTAAAAAACAAAGCTTATTAAATACATTGAAATTTGCTCTTCAAACTCTGCCTAAAACTCTGAACTGACAGATTTTCATCTGTCATTCCAAAAGAACACTGCTACTCTACTGATCACCAGAAACTTTTGTTCAGATTTTTGAGAAACTTGCTAAATATCCAGTTATAAGTCAGCAGGAGAATAAACACAGTGTCTTATCTCAATTTCTAGACAAGCTATGAAGAACACTGGCCCTCCCCCCTCCATTTACCCAACCCAAAACAATCTAACAGTACTCACTGTAGTCTACCTTTAGTGATTAAAAGTTCTCACCTCCTTCATAGTAAAAGTATCCTTTTCAGCACCAGCTAACTTTAACAGTTTCAACAGCAGTGGCTTTGGTTTAACCTGTGTGTGGAAAGAGAAAAACAGTATGCACTAAGTATTCACCAAAAAACCATTATTTATACAGGTTGTCTTCCTCCTTCTGTATTAATCTGATATGCAAACATACAACAGCATTAAAACCTATCTTCACTCAACTTATTCACTTTGCAAAGTTCAAACTTAAAAGCAAATAATATGAACCAAACCATATTAAACTTCTCACACACTGTATATCTTAGCTCAAACCCCAGTCTTTTGTTGTCCCCTGGTTTCAGCTGGGATAGTTCATTTTCTTCCGAGTAGCTGGTACAGTGCTGTGTTTTTGATTTAGCAGGAGAATAATGTTCAGAACACACTGATGTTTTTGTTGTTGCTCAGCAGCTGCACTAAGTCAAGGACTTTTCAGTGTCCCACACTCTGCCAGTGAGGAGGTGCACAACAAGCAATGAGGGAACATGGCCAGCACAGCTGACCCCAACTGGCCAAAGGGATATTCCACACCACAGAATGTCAGGCCTAGTGTTATGAACAGGGGAGTTGGCCAGAAGGTGCTGACTGATGCCTGGTGACAGGCTGGGCATCCATCAGCACATGATGAGCAATTGCATTGTGCAACACTTGTCTTCCTTGGATTTAACTCCCTTTTCTTTACTATTACTCTTATACTTTACTTCAGTTATTAAACCCACAGGTTTTGCCTATTTTTCTGATTCCCCCATCCCACCACGGAGTTGGGGGGCAGGGAACAAAGCGTGCTACTTAGTTGGCAGCTGGGGTTAAACCTCAACACACTGGTAAATACAAATTCCTAAACTGGAGCTACAGGACTTGTTTATTAGTTCCAAGGCCAGGGCTAGGTCCTGGGGAGTTCAGCTTCACTCCTTTAACCATGACCATGACTCCCAAAGGGAGCCAGGCCCAGAGTGCAAGTGATAAAGCAAAACACTGGTCCACATCTTTCTTAGTCTCCTTCTGTGGCAGTTTCTGGGGTTTTGGTTTTGCATTTGCCAGCTGGGCTGCTTTACCTCTGAAGACTTTTCTTAGCTAGGACAAGCACGCCCTGTCCCTTCCACCATACTTCACTCACTCCTACCTCTGCAACGGCCTCCCACCCACTCACTGTGCCAGCAGTTTAATCTGCAGTCAGTCTATGACAATTTCCAAGGCAGAGGCAGAGGAAAAGTTAAACAAGAAAAATCACTTCCCCCATAGATACAAACTGCACTGTCCCACACAGCTGTGCCAGCACCAGCGCAGCAGACAAGAACAAGCTGCAGGGGGTGCCACAACAGAAACGCCTGTGGAGTCACTGATGCTCCCAGCGCAGCATATTCTAGTGTCACCTCTTTAATAATTGTGTAACCATTTTAAACCAGGCTAATGTTTAGCTATCCTGATATATTGCATAAAATAAAATGCTAAAAAAAACCCACAGAAAGTACAAAAAAACCCCAAACCAAAACAGGGAAGTGTGAATAAAATATCATGAGACAAGGAATAAATGTTTGAGGGAAGGGTGAAGGAAGGGAACTCCCCCACATTCTATTCCAAAGATCTGCTAAAACCAATGTTAAGTTTTAGTGAGATAACAAGATATTAATTGTAAGAATTACACATCATGAAAAAACTAACTAAGCTCCTGGACAACATTAGCTGTCCATTCACTCCCTCCTAAGAACTGAATTATGTAGAAAATGTGGCATATATATTAGAGTTTCATAAAGGAAGCAAGCAATAATTTATTCAAGTACTACTGACAGCTAAGCATAGCAAGGCACAGTTTCAGAACCCTGAATCCACAACGAAGCCCAGTTTCACTCCCCAGCCTTCTCCTCCCGACTCCTACAAGTAGGAAGTTCTGCAGCCTTGCACATCTGACAGCAGACAGTAATATCACAATATGATGATGTAAAAAAAAAGGAAGACACAAATGAAAAAAAATCAATTTTGAACAGTCTGCTGTTCTGCAGCTTCACTTTTTTAAGTTTTTCTGAAGTCAAGTCCACACTTTAAGCTTTGCCCTTCTACACAAGATAATCCAGTTCAATTATCATTGTACATATGCAGTTTTTAAACTCGCATTTCGGGTGTAAAAGGCTTCCACCCTCAGGAAAACTACGGACAAAACAGTAGAACTATCACTGTATCATGGAAAGCCTGGAAATGCAAAGCCATAAATAAACTCTTTTTACAACCTTCTTACGAATCTCAATAGAGGAGAAAGTCGAAAATCATCAGACTATTTAATCAACAGTATGTTTTGTACGATGGAGATTTCCCACAGCTCTTCAGTTATCATCTGTCAAAAATTTCCACCCATACTCACCACGGTCAAATCGGATCACAGGATCCTTTTTATTAAAAGAAAGCAAAAAAACATCAAACGTCTCCAGGAAACAGTCTAGACCTATACCATCACCCTGTACTCTCAATTACGATTAAGATTTGTTTACTACAGAACCAAAGAGAGACCACCTTTACTCGCTGGACTTCCTGGCTTTTCTCCAACCATCGCTCCCTAAGCACAGTGATTCTTCTGAATAAGCCGCTAAGAACTCTGCAAAAAGCATGCAAAAAAATCGCGCCCAATAGAGCTACTCACCAGCGCCTCTTGCTCCGAAGCGGGGACAGAGGAGGCATCCGTAAGGGAGGACATCTTGGTATTGCACATTTGCCTGCAGTTAAGGGAGAAAAACCTCAGAACGCGGCACTCGGCGACACAGCCCGGGCGGGCGGCAGCCGCCACGCCGGCGGGGCCCACTCACCTCGGCGCCTCGTCCAGCCCACACGCTGGACTCGGTGTCTGGGCCGATCCGGCCGGGCCGGGCCTTATATAGCGCTGCCAGGAGGGCAAGTCAGGGCTTAGCTCCGCGCGGCCCGGCCCGACATGCCCGAGCATGACCCGCAGCGCCGCCGCCGAGCCACCGCGGGGGGCAGGCGGGCGGGCCCGGCCCGCCGTGACTCACCGCGCCCGCCGAACGCGGCGGGCTCAGGCGGCGCGGAGCGACGGCTCCGGGGAGGAACAGCGGCTTCCCCGCGGCCCCCGCCCGCTCGCCCGGCCTCGTTGCCCCAGCGGCAGCCCCTCCCCCAGCACCGAAGGCCGCAGAGCGACAAGCGAGACCCCCGGCGCTACTCGGCCCCCGGGCGAGCCGCGATCGATCCCCACGCACCGCCTGCCACGCCCGCTCCGCTCCCGGCCCGCGGCGGGCAGAGCGCCGGGACCGGCGGGGCCCTGCCCGGGCCTCTACCGCGGGCCCGCCGCGCCGCGCGCACCGCCCGCACCGCCCGCCGCCATCTTGGTGCCCGCAGCGCCCCCTGGCGCGCTCAGCGCCGAGCCGCTGTGGGAACTGGCCTGAGGGAAAGGCTCCCCCCGGCAGCCCGGCCGGGGCGGGAGTGCCCGGACACGGGAATAGCCCCACACAGGGGTGCCCGGACACGGGAATAGCCCCACACGGGGGTGCTCGACACGGCAGTGCCCGGACACGGGAATAGCCCCACACAGGGGTGCCCGACACGGGGGTGCCCGGACACGGGAATAGCCCCACACAGGGGTGCCCGACACGGGAGTGCCCGGACACGGGAATAGCCCCACACAGGGGTGCCCCACACGGGAATAGCCCCACACGGGGGTGCCCCACACACGAGAATGCCCGAATACGGGAACATCCCGACACGGGAGTGCCCGGACACGGGAATATCCCGACACAGGAGTGCCCAGACACTGGAGTGCAGGGGCTGCCGGGCCGCCCGCCGCATCCCTAACAGCGCCTCTGCGGACCAGTTCTTTTTCCAGCGGTCGCTCATGCCTTCTAAGTTGATTTTTTTTTTCAGAGATATTTAAGAGATGGAACTAAGAGAAAACTCTGCATCCAAAACCTGGAGGTTGTCTATGTTCTTATCATCTCCCATTCTATAATTTTCTGTACCTTTTAAATGTAGGGTGTTTGAAGTATGTTACTTTCACACGTAGTTATTGGTTGCTACACTTCAGCTCGAACTGTTTAGTTTTTAGTCTGACTGCCTTTTCTAATTCTCAGGCTTTTTCTTTGCTCATGGTGACATTTTGAAATTATTTTTGAATGATGAAAAGCTTTGTCAGAGAACATGAGCGCAAGAGACAGTGTCTAAAGATAGGCTAGAGCAGAGGGAGTGTAATGCTACTTTTCCATGACAACTAACTTGTCCAAACAAGCAGTGGATAACTGCCTGGACTTGTCTGTTGGCCAAATACAGCTTCTCAGCAACCATGGCACCCTGTAAAAATTCCAGCAACGGTTTCAATCTAGATATTTGTGTGATGATGGATTTTCAAGATGACCTTGTTATCCCTCTAGAGCGTAAAGCTCAAAGTCTAGCGAGGGACAACCAAGAAGCTGCCAGAATTTTGCAAAGTCTGCTCACCTCCTTTTAGTGCTGGGATTTCAAGGCAAACAGAAATCTCTTTCAAGTGGAGTCAAGAATGTCCTGCAGCAGACAAAGTCAGATAGCTGCTCATTTCTACCCAGCACCCCAATTCATAAGTTCCTTAGCTAGCTAATTTCATTGTTAGGAGAAAACTCCATCTACACAAAAATGCAAGAGGATGGAAGTGAATGACTACTAAACAGCTCTACTATTGATGCTCATGCATCATTTGTGTCCTCATGCAGATGACACAAAAACTATTTAATTCCAGTGCAAAATGTATTTTACTGAACTGAAACCAAACCAAACAAAACTGTTTATGTAGTTCTTCCCAAGCTATCACATTATTGATCCTCATCTTAAGCACAATATCATTTTCTTATGGCTGTGTGGAAATTAAAGAGCTTTTTAAAATTAGCAATAAATTTTCTGCCATCCAAGACTTGCCAAACTCATAACTATGACTTTCTTTTTCCATTTCTCTACCAATAAGCATCTTGTGACCAATGACTTTGAGACTGAGATTATTTAAATAATTGATTTAAATTACCAATTCATTAACTGGTAAGGATAAAAAAACCCCAACAGTTTCTGTCTAGAATTTTTATCAGTCTTCAAGGACTATCTTATCTCTTTTCTCCAACAGACTAATCTTAAGGGAGACTGCAAGTAGGTAAAATATGCTGTCTGTGCTATCTTAGGGAAAGAGGGGGATATTTTCTGATATGCAGTGCTGCAATCCTTGTTTGTCAGTAATACAGTTGGTGTTGCTATGTCATCAACATACATAATTATTTTCTTGTGCTTGATAATTCAGGACAAGTATAATTAAAAAGTTTACTTGAAAGCTGAATAATAAACTTGTACAGTTATGAGAGCTGACTTCTCCACTATTTGAGGTTTGTAAAAAGAAAAGGAGATGTCCCCACACCTATGTATTTTACTTATAATGCTATAGGAAATATCTGTAGCATTATAAGTAAATAGATTCAGATTCTAGCTGTAGACATTTCACTGTTTAATGCTTACAAGCTAAATTATGTCCTGAGATGATCTGGTCTACCTATAGGCACATGTGCCAGAGGAAAGGCAGGACCCTGTGTTGCAGGAGTGCCCAACTCAAGTGAATGAATGGACCATTAAAATACTTCAATTTCTGATTTTTGTTCCTCACTGTAATTTTTTCCCCCCAACATGTCCTACTTATCCTTTCCTGGCAGCTGCCTCTTCAGCATGCAGCACAATATGGTCCTTGCCAGATGCTGATCAGAGGCGTAGATGGCCTGGGTTTGTCAGGTCTCATCTCCAAGCCATTTGCTCTTAATCAGATAGAATAATGTCATACTATCTATGAATTCCTCCCAGACAAAAGAAATAAATTCAAAGCAGCTCTCCAGGGCTTTGCACTGTGCTGATGCATCCTTTCTGAAGCCTTAGGCTGCACCTCTATTACTGTGACATAAAGGGGATCCATTGTGTGCTGCAGATTGTCAGGCACCTCTAGGAAAAATGACAAAGGAAGAAAGATGCTGAAATGCCCCCATGCAGCTGGGGCATGTGCTCCCTAATGTGGCTTTCTGCCAGGGCTGCCTGCTGCAGCTGTGACCCCATGTGCCAGACAGTGGGTCGGCACAATTCTGTACAAATATAGGAGAAGGAGTTTTGTTGTTTTCTTGACACTCCTGTTTGTGTACGAAAAAGCATAGTGATAAGAAATCCTCAAGCCAGTAATAGCATATGTGATTCAGGGAAATTATATTTCACAATATAACACCTATCCCAAAGGAGAGGTATGTCAGCACCTCCACCAGGAATTCTTACTAGAAATGACAGTCAGGTTTTACTAAGTGAAAAGCAGATGCAGCCTTCCTGGGAGCAAGTTTGAACAGACAGGCAGGAGTCAAGAGTATGGCTCATAGCAGCAGTGGGAACCTAAATACCACATGCAATGCTACTGCAGCAGTTTAACAAGGAACACTAAACTCACCTTGCTGTCCAGCTCGTATTTTCCTGGTGTGCAGGAGCCACATTTGAGCTTCCCAGGGCTGCACTGCCCTTCCCAACTACCCCAGTTACTCTGCAGGCTGGGTGGCACAGCAGGCACTGTACAGCTTCACCTGGGTGCACACTCTGGGCTGTGGTGTCTTATCACAGAATATTCTGATTTGGAAGGGAACCCAAAAGGATCATCAAAGTCAAACTCCTGGCCCTGCACAGGACACCTCCGAGAATCACACCATGTGCCAATTTCCTACATTTCCATAACTTCAGATGTTTATTTTGAAAAACGTAAAATTACGTCAGGTGTATTGGAAAGAGGGTCTCAAAAAATATTTTCCTAGCAGTTGTTTGTGAGCTCTTACCTCCCTCCCACAGGCACTTAGTTCAGGTGTGTCTGCTCTTGAGCACATTAACTACAGCTACTTCAAAACCACCTGGAGGTGGAATAATCCCACATCAGAAAAGAGCAGTTCTTCTGCTTTTGTTTAATTGGTATATTTATTCCTTCATCTATCTGGGAGACATTGGTAATCTGTCTGCCCAAATCTGATTCCTATTTAGTAGCAGTGCAGTTAGCCACAAGCACAATTAAACAAAATAATAGTGTATGCCTTCTGAAGGGAAGCCAACTGGCAAAAATAGAAACCAAGTATTTTGCATTTCTGCTCAATATCTAACACAGACTGAACGGTGTGTTTTCCCCCTTCTAGTTTTCTGCTTAGTCCTCACTTTTGAAAGACGCTCATGGAACAATTCTAAAGAAGTAAAAGGGAGAAATCTCAGCAAAAGACTCCTCTTACTGTCAAATAGTTTTTGTTAGACACATCACAGAGAAGAAACATGCTTTTCTTCTTAAGCAGGGGTGACATATGTGATTAGGTTATGACCATATCCTGCTTTACTAAACTGTGAAAATTAAACAATCTGGTGATCTTTCCTTTCCTAGAAATACTTGATTGTATGAAATTAGATCAGAAAATCCCAAGTATAACCATGCTCATCTGACTTATTTAATCAAACTAGGATGATACCAATTCAGTTTAGAATTGTTCTTTTAATTCAGTGCTCATTTTTCATTCAAATGTGCTGTTCAGTCCTGCACAAAAAACCATTTCTGTTTAAGGGAGTGGCCCAGAAAGGTGCGTGGGGTGTGCACAGGCTAAGAGGACTCATGAGAAACACTGAGGTATCTTTCAGTCTGAAACTGAAATGTATTCAGGGATAATCTAGCTCTAGGAGAAGCTGAGAGCAAACACAGCATGCAATCCAAATCCAGTCTGTTTGGAATGCTATGCATGGAGACAATTACAACTGATGATGAGGTCAGGCCTGAAGTACTATTCAAGTCAGGCTGCCCTCTAGTTAAGAGGAAGAAAAGACAAAAAAATTATTTTAAGTGTCTGGCTGTTACTTGAACTGCTTGTTTCTAACAACAAAACCCAGAAGGGATTTTATTATGCAACCAGCTCCTTAACTCAGACCCATTCTATGTACCTGATCATTTCTCTCCCAGAATTGTCCCAGTCTTGCTGACCCAGTTGCCCACATCTCCTCTGCATGCTCCATACTTGCTTTCTAGCTGCCTGTTATACAAAGAATATATGCTTTGCTTTGGATCACAGGATCTGCAACGTCCTTCCTTGCAGACCTTCTTGTGGTCCACTCCACAATTTAATGTTTGGTTGATGCAGTCTTACTGACGGGTGTATGATTTCACTTGACACAGGATGAACCATCCATTCCTGAAAAAAGCCTCAGCCCTCTTCCTTTCCTAAACATATGATTTACTGATGAATTACAAAGTCACCTTTCTGCTGGCTCTCTATGTTTGAGAGCACAGCTTCTTCAATACAACTTTCGGCATACAGTTGTAGTAGCACATGCAGTTAAACAACAGTGCAACAAACAAGTAATTTGGAGCATTTATTAGAGGCATTAGTGTCTGATGTAGCCTTGACCTGAAACCCTCAAGCCTATTTTGAGTAGTTTCCCTCCAAGAGTTTGTTGCCATCACAAACAGGGCTGTTATCAACCTTGGATGTATATTCTGAAGCCCACTTTGGAAGCATATTTGCTGCAGAGTTTCCTTGAGATTAAATGTCCCCCCAAATGAGGCATAGATCCATATATCGCCTGAAATAAACTGATTTGTCTTCCTAAGTCATCCTTCTGAAAAACCACATTGCTTACCCAGTCTGTCTTTTTTCTTTTGCCCGTGTGCCCTCTCTTGGTTCAGGTGGATCCTGATCACAAGCCACCTCAGCACCCAGGAGCTGGTATGCAATAACTTGTTGCCAAGGGAGTACAGTGCCCAGTTGCCTGCCTGTGAGTTAGTACCTGTTTAAACACAAACATGAAACAACGGCATGTAAGTAAGGAGCACATTCATGACACTGAAACTAAAACAGTTGTCTCTGTGGAGCAAGGGAATAGCAACCTCAGCACAGCACTCAGGAGAGAGGTGGTGTAGAACTGGGTGTTCCTGGGAGGAGTTTTGTGACCCACAGAGATGCAGCACAGCTCCACTGCAACAGCAATGATGGTTTACCTGCTTGTTCTGAGCGGATTCCAAGGCCCTGGAAAACAACAGTCACAGAAATCAAGGGAAAACGTCATGTTTTCACCCTGGGTCAAAGAAAAGGCTCTCACACAGGTTTTACATTCTCACATATGCAGTAAGAAACACTAAGGAAGTGGAACTTTGGCATCCTGCAGTTCAGGTGCCAGACACTAGTTGGGATGACCAGCACTGTCTTGAGCTACTTTTAAACATTCATGTCTGATTTTCTCCACTTTGCCTCCAACAGTGTTTTCCTCCTGGTACTTGTATATTCCTGTATCCCTCCCTCCTCCATGTCATTTCTGCTTTTCAGATTTTGTTAGTATTTCCACAGTATATTATATATATATATATACATATACATACATACACATACATATGTGCATATATATATATACAATATATATACACACACATACACGCTCTAGAGATATAAAAAGTAGTTTCATACAAAGAGCTCACAAACTATTCTGCAATTACTCTTATGTGTCCTGATTTATGGTAGTTATATGTGAAAATGTTTGTAGAATTGGATCAACAAAGAAGCATATAGCAAGACGGTTTGCTCCTTTTTTAAAAGTGTTTTAATATCCATGTAT
>JAOTQP010000870.1:33830387-33852690 GCA_026413545.1 Cichladusa arquata | reverse complement strand
CCCGCCGCCGCCCGCCCCGCCGCGACACGTGGGCTCGCGCCTTCCGGTGCGCCGCCCGCCCCGAGCGGCTCCGCCCGGCGGCGCGGAGCGACGGGGGCACGGCCTGGGTGTGTTTGTATGTGTGTGTTTGTATGTGTTTGTATGTCTGTGTGTGTTTGTACGTGTGTGTTTGTATGTGTTTGTATGTCTACGTGTGTGTGCGTGCCTCCTGCCCCACAGCCCCGGCGCGCAGAATCGCACCTCGGCGTTCCTCTCTCCACAGCTGGACTGGGCATTTCCGCCAACACAAACACGACCCCGTACGTACAGATGGACAGCACAAAGTACGTTCTTTGTCAGGTGGCAAGAGACACCGACTCGGGTGAAGGAGCCAAAGTCCTTGCCTGCCTGCACTACGTGTCCTCTTCACTCCATCTCGTTAAGGGAAAGGCAGCTAAACGTGTGTATACACATGTAAATGAGAGCAGAACAAGCTTTCAAAATAAACTACAAAATCTCAAGCGGGGGGATTTCAATGTATGATCAATTTTTCTCTGGTTCAGGATTTCATCAGCATTTTAGCAACTCTTTCACGTACAGGAGAACAGCACAAGCCATGGAACAAGGCTTCCTTCGCTTCTGAAGGGCTGGAAGTAACCCCTCACTTTTGCTTTTTTGGTTTTCCTTTCCTTCAGTGTGTCTGTTTTCTTCTCCCCTATTTCCTCCATACACCTTCCCCCTGTATCCATGCACATTTCACTGCTAGGTAATATTTCCAGTCTACAGGAAGCTCTTTTTGGCATGTAGCAAATAGATTAAGGAAGTTCATACAATCACCAAATTCATATAATGACATTTTGTATTAGAATGAACAAACATTTTCTCTTTTTCAAGCACTTTTATTAGGAAAAAAAATGGAAAAGGTTGTATAACAAATATCTCTGAAGTTGGTCATAGTTTTTCAAGTTTAAGTTGAAATCTGAAGGTTGGGGTTTTTTACCCCACAGAAAGAGAACACTTTGTCCAAGTAATGATGCTGTTGGTGTCTTTTGTTTTGTTAATAACCAGAATGTCCATGCTCAGAAGTTTTTGCAAGTATCTACATGAAAACTTATGACTGAATTTCATATCCCAAAGGATCAAGATCCTGGTCCAGAAGTATCAGAGAAGATTCCCTCAGCTTCTGTAGAAGCTTTCGGAGTTCTTCTTTTGAAAATACCTAAGAATAAATAATAAAAAAACAAACATCATAAAGTTATATTTATTTGCAATGAATAGAACTGATACAGAGAAGTAAGTGGTGGTTAATTAAGTTACTATTTTTCTATTTGATTATTTATTTCTATTTAAGATAGTGTGATCATCAGGTATTTCAGAAGGACATTTAGTAAGATACAGGAGATTAGTAGCAGCATCCGAAACTTGTAGGTAGGCTCAAGATAGCTCTGTCTGATTTTGGGGTTGTTTTTCAGGCTTTTAGAGGCAAAGATGGTCATGGGTAAACCAAATGCTCTAAACCAAAACCTGCTTATATCATGTTTGAAATGTAATGGAAATAAAGAAACCGATTACAATTCTACAGCTGAATTAGAGTCATAGAATCATCCAGGCTGGTAAAGATATTTAAGATCATGAAGTTAAAATTCAATTGCCCCCATCCAAAAACTAGTAACTGCAGTATTCCAAACTGGTTGTCAGAACACTGGTCATTATCCTCAATGTTTCAAAGTTAACTCTTGGACTTTCCTTAAGTCAAAGCACAAGGAAACCTTTTACAACTGCAGTGAATGGGAAACAGTAAAGAAACTTAAGATCTTCAGGAACATATGGTATCTCCCTCTCTATATAGAAGCTGTTTGCACAGCCAGCCCACAGAGCTTTTAAGGCAAGGCAGGCTGCTTGCAGCCCTGCCTAGCTCACCGTGTAGAGCTTGTGGCGCTCCGAGGCGACCATGTCAGCGAGGCGCAGGCACTCCTGGTGCTGCCCCGTGCTGTGCAGCACCGTGTGCAGCAAAAAGCACATCATGGGCAGACACAGCTTGCGCAGCAGGATCATCTGGTGGCTTCGCTCAGGGTCGTCCTCGGCATCCTTACCAGAGCAAAACAACGGATTAGTGTTATGACAATCTACCTGTAACAGGCAGCTCAGCAGAACCACGCCATTAGTACTGTCAGAGGCAGAAAAATGGCCTAAGCAGCCTGGAGTGGACTGTCAGGTATGATCTACACGGTAACTAACAGGAGCAAGCTCTAAATGCAAGGCCAGAGCCAATTAAACAGGAACACATGAAACTAAACGGCACAAAGGTGCAACTACACATGATCTGTGCTTCGTGGTCTGCATCAGGACATAAAAATAAAAATTCATTTTACCTCTCTGACATCAACCATCCATCCTCCATCAACAAACAGCAACACATTGTACATTTTCTCCTTAACATCAGCTGTAAGAGTATCCAAGATGCCTTTCCAAATGCCATAATCCATCTGGCAAAGAAACAGAAAATAAACTACTGCAGAACAGGATAATTTCCAAGGCTATTTTAAAACAGACTGCAACAGGCAGTGCAGCTCCAATTCAAATCAGAATCTTCAGCCAGTGGCTAAAACTTAAAAGCCTGCTGCTAAAAGCTATTTCCATCCTTGCTTTATGTCCTGTCCAAAGAGTCAGACAGGTTGTTCAGAAGCAAAGCCAAGATAATTTTAAACAATCTATTCTTCTATGCTTATAAAATAAATGTTTATATTAACTGAATATGGTATATTTTTACTGGCCAGACCTCCAAAAACAACTTCAGTCAAAACAAAACTGCAGCATCTTTTAGAAAACAAAAGGTGATAATAGAGTTAATGGCAAAATCAAATGTTCATATTTATTAATAATACTGATAATCAACACATGATCTTACATTACAATATTACTACTACATTACAATATTTTATGTAAAGCTGAGTCATTAAAAAAACAATTTACTGTGCACTGGCCTGATTATTCCACTGTCTCATACTCTCTCAACATAAAAATAATTTATAATAGAGTCCTTAAATAATATGAAATAGCAGTCTTCTACTCTCTTTCATTAAACTAGACTGCCTCTAAAGCAAGAACATAAAAGTTTACAGTAAATAAGGTGGACTTCCACCTACCTCATACTTCTTTTCTTTATGTTCATGGGCCACTTTTTCAGTGAAGCTTGCTTGTGGTAACAAAGAAGGCTTCTGTGGAGCTGAGTTCATGTGTTTAAACCATTCATTAAAGGTTTCATGGGCTTCCTGGATTGCATTGGAAACAGTGTTTGGGTATTTTTGAGTCATCTAATAACCAGAATGTCATTACATGCACAGGTTTAATGCATCAAAGAATCAGAAGTTAAAACAAATGGACAAAGCTAAAGTTTCACCACCAAGGCAAAGCCATCAGTGTTTCTGAACAGTAACTTGGAATACTGCATATTTTAAACTCACCAAATATGCACGAATACATAAATGTTCCCGGATAGCATTGTCATCTTCAGCTGGCAGTGGAGTATCCATTCCCTGTTCTTCCCATTGGTTATATATTTCTGCTATAGAGTCTTGGGGAATCTTCACAAACACATCTTTTGCAGCTTCATGTTTCTTGGATGCTATGAGAATGTGAACTGGGTATCAGAGCTTTGCAATTTCCATACCTTATCTTCTTAAGCTGGCAAACCTACGCTTTTTAATAGACTAGATCCAAAATTATATCAAATGTAGTGCCAAGAGCCAATGAGAACAAAACCAACATTTAAAAATAATTCTACAGTATTTGTGAAGCTTAGTACCCAAGAACTTCCTCATGATTGCATTGCTTTGCTTAAGTGCTTCTGCCCTCTGTGCAGGATCGAATACGAGCCAGTCAATTACATCTATTTTCAGCTGATCCGCCTGTAAAAACCAACACAGAGATTCACCACCACTTCAAGCACACAGCTGATGTAACAAACATTAGATCTAGTCAAGGAAATACACAAGTTTGGAAAGCATTACAACATAGAAACAAGGATCACTTTAGTCAAAACACAGAAAATCTCTGCCATCTGGAATAATAAAAAAATTAACTTCTAAGTCTTCCCAAGCTGTTCAGAGCATCATCTCTCAACATTTTCTGTGGATTATGACGTGTTTTCCTTAATTTTTAACAGAATACACTGTAGCAACATGTTTTATGGAGCTTTTGCTATAATCTTCAGGTGCACCATCAGCCTGCAACCACAGTTTTCCAACTTTTGTGGATAAACTACCTTTTTGTCGTTGGGAGGTTAAACTTTGTAATGAACAGCAAAAACATTACCATAAATTTGAAAATGATCAGTTGCTTTCTAAACAGTACTTTGAATAGAGCCTATTAACATGACCTTGCTGTCCCTAAAGCACTGAGTTGGATCCAACCAATGCTCAATAGCAGTGACAAGGAAACTGTCAGCAAAAGCAGTGTCTGCTGTTGCTAGAAATGCCACTTCAGCATCTTAAAAGGTACATCTGAGATCCAAAGTATTAATCCTCATAAATCATAGAGGCTACAACAACATCCTACTCCCAGTTACAACATAGGGTGCTGCAGTCATTTCAAGGGCCTTATCTTGACTTAATGCTTGTATACAGGTAGGGCTGCTGATAAGCACACACCCAAAGAGCAAGGAGATTTGTGCCATACCCTCACTTGGTGATATAAACAGCACATTTCCCTCATAGGCTTTTTCAAGGCAATTTTCACCATTGTTGAAGGAAAAATATGGCTCATACATGTTCAAAAACTGGACTATCTGCTCTGCAAAGCACTCACCTCTGTTGTGCCTGTGTCCAGCACGTGGTCATGGTGGCTGAACTCCCCAGCATCCTTCTTGCGGATGTTTTCAACAACAGTTTTTGTTATGGTTGCAACGTCCAGACCTGGGTTAAAAAACAACTGTGTAAGAGCTATCATGAATTCAAAAGTGACACAAATTGAATTTCAGACTCCAGTTGTTGATCTTATTCCTTACTACTGGTAATTTTTATCAGATTGTTCACACACACATTGTCAGAATAAATTATAAGCTTTTGCACTACGTAGTTTATTGCAGATATTTTACAAGAACGAAATTTGATATAACAGAGAATATCAAGTATCAGAATAAGACAACTACTAAGTTTTTCAGTCTGTGCTGAAGACAGTGTATAGATATATCTGCTGAAATCACTGATTCCTACAATTCTGACAGCAAGACTGTGATTTGTCAGGAATGTACCAGGAAAAGCTCAGAATAGTTCTTTTACAGATGCTTAAGCAGGATGTTTTATTTTTGAAACCTTAGCTGAGTTTAAAAGAAAATGATTGAAAAATGACTGAAGAGAAGTTAAGATACTGAAAGCTGCAGGAGATCTGCTTCTTTGTGTATTCTGAGTGGCACAGAGGCATTGTCAAGCAATGGACAGTGTGCTGCTTCAGTGTAATTCCTTCTAGTTTCATGCACAGGCCTGGAAGGAAGTTTACAATTAATGCAAGCAACCCACCAAAGCTAAGCAAAAGCACTATAAACAGGACAAGAAATTTAAGATATTATAACCTTACTAAATCCACAACGAGATAGGTATTTTTATAATTAGTTCTCTGAAATAATATGATCATGTCAAGCTTCAGAACATACATTTGAGACAGGCAGCTGGCATTTACTTCCTGGTGTTTTTGGACATAACCCAGAAGCAGTGATATTTACTTTAAACAATTCCAGGTTAATGAAAGCACACCTATACACCTACTTGAAGAGGTGATTAGCAAATTGATTTTACTTAACTGAAAAACACAGAGACAGGGGAAGGAAAGAGTACCATCTTCATAGCTAGGTTTTGGAGCAAAAACTGCTGAAAGACATAATAACCCAGGATACAAAATGGTAATTGGACTATCAGGGTCTCTCACCTGCTTCTTTTGCCAATTCAAGGCAGTGGTGGCGTTGCTCGCTCTCAGTGACATCTTCAAGAAATAAAGCGTACTGAGCCACGGCCAGCTCTGGGGGCAGGTGGCTGACATAAAATGCTATTAAATCTGTGTGCTTCTCAGACACCAAACGCTGCACAGTATGAAGCAAACATACAGAATGAGAAAAAAAAGATATAAGAAGCAAATATATAGAAGATTTCCACTAATAAACAAATATATATAACAGATATGCATACTATATTCCTTAGTGTAAACACCTAAGTGTTTACACTTAAGTAAAAACATGTGCTGGGTAAACCCCAAAAGGTTAACAAATTTCTGATTAATTTATTCTGATACTGGAAGATTCCACTCAGCTTCTAAACAAGGATCAATAAAACAGTCTCTTATTTAAGAACTGCTGACAGAGACTTTGCATATTAGGCAAACTTCCATGTATCTCTTGAGAAAAGAGCATTAGCTGCATCATAGCTCTTATCATCCTGTAACCTTAAGTCTGCTTTTCTTCCTCCTTTACATCTAAATCACATTAGAGAGAACAATATTTCTGAAAGCTTACCTGAATGTAGGTCTTTAGGACTTCAACAGAAACTTCCTCCTTATTGCAAACAAATATAAATTCAATTTTAAATCAGATAATGTGGAAAATAAAATAAAATATACTTGAGAGGCTATCACTATTAAAACAGACACAAGGTTATTTGCCTATTCCTGCTTCAGTAACCTACATAAACAGGCTCAACTGGAAGAACTGTTTCTCTTGGAGCATGATTAAAAAAGCATATCTTCTGATTCAAAGATTTAGTGTTCCAAGGATTTTCTTTTTCAGCAACTGAATAATATAGTTCTTGATCTAACTGGAATGTTACTTTTTACATGATTTTTAGATATTTCCATTTTATCATATTTCTTTTAAATTAATAAACAAAAATGTCAGGTACACAGATTAGTATAGTGTACTACATGCCCTGTTGTATTATAGAGAATTATGATGTAACAGGGTATAAATATCACCTGACTCATCTGGAATAGCCTATACTAAACCACCACTATAGTCAGAGCACCTGAAACTGCTTCAGCCAAGACTCAAGTGTTTGTTGCTGTCAGGAACTATCATTTTAATTTTACATGTGTAAATTGAAGACCTTAATCTAAGCATATACCTATATAAACTGTATACAATGAATATACAATAAACATCATAAAAGCTTGCACTTCTGCCTCTTCCCTGTGAAGTCTACTGAAGGTTGATCAAGTAATCATACAATAAATTCATCCACCCCAAAACTATAAAGGCAGAATCAACTGTTACAAATTTCCACAATGGAATTCATGTAGGAAATTGCACCCTTTTTGTCCCCTCTATCAAATATATGCCAATGGCTAGTTCTACTGCACTTTAGCTTGAAGTCCTATACTCCATAAAATTTTGAGTCTGGCTAAAAAATCAGTATGTATACATATACATACAAACACACAATAGGTTACATTCAGAAACTTACTTGATTCATAACAGCTTCTAACTTTTAAAATAGTAGAAAAGGACTACTACCCAAACACCTTGTGATATTGTCAGAAATGAATAATTATAGCTATGTGACACATCTGGGTATTTAGCACAAATAGGTAAGTAGTAGGCTATACTTACTTTATACTTGGAGATAATAAAGCTTCAGCCGGTACTAATTACCTCAAGCAAAAGCATTAGAGAGCTTACAGCAGCAGTAGGTACAGTTTCAGCAATTGTCCATAAGAACAGGTTATATTCAAGACATCTTGGCTGCTATGAATAAGCCTGAAGTTTGACTCAGGACCTTCTCAGCAAAGGGCCTCTGAGTAAAATCCACCATCCTCAAAACCCAATTTTTAAGCTCGGCTGGAAGGGAGGATGATGCCTTTTTCTCCTTTAGGCCCCAAGATCAACAAATACACTGTTTAAGCATGCAGCTCCTCCTCAGCCTGGTAGTAACTTACCATGACTCTATGTTGTCTGTGTATTTGCACACAAGCATTTCTACTTCAAAGACTGGCTACTGCTATGACAGCAAATCAAATACAAGTGAGCTGACCTTAGTCTGCATGCCCAAAGTGCGGAAAAACAGAATAAGATGGGTCATGAAACGAAGGAGGTGTCCTGGGAGCACACTTCTGTCTTTGGAAAGCCACCTGCTGACTTCTTCCATCAAACCTATAACCACCAAGGAAATGTCTGCATTAGCCATATCACAGAGAAAAAGAAAAAATCACCTAAGAAATATTTCAAAATTTTGCATTTATTCAACAAATGTAATCTAGTCTCAGAAGTCCAACAAAACAGGATAGCAACAATTTCAGAAAGATGTAGCTGTTTGGCTTAAAAATGTACTGTATGTATTCCATCATTTCTCAGAAGAAGTTATAGCTATAGTCTAACATATATTCTGACACATTCAGATGATTTTATTACTTCTTTGAAAGCTATATTTTAGGTCAAACTGAGCCTACAGCTCTTGATTAGAGCATAGCTTTAATGCAGAGCTTGCCTACTGTGTGCTTCTAAAAATCTGTTCATACAGAAGTTTTTTGAAAGGTCCCTCAAAATAATGTAGTCAGTTGACAATAAAAAATCACTTAGAGAAGTGCTTACCATCCACATCTCCAAGTATAATGAATTTCTGAATCACATGATAATGCTCTTGATTCTCCTCTATAACCCTCTAGAGACAAAAAAAGAAAATTCAGACTTCGAATAAATCTTCTAGCATAATGTCTGAAGGAAACAAACTTATAAATAAAGCAAAGGTTCCTCAGGGGAAAAAAGCTATCCTATTTCAAAGGGTATTTTTCATAAAGAGCAAGAGAAAAGGCACTTCCTGTCTCCACATCAAATTACAAGAACATTGACAAACTGAAAGAACTGGAATATAGATCTGTCCAGTTAATACTTTAATGGAAGATATCCAACACTAAGGGCTTTTTGCTCTGAGGAGGAGAATAAACAATGATGCTACAGATAAGATTTACAAAAATCACAGAAGTAATAAGGTGTATAAATCCTTAAAAAAGGGCTGGTGAAAGTTACTTCAGGAAGGAGTTCCACCCTCTCCCCAGAGGAATGAATGAAATGCATGAAATGCAATCCAAACACATCTCTAAATGTGCTTTATGGTAAGAAAACTGCACCATGTTGCAACAGCAAATACAGCTGGGTGTATCTGTAGCTGACTGCATGTCTTTGTTTTAGCAATATGATAAATGCTATGTGTTCATTCCATCAACAAAAAGTAAGTACAGTTTCAATTTAATCACTGCAAAATTAACCTTTAAGTTATGTATCCCCATCTTACATGAACTGAGTATTTTGGGTGGTAAAAGTAACAAAGAATCACATTCAAAAAGCAAATAAGCTTTTAAATTTTGAAAGGCCTGTTCTGAAATATGCACACAAACCTCCTATGAAGAAAATCAAATGTAATCGATTTTGAACATTTTATTGAAGTGTTGAATAGTTGATTCACTATGTCTGCCAGCATTTGACAGTCACCTGCTTCTTTAGCACACCAGCTAGTTTGGCAGATACAGGGCAGGGCACAAAACCTGTATCACTTTCACTGTTAAGAGGTAGTAGCATGAAGAAAAATCTATCTGAATTGGGAAGTCACACATTTTTGGGGATAGAAAATATGAAACGAATTAGTCATTGTGCATATTTGAGTATTTAATTAAAGAGTGCAGTAAAAAGTAGAACCTAGTGAATAATTAAAAATGGTGAGCAGTGAAGAGAAACACTGCAATTACATACCCTTTTGTCTGTTGCCTGAAGTTCTTCAAAAACTTTTTCTGAAGTCCAGCTTCAAAGCAAGAGAGAAAAGACAAATAATGTTACCTTCAATATTTCACACAGATTCCATACAGGATGCTCTGCTGAGTGTAGTAGTGGCATAGTTTGACTTGAAACTTACTTTGTTTCTAAAAAATCTCTAGGGAGCTCTTCCATCTCCTCTGCAGTTACTACCGAGGTTCGTATTTCCTGCTCGACTAGAGTGTCCACCATGACCCTGAAATACGCCCAAACAGTATCTTCCCAGGTATCACAAACTGGAAGAAGCTACATATTAAAAAAAAGAGAAAAAATTACCAAGAGATGGAGAAACATCAGAACCCAAATACAGCAACTATAATTTAGACTTTCAGGCACCAAAGCAGCGTAGTAATCACCTTAAACAGCAGCCTTTTCTTGACTGAAAAGACTAGCATATATTTAATTAAGACGTGTCAGTACTACAAAGAGCATGTCTACTAAAGCAGCAATGTTTGCTATTGTTCTGTTTCCTAGGTCTTTAAAATTACAGAAACCAGTAACTGCAATATTTCTGATTATACCATTGTCACATATAAGAAAGGAAATGCACAACTACCAAATTAGGGTGCTTGACATACCTGTTTGAGGTTTCCACTCAGGGCTGCATAGATTGCTCTTTCATATCTATTAAACTGCTCCTAAAATAAACAGTAAAAACACACAAATTTTAAGTTACAAAGCACTTAAGTTTTCTAGTCACTTTACATTTTATTAGAGATTTATCCATTGCAAAGTGTTCCATCTAACAGATTCCCAGTAAAGCTGGAAAATCACAGGATACACAAGGAGCCAAAATAAGAATAGTGAGTGACTTTCCCTTCACTACCATCCCCTTGTAAATCAACTGAGAAATTTACATTGACCTGGAAAGAAAGCAATGTTTTCTCTTTCCCATTCAATTAAGTCAAGATGAAAGTCAGTGTCAGTGGTTTTATTTTCCATATAAACCATATAAAAAAAGTAAATGTTTCCTCAAAAAGCGATGCTGATTATGTAGATTTCTCACAATACATAATATGATATTTCAGAAGTCCTCTTAGAAGCATCAATTGCAAATCCTCTAAGCAGCAAACACAGAGTGGGTATGTTTACTTAAAATCACATTTTCAGAAAAGTCCAAATTTATTTATTAATAGAAAGAAAAGCAGCATTGTCTTACCTCTTCAGCCATGCGCCAACAACTTATTTTCCAAATGCATCTGTATGGATTGCCTTCAACAGGCTCCAGCTCTTTTCCTACATGCAAAGAATAATTAAAAAAAAAAAGAGGGGGAAAGGAAAAAGAGAGAAAGTGCTACTAAAAACAGAAAATTTAGTAACATCTAAAAAGTGGTAAAGTCTATTTTCTTTTCATAGCCCAATTTCAATTCCTTTGGAACTCTTCCTAAAGCATTTTGATGCTTCTGACTGGAGAGCAAGGTGGCTTTTCTGGCTGTTTGGTGAATTTGCATCTGTAAGTTACAGTAATTTAAAATCTTGGCCGCTATCTAGCTTTTAAAAAATAATGCTTTTGACTGTAGCATATCTACAGTGTCTACATTTGGAAAAAAATAAAGTTAAGGGGAAAAAAAGAATTTTTATATCTTAATCAAAACTTTTTAAAAATGTCACTGCTTCAGTGCTGCTATTTTGCATGCATCTGCAAGGGCATTATACCTGTGTAAAAACAGCTGAGGTAGGCAGACACAAAAAAAAAGCTAGGACAGTGGTGTGGCATGCAGATAAAAAGCAACAGGCTATCAGGATTTGAAAAGAAGGAAAGCATTAAGCCTTCCACACCCAGCTATAAACAACACTTAGACCCATTCTTAAATTCCTTGCTAAATTCTGCAATGTACTGAACAGAGAGAAGCAAGGTACTGTGTTATAATGTGGAAGAATGTGCTAGGAATCAAGGAGAAAGCTACTTTACAATTTTCAAATATTTCAAAAGCATCTCTTTCTCCTGCATTTACATTTGCTGAACTCTAGTCCTACACCTTTTTGAAGCTGCATATATAGTCCAATTTGAGTCTGCAAGAACAAAATATGTGCATGTGGCATAAGCCAGATGCTAAGAAAATACAGACCCAAGTATTATATGGAAGTGGGGATGATTTGTACAGAACTCTGAGACAACTATTTCCTAGTGATTACGTCTGACTTTAAGAAAGAAAGTGGCTTTTGCACGTCTAGATGGATTCAATGAACTTACCTTCAACTAAAATAATTTCATGTTAGTTTTCACATGCTCAACAGACATGGTAAAATATTCCAGATACCAAAAAAAGGCTCATCAGGTGAAAAGAGCTATTTATCTTTGCTACAAACAGATACTATGAGATCTTAGTATTTCTGTATCTGTCTCAAATGCACTTTGGAGCAGATACCTCCATTTATGTTAGGATCATGATACAATTTCCAGCCTTCCAAAGTTGCAGCTCTCCAGGCCTGACCACATCGTTTGCATAAGCGCTGTGCCTGAAAAACAATGCATTTTCTCAGCAACACACTTCAAGGCAGGAACACCTCCAGCTTCTTCTTTAAAAATGGGAACACTATTAAAATAGTTAATTTGCATAGAGATTCTACTATGCGAAAAATAAGCACAGAGGATCTTAAACTCAAAACAACTGAAAGATTTCAAAGTAAACATCATCATTTTTTCACAGAAATGTTTGGTTTTTCAGTCAGTATTTACAGAAACGTAAGAAATGTTCTACAGCCTCATCTTTGTTAGCTGAACAGCTGTTATGCATCATTCTGATAAGTTTAGTGTAAAGTGTAACCCTTTTGCTTAGATGTTTAATCGTTGCCTTCATGCAGTCATCTACTTTCCCAGTTCACTTAGCCTTCCCAACCCCAACTGAAGCTGCACATTTCTACTCACACTGCCCTGCAGCAACATGCTCACGATCCTGTACCATCAGAAAATGAACAGATGTGCACCATATTGGAACAGAATATGAGCAAGTAACTACAGTCCTCAGTTAAGGTCTTTGGCAGGAGAATCTCAAATCCCCTTTCCTCCTGCTACTAAAATGTCATTATGTATACATGTCTGATAATCCACGGATGATTAGAGACACAATTAGGAAGCTCTTTAAAGTATTCCATGTGTTTGTCTTGGCAGTACTTAGCATCAAAACACAACAGGAAAAAAATATTGTCAAACAATCCATACACTCAAAATGATTTCTTTTCTGTAACATCTATTTTACACCCAAAATTACTTAACTAAAAGCAAGTTTGATTAAAATGCCAATTTGGCAGTCAGTATTGACAACAAATGGAAAACTGAATCACTACAAACCAAATTTAAACAGACATTTTAGTACACAACTTATTGCCTTTAACAGTAAGATATTTATGTTTACTTAATTAAAACTTACACTACCTCATCTGTCATTCCTGCTCTGATTAGAGTGAAGAGATACTTCAATAACCTTGAATCATCTTCTTGGTCCAAATCATCAAGTGGCAGTTTCTGTCGAATGGGAGCATCTGGATCCTGCAAGGAAAATGTCATCACTCGTCAGCACAATATGTGTAAGTCTCTTCCAATAATGTCCTGCCCTGTTTTATCACTTGAAGTCACTTTTTCGTGTTGGCACAACAATCAGTACAACCCATATAATATTGAGAATGATACTTCTGTTTTTCCCCTAATTTCTTTTATTTCTCTTCTGTCACTGTTCCTATCAGGAGTCAGTGCAATTAATTTACTCCACTGCCTTGTTATTTGCTCCCAATTTCTTATCTTCCAGCTCTTCTCACCTTCAAACATCCTTTGCCCTTCTCTCTATCTGTCTACCAGACTGCTTCTCCTCCACCACCTTCTATCTGAGAAGGTTTTTCACAACAGCTGCACTTGATTCTATTTAATCCAAAGAGATTTTTTAAGGCAAATCAATACCTCAGATCACTCCCCAGCTGAATCAATCTTCTTCAGCTGCTTTGCTGTCATTGAGGCAGTTCATCACCTCGTTCTAATGGACAAGGTTCTTTCTTTCTTTGACTTCTCTCCTATTAGCTTTTATTGTAGAGCTCTCAAAGTATTGCATTAGGACTTGGTTTCATTGTACTAATTACTGCATAAAGACAGCATTCCCTTATCTGCAAGGGTTCCCGAAGAGTTTTATAAGCTTTTCTGGTTAGGAACATTAGTTTGTTTCAGACATAAAAAGTCATAATAAAGCCATTACTTCACCAAATAGATGACAAGTACTTATGAGGGTGAATGGGAGTATGGAAGTAATTGCTGAAAGAAAACACAAGTCCACAGTGATCCCAAAAAGAATTTTTGAGGTGCTCTGCCTCACAATTTCTGCAGCAATTTTTAGATATTACAACTACTTTTAGATAGCACAACTATCTAAGAATTGGTGGGAATCTCTGAAGATAGCACATACACTCTCTCTAGCCCATTTTGAAGCCAAGCCTTATTTTTATAAGATACTTACCAACTCTGTTACCAGAGGACGAGAACTTCCCATGTATGAATTTGACTGTCGCTGCTTCAGGGCGTGTAGTGTGTTATCCCTGAAAGCAGAGAAATGTTTTATAGAAAAATGGCTTTTTTAGCAAGCATCTTTTAATAAAACAAATATTGAAAGACGTATTTTGTTACATGGGGTATTTTTATAGAACAGGCTTGGTTTGGTTAATATATCAATGAACTCTGCTAGCATTGTGAAAAGGTAACATTTCACAATAAGCAAAATATTAGAATTAATGCACATATATTTGATTTCTTTCAAAATAATCCGTTATTTCAGTCATTCATGTATTCAACTATTAACTGTTCTCTGCATAAGCAAATTTTCCCATTAGCATTCACTGTAAAGTCAGTCTAGGACAGAAATCTAATTGAGAATAAACACATAATTCCAAAAGCCTGTATTCACCAGCCATCAAAAGCAGGTTTATTCTAGGCATCTAGCATGAAAGGTAGTCGTTAGTCCATTCTGCCATAAAACTCATCAGTGATAATAGAGGTGACAATATCAGCTTCTGGTGAAGGGTCAATGACACAAAATGATAAGAACTTAGGTAAAAACTAAAGCCAGACAAAGATTAAATTAAAATGGTTTGATGTTTTTTTCCTTTCATCTTTGTCTCCCAAAAGGCACTAACTGACTTCTGAGATTTACTTCAGTGGATGGGTAAGAAGTCTCTATTTTTACATGTATGAATTTAAAGAAAAGAAGTGAATGAAGAGAACAACCTAAAATGACCACTTCTTTTCAAGAGTGATTCTGTGACTGAATCTTACACTTGATGGGAAAATGCATATTATCAAAGAAAGTCTGAACTCACCAATATACTGTTTTGGCATAAAACTCAATATTATCAGAGAAGTCCCCAATTTCATCCTTAGCAATGCTCTCTAGCCAATCCACCACCAGCTGGAATAAAAATAAATTGCATTTTTAAAACAAATATGTAGCAAATAATACTTTTACTGCCTTTCTCTCATCTCTGGATCCACTTGTTGTCTAAGTGGCAACCAAAAGGCCAACAGATCCAGAAGACTATTTCACTTATATTTTAAGTATCCAATATGAAGGTGGTTGGCACTTGATCTCTTTCTCACTGGATACTGCAGTTTGATCCATTGCTACTTAATAGCTTATCAATCACCATCAACAGCAACAGATGCTGCAAATGGGAACAGCTCTCATCCTTTCATCCTCTGCAAAGTAGCCTGAAAAATATTTCTGCTCTTTAGCAAGTAAGGAGCATAATTTTTATGCATACAATTAATACACACTTGAGTGACTATAAAAAAAATTATTAGAAACAATCCCAGAAAATGCATAGAGCATTAGTGTTATGAACATTTAATCTATTTTCATTCTCATATTAAAAACTTTCCATCTTACCTGACTCTGTCGAACAAGAGAATCTTTCTGAAACAAGTTGTCTACAGTAGTTTTCTCACTAGCAGTTAAAGCCTATTTAAGAAAAAGCTGAGTATTACTACAGGGGAAAGAAAGTTTCCACAAAACTAGAAATACCAAATCGAACACATACTAATTCAGAGATTTGCTACAAGGTCTTTCTCCTCCCTCTTTTTAAAAAATACATGCCTTATATGTTGCTTTATTTGATATTTTACACCCAGTTACACTAAAAACTGAAAATTAGACTTAGAATATAATTCACAAATATATGAACACAGAAAGATTCCACACAGTAGATACACTGACTTCTTGACTGCCTGTATATTATCTTAAATCCCATTTGTTACTTTAAATTTAAAAAATAACATCTTTCAAGGTCATACACACATTTAACATTAAGAAGTGTGAAAAACAAGCAAACAAACAAACAAAATACCAATTCCAGAGCCCCGATTCTTCTAATTGATCCCCTGCATTAATTTAGCTTTCATTAGACTTACAATAAAAACAGAACAAAAGATGCATTTTCCCTAAAAACATGGCAGGAGGAAACTGGGTATTTTTGGCATAACAGTGTTTAACACTGACAACCTAGCAGTGGGAATTATAGAGGAAGCCATTTTATGACTGAGAAGAAAGATCAGATCTGCAATCATAAATTTTACAAAGGCAGAGTCACTTTACCTATTGCTTTGTTTTCCTAAGCATATTCTGGCAGCAAAGGCTGGAAGCACTGTATTGACATAGACAAGATGACTACAGCTGTAACAGGAATGCTAGAAAATTTGGATTTCTCTTGAGATAAACTGCAATCAGGACTACAAAGGCTAGACAGTTTGAGACCACATGTTCTTCTTTTAAACAAAGCTAAATTATCTCTGTCCTATGGGAACATCAGAGCTACTGCTGCAGCTTTTAAAAATAAATAAATAAGTTATTTCTAGTAAATTTAGGGTTGTCTTGTGCAGAGCAGGAGGAGGACTCAATGATCCTTGTGCATCCCTTCCAACTCAGGCTATTTAAGGAAACAAAACAAAGAACAGTTTACAATAATTTTACACTAACATTCTCTCTTTAGAACTGAATATTTGCATTTACTCTTCACAATAGATGAAATAATTTAATAATTGTCTTGATAAAAATCAGACTAATTTTTCACTTTTGAATTTTGAGTGACTGCCACTTTGAGTTTGTAGAAGTAAAATACAAGCATTTAGCCTATATTTTGCTTATTTAGCTTCTTATATAACTTTAAAAAAGCTGAAAGAGTCCATGCTTACAGGGATGTCAAATGCAGTTTCATCTTCCAGTGCAGACTGTATCCTGTCTCTAGAAATAAAAGTGCAAAACACTAAAGATTAAAATAAAAACTGAGAAAATTTAGCAAAACGCATAAGTATAAATGCTTAAAAAAGATTTACAAAAATGTTCTTAAAAAATACTAGAAGTTGAAAAAGTAATAAGAACACTCCTATTTACAACTTTCATTTTCGTAAATAAATAATGAATAGACGTATAGACCAGAACCTACTTCTAGAAACAGCTTATTAATAGGTACTTAATTGCTTGCCTCCCGATGTATAAACTCATAAAAAATTTATCCAAGAAAGTCTTCTCAGTACAAAAATGTAGTAGTGTGCTTTTCAAAGGAATTACCTATAAAGTGAGGACAGCAGTCTCCAAGTTACCATCTCCTGCTTGAGAAGCCACAAGACACTCGCAGTTCTGGAAAACTTCTGCTGTCCAGGAGTTGCCCGATAAACTATTTTCCCTAATATATTTACCTGAGGGAAATAATTTTATACAGTGTTAATACTGCCCATCAGTGTGTTTTTCTCCTAAGCCATTAGAGCTTATTATCCTGAAGGTTTCCAACAAATGGGTTTAATTTCCATCTCTTCAAATGATGATTTTATTTATAAAATAATATGATGACTTAATTTACTTATATGAGAGAAATAAGTACATTTTAATCCATCTTATTAATAAAAACATTTATACATCTGCTAATGTTTATTGCCTCTTGACACTTTCAGTGGAACAGCAGCCAGATGACAATTCTAGTATTCAGCAAGCTACACCATGGGTATTCCTGTGCCAAAGCAGTGTTTGAGGAAAAAGAGATATTACTCAATGCTAGAGCGTAATGACTCGTAAGATGGAAGACTTAAAGTATGTATCTTAAGCACTGTGACTTCAAAGCAACACTGTTTTGGGAAGAGAATGTAAAATAAAGTAAATAAAAACCCAAATAACGACTTACCTGACTGTTACAAATATTTTCATACTCATCCACAAGATCAAAAATGGTAGTTGATGTATGCTTCAGAAAGGAATGCAGAAAGTCCGAGTACATGCTCATAGTAGCTAGGACAGAAATAAGAAGAAACAGCCATATTAGTGAGATATAACTCAGTAAAAAAGCCACTGGACTACGAAAACAACCTTCTCATGACAAGATATCTCATTTTTGCAAATTTAAATGAGTACAATGGTGATATGAACTATCTCACAAAGTCAGAAGTATTTATCAGCTAAGATAGTAAGATATACTGAAGCTATGAGCTATGTCAGTTATAAAACTTTTGTTGTAAATATGCCACCTGCAGGAATTTCAACAGCAAACTCATTTGTGTATCTCCACAAAATGCATCCAGTTTGCTTCCCACATCACTAGAGCATCACATTTGTTCCATCAGAACAGGTTCCACAGAATGCACAAACTCACAAAACTCCAATAAACTGGAGCAGTGTAATCTTCTGAACTTTTAAAACTAGACAAGAAATACCAGCAAAACAATACAGAAATTTTTAAGAAGGACACATATATTTACACCCCACAAATCAGAACTGATCAATTATTAGTAGAGCTTCAAATTGTCTCACCAGCTTCCCCAGGATCATCCTCACGCAACAACACAGCACTCATAGTGACATCTTCTGTCATATTGGACATGTCTGCATTTACAAACATTCCTGTCTGCTGAGGCGACAGTGCCATTGTCCAGTTACTTTCATCCAACTAAAGCCACAAGAATATAAAGAAAATAAATTGTAATCTCAGGTATTACAAGCCCAGCTACACCTTTTTTCCATCTATATGAATGGTATATAACAGAGACTCTTAAAAAACAAATAGTAAATGAACTGCCTTTAGATAAGGTACAACCACGCCTTAAAAAGTTACCAGTGCTAAGAGCTCTGTATGCAACTTGATCAAGGCCCTAGAAGCTGATAATGTATGAAGAAACAAATGACCTCTATCAAACTACAGAAACAACTAAAAAGGAGAATGAATTGAAATATAGATAATAAAAACAATTTTCAGTTAATTTAAAAATAAATGGAGATAAGATACTTCAGAGTTCCCTACTGGTAACTTCTCCAGTCAGTGTTTTTCCAAAGACATTTCAGTAGAAGATAACCAATGTCATCTAAAAAGTCATCAGAACAGCTTGTTCTTTGATGTCTAAATTTCAACACTCCAGTGAAGCCTAATACTGGAGAATGCTAAAATAACAAAAATCCCAAAGTTTCAACTTGCTGGCATAAAACAATTATCTTTAAAGAATTGGTAAACAAACATAGTCAGGATTCTGTAGCCACAAACTGATGTTATGAGGACCAGCTTAACACACATCGTGTATTTGGAAAGTGCTTTTAAACCTCTATTTTCCTCACTGCATGATCACAAAGAACAACGCAGTAATAAATAACAGCAGCAGTAAACAGCAACAGCAGCACTAGCAAGCTTGTACCACTCACAGCTTGTCTTTGGAGGAAACAACACAGAAACATTAAACTTGTAGTTTCTTATGTTTCACAGGGACAAAAGAGAAGAGGATGCTCTAACCATCTTACCATTGACAGATTGCCAAGAAGTCCAGAAGTTGGTAGAATGAGAGGAGATTTCCCTCCTGTTCCCAGGATGGCAGACATATCTGATGGCTTCATGGAGCTGCGATATAATGCAGCACCTGAAAGAGAAAGAGGCTTTTCTGAAAAGAAAAAGTATTTAAAGCTACTCTGCTCTTCCCAGAAATTCCAAAGGAAATTTTGAACAGAGACTGAAGTACTTATGAAGTGCAGATAGAAGCCTGAAAGCAGGTTGTATACATGCACCAAATAGGCAACATACCTCCAGTTACTAGAGTTCATTGTAAACACACACGAGCATAAAGAACAGTACCTCTCCACTCATTCTTTCTTGGAAACTGGTCTCCAAACCCTTAAAGTAAAAGGTAGCCCAAAGGTGTGTCAACTAGAGCAGATTGCTCAGGATCTTGTCCTTTTATTTATCTCCAAGGATAGAGATTCCATGGACTATCTGGGCAACCAGTTCTAGCATTCAACCCCATTAGCGTAAAAGGGGGGTGGATTTTTATGTTTAAACAGAATTCCTTGTATATGCTGTTGTGTCTATTGCCTCTTGACTTTTCAGGGCAGCAAGAAAAACTTGGTTCTTTTTTCACTCCCCCCCAGCAAATACTCACACATATTTACAAGATTCCCCAACCTCTTTCCCAGGATAAACAATCCCAGCTCAGTCTCTCCTCGTATGTCAGATATTTAACCCACTAATCAACTTTGTGGGTCTTCACTGGATTACAGCACATCCATGTCCTTCTTGTGGATTGTTAATTATTAAGTAGCAAGCAAACAAACAAGCAGTCTTACCTGGCTGGTGAAGTAATGAGTTAGGAGTTCGGGAAAGAAAATGGCTTTTGGGTGTCATGTTTCCAATAGTGTCGTCCAGGGATGTAAGAACTGATTAACAAAAGTCAAGAAACACTCTTCTAAACACACTTTTGGATCTATTCTAAATGACTGTGACTACTTGGAAAGGAAAAATATTTTTATAACTCAAATGTTATGAACATTACACATCTTGTCTTTCAGAGTAAAACAAAAAGTTTCATAAAATGTTTCATCAGAACCTTAAAATCTGGAGAGTTAAAAGGACCACCATAAAGTGAAGTTCAGAAATATGAACACAACAGATCTGGGACTCCTCACAGCGGCTCAGATCAAAGAGAGAATCCTTCTGACCCATGAGGAGCTGCTTCATGCTACATCAACCATAACAAGAAAATCTGAGTCTGAATGCATTTTTTTAAACTCTTCCTTCTCTCTCAGTTCCAGGTGCTCTGTTGCTCTACTTTTCCTCTTCCTGTCAGCAACCAGGTTCAGTGCTCTAGGTATGATTTACTAAGAAGTTGTATAAAAGTTTCAGTAGGTTGTGTTATTAGCATTCAGAAACATCTTGATTCTTAGGCACAATATAATCAGGACAAATATCTCACTAGCTTTACTTCAGGTGCAAACCCCAGAAGAACAAGCAAACGTACTGGATTCCTTTGCTATCATAACCATGAAAATACCATTATCATAGCTGTCAAGCTACATGGTATGGGGAGGTTCTTATTGTAAAAAAAGCAGGGGAGACAACTTCTATGGAAATTTAAAACTGTCTGTGCACTACTCTTGCTGTTACAATGGACGGATACAGTTGATAAGGTACACTAGATCATCATAATACTCTGATACTACAATATCTGCAAATAAGCACAAACCCATAAAATTAAGATATAATGAAGAAAACTTATTTTTCTTTTTCAAAAGCTCTGAAATGGAGTCAGCTATGGCTCACATAGTTCTCACGGTGGACAACCACTTGAGTTCATACACCCAGGAAAATCAAAGCACTATTAAAAATACACACACCTGGTGAGCACAGCAGCTATAGACAAAAGTTATTTACAGTGAAAAGATACTAGAAACTCTTTTCTGAGAGCCTTGCTTGCGTCCAGGTCTGACCATCTCTGGATCATGGGGGGATGACATGTCGTCAAAACCATTTCTACAAAACAGCACACAGAGAGAAAACAAGCAAGTGAATTCAAGCACGACATCCAAGATCTTACTGTCATGTCAAAGTAACTCGACAACTAGGAAACTTAAAGTGTTAAGTCATCTCCAATCTTATTACTTATGTCCAGCTTCCTCTGCAGAAATCCAGCACTGCTTATTAGCTCGGGGAAACGAACTTTGGTAAAAACCCAAACTTTGTTCCTCCTACACTGTAACGAACATTTTACTATTAAAAAAGAAATAAAAAAGGCTAGTAAAAGATGCAACAGTAGGAAATCCAACTTTGAACGGAAAAATTAAATTGAAAGAATGACATGATATCACTACATGATTCTTTCCTTCGGACACACAATCACCACAGACTGGGAGAGCGCACGTGCCCTGCCGGAGGGAAAATGCCCATTCCCAGTTACTGGGAGCAGAGGATCCGCTCCCGGCGGGCTGCGGAGGCAGCTCGGCCTCAGCAGGCCTGGCTAAGGCCCGGCCCCGCGCCCCTCAGCAACTCACAGCTCCCGCTCTATCCAAAGACACATCAAGAAGAACAGCCAGACTTAAAGCTCGGGTGACAAAAAGCCTGCGGCAGGCTCAGAAGCGCGGCAGGCCCACTGCGTTTCGCAGCCCGCACTGTGCCCTGCTCCCCGCCCCGGGCCGCGTCACCGCGGGCGCGGCCCCGGGTCGGGGGCTCCGGCCGCCGCCCCTCACCTGTCCAGGGCGGCGGCCCGGCGCGGCTCGGCCCGGCCCGGGCTCAGCCTTCCCGCCGCCGCCAGCGCCCGCCCGCCCGCGG
>JAOTQP010000870.1:33802395-33829332 GCA_026413545.1 Cichladusa arquata | reverse complement strand
CCGCCCGCCCGCGGCCCGGAAGGACACGGGCGCTTCCGCCGCTCCGCCTGCGCCCCGCCCGGCCGCGCTGGGGCCGGCGGGGAGCGGCTCCAGGCTGCTCTGCTCTGCCGGTGCGCGGGCCTTGAGTCACCGCTGAAAAAAAACCCGTAGCGTAGAAGTGTCAGATGCTATTGGCGTTGTCTTGCCGCACAGAAAAGGACTAATCAGATGCGCAGTGTTTTCTATACATTCGGCTGGAGCAGCCGCCGTCCGGGCCTTTGCAATGATGAGTTTGTTTTCACCGAGTTGCAAACGCGCGTCTGTTTCTTCCCCGTTTCTCCCAGTGTAACTCAGTCTGCTGGCACCAACGTTAAAGGGTAAAATAAGCACCGTGCAGGATCACTTAACCCTGCAAGGCTGGACAAATTAATAGAATTATGAAATCACCTCTTCCTTTCCTTCCCCGAATGAATTCTGCCTACTTTTTAACAACAGAAAAACCTTGTTACTACTTTAGAAGAACAAACCTACAACTCACCTGGTTCGTTTAGTTGTACTCTAGGACAAGGAAAACTGTCTAAACTGTTTCTTGTCATGTAGGCAGGCGAATTCTGAAAAACACTTGCAAGTACTCGGGTATTTTTAGGGCTACAGTTACAGTGGGGTACTTCAAGCACATTAGACAGAAGGATACACCCGACAACAGGTGCAAAAGGCAGCAGAAGTGCAAGACATGGCCTGAAGTCCTCCAGCTTGCTTGAGATACTAATAAAGTACACGAAGCCCAAGCATAAGGTCTCACTGAAGCTGCCAGGCAGCCTAACTTTAGAAGGCTTCTCGAGAAGAAAGATGATGAAGACTGGGTATGCAGAAACATAACCAAGAGAAGACCTATAGAGAGTAGATTGGTCACTCGGGAAACGTAATTTTGGATTTAAAAAACAAAACAAAACAAATCCAACAGAAAACAACCAACCACTGAAAACAACAACAACAAAAAACCTAACGAAAAAAGTTTGTTCTTCTATCTTGAAGACTATCAAGAAAGCACAAAGTGAACAATCTTCATGATAGAAAACTAAGAGCGTTAAAGGAATTATTACATCCTAGTTCAGTACTATATATTGAATAGAACTTACCTCTCAACATATCCTACTGAAACAGTGTAGCATTATTGTCTCTAGTGCAGTGGGAAATTCAGAATAATGCACAAATCAGTATCTGGTTCAATCGTTTGCTAACAGCTCGCACCCTTAGGCTAGTCGTGCCTCAGGGCAGAAAGCAAACAAGTGAGAAATGTAATGACAGAGAAGATGCTTCCTTAGCGTGCCGTCTCAGGTTTATTCAAAGCAATGACAGATGAGAACAAAGCAAAGGAAATAAGTCTGAAGAGAAACTGAGAGGGCAGAACGCATACTCTTAAAAAAACCTCAAACCCAATAAGCCTGTAAAAGTATATGAAAGACTGGGGCCTTTAAGAG
This sequence comes from Cichladusa arquata, assembly GCA_026413545.1. NCBI lineage: Eukaryota > Metazoa > Chordata > Aves > Passeriformes > Muscicapidae > Cichladusa > Cichladusa arquata. The sequence continues at coordinate 33,827,872 of JAOTQP010000870.1, read as the reverse complement.
AACTTGTCTTAGAATGTACAGCCACTCTTAAGTCCAGACCGGGGGAGCACCTTAGGGGCTCCAGTAAAGGAGGCAAGGCAGGGGGAAATGGGTAAAAAGCTGGATGTGTGTTTCATTACTTTTTGAAATGGCATCCCATTTCATATTAATCTACCAAGACAGAAATAGGGGGAAAAAAATTAAGAAAATAATTAACTGAAAATCTCATGAAAGCATCTTATGCTTCCAAGAAGCAGAAAGGAGTATTTTTTTTTAAATCAGTGATATAAAGAACTCTAAATTCCAATTTATAATTAAAATTCCTGAATCTTACAGTTTCGCATATTTGCATCAGACGCACGGATCTTAACTCCCGTTGTTACCATAATATCAAGGGAGGTAGCAATGCTCCTTGCTTAGAGGCAGGACACCCAATGATGACCCTGCAGCCAGCATAACTAACACAAACCTGGCATATTTATTGCCATTGCCTAAGGTTTCCCTGCTCCCTACTACCTTTCTGCAAAGTTAACAGAGCTTATAGGATGTACTAGGATTTCAATCTAGTATATCCTGAACTTTAAACAAGTAAACTAATTCAAAATTCCCATTACCCTTTACAAAATACATTTAAAAACAGCTCATACATTAAATAGTTTTTCTTAGTGCCCTGCTAAGCTGCATACATGCCATCTGCATATACAAAATTGTTAATTCAGAATTACCAAAAGCAAGAGCTTTTGCAATGTGTGACAGGTCACAACTGTACTCAGTACAAAGAAAAATGGAAAGAAACTACACTATACCTTGCCTTTTTGTAAGAGAAGAAAAAAGTATATGTGTTTTAGCTCATCTCTTCCTAGCTGAAACACATTCCTGGAAGTGTGGAAATTTTAATTTTTTATTTAAATGCATGGAAACTTTTTAAAAACATATCTCAAGAATTTAAGTGTTCATGTGATTGCTTAGTATTTAAATACATGTTGACTCTCACAATGTTTTCTCAGGTTCTTACCAAAACAAATTGATTCTCATGCTGTTTCTATTGAGGCATCTCAGCTGAAACCAATTTTTTATTAAACAGGAAAAAGAAAGAGACAAATTTGTAACTCATTTTATTTGTGTCTGAAAATCATGACAGTACTGCCAAGGGTCTTTGTTGCTATTGGGTGCATTACAAGCAGTAAACCCAGCTGATGAGAGCTGGGATTTCACATGAAGAGATTTTTTTGTACTTAGTATAGGAGTGAAGCTACTGAGTCCTCCCTACTAGATTTGGAAGGTTAAAATGCCACATAGTATGAAAAGGTAAAGTATACTGACAAAAGAAGGAACTGTAACGCCCACTAGGATTTCACTCAGTATTCAAGGTTGCAGAAATGCCCCATGCCTCCAAGTTCATGGTAAACAAAAGACATTACAAAAATTAATTAGAAATTACAATGATGCTCAAATGAAGTTCACCCCAGTCACAACTTCAAAGAAAACAAATCCTGGTGGTAGTAAACTTTCTTAAAACAATGAAGCTGTAGCACTTGTTGTTTGGCAGAACTAGGATCTCTTGAGACTGAAGTGAGTACAGTGGAACTGCAAAGACATTCTTTTATCCATTAACAAATCTCTCCCTAAAGACAACTCTTTGAAAACAGGAAGTCACTCTCTGCTTGATGACTCAGACTTCTGAAAATAAATGGCTTTGGAGGTTACTTAAACAAACAAACAAACAACCCCCAAAAATCTCAAACACAGAAAACACAGCAAATTCCACATTTATATGTTGCTTGAAGCCCAGATATTGAAACACTGTAAACAACAAGACTATGAAACAACTTTGCTTGTCTTTCAGTTCGAGACTCAGAATGTAGTTTTCCACAAATACAAATGTCATTCCAGAGTTTACTTTATAAAATGGAAAAGGTAGATGTGGTTTTAGAAATCATCAAGTTGTTCATAAGCCTGTGAAAGAAAAGCATAACATGCTTGAGATTCAGAAATAAAAGCCTAATTTAATAACTGGTACTGTAATGCCACCTTAGACAACAACTTACAATTGTATTTGTTATATATTTAATCAACTTTTTATTTGTCTTTATCCTCCTCCCCACACACAGGCAAAATAAAAGCAATAAATTGAAATATAGCCTAATGCTGTTGGGACAGCAGTTTAAAATTGAACAAAAAGCTTTTTGTCTATGCTTGGCTGCATCATCAGATTACAATTTAAAAAGTGCTACATAGCTGTACATAGACTATTTTTGACCACTCACATCTAGTATAACTTTCTACTGTTGGTATATCTAAACTGAAGTCTATCTAGAACTAGTACAGTATTGTGGCCAAACTTCTTCCCAACTAAGCTATTTTCAAAACTGGCAAAGTTTAGAAAACTTCGGAAAAAAATTCATGATGTTTGATTCATCCAGTTTGTGGGCAGCATTTTAAAAGAAGAAAAATTCTCAACTTTACTGTTTACCCATAAGAAAACTGCAATTCTACTAACATTTTAATCCCAGTTTCAAACTCCTGCCACCCTTCATTTCTAGTATCACAGAATCAGTATGCCTTATGAAAGAACTGTAATATCTAACTCCACAATACTTTTCCAGAATTTCAGTCCCTTGTGCAGGACAGCAGTAGTAATTTGAGCTTACACAGTTTATTTGGACATCTGAAAACATCTTGCCATGTCTCAAAATAGTCTTCTAAGTTAGGCAAGTAACATTCATTTCGCAGAATAATTTGAGAATGAAGAAGGGTACTAGGATAAGGTGAGATATATGATAAATTTATATTGCAAGGAAAGAGTCTTAACAGGAAGAGTGCAATTCCATTAAATAATACTTCTGTATTTCAGGACATAAATACTACTTTTTTCATAGAAGGCTCAGACTTTAAATACTGACATATATCAGTTTCAGATTAGAGCGGAAATTAAGCAGTGTGCACTGTAGGCATAAGATAACTATACAAGCAGCAACACATGTATTAACACCAAATTTGCAAAAATGCCTGCATTAGTTCTCAAAATGTGAGTTATGCATGTTTTTATCCAAAGCTCTAAGAGAAATGTTCTGTTTCTGTACAAGGACTTAAAATGTGAACTTCTTAAGCATTGGTACATAATGGCATTGTCTTGAAGATACGTATAAGTTTGTTCAAAAATCTCAGCAGAAAGGATTCTTTTCTAGAATTGGTAACTGCTTACACAGTTCCAATTCCCATGGGCAACTGGGTGCTCACTTCCACAGTGGGAACAGCTTTTTACACCACAATTATTTAGACATGAAGAGAATTCTTATGTGGTTTTTTACACTTCATCATTTCATTTGCAACATTTTGTCCAGCATCTTCCCTTTAACAATCAGGACACTGCTCCTTTCAAACTTGCCTAAATTTTCAAGAATATTGGGGTTTAGGTGTTACCTGGGTTACAATGTGCAGGCTTTACACATATGACATAAGTTGTAAATATGGGGGAGGGGAAAGATATTTCCCGTCTTTAGCACAATCTTTAGATGCTAAAGCCTAGAGATTCTGAAAATTTTACTTCCTTAAGGGTTTATTCCAACTGAATACCTCTAAATGCTGAGGAACAGCACCACCAAGAATGCTTCAGTACAGAGCTTTTCAGGACAAAGTCTGATCTTCCTTGTCAATAGTATTCTTTGGCTGGACACCAAGACCAGACCAAGGCCCTTTCTACGATGTTCTCAAAGAATTTTCTCTCACTCCCACCCAATGCCATCTGTACAGCTGCCTGGAAAAGAAACACATTAAAAAGACCAATAAAAGGACAGCTAGGACATATAAGTGTTACAAGACCTGAAAAAGCACAGGTTGGAAATGAAGGGAAGAAAAATTCTGATTAGTTCACCGAAGAAGGTAGGTACCTAGTGAAAAAAGAACTAGGGCATCTAGTGCTCCAATCTCCTCTACTCTGGGGACCAAGCACGATGGGGATCATCACATCTTACAGTTTTTAATGATAAATGAAAAGGAATTTCAATCTTAAATCTGGCTCTGCACAGTAGAAGTGTATTACCTCCATTAAACCATGGTGATGACTGATGAAACTACCAGCAGGAAGGATCAGCTGGACTCCTTAATTCACTTTGGGCAACATAAACTATCTCAAAGCTTATCAGTATTAGCTAACCTAATCTGATTGAATTTTCAGGAATGAATTTGAACAAGCTCTCTGATAATTCTGTGCCAGAGAAACAGGAGGTACCAAGTATTTGGGTGTGACATTAATTTTCAGCAGCACAGCCAAGATCAGGAAATCATCTACAGTCAATGCATTCCACTTCTCAGTCCAACACTATTAATAAGTATTTCAAGTCTGCAAAATTCTACAGTCAATACTGCAAGAATGCTCTTCTGCAGATTTCCTTAAAACCAAACAAATAAAGTTTGGTTCATGCAAAAATCATGCAGAAAAATCATTCTGTCTCCCAAGATAATTTTTTGCTAGACTAAGTAAATTTTAACAATTAATTCTCCCTGGAAAGAAAGGAAAATAGCAGGCAACATATTTTCAAGTTTCCAAAACAGCCACTGATAGTGTAACCTTTGAAGACAGGTATTTTTCTGTTAGACTTTTCCTTTTGCTAAAGCTCGGAATATTCCAAGTCCAGAAATAAATGGAATTCCATTCAGTCAGAAATTCATTCACACTAACACATGGGATTCTATTAGAAGAAATATCTATGGCATGGATTTGTCAGAAGACAAAGACATAGGGGTTCCTCTTCATCCTAAGATGTATGAATCTGCACTGTGCAAGAGATTTAAAAATCAATATTTACTAGCACTACTAAAACACAGAACATTCAAGTAGTATAACTGTAATGCAAGCCCTTGCATGGCAATCCAAATTTATTGAACTACTGATGCTAAGTCATACAAAATTGCACCACTTTAATTAAGGCTTTTAGTTTACATTTGGCCACCTCAAAGCAGTTGTAACATTAGGTTGGTCAATTTAAATACTGTGGCTCCCTGTTGGATATACACACAATCTTTACACCCAAACGTTAATGCATACAAAGCAACAAGGCATTGTTAAATAAATCAGCAAAAGTTAATTACTGCAACTTAGGCCCTGTGACCAATTACACATGATTAAAATTACTTCCCACATTCACATCCACAGTACTCTTCCACCATTTAACATCTCAACCAAAACGTTACACATGTAAAACAATCACTAACAGGCAAAAGTACTAAACCTGTATATTTGGTATTGCAAATACACTTATGCATGAGCAAGCAAGGGAATTCACAGTGAGAATCTACAGCTGCAGAAGCCCGAAAAATGATTTACAAAAAATTGTTAAATCATTAAAAAATTGTTTTAAAATATACACTTCTTGTTGTAGACCCCCACTGTACACACAACTATAAACATTGTTCCCTATGTAAACAAGGAAAAGGAAACATACAATAAAAGGTTGAAAAGTCTGGACATTTCCTTCCCAACAGATATTAAAGGCCATGTCTTTAATCAGACGTTATACTGAAAGGACTCTTAAAGACTAGGTCACTGTCTCCACAGGTTTTTCCTAAAATTAAAAAACTATATAGCCGTTGTGTTAATCAAAGCGCTTTTGTACAATACGATGATGATGATGATCCTGTACTTCTTTAAAAAAGTTACAATAAGCTACAAATACCGATGAAGCAAAGTTATCTGGAGTAGTCTATATAGGAGCTCTTTGGACTTTCTTTTATTATGCTAAAATAGTGGTGCTTTTAGGATTTACATTATTGTACTCTCCAATAGAAAGTGGGGATTGTTGAAGTATACAGTACACAGTTTTCATACATGTACAACATTGGTGGATGAACAATGTCTCTTATCAGTAATACTGGATGTAGGCTCTGGTTTTACCAGTTGCATACACAGAATATTTAGAAGTAAAAATCTCTCATGACACTGGAAAGTGATAGAATGTGCAAACTGATGTAGCTTTCATCCGTTTCTTAAAGGGTACCACCACAGGAAAGTCCATTTAAGATGTTGGTAGGTTTAATAAAGTTGGAATGCTGGCACTGTTGAATTGGGCAACAGTTCTTCAGACCTGTAACAACAAAACAAGAGATTAGTATTAGTAACAAGTATTTGTCCTTGCTCTTTACTTAGAACAGCTACAGCAGGAACTAGCAAAGTTCTTGACAAACAGAAAACAACCTTAACACTTCTCTAATCATACACTTCCTACCATACACATACAAATAACAGACTATCTCAATTACTATCCTAACTGGATTAGGATACATAGAGAAATCCAGGCTGCACTGTGGAAGTAATATTTGATTAATAGGACTAGTTTTGCTTGCAGCATGACAGTTCCCATGGCTTTAAAAACAAACAATTGAAGGATCAAAGCTCCTGAATCAGAAGTCCCATTAAGGAAATGGAGCAACCATTTCTGCTGCCCTCAGCTAAAGCTTTTGAAACCATCTTAGTTTTACTTTTAACTGATCTAAGTTGTTCAAATTGAGGTGGTTTTAATATACCAAAAAAGAGTTACATATGGCACTACCTGATTTTTAATAAAAGCCTATGATTTCTGACAGTGAGATGCCCTACTAGTATCCTTCAGTATATCCAATAGGTCTATTGGACGACAAAATAATGGATGACAGTAATGAAGTAACTGCACCACTGTACATTCAGTAACTCTGAAGGAAAGGGAGGTAACAGGCAACTTTGATGATGTCAGGTCAATCAAGACAGATTTATGCCCTACTAAGGCTTGGAGATGGGAAGAGGGAAACAACCTGTCCAGAAATTAAAAAAAAAAAAATTCTGCAGAAAAAAATCCACACCTCCTAACTAACTTCTGGAAAGGCTTGCTTAAAGAGCAGGCTGGAGCTTGCTTTATCCTTCAGCACCATTCTTTGTGCACATAGTAAAGCATGTAGAAATTTAGCCAACTGCAAACAAGTAAGAAATTGATCTAGTAACCAATAGCTTCAGGTCAAATATTTGGAGTGTTACAATGATCACTTCACCTTTCTCATCCATATATACTAATTACAATTTGGCCTCCAAAAAAATATCCATACAGTCTCAAGAAAGGAATCACACAAGCATATGCAGAATTTCAAAAGCAGAAAGAGACACTAGCATGCAGACTACAATATTGTACTGTCTGCATTCCAGATAACTGAGCTCTTGCAGTACATTCTATCAGGCTTTAAAAGAGAAAACTCTGTTTCCTAAAGCTTTGAAGTATCTGAGGAAACACTGTTAATTTGAGCTCTACCAACGCCTAAAAGCTTGAAAAAAAACCCCCAGACTAGTGTGAACAGTGTATCTTGCACATTATTTGTAGTTCTGACTTTGAAATGGCAAAATAAAGATCATAAACATTTCTGTGATTATGTAAATCAATAATTTTCAATACTATCCTGCATCAACAGCTACTACAACTGTTTAAGGTTTTTTCCTTGTTGTTTTGTTTGTTTTGAATAGCCATAATGCACAGAAAAGTCTAAAATGCTTACCTGGCTCAGAGCTACAGTACAGCTATGCATTAAAGTAGCTGGCATGATGACTTTTTGCGTGCTTTTCCAGGCACCGGAGTTTTTCTGTTAATTTGTCGCACAAGGTCATAAAAGATCTGAAAAGATAGAAATAAGTTGATTATGGATATTAGGAGGATATTCTCTTATAACCTTAAGCCTTGAAACTTCACACATAATACACTCACATACTCAAGAACCCCTGAAAATATTTAGTTCCCAGAAGCTATAAAGTTAAATTGTATACTTATTTAATAACTGGTTGTGTTTGTTTTCTTGCTCAAGATCATTGTCTGCCAAGGATTAAGTTTCAATGAAGCAAACTGGAAAGGCATCTATAACCCACAGCTATTTAATCTCTGGGTCAAACTCATCTGAACTCACATGAAAAATGCCACAGTGATCAACTACTCTATGGTATTACTTTGCAGGTTAGCAGTAAGGTCAAGAAACAGGTCACAGCTTTCTTCTAACTCAAATCACTCTTAGGATATTCTTTTAAAGAAAATTCTACTAAGTTTTAACCACACATTTTTCATGGTGACTCACACACACTACATATTCAGTAATAGTCTCTTGTATTTGAATTAGATCATACTTTTCCAGATACTTTAAAAATACTGAAGTCAAAAGAACTAATTCTGCCTTTCTAGAGCAACAGCATGACAGCACAAAATTTCTTAGAAAAGTAACTCATTTATGGGACTCTTACACTTTGAGTCCCCTAGAATTCTAATGAGAACATGATTTTTTAGAAAGGCTGATTTAAAACAAATCAACATACAACATTTCAACAGCATCTGTTTCATTAATAATGAAACATTGCTCCAATTACTTCTTCATCTTGAAAACTAAGGAAGCCCTCATGCTAAAGCCATCCTGGCACTTTCCTAAGCACTGGCTGCAAAGCAACAAGGGCTTATAGTAGTTTATTGAATGTATGACTTTTATACAGTTATGGTGATTAATTCAGATTTTAAAAAAAGTCAATAGCTTCCAGAAATTCCCAACTAATTAAACACAGATTACTTATTTTAAAAATCAGCTGTGTTAAAACCACCATACTGTTTTGATTACTTGCAAGTCTTGCACAGAGGCCCTTTCAACTTGACTGATGCTGCCAACAATGTTTTCCAGATGACCTAATGAACTGTAGGATTTATCATAAAATTCAAGCTGTTCCAGAAATGTAAATACTAACACAGCTTCTTTTTCTAAAATTTTTGTATCCTTTTCTTTATGCTGGATAAAGAGGCATGCATTATGGCAAATCTCCAAAATGCATGCATTTGATTAATTATCTAATTAAATAAACGAGTAGAGTTAAACATAGTAGAGAGGCTTTTGCATCCCTTTTACTTTACAGAGCAGCTAATTTTAACTAAACTTTTAATAGTTTTTGTACTTATCATCTCAAATAGTGTTAACACCAAATAACTTAAATCAAATAGTTTTAGTAACTTAACTCCCTTAAAGGTCTTTTTAAAAAAAAAATCTAGCAGTACAATCTCAACTGATAGAGATTACATCAACTAAGGAATGGAACATAAGAGAAACATTTATCCCAAATTCATACAAAGATAATTTGAAAAGTACATTAATTACACTGAAATCAATGTAATTTGAAAGAAACCCCATGTCAAAATTAAATACATCCCTTAACATAAACATCTCACAATAGCAGGGTACAGTTTTGTCCATTATGGTGAATATTATTCATGATTTTTTTAGTTTTTCCTTGACAAACAGTAAATGGTTATCAGGACAGTGTCCCATTCTTCTACCCTGACACCTCTCCCCACCACAGGTAATATGCCTTACCTCATTAACATTTATCTTTGATTTTGCAGAAGACTCTAAGAATGCACAGTTATTCCATTGCCTTGCTAGGTTCTGACCTTGTTCCTTTCCCACAACTCTTTCATCTTCCAAGTCACACTTATTGCCAACCAGAATCATAGGCACCTAAAGAACAATTCAATGCCAGCAAAGAAAGAATTAAAATTTTATAACGGCACAATGTAAATGCACACCTAAAAGGCATCTGATTCCTTAGAGGATCCTGATTTTCAGAATAATTAACCTCTGGTATAACTGAAACTTAAGTTTACAGCTGTGTGATATTTCAATCTTCAAATGAAAGAGACTGCATTTTGGCTGGCTCTTGGCAGGGCAATAATAGTTTGAGGATTTAGTACACTGCCAATTGAGCAAATTTCATATTTTTTTAGAGGACTTAATGAGATTTCATTTCTAGATGTCTGAGGCATCAAGAAGTCTACTAAAGAATTTACCAAATGATTCTTACAAATTCCAAAATCCTGGAAACAGTGTCCTGTGCTGGGTACCATGATGAAGGATGCTAAAGCTCCTTTCACCATTCCTCTACTCTCAGCATATCACACAGTTCTTATTAGCAAGCTACAGCACAGAGAGAAAAGGAACACGCTACCTTACCAACATTCCGACTGCAGAAAATGGTGAGTTGACCTTATATAGCAAGAAAATGCTATAATCTACACACATTCTTACTGCTGATTTCACATTTGAAATATTTCTTTCCTTTATTAGAGGACCAAGCATTCACTTCCTCCAATTGCTGTAAGGTTCTTTTCATCATTTATAAAATATAATGTTTCAGCCTCACTTTATAGCTTTAATAATGCAAAGAGATGCATAACAGAAATTGTGTGGAAATAGGATGACCAAACTTAATTACAAGCAGACAAAATGTAAAGGCTACATAATGTGCAAGTTTAAAGGCTACAACTTAAAATTTTATGCTTTTAAAATACCATAAACAGTAGGGATATTGAGCAGAAAACTTCACTGATAGTAATTAAGGCAACAGTAGTTGCTTTCGAAATATTTGCTGCAGTCTAATGAATAAGGTTGTACCCAGTTTCAATTAAGGTACGTTAAAGAAAGAGATTAAACAATTCTCCATATAACACATGGCAAGTTACATTTCTCCAGTTTACCTTAAGAGTTGCATTTCTGTACTATGCACCTACTAGTTCCTACATTTTAACTTAAAACTTGGAGACCACCTGACCACAGTGTGTTCATTGCAACATGCTAATGAAAAGTTTAAGTATTAGGAATTTTTAGAGATCTTACATCATCAGTGTCTTTGACTCGAAGAATCTGTTCTCTTAGATCCTGTAAATCATTAAATGTGGACTGAGCTGTGATGGAATATACTAATGCAAAACCTTGTCCATTTTTCATGTACAGATCTCTCATCGCTGTAAACTGTTCCTGTAGTTAAAAAGAAAGATACAGATGTTGTATCCAATTTGCATTTTACTGCACAAACTGCTATAAACTTGAAGTCTAGTTTAGAGAAACTAGATTAATTTCACAGGAGGGAAGTACAGTAGAAGGTACACTGTAATCTGTAGATTACATAAACTAAACTCCTCCTGAATCTCTCCTAACACACCATCTTCTCCATATCCTGATAGTTCCTTAAAATGGATCATAAAGTAAATGCATCTCTTTTCACCCCAATTTTGTAGTCTAAGCAATTTCCTATGTTAAATTCTACATTAATTTTCAAGGAGGTGGACTAGAGGATGGAGACACTCAATAGACTTGTCACATTTCTGTGACTTCAGTGACAACTGATATTGCATATAAAGACTTGTTGGTGCACTCTTACCAGTACAACTGTAGAATGGCATGTGCCTCTTTCGCATTGGTGACTTGGCTATCTGGTGCCTGATCAATCACTCCCTGTCCCTTGCTGTATGTCAGATGAAAAGTGCAATTTATTTCTAGAAAACAGCCACTCTATCTTACTGTATATTTACAGAGTATTAGTCTAATTGGGACTTTAAATAAGTTATTATTGGACCAGATTACTGCCACACTTCAGAGAACGCATATTAAAATCCAAGAGTCTTTTAAACTCACTGGAATCAATAAAGGAAATTACTGGTTTCAGTAATTTTTGAACTTGTCAGAGAAAAACCTGACCAGTATGCAAAGGGTCAGCATAACCCTTGTGCTTTGAGCTCCTATAAGCTGACGGAAGCAACACTATTTTTATCCCAATGTCACAGTACATCTCACACACAAAAGAAAAAGGACATCAGAAGAAAGCACGTATTCTCTACCGCAACAAAAATCAAATCTCAGTGTCCAGTGGGTCCTGATTTTTTTCTGGGCAAACTTAAAACAAGAGCATAATCTCTTTTTAAATGCTCTATTTCTTTCCCATTACAGAATATGAGCTCATGGGAAACTTGCAATTAGTTTTCTGCTGCAATACTCAAGTTTTTTAAAAATATGCTGTATATCAGTATTTAGAAAAGTTTTTTACTTACCGTTCCTGCAGTATCTAAGATTTCAAGCATACACTGTTGTGCATCTACTTCAACTTGCTGTCAAGAGAGAAAGATATGGTTTTTATTTCTTCCCCTTGCAACTCTCCCCTCCAAAGACATCAGAAATTGTGTGATTTTTTAATAAGCAAATTCATAATGCATAAAGCAACATAATGGCTTAAGAAGATTGTATGGATATACACTATGAAAACAGCAGGAAGAAGCCTTTCAAAGAGCCCCAGTGACATTTTCAAATGCAGTGTCAGCAGCCAAGTACCACTTTGCAAAGTGATTAGGGACTTTTGATTATTTAAAAGGAGGCTGCTAAATTTGTAATGATGGTTATCAGCAACTAGCACAACTAATTTCCACTTGTTTCAGGGATCATCACAGATTGAAAGAAAAGTACAAGTGAAATGGAGAAAACTGGATTGGCAAACTGAGGCTCACTTAATAGTAATTTACATCTACAAGAGAGTAAGAAGTACACAGCAAATGATTAAACAGCCACCACTGGAAGTGATGTCCCCAAAACAAGCCTTTAGGAACACTAATTAGAAAACTGACCCAGCTTAGAAAAGTTTGCAAAAAATGGAAGGTTTAAGAAGACAGAACAATTTCTGTATTCATTTCAGAGTTCCTCTATCTAGTGAAAATACTTCAAGGAAAGGGCCCTGAGGGCATCAAAAGACATGGAAGTGCCCTCAAGCTGACTACCCATATTTAACATTTTTTTTTTTCTTTCAAGCTATTGGCAAACTTCCCTTGTTTCCATTTGCATGTGAAATTCCTAGTTAACAGATTATCTCTTCTCCATTTATGCACGGTCACTAGTTTAATTTGCAGCTTTTCTTCTGTAACTAGAATTGAGCTGGGAACAGAGAAGGAGAGTATTTCCTCTCCTCTCACACCTTCCCCATGTCTCCTATGGATTGTGATTCCTTAAAAATAATCACTATTTTAACAGGTATTGTTACTGAAGTTATTCAGCTAATTAAGCAGCATTTATTCACTTTATGAAGAAATATTTAGGGAGTAAACCAAAGCATAAAGTTTCAAGACTTCAAACTCAATTATTTAGATGAACAAGTCACATCCTCTCAATTTTAAATATTATGAAATTACATTTAACATAAATAACATAGAATTTCAACTGCCAAACCAATATATTTTGAAGTCAAAAAGCAAGTTAGAATTATAACTAATAGTGAGAAGGCGAAAATGCCTATAAGAAGTGTTGTCCAGACTTTCGCAAGACTTAACAATCTGGCTGATTTGAATAGAATGATACCCAGAGTTACTACTATTTATTTCAGGAACAAACCTGAAAGGAATATTACAAATCTTTATTAGCAGCAACAACAAAAAAATGCAGTTAGCAAACGGCAGAATTTTTGTAAGATGTCATTACTATTTTAGGCTCCATGGAAGCAGTCTTTGGAAAAAATCACCCAACAAACATCATGATTCTACTATGACCTAAAGAATGTAAATATGTAATAAAGGAAACACTTACTTTAGATCATCCTGTGAATGTTTTTTGGACTCATTTACTGGGCCTGACCCAGCAAAGTCCTGCACCAAACACTGAGATATGGTCAAAAATTCCTGCTTCTCTAATACAGAAGAAGCGCCAACATAGAATTTGGTTCTGCTATTGGGTGTTTAATAAGAGTTCTAGCTTTGGCTGAAAGCCTGCATACTTAAGAAGACTTGGGTTTTTCCAACATACAGTTTATATGAGGTCAAAGAAAAGAGGTATGAAATTATTATTTTGCTCTCACTAATTCCTCCTCTGTTCAGAAGAGATTCTGGTGACTGTAAGCTGCAGCAGCTCTTAATGCACCACCTTTGTTCCAATACATATGCAGCTCAGTGCTGAAAGAGGAGGTCTTGCAGTTTGCCCATTCCCAGCTAGGGTTTGTGCATCTTGCTTCCCTTGTATAGACACCAACATTTTTGTGGCCACATGATGAGCAACATGAGAGCACCAGTGAATATGAAAAGTAATTCAGCTAAAAAAGAAAGATAGATGAAGAAACTGACACAGCCAAGAACTTCTCTTGCACCAAATGGTTAATGGTAGCAGTTAGGATATAAATTATCTTAGTCTGGAATCTTAATCATGGTCTCAGGTGAAACTGAAGAGTGAGCAATATGGAGATTCAAGATGATGCAAGCAGAATCAGACCTTTCAGCCTATCATGCTGAAGACAGGAAGAGAGAAACTAACAGGCCACTTGCTGTAAATGCTTGTTCATTTATGACAGGTTTGTGTTAACTTATTAATAAAACAACAACCCATCTAATGGAAGCATATATAGCTATCATTTAAATTGTTATGAGTACAGTATAATAGATGCCTCCGATGTTCTAAAGGTGTGAAGTTGTTTTTAGCTCTTTCTTCTAGTAGCAAAACAGCTTAGTTGCTCCAAGTCCAAATCCACCTGTATATACTAACACATAAACAAACTAATAATAAATATTGTAAAATTGAAAAGTGGTAATGTTTTTTGCATTTTTTTTTAATCCATGTTCCCAACTCTAACAATGAAATAAGCATTTTTTACTGACTAGCCAGCAAGGTATTATGTTTAAATGTTAAAAAGCTAGTCTTGAATTATTCCTTTTAAACAAACTTTAGGAGAACATTTATATTTCAAACTTGTTATCTGATTTAATATGGCATTACAAGGCATTTCTATTTTCAAGCACTAACTCAAATATTTGACCATATGTATTACAGCTTTAAGTTTCTGTAACACTAGAGAGGGTCTTTTGTATATACCTTTCTGTAGGAGTCTTCTATCGTAGGATCGTATTTTTCAACAAATATTCCTTGAACAAACTGTACAGTCTGCAACACAAAAGTTCTTGTAAGATTCTCTTGCATAGTGACATTTTGTAAACACTGTACACAAATCACTGTTCTAGGTATATACTCTGTTATCCATAACATTTTTAAAGCAAATCAAATGACTGTCATAACTATAATTTTAAGAAACAACAAAGTTACATGTGTATGCCTATTTAACTATTTAACCATTAGATGAAGCAATACTACATTTTCCTTTATCCATTGTCACATGGAAGGTAAGAATTAAAGCATGCATCAATTTAAGGTTTGCCTCTTAGAATCAGTATTAGTTTCTAGTTGACTAGGATACAATACAGCTGCACAGCTTTTACACTTGTATTTAGAACTACTTCATCTTCTGCTACTTATCTGCCAGCACAGGAATTAGACAAAAAACAGCTGCCAGACTTAACTACATTCAGTAGGCTGTTCCTGTGTACCTAGCATGAAGGACGTTTTTAGCACAAGTCAAATGGAACTTAAGACTCAATGGTCAAGTCAGAGCAGGCACATTCAATTCCAGAAATACTGCAGTGAGATAAAGAATTCAGAAGTGAACAAAAATGTTCTTTCACAATCTAACATGATTTGTCATTTAAGTTTTTCGTTATGAACTGCTGTGTAAGAGAATACTTCTTACTCAAGGGAGTAGGTAATCTCTGGAGCTTACTTTATGGTAAGGTGCACAATTAAATGGAAAGATGCAAAATTCTTAGGTGGGCTGAGAACATGATACTTTGTGATTTTTTTAAATTCTAATCTAGGTCAGACTAAACTGTTCTGTAATCATTTAATTGTAAATAAAAGAGCTAATGCATTTTAATCATCTACCTGCAACAGCTATTTACCTACTTTCACAGAAAGGATGCGGCAAACATATTAAACTTCCCACCAACAGGCAAATCTGTATTTCTATCCACATAAAAATATTAGTGCTAAAGACACTGCTATCAAACATTAAGCAAACAGCAGCCTGAAGACCTTTCTAGAGACAGGATTTACAGAGGCAAGTTAGTTCATATCCTTTGAGAGATTCACAAAGGAGCTTGATTTCCCACTGACAGATAGCTGGTTTATCTGTCAAAGCCAGACACCCCCATAATGCTGCAGCTCTGCACCTCACTGCATGAGCCTGATCAAGCACCATCAACCAAACTCATATGAAAACAGCAGCATGTGGGAATGCACCAATGGATGCAGATGCACCCAGTAAAGGATCTACTAGCCATGATGCCTCATTGGGCATTACTAAAACTTATATTTATTTGTGCACACTTAGAGAAAGAATCTCTACTTTAATAGAAAGTGTGTTAGAGAAAAAAAATACAATAAACCTAAAAGAAATATACTCAAACTGCCTCATACTTACCAGAGCAGACTTTCCAACACCTCCAGAACCAAGAACCACTAGCTTGTATTCACGCATGATGTAAGAGATAAGTCACCCTCAATACCTAAAACACATGAAACAACAGTCTGATTAAAACTTAACCTATATGCAGGAAGTACAATAATGACACCACAAGCCAGTTCACTAAGCAGGCTTTGATAAAAATTCCCTAGTTAACTTCTTTAATACAGCAGATATTTTCTAACTATCAACTCTTAATGCAGCTACAATAAAATGCTGCAAACCATCAGATGTAGTATTTGCTCTACTTCATTACTGGTTCTTCCATAAATATTGAATAAAGCTAACAGTTACTATTCATAAGAAATAATTATCCAAGAGGAGATAGCATTTTATCATTCTGAAACACTTAAGCACTAAATAAAGAATCACAGAGACTTTTACAAGAAAATTAAAGCCTCCCCTTCCCAGCAAACAAATACTTCTTAAAAAGAACAGCAGGATCCCAGAAAGCATTTTTCAAAAAAAAATCCCTTTCCTAGTCTGGAAACTGTTTAATGTTCCACTAGATGTATTATGACTCATTCCATGAGCAAGTGGAAGCAACTAAAATAGTATTTTGAGACTATAGCTCTTCTACAAGCTAGATCTGCTTCTCTGTTCCACACTAGCTGAGGTGGCTATCAACAGTAAACTATGAGATCTGCTTGCTCATCTTTGTTGGAAACTGATCCATCAAACCAAAACAAGGCTACAGATTTCGGGACATGTCTTTGGGTCATACAGCTCAAAAACCCACACCACCTTTTACATTCTTGCTGACAACTGAGCTAGCAGGACTGTTACTGCTTCCCTGAGAGGAAGGTCTCAGTTCCTTTCCTGCAGGGACTCCAGCACTTACCAGATTGAGTTACCCGTTTTCTCCCCTCTCCACGCCTAAACAAAGATGAAACCCTCCCCAGCTAATGAATAATCTACAGGCCAGGGAAAAGGGAAAGTGTAAGGATCCAACACTTGTAAAAGGCAAGCAGGGAGGAAAGTAAGGTAAGAAAGATCCTTCTTATCAGCAGTAATTTGACAGCACCTCTGAAATCTCTGAAACACCACCTGTTAGGCATTGAGCACAAAAAGCTAAGATGATTTATGCAGAAATTAAACCACCATGGTAGAGTACCAACTTTACCATCACTGATTAAATCTACGATTGTCAGAAGACTGAGAAATCAAGAGACCAGGTCCTGTTTCTTCTTGCAAATGCATGATCTTTCAATTTATCTAAACTGTCCCTCACAAGAGAAACACAAAGGAAATAATGAACGTGATGTCTGGCAAAAGAGATGCCTCCACAGGCTTCCATTACCAATACATTTTGAGACTCTTCAGTGATTTTCACACCTAATAGGACATCTTCTCACTCCTAACTTAAAAATGCTTTCCTCCTCCCTACAAAATTTTTTCAAGCACAGATCACAAGAACTATTAACACCACAAGTTTTATCTATCTGGCACCACTGTAAATGCTGTAAGGTCCACAAATCTGTCAATTGTCCAGTCTTTCTATAAACAGGAGTGTTTCTAACTGCCCTGGAAGACACCTCTCAAACTCATGATCATTAAGCCTCTAATTACATTACTGCCACTTCTTTAAAACAAACACTCAATTATCCTTTTATTTTTAGAAGGGTATCACTAGAATGACATAGACATAGTGGATGTAGTGGAAATCCCAGTACAGTAATCTGGGTGAACTGCAGCAATTTCACTGTCTTTAAAAGAAAAGTTTATGAATTTTTCAGCCCTCAGACTGAAGTTAGCAACTAAGTATGGAGATATCAATAATGAAGGCTGACAGTAATTTAAAAGTACCAGGACTTCAGCAGCAGGTACCACATATCTGTTTTAAGTTATTTCTGACTTTTTCTTACTCAATGATCTACAATTCCAAAGAAAATTCCAAATCCTGAAATAAACTAACTTGGTTTTAGTGAGAGACTGCCAATTTCATTTTTGGCTCTGAAACAGCAATTCAGGAATTTAACGGAAGCTGAAGCTTCTTTCAGCATCCAGATTTAGAAGTTCAACCCTAAATATCCAATCACTGTACAACATTCTGGAGCTGATTTTCCTGCTTTAGGTGGTGGCACACAATTAAAACATATATACACAGTATTACAGCTTACTTAGGCAATCTTCTTAATCAGTGAACACCTAAGCAAAAAGCTTTTTAAGATCTTTGAAGACAAAGCCAGATTGCAGTAGAGGTTAAACATTTCTCTGACCTTGCCTCCAAACTTGGGCAATGGACAATACAAGTACTAACTTCTTTCACCATGACAATTTTTTGTCATTTGCACAGTTACTATTTAACTTACCAAGAGCACACAGTAATGCTTTATATATGCACACATCTATATAGCATAGAGGTAGCTTGGCATCCCTGCACTGGCGTTATCATCTGGCCATTACACCTTGGAATGGAACACAAACAAATGTATCCTCTAAAACACTTCTAAGAAAGCTAACCTGGACACCCCTAACATAGCAGGCAGGAGAAGCACCATCTATAGGCTGCTGCCACTTACATCTACCACCCCACTGCCTTTGAGCAACAGTACTGATGCCACTTCACCTTTCTCTTACTGTTTTCTAACAGAAAAGAAAACCTCAACTCCTAGCTAAAAGAGCTTTCCTAAGAAAATTTTCCTGCTTGCAGGTCTTTGCCTCCTCATCCGAGAAATCACTGGATCATGTAGGACACAAATAGTGTCTGCTACACTATTTGACATTGCTAAAGCCTTGCACACACTTGTTCACTGACCAGTATGACTGATGGCTGCAAGCATACCTCAGACTGAGCTTTGGCTCTGATGCTTCCTGAGCTTGACTTTCCCAGATAACCTGACCTGGCTCTGCTCTTGATCAAACCTATTTTTCCATATCAGATCTTGTAGAAACTGCTGACATCTCAATCACACTCTTACTTTATTTTTCAGTTGACACAATGCCTGACCCTGGAACTAATAATGTATCCAGATTCATCTAGTGCCAACATGATTTCCTTTTGACTCATTAATGACAAGTGAGTGGGAGAAAAAGCAGAGGACAAAGTCTAAGAGGAGGCTTAAGCCATAACACACCATATCTGGCTGGCATTTCTAGAATAAGTTAGGGTCAAGTCCAACAATAGCATCTGTCTGTAGTCCCCCGATCACTTCAGGGATACAAAATGAGTATACTTAAACAGGCACAACAGAAATAAAGATACTAAGATATGTGAGCAAGATTTATTGGTCCCAGATTTACTGGACACTTGGGAAGCATCTACCTAACTACCCAACAATTAGATATAAGTAAGTTTAAACTTATTCCTAGCGAATACACCAAGTAACTTGTTTGAATGCCCCTCATCATTTAATGGAGTTTATTTTAAGGAGAAATTTTGCTTTAAAGGCTGTCTATCTATAAGGTGACTGATATGCAAAAAGTGAGAGCAATGCCAACTTTCCTTTGCTTTTTCATTTTTCCATTCCCTATCTTTAGGCAGGAAAATACTGTCAACTATGGCCCCTATTCAGACAGTAAAGAGCAAGAAGATAGGAAGCATGCAAAAAATAAGACTTTTTTTTTCCATTTCAGTTGGAGCAGGTACTGCCTTTCAACAGCTCAGTTGAGTATTTATATGCACAGATATATCTGACATAACTGAACTGTAGAGATGCCTAATGTAAGATTTAGCTACAAAAAATGAGGGAAGCTACTCTTTCAAAAACAGCACTATCACAAATTTGATTCTAATGCTGCCTAAAGTACACAATGCCTTAAAAGTTACAGAGCCTAATTCTAGATTGACACCATTAACTGCCAGTGACGCCCTAGGAACTGCCTTGCACACGTCCTGAGATGCAACTGTCCATAAAATCACTTATCTCTCACTATAAAATCACAATCTCTCACTAGTCTGTTTGTACTTTCTGTACTTATTGCATTAGTGCAGTGTATTAAGCTAACTGCTTAATTCTACTTCTTCATGGCATGCTTAAAATTAAAGTACTTGATAAACTAGAAGAGCACATATGCACGCTTGATATGCACATGGACACTTTTCCCAGTAAAGATTCTCTCCGAAGAATGAGCAGCACATCTTTGAATAAGCCCATTAGAACAGAAGAAAGAAAGGCTGACCAGGTCACTGAAAATGCAGCATTTCAAAAGTTTCACATCTGACAAGGACTGTGAATGTGGAACTTCCTTTCTGTTTCTGTCCTTCTCAGACAAACCTGTGCCTCCTGGACATTTTCTTCAATAGTTTTTTGAAGCATGTCTACAGAAAAATGCAAACCAATGATGCTAAGGAAGGAGAGGAATAAGTAACCTTACTACAGAGGTGAATGGAAAAAACTGCACTTACTGCTTGTAAAGCTTTTCTAAAAAGCAACCATGCAATGAAGAATTCAAGGAAATTCATATACCATTGGTAATTGGGATTGATACGATAGTTGTGAAAGTGGGGTGGGTTTTTAATTTTTTATTTAGTTTTCTTTCCATTTCTTCAGTTTCAAATTTTGGGTTCTAACTGAAATTTGTTATCTAAGGGATGGGAAAGATAATAATCCTATTTTTTCAAGTGATATTAAGCCATTTGAAGCTGTAACTGGAGCTCAGCGCCAGGCCAAAGACATGAACTAAGTACAGTCACTAACTTGAAGATATCACCAACACTTGCTTATATGAACTAATTGTTCAGGGATGGAATCAAATAAACTGGCCCTCCCAGAAGCCTTATTTTCAGAAGGGATCATGATTATTTAGCACTTCATAGGCACCATGATTCTTGATCAGACCTGCCATTTTGGTTGTACTGTATGCACTAAAATTTTCCAAATACTTTTGCCTCAGAACATTTACCTCTCTGGAAAAAAGACTGTTAGAAATACCTTGAGAACAGTGCTCCTAAATTAATCCCAACTATTTTCATGAGAAAAAAAAGATTCAAACAACTAGATTGACAGATGAAACAAACTAACTGACTGGTTTTCCTGCTTAGAATTAGCAGCAGTGGGAAAAAACCACAATCTTTTTCTCAGAAAGGGATATTAGCCCTGAGAAGAAACAAGATAATAATGGTCAGACATTTGGAAAAATAGCAGTAGTTCAGTCACGAGACCAGACAAGCTTAGAGGATTATGTCTTTCCAGAGATGTTTCCCTATTCTGATACTGGAGGAGTCTTAGATGGCCAAACCATCCAGATTCCACTATGCTTTGAATCTCCTGATATAGAACCTTCTCTTCAGGTAAACAACTAATTAAGAGATGATGTGTGCTGTTCTTAATATTCCCCAGATACTTACATGTGAGATGTCCTAAATTCTTACCTCTCAATTCTGAGGAGGGTTCTGCCTCCCGAATAATTTCGGTGCCTAAGCAGAACTTTGACAACATAACCCAAAGTGAAAGCCTGTTCATTTTCACCAACTTTTAGAGGCTTTAGAAATTAAAGCAATTCAGATAACTCTTAACCAATAGAGTAAGTGTACCTCTTATAAAAGAGAAATTAAAATACTCCAGAGCTGACTTTGACACATTTATAAAAATTTATAAAAAACATTCAGAAATCAATCCTGAAAAGTTGATTGGTGTCTAATAAAGACTTTCATACTCAAGATTCCTGTAAGTACAGCTATTTCATTACTAATGCAGATATTCTGGAAGCAAATCAACTGTTCAGTAAACAAAGCTAGAAGCAATTTTTATTTCTAGGTTTTACCTGCTTTTGATAGTTTCTGATCTTGACAAATATGTATTTCATCAGTTGAACAGCTAGCTCTTCTGGGCAATAATACTGTAGTTTTTCCTGGACAAAAACAGCTCTTCAATTATGTTAAAATATTTTAACTGATGTCAGACAATCTTCAGAGGATTTTCAAAAAGCTGTCTGGGTGGTTAAGCTTATTCAGTGACATGAAATCATACTGAACACCTGAGAAATAGTCACAGACCTGTGAACAAGCTACTGCAGCACAAACATGGCACCAAGGTTTAACCTGCTCTTTGAACACTCCATGGGGACACTTACACAGAAAAAGCTTAACTAAGTTTTCCTCCTTCCACTGAAGGGAGCTACCTTGATTAATATTGCACACAGGGACCATTTCTGCAAAGCAGCTAACAGCATCTGACCTTGTGAGACTAGTTCCACTGTCTATAATTAGTATAGCTGAATAAAATCTGATTTATTTTTCTTAAGCCAAAGTTTAGTCCCAGCTAGATCTTAAATTTAAACATAAGTTTAATGATCTTGTAAGGGTGAAAACTGCCTACTTAAAATCACTGATATCTCAGGATGGAAGTTTCCTGATTTGAGAGACTAGCAATCATGTGCAACTTGCAGTAGACTCACATAAAATATAAAAAGCATCTTCAAAGCAAGTGATGCAATAAACATTCTTATGCTACTAAGAATATGCTATGTTTGAACACTTACTAAGTTCAAGTTTCAACTTCATGCAAAAATTCTAATGTGTCAATTCAAATGTGGAGTAGCTCATAAAGCCTATGCTATAGAATCTATTTAAGCTCCAAATGGAATTTGTAACATTTATCAGATATATTCTTATTTTTTGTGAGTGTTTGCCATGATTTTTCATTTTCTCCCTATTCCTGTCTAATAGTCACCATCCCCACGAAAGTTGTTTGTGAATGTCCTAGCAGTCAGACTTACAGTTAAAATTATGACCTCAGAATTCCTGAAGAAACTGAATTGCAAATAGTTTTTATGCTTGCAAAGAAAATCCAGGCAGGCAATAAACAGAAACAAGACACAGATTTTAAAAAATACTACAAGTATATTAAATTCAGAGGATGTATAATTACCATGTTACAATATGTTGCTATGCATAAGCTAGATATTCAACTATAAAGCAAGTTCTGAGAACTAAGCTAGCAATTTGATGCTGTGAATTTGGTTCTGTTGTCATTACAGAGAAGGATCAGTATTTAGCACTACAATTTTTCCAAGTTAATGGATTGCCACATCATGGTATACACAACATGCTTTACCTGATATGCATCCTTCTGATTAAAAGCAGATGTAAGTATTTGTTTGGCTCCATAATTGTTACACTAAATTTTATCTTTCAAGCTTCAAAACAAGGTAAAACCCAGCAGGACTACAAGTAAGGCATGGAAGTTTTCTGAGTTAAGGTATTTCTTTTGTAAGTGCAGTTTGAAAGTTACTTTAAGCTTGCCAGCTGGCTTAATATCTTAGTATCTCTTCTTTGGAAAAAGGCATCTTAATTTCTCTTTCAGAAGCAAGACCTAGTCTCAGATTCTATCTGGTATCTGCTTAATATCTGGCAATCCTAGCTCTACTTTGATTGTGACACTGGCTGCTGAAAGAGTTTCCTTCTACAGATGTAGAACAGATGTAAGCCAATGCTGGGTTTAACTGCAATTCCAGGATCACCTTTTGTCTCTCCTGGTTATTTTTCTCCATAACCTACCCATCATAACATCCCTGGCAATGCCAGAGCTTGCACATCAATGTATCGTTACCTGTAGTGTATTCACTGTAAGAAGTTTGGGTTTTATTCAGGTTTAGATTACTAACACATCATCAAGCCACAGATACAAAGATTTCCTTCATCATTATATGATATTTTGTTACTGGCCATTTAAACATAGCTAGTGTAGGCCTTTCATGTACAAAGTACCCATCCACAGTACAATTTACAGTAACTCTATTACCCATCAGGTTGGTAGCCAGAGAGAAGTCTTACAAATTCCCATACGCCATTTTAATTAGATTAGTTTTATCTGTTGAAAAGACACTGATTCTGTGCAAATTGACACTACTCACTACTAGCATTCATTAACAAGAATAAAATTAGCTCTTTCATGATAACTGAACCATACCAGCAAAGTCCCAAGTAATTGTAACTCATGTTAAAACTCTGTTTTGACTCTCAATCGACACTTCTCTAATAGACACATGGTATTGAACATAAGCAACAAACCTCAATCAAAGTCACCTAAATAATACCTAATTTCACCAATGGTTCTTTTGTTACAGCTTCAGACATCTGTCCTGAGGGTAACCTGAAAAAGGCATACACTGACACCCAGTAACAACCACTAGTTTCTGCCACATGGTTTTGCTACTTGTGCAATGATGGAGGTGCAACTGCTTCTTTTCACAATTTACTTCATTAGATGATATACATGAGTCTCACATGCTTAACTGAAGAGGGTGAAACTTGGGCAAAACATTCTGTTCTGTTTCTGGCAGCAAGGCAGTAGCACTTTGAACCTAGGGATGGTTGCTCCACAGACAATGTCCAACCCACAAGCAAACCTTAACTGGAAGACGACAACTGCAGATGTTGACCTTCACCCACCTCTGCTCATATGGAGATGCACAGACAACTTGGTTGTTCCTTAGGCAAATAAGTTGCCACAAGCTTCAGAAGAGGGTATTTAAGAAAAGCCTCAAACACAAAAAACCCTCAACCAATTAAAACTAAATCCCACAGAAAAAAATCCCACCCACTTTAACAATTCTCCATCTCCATGTCCCTCCCCCCCAAAAAAAAAACCAACAAAAATAAAAAAAACCCCAACCCAAACCACAAACAAACAGCCCTATAAAAAACAAAATTCTAGCTAATGCAAGGCTGTGAGCTGCCATAGCTCTGCATCTGCTCTGTGAGCAGCTGATGCATCTTAGCTCCCCAGAATTCACGTTTAATGGGTCACAAATTTTCAAGAGGTGAAAGATCTGTAAGTTAGGAGCATAACCCCAAAGGTAATCAATTCACACTTGCAAGCCTGAGCTCATATCCTCTCCCATGAGGACACCTACACAAAAAGCTGAATAATTTTAACCAAATGAATTTGAATCACACTCATCCCTACACCACTTTCAATTACGTGGACTAGATCTTTAGTACAGAGGTACCAAATTAATGAGGGTTAAGCTTGTTTAATCAAGTCTCCACAAGATTCTATTTGAATCTTCTTAAGATCACTCTAGTTCATGTTTAGACCATAATTCTTGATTCCTCTGCACCTTCAAAGCTTGCCATTTTCTGGAGAAACCTGTCAAACCTCAAGACTCACTTTGCTAGAAGTCAAATTTTATTTGGTTTGCACAGCAATGCTTTGTTAGCTAGGTGGCTTCTGTGAGAGGCTGCCAGAAGCTTCCCCCATGTCCAATGCCAGATGAGCTCCAGGACAGACCCACTGCAGGCCAAGGCTGAGTCCATTAGCAACAGTAGTACTTCTGGAACAACATACTTAAGAAGCAGGTTGGAGGGTTCAACTGCTGGAGCAGCAACAGCAGCAGAGGAAGAAGTGAGAATATGTAAGAGCAACAATTCTGCAAACCGCAAAGTGAAGTGAAGAAGGAGGGGGAGGAGCTGCTGCAGGT
>JAOTQP010000870.1:33720965-33791834 GCA_026413545.1 Cichladusa arquata | reverse complement strand
CCTGCGCACGCGCGCGGCCGCCCCGCCCCGCCCGGCGCGGCGCGGCGCGGTGAGGGGCGCGGGGGGGCCGGGGGTCATTGGGGATCCTCCCCTCTCCGAGTTCTTGTGCGCTCCAGGTGCCGGCTGTGCCTCAGTTACAGCTCAAAGGTTCGCCGAAAGCACGCTAAGGCTGCCTCAAGTTAATTAACAAGTAAAGAGCTGGAAAAGTAAATCCCAGAGCAGTATTTCTTGCGTTTCTAAAAGGGTGTTGAGATCCGCTGGTGAAGGGTGTTTCAGAGATGCCGCATACTGCTGGTTTTATGTGGATCGTTGTGCCTCTGGATGTGAACAGTCTATCATTAGTCTCATTAGTCTTGCCGATACAAAGCAGGATTCCCAACGCCTGCAAAAAATTACAGTATTAGCTTTTCTGTTATTTTAGTCCTAAAATATGTAAATCACTTGCCCCCCCGCCCCCGAGTGTCACTCATATTTTCCAGTTACAAAGGTTTCGCTGATAAAGATTAAAAATAAATGAGCATTTGTGTTTCTAGGAAACACTTAGTAAGCAAATAGTTAACGTGGCGCTTTCAGATAAAACTTGTGCTCAGGAAGTGCACGGCACTTCCACACTTACTCAAGAGTGTATAAAACTGACAGGAAGTTGCAGTGAGGCTTCTGGCAAGGAGAGTGGGTGTGGAGGAAGCAGAGGCTTTCTGTCTGTGGGACAGAGATAGAAAAGGGAGACCATCTGACTTCAAGCGAATCTGTGGGAGATGCTAAAGCTCAGAGCAGGGTCTAAGGATGACCAGTGAAATGAGCTGACCTTGGTAGGGAAGACTTCATCGAGATACAGGGCATCCAGAAAGTGGTGCACTTCAAAAATATTTTCCTTTTACAGTGTTGCTCCCAAATCCTGAGCGTCATAAAATCTCTTCCAAAGTCCAGACAAATCTCTTGGTGTTTTACAGCTTAAACCCGTGTGCAGTCATTTGATAATGAATCCCTGTAAATGGTGGATAATGCAAGAGAGCTCTGGTTGTGAGAAATCAAGTCCATAGAAACCAGTCCTTTCTCAGCAAGGCATCCTATGCAGGACAAAAATCATTAATGAGATGAATTGGTGAAATACAGCCTTTCAAGTGAAAATCAGAAGAGCACTTATTAGCTGTGTAGCATATTAGCTCACCAGACAGAAAAATACTTGTGTTCTTATTTTTTTCTATCACTAGATATTATTATCAGAACCCAGAAATATTCAGAGGAAAAGAACAGATATATACCCTCAGCCCCCCACAACTTTCTTCAGTGGACTAAGTTAATCACAAATAACTTGCAGTGTTCCAGGAACAGATACGTGACATTAATGTAATAGTATTTTAGAGTGTACCTTTAATTGTTCTGTGTTTTATAGGCTCTGGGGCAAATCATCCTCTTTGCTATATCATAAGAAAAGAGGAAGATGGCCTTTGGGAGTCTTGAGAAAATCTCTGTGAGCAGGTCCTTGTGTTTTGAGTTTCATGTAGGGGTATCTGGATCTTAGTATTTTACAAGAAGTGTGTATACACATATATAAACATATGGTTTGCTTAATATAGACGTTTGGAGATTGATCACTGTAACCAGAAGAAATAGGGAATTAGGATTCATTCTATGCAAGAGACCAAGCGTTCCCCCTCCCCAACTCTCTCAGCCACATAGTTTGAATGCAAATTGGGCCCTTAATTTTGGATTTTCCTGTGAATCATGCAGCTAATCCTCAACACAATTCTTAAACGAGCTTTACTCATATCAGTATGACTGGCAAATAGCAATTGGTGTGCTTGTTAAGTATACTCACCTGGTACTTCACAGGGCTTATTCTGCTCAGCTTGCTCAGAGTTTCTACATGCCTAATCACTGATGGTCACTGAAGCAGCTGAACAAGTGCTGAGGTTTCCCTATGATAGAGCAACTCACGAGAGAACCAGGAATATGGGTGAAATGAGGGGGACATGGCTGCAGTGCTGTTGTGTTGAATAGGAACAACACAGATACATCAGCTTGCTTTAGTGGGCCTGCCTGTGCCCAGCATTGATCTGGAATTTTTAAAAGAAAGAAGGTCAAATACTCAGCCTTTTGCTCAACAAAATGCAGTAGAGACCAGCTTATGCACATGAATCTTAACATCAAATAGATGTTTCTTCTTCACTTTTCTAAAGCACTGTAGCACTTGTCCTTTGTACTGTAATCTCTGTCTCCCAATTTGCCAGTTGTCTGCATGTACTTCAAAACCCTTTTATTTCAATGACCAGTGCTTAGCTGGAGGTAGTTCAGTCTGCTTATCACTAAGACAGAAAGCCATCCAATAATGTCATGGCTCTTGTGAGGAACAAGAGAAGATAGAAGATCCCCTCGAAAGGAAGATGAGGAGGAAAATACTGATAGTTTCGTGGAATTACTGGGGGACTAAGGTGGGGGTCAATAGATTATTTGGGGGAAATAAAGTAATATTTTAAAAATGATTCTTTAATCAATGTCCTGCTTGGCAGGACAGCCTTTGGTCTCCTCCACGTAATTTTCCTAACTTTGCCTGCATTGTTTTCACTGGGACTGCATGGGTGTTGGAGTGAAGAATGTGGCACTATGTGTATTGCAGTTTCATTACTGCTGAAACACAGCCATCTCTGGGACAGAATGCAGAGCTGTCTTGTGCCAGCAAACTCTAAAGTTAAATGGGTATGTGGTGCCAGGGAATACAGTGCTGCCTGCATTCCAGCTAGCAATGAGCTTTTCTAGAAATTTGTCCTGAAGGAAAAAGAAGCACCATTTGGTAAATCCTAAGAGGATGCTTTGCTTTCAAAGGGGAAGCAAATTTCTCATCTTTTAAGGGGAATGCACTGAAAGGAGTAAATTCTTAGCTCTACAACTCAGCTGTTCCAGCAAGAGAATGGTTACTAGATCAGAATGTGCCTTGGATTATGAGAGCAATAAAGAGAAAGCTTCTTCAACACTAAAGAAAAAGAACATATTTTTGAGACATAAGTATGTGAGATATTTTTTTTATTTTGTATTATTCAACATGATTTTCATTTGTTATTTCTCCATACTCAGAAGATTTAGTCACACAGAGTGGGAATACCTGTCTGTCTGGATAGAACCTTGAGATGTTTCAGGGATGTGTCTTGCCTTCCAGACTCTATGCAATTTCTCTGTGTCTTCGTATCTGTTGATACAGCTTCAGCCTGAGGTTTTTCACCTGATAATTATCAGTTCTACTCCTTCATCATCTTCCCTTCAGACATGGCTTCCATTATGCAGTTCTTCTTAATGTCTCTTCATTGCGTCTTCTTGATGTATTGCAATTTGCTAATCAAAGTTGTTTAAACATTGGTTTAATCACAAGCTTGACTGAAACTTAATATCAAGATTTTTTCTCAACTTTTTTTTCACTTCCTGTACATTTACCTCATTATCAAGGAAAATTCTGTCACTTTGCTCCTCTTCCTCCTCTAAACTACCTTTAGTTAACGCTTTTTCTTATCTCTAAGTGATGCTCCATGTGTCCTCAATTTATCTGCCAAAATCTCTTACTGAACTAACCCTTTTCCTTATCCTTGGCCAAAATCCTATTATTTGTTCATACAATATAGTCCTCCCTTTATCTTGTGATTTGTCTCTTTCCCTGTGATAACTGCTTTGAGGAGCAAAATTTACCTTTGTTTTTTTAAGCTGGGAAAGAACAGGCAATGCATGCTACTGCAATTTAAATTGTAAATGTCAGCATTTATTTACAGGGTTCTAATTTTTTAATCGATTTTCTTCTGTCTTTGAGGGACTACTTTTATATCACTGCAGTTACTTCAGATAAAGCAAGGAATAGCTGTTTCACAACATAGCTGTTGTGAAAGCACAGTCTTCTGAATTGCAGAGGGATTCAAGGAAATGTCCCGAGCTCTGGAATTTAAACTCTTAAAAATAAGGATTCATTTGGTAAAAGGAAAAGCCTACTTTATTTTATTCTCTGTGGAAAAGATCTTTCAAATTGCTTTGGACAACCAGCTCATCAGATAAGGAACAAGATTGTCACAGCAACATAAGTGCTTTAAAAGTGTAAATGAGGAATAATGTATGTACTTTAAACTAGAGAAGGAGTGTAATTACCTGGAGGAAAATCTGTCCAGGATATGGATACTATTTCTCTCAAAAAAAGGCAAAAGTCACGCACGCATTTTCACAGTTTCAAAGCTTCGGAAGCTTTACTTCCCTGCTTTTCCAGGAGAACACTTCTAGCAGTGCAGGATGCAGAAAGGAGGTTCCTACCTTCTGAATCACCAGCTGCTCTGATACCTGGATAGTTCTTCAAAGTCTTCCATAAAAGGGCTGGGTGCAATGGCATTGTGATGACTGATGACAATGTGTCACTATAAAGTCGTAAACTAACAGTTTCTTCATTCATAATTCCGCACTATTCCCGAGAATGTCCTTCTTCACCCCATTACCAGATATTTTAGAATAATGCATTGAGCAAAATAGAACAGCCTGATCAAAGATAGCACTGGGTCCATTGTGGCAGTGCTGTCAAGTATGGGGAAAGTGGGTACTTTTCACTCTGCTTTCTGAGAACATGAAAGTACAGAATTTTTACTTGATAAAAATGTGTTTATAATTATAACTGAATGTCAGTAACAACATTTTGACTGTTGTACCCTTCTTTTGTTCTTTGATTCTTTTTTTCTTTTTCATTGCTATCATTGCTACTTGTTTTTAGCATACTCATTTATATCCAGATTCTGACTGCTGGAAATGATAGAAAGGGTCCTGTTGATTTTAATGAGATTTATACCAGGGCCTAAATTCAGCCCTTGAGGGATGTGCAACATTTAGTAATACTTGCATTTAAAATACATATTCACTTCTGGTTCGTGTCAATATTAAGACAGGAGCAAATATATTTAACAATGACGGGCCTAAAAATACTCCATGTTTTTGTCCTGCTTTCCCTAGCAGCTGAATTATACCCCAATTAATACAGCAATTTACACTGATATATAGATATGGAAGTGACTTTTCATGCTTCTTTTTTTGTTTCTGTCCACTTCAGAATCAAGCCTTAATTAACACAATGGGCCTAAAGCATTCATTGGAAAATAATTGTTTACATTAGTAGTTCATTAGTTTTGGTACTCAATTTGGTTAGAAAAACAAAATGTACAGCACAGAAAGGAGAATTTATTTCATAACTCTGCCAGATCATTTTCTTTTTAGCTTTCTCTGTGTATGTGGCCTTGTTCTGCCATATCTTTCCTCTAGCCATGGAAACTGTTGCTGAAGCTACAATCATGAGAGAGGTCTTAATGAGTATAGTTAAATTCTACACCAAGGAATAAACATATTCCTTGCCTATTAAAGCTAGCCAAAAAGCAGGTTAATTTTTCCTTTTTTTTTTCTTCAATATGAATGCATTGTGGTTTTTTAGCTGTTAAAAATTTATTCATTTTACTTCTTTCTTAAAAAGTCCCTAAATTACAAACCTCTGAAACAGTCATTTCATTAAAGTGTTTACCATTAATCCAATGGTATCTATTATAGTTAGAAAAAAATATTTTAGTGAAATTTTGTAGCCTCTAAATAACCAGTGTAAAAACAGGAAAATGTTGATTTTGACTAAGTGCATGTATTCGAACCATCTCCAGATAAGATGTTACATCCAGCACAGTCTCATCTGGAATAGTTTGGATGTTTTTTCAGGTTCTGTAGTGGCTGCAGTGATAATCAATGGCATCAGACCTGTGCAGAGATAGGGGATGCCCACTCTGCCTCCTCTCATCCTCTGCAGCTTGTTTGCTTCACCTTAGCCCAACTTTCAGGGTGGTTTATCAGCTAGTAGGCCTATAAACTATTTGCCCCTTTCTGTTGACACCTTTAGAAGGACTCAGGGGTTCAAATCCCTTCTTGTTCCTTAACTGTCCTGACTGAATACAAGATCTGTGCAATAGGTTTATTTTATGAATACTTTCATTTTACTTCTGCTGTTCTATGCGATTCTGTCGAACTTCAAATTGAAGATTTCATAATATCATATCCACATGAGATATCTTTGTTGTTATACTCACTTTTTATCAATAAAAACATGCATTTGAAATGAAAATGCTGTCCTCCCCCTTTCTTAGAAATTCAGGACACCCAAGACTTTTTTATTGCGTCTGCACTACATAGAATCTTCTGTTCCAACCTCAAGCAGCATAAAATTTGAACTCCAGACAGGATTTTAACATTCAGAGAAGGCTGGTGAAGAGGAGGCCTGTGAATCACTACCAAAGATAGGGGCAGAATGGAAGCTGTTGCCCTGGTGTTGCATTTCCTTCTGTGAAAATGATACTCCTGTTGCCCTGGTGCTGTGTTCCACATGCTAAGGTGATACTCCACGGGCTATGCTAGTTGTGCAGCCTGTTTGTTTGCCCCGTCTGGCATTTCCAGAATCAATTCAAATTAAAGAAGACACAGGGCCATGATTTTAAAGATGTGACAAAATAAAAATTCTAATTTGTTTTAATGGTGTTGCCACCTGAATTGTTAGTTCCCTTCCTGCTTTTCCTAATTTTTGTTGTTTTCTACATTTTTTCTTTTCTATTCTTCCTTTAAAAAAATCATCAAATTATATGTCTCAGACCCCAGTGAGGCCACAATGAATTGAAGTAATAGTTTTCATGCTTTCTCGAACTCCTATAATGGTGTCTATCCTTTATTCTACAGAATCCTATTATTTTATAAAATAGCAAGTTTTCCTTTCCCCCTTCTCTTTATCTTTTGTCTCCCTTTTTGCTTTAACACGGTAGTTTAAAGACTTCAAGTTAGTTCTAGGGTGGAGTTGTGTGATATAATCAACTTCAAAATAGTATTTAAATTCCCTTTCCTTCACTACAATACTGAAATTTATGCTCAGAGGTCAGCATTTACTCTTACGGTATTTTTAAATGCTCATTCAATGTTATAAAGAGAGGAGTGTAGCTTTTTTTTTTTTTTGCCTGAAAACACTCTTAGATTAGTACCTTGTTATTTAACAATTCTGGTACATAACAGTAGATTCAGAGAAAGAGCAGTGCCTTGTAGATAACAGTCATTTTATAGCCAGTTCTTGTGAATAGCTTTTTATCATTTAAGTGATTTTTTTTTTCTGTCTCTGACATTCAGTAATGGAGGAAAAGTCCTCAGGG
Organism: Cichladusa arquata; assembly: GCA_026413545.1. Lineage (NCBI taxonomy): Eukaryota > Metazoa > Chordata > Aves > Passeriformes > Muscicapidae > Cichladusa > Cichladusa arquata. The sequence continues at coordinate 33,784,659 of JAOTQP010000870.1, read as the reverse complement.
TGTAATCCTTCCTTTTATAAAAGAAATTTTGAGGTGCTTCAGGCCTTCCCAAGCTAGCCCATTTCCTACTCTCCCTGCCCTGTTTCAGGCATAACATTGTATTTTAGTTCCCAGAAATATTCAGTGCATGGTTTAGACTGCTCCTGAAGGCACATGGACTCCAGAAAGTGAACACAATTGCCCACAGTATCTTAGGTACAGAGAACGCTAAGTGCCAACAAGTCACAGGGCCAGTAATTCTCAGAATTTTCCACACACAGGATTTTTGCTCATCTAGCCAAGGTGTGATTAGATGGCTCTCTCAGATGATGATGTAGGGAGGGCACTCAGTCATAACTCCTTGCCACATACGTGCCACCCATGATAAGGAGCTGAGTGTGTTCTTGTCCAAGTGAAACTCTGGGGATATATTTTTTAATGCTCTATAATAAGCTACCTGTGCACAACAGAGTCATGAACCATCCTGTCATAGAGATGCCTGTCAGCTTGCTACAGCCTGTTCCAGGTTTGCTAGTATATGTCCAAGGCAGCTTAGTCCATATTTAGGAATCCTAAATACAGCTAATAAATCTCAGCCCCATTTTCTTTCAGAGTATATCAGTGACAAAAAGCTTGCCAGCTGAACTCATACAGAAGCTACAATTTCTCTAAAAGACAATTAAAAACGTATTATATACTCGGTGTCCTGTGGTTTGGTACCAGTATCACATAAAACAGGTTCCATGTAATAACACGGAATTTGTAAGATGAACAAATGAACTTCAGTTCTGCCCTCCCGTATAAGCAATAGCATAATATGTAAGTGAATTACAAAATTAAAATGATATTTTTAAATATGTCTACAAAGTGAAATTGATTTGTTTATTCGCTTACCCACACACTTCATGAACATATACGTGTAGGCAAAAGAGCAAATGCACAAGTCTGCAGTCTAATAGGTTTTCATTGACAACATAATAATATTTGGGATAATGCGTTCTACCAATATAATGTAAACATTTAGTTAGAATTGCTCTGGGAATCCTATTTTTGAATTTCCACCCTTCTTTGCAATGCAATGTTTGACCTTCATGATGTATTAACATAGAGGTTTTTTTTTAATTTAATATACCGATGAAATTGGGGCAGAGAACACAGATGACTGCCTCTGAGCCCTCAGGCTCCTGATTATCTCAGGATAACTGTGCCTTCCTGGAGTTGCTCAACTGCTGCATTGGCAGTCTTTACTGTGAAGAAAGCAGTGTTAGATAAACATCATTCAGAAGGGTATCTCTAATTGTTTGAGCCTATGGAAATGATGTGCCCCAAGCATCAGCAGTAGATAGGTGTGGTTTTCACATCATCAAGAAATATCTTTGGCTAGTATCAGCTCCGTGCTGTGTCATCCTCCTGTTTTAATTGACACTGAGTGTATCACTTGCTCATTCTAATGTATTTACAAATCTTGATTAAGTCAGAATAGTTAAATGTCAATATATTCCTAGCAGCTTTATAGGCTAGGGAGTTACCTGCCTTTTTTGTGTTTGGATACCTCATGCAGAGACAGTAAAAGACATTCATTTATGCTGGCTAGTGCCAGCAACAGCTGCCAGCAGCTGAGGGTGGCACTAGGAAGTTGCAACACTCAACAGAGGCATCCCAGTAAGTACCATCACTGCCCAGCTGAGCAGCTTTTCAAAGCCACCATCCCTGTGCTTGCAGTCATTACAGCGAACAAATCCAGGGAGTGGGGAACTTCTAAGGCATTCAGAGCCACCACGGGTCTGAAACTGGACAATAACTCCACTGGAGCTGGGGACCTTGTGGTTGCCCTCTCTGTGTGTTGTTGACAAGGACTGTTTTGAAGATGACCTTCTTTGCCTCTTGCATCTTTAGTGTGTTTGTTCCCTTTCACACATCCACCATTTTGTCCTCCTGCATATGTCACCTCAAACTTTTCATAAATATCTTGCAATTCTTCTTGCTCAAGTGCAGAGGCTGTGCACCCTGTGTCACTACACCTGCAGTTCACAGCTCATGTAACTCCAGCATAGAAAATAGATATATATACCCTGTAGGAAGCTTGGTGAAATGACAGTGTTGGGGTGCTTGGAACTCCAACTGGAATATCTGTCCAACATAAATGAGGCCACTATTCCAGTAAATTGCATCTATTTCTGCTGTCTAAAACTAGGGAAATGTGGTTTCTTGGGACCTTGCCATCCTTCCAGATTAATTGCATCCAAATTAAATAGAAGGTGCTGATATTACACTGGCAATATCAGATGGTCCTGTTTAATTTACTGAATATACATATACAAGTTCTGTTATATCTCCTCATGAATGACAAGTTCCTAGATAGGTTGGAATCTATCTGAAGACAGTAAAAATTAAAGTTATTCTAAGGGGAAAAGAAAAGAAAATATAGCTTGATTGTTGATTATGGTTTTCTTTTTTTGTCTAGTTTTATCCTAACTTGTCATCAAAAATACTTTATCATTAACAATTTGGATATTGATAGAATATCTTTACCATAGCTTCTTTTTTTATTTCTCAAATTTTTACTCATATGTGCATCAAACGATGATATTCTGTGTCAAAATACCCATCACTGCCTTGTGCATGTATGTATCAAATAATATATATATAGACTAATATTTACTATTTACTTACACAACACTTCATATACATTAATACATTGTTACATAATACATTATTGTAACAATATCATACATACACTAACATATACCTATGCCATATGCAATTATTATACCGGGCTATGTAATAATAATAATAATAATAATTACAATTGTGTATAAATTGTACGTGATGAGAAAGATCATAAAAGGATCTTTTCAACATCCTAGCTATTGCTAGTGGTACTTATTTACAAGGAGAAAATTGATTAAAATAGCTGAAGTGGATTATGTGTGCCTGAAAAAGTAGTTTTGAATAGGCATAACTTACTTTAATCCAGAAAAATGTTACTAGGTACAGAAACCTCCTTGTTATTACTAATAGCTTCCCCACAAGTCCTGGAATGGATGCAGTGAACATTTATCTCCCGACAGAAGTTACTGTACTTTTTACAAAGACAGCACAGAACCACAAAAAGGCGTTAACACTTCAGCTCTAACACTGTGGTTTGTGAACACTGATGGCTTCTGAAGCCTCTCCTCTTTCCAGGGCAGACACTCACAAATCTGCTGTAAGAAGAGATAAATACTAGACTTCAATCCTAGCCTGCTTCCACTCCTCCGAATGGCTCATTCAGTAGCACTTGGCTTTACAGGCATTTTATCCTGAGACTTTTATCGCTGAAAGGAAGTGGGGACTTGATTTCCCTGTTCCCACTGCCAGCTCACCAGTTGCACACAGATCTGCTGCTACAGTAGGTTGTAGTCATGTTTCAGCAGCAGGCATGAAACAGGCCATAGCTACAAGAAACAGAGAAAGAGGAATAATAATAATAACAACAACCTTGGCTGTTCTCAAGCTGAAATAAATCCATGAAGTGCTGCTGGTATTTTGGTTGCAAGATGATGATACATGGACTTGTTAAAATGATACAAAGTAATCCCCTATAATTATACTGATTAAAATGGGAAGGATGCAGACCATGAACTCTTGCATCACAGATATTGTCTGTGAAGTTTCAAGGTTTGAAAAGAATTTGTTCTATCTGAAAAAAAGAGTTTCTATCAGTGCAAAGTTTAGCAGTTTAATGATACCTTCATTCTATGCAACACACAGTCCTCTATTTAAATACACCAAGGGTCTGATCACATATTTACGACCAAGCTACAACTTTCAGAGCTCAGAGTGCACAAGGAATGTATAATCAGATTTTGGGAGACTCAGTTCTACAGCTCACAGCTGCCTTGAGTATTCCTTAACAACATATATTCCTAAGGCTTACTCCCTGCTCAGATGGAGAGGAAAAGATATTAATTAAGGGTGCTATGCCAGTTCATACCAGACTGAGATCCAACCTAATAGTTATAGTCCACAATAGAAACAGGAGTCTTGATGGAGATCTCCAAGATACAGATGCTAATTACCCTGAGGATAATTACTGGGTGCAATGGTAGAAGATGATGAGTATTCTTTACTCACAGGAACCTGTGGGCCAAATGTAAAATGGTGCTGGCTCCATTCCTACGGTTGGTGAAGTATGAGAATCACAGATACTCAGCAATGCTAAGGAAAAAGCCCTATATGAAAACTGCATATACATTAACCAGCAATTCTTTGGAGTAGAGCAGGAAAATTCGTATTTATATTGATAGTAAAAACGGGTGCAAGAAACTGGCTGTTGGATTTTAAGCAGTGAAAACTTTATCCCTTTCTACTGCCATGTCACAGTAATCTAATAGTTTTTCTGTGTTTCTTCAGTCCTTGTGTTCTTTATTGTGCTCATAAGGTTTTCACTTGAAATCAGAGATGTCAGTCTACTGAAAGGATTCCTCTGAATGTTCATGTAAATTGGAACCTTATTTTATTAACTGAGCTGCTGAAAACATATCTCCTTCTCTACCATGCACATTTAAAGGATTCTGGCAAAAAATAAAAAAATCACATCCAGAATACTTTCCACTCCCTAGGGATTATACAGCACCTCCAAAATCTCTTTTACTGTCATTCTCCCAATCTATTTTGCACTTCTGTTGAATGGAGCTGGTAGCTAGGAGCAGTTCTTCCAGAGTGCTACATGACACATATAGGTTCTCCTGTTGTTTTGTTTGTCTTGAACTTAATGCTTCAGGACATAAACAGATTTGCCATTGAGAGTAAATGCAGTAGAAGATGGTATCAGTGCAACTGAAGGAAAAATTAGAAATAAATCTACATTGTAGGAGAAATGAAGCTGTTAATTATTTAGAATTCATCACCTGTGTTGGACAGTAGAACTTTGTGACTTATTAAAAGGTTAATTTTATTTTTAATTTTGTTTCCAGCTTAAATAATTATTTCAACCAACCCTATAGGCCTTTCAGCCCCACACCCTGCACGCAGCTCTGCCCTGCAGGCGCCGTTTCAGGGAAAACCACAATCCTCTTATAAGCTATATATTATTGAAAGATAAGCCTACACCATGGGCAGGGTTCTTCCTGGTTTTGCTGTGTGTGGGAAAATGCCAATGCTCTCAGCTTCTCAGTATCTCCTCCATTGCAGAGGGAAGTTAGATTCGAGTCCTTGTTTCCTCTCCAGTGACGGAGCATACCTGCTGCTTCATGCAGTAAAAAGAAGTACTCCCTGAGCAAGACCTTCCTTTAATTTTTTACTAGGGTATCATGGGAAGGTCAGATGAAATCTGGCCCTAGAGCATTTAATCTGACTCATTTTTTTGGTGCAGCTTCTTTCATGTAAACAGTACAGTAAAACACTTTGCAGAACAAAGGAGTATTTGAGAGGCCTACTAAAGATGTTGGGTTCATTAGATTTGCATAAGGCCAAATTCTGTTCTACAGGACACACCTTTCATTAGGATTTAGATCATGCATCTGGGGAATGGAAATTATCTTTTAATGCAGTCATATCAAAGAGATTCCATTTGACAGTTTTCTCATTTCTTTCCACAATTAGAAATGCTAGCAAAAGCCCTAGAACAACTTCGTTTTTCCTTTGATTTATTCCATGTCTCAAGCTTGTTGCTTAATTTTTAAATAATTCTGTATGACCGTAGGAGAGCCCTGTTTCTGTTGGCAGCTTGCAAATGGCTAATTTTCCTCTCCTGCCTTTGCTCTTCCACAGAAACCAGTTCTTCAGTTTAAAACTATTTCTCAGAAGAAGAAATGTTGCAGGACAGGAAGGAAGACATTGTTCTGGGAAAGGACCCACATGCTCTCACTCATGGCCCAAGGTCAGTCTCTGAGTCAGCTTGGTCTTCCTCACAAAGGTGATGGAGATGAGAAGGCATACAGAATTATTTAAAAATTAAGCAACAAGTTTACACAAGGGATATGAGAGGTTGAAAAGGTGGAATATATCAGTAGGACAAAAAGAGATGAGGCAGATTTGCACATAAAACTGTCAGTAAACATGCTAACAGCACCAGGCAATGCACCATCAGATGTGCTACAACAGCAACTCTCTTGTTGGGAGACATAAAAGAATGGAAGGCAGAAAGTGTCTAGACTCACATGCCCACCATGAAGAACATCTTCCAGTGAAGGCATCTTCCACTGGAGAAAAAATACTGAATAGGATGTGTCATTAATTTGACTTTGTGGGACATTTCTGGTGTTTTTAATTACGACCAGATATTTGAAATAATTATTGTTTTTCAGTGAAATTTTCATAGCACTTGGATTGTAATAACCATCAGGAATCAAATTAAATAACCAAAAGTTGTGTTTGTCCTAGTTTTTATTGCCACAGGATGTGTTTCTCTCTTGTAGGTGTTTTTTGCTCTTCATTTACAGCACATCATGTAACAACTATAGAAGCCTCAGTCTGTACTTCACGGGCGGGGTAGTGGTGCATCTAAAAGCCACGTCTTGATGGAGAAGAAGGGAGAATGAGAGAGCAGGAGAGACATAATGTACCAGGTGTGGGCTCTTTCTTGTAAAATCCAAAATTTCTATTCCAATTAACAGAAAATCTATGTTTTATTCCAGGTGGAGGGTGATCTAGTCTGACACACTGAGTTTTTTCAGACTCATATTCTGTTATCAATTTGATTTACCTCACTTAATCCCTTTGGAAATCGTATCTGACCTAATTTTTTCTGCAGTGACTCTTACGGCAAGAACAAATAATAGGGGTGACCCTGTGCATTCCTGCCATATCTCTTTCTCTGTAATGTGAATCACTCTAGTTTCAATTCACATTTGTCTGTGAAGAGACAAAGTCAAAGAGCAGTTCAAAGCAGCTGATGCATTCTCGCAAATTCACATTTGGCAGCGCCCTGAGTGGGTAAATATTGCCAACATGTATTGATTGCTTTTTCTGCTTCAGCCAACAGACCCGAAGTTATCTGCCAAATTTTTTTTTTTTTTTTTGGTAAAATGACACCTCATATTGCCTGATGTTGCATGAGCTGTATCAATTTACTGTGAACCTCACCTGCTCTGAGAGTGTTGGCTCTATAGGGGATTCTTCTTTTTTTGACAACAGATTTTGTGATTTCCTCTTTAATACAAATTTAGCAAAGAAACAGTCTGCTAGTAGTGAGGCTTCCAATTATGGCCATTTGCCACATTTTAGGAAGCTGTCTGTCTTTGAATTTGCTATGACACTGCAAGGTGGGACATTATAAATTACTTTTATCTCTCTTGGGCCTCTGTTACTTTTCCTATGTGTGTGTGCACTTGTGTGTGAGAGTCTGTATGTGTACTTGTGTGTGTGTGTAACTGATAGGACACCCTAAAGTCTGTTCTGTTAATAGCCTTCTGTGTTGCTCCTGCTGCAGCCAACAGCCAGGCTGCCCTCGCTGCTTGTGGTGGGTGATGGAGAATGCTTAGAATGCAACAAGTGTCTGCTGGCTCAGCTGCTTTTTTATCCAGGGCAAAAGCAGGCTGGCAGTGTGGAGGAAGGTGTGCTTTGCTCCAAGGAGCAATATTCTAGGCTGCTGGTGCTAAGAGAGGTTGAGGGAGAGGCTCTCTTGGATTCAATGACAGACGGAAAAAAAATAAAATGTTCTCCCAAAGAAGTTCCTTCTCTTTGCCAGAAACAGGTCTGCTTAACGAAAGAACTGTGGAGCTAGATGCAGTTGAATCACCAGATATGGAAGCTGAGATAAGGAAATAATTTTTATGCGGTTATATTGTACTTACAAGGATTATAAAATAACTACTCTTTCTACTAATGAAGTCTAATAGGTCCAATATCAATATCCTAGGTATTACAGAGACATGGCAGAGACATAACCTGTTTTAAGAAAAACACAGGCTGTTTCAAGAAGATGTGGAAATCCATTATTGCTGCTTTTGACGTGACATTAGTGGTTATTGTGAAGACCTATATGAATAAACAGTCAATAATGCAATGTGAATGCCTCCCTTTACCAGCAACCACTGCATGAAGTAGTTTATTTCAGAATGCTTTGCTGGACTGGAAGGTATACAGTGACTTATAAATGCTTTCACTGCTGGTTCTTTTTCTGCCATGATCATTAATCAACTAAAAGTCTCATTTAGCTTACTGTTATGAGGAGAATTATGCCTCTTGTATTGCAATAGCTGCAGTTTGATGGGGAACTTCAGACTGTTCCTTCTCTCAGCAAACTCTTCCTATGTGCCTCTGTTCAGTGACTTAGTAGCTCCTGGCCCAGAGAGTATTACTTCCATTAGTTAGTGGTACTGAGAATTGCCCATCTGGGACATCAACTGGAAAAGGCTTGAACAACACCCCTTCACCTCACCCCACAGTTTTTATGTTCCCCATTCCCAAAATATGGGCTTGAATTAGCAGCAGTTTAATTCCATAATGAGATTCCTACTGACTGGATCAGTCTCTCAAACAGAAGAAATATCATCTTCAAATTTAAGATATTTGTAGTGCTAAATCTCTGGGTTTGATTTTTATTTTATTTTTAAATGAAGGGAAACTGAGGCAGAAAGGAACAGTAGCATGAGGGACAGATGTTCAAGGTTTCAGTAGAGTGGTGCTCCCTTCATTTTTGTGCAGTGGGATATGGAGGTCCTCATGTGGGGTCCTTGTGATAGGATGGATGGTGCAAGCTGCTGATTGACTATTTTGAACAGGCTTACATGTCTGCAGTTGGAGGGCTAATGGTAAGAAATTATTACCTGCTCTTGGATCTCAATTATGCAATTTTTTTCTCTGGTCTCCTGTGAAGCAAGAAAATTGAAGCAGAAATGAAATTTATTAGCTGCTTTATGAATGTGGTAAATGCTGATGTCTTATTGCAAATGAGGCATTTGCTAAATAGAAATGCTTTTAAAAGAGTATAATCCTTCACTGTCCCTCCAGGACAAACAACTGGAGAGCAGTGATTGCAGAAATCATTTAGGCCATGCAAATCAAACTCCAGCAGCAGTGTTTCATGCAGTGAGAAGAGAAAGCTAGACTGTCTTATTAAGAACCCTTACAATGATAAATATTATTAAAATAACTTAGGAGAAATTACCAAGTGGGGGTTGAGAAAGGCTAAAAAGGGCAAGCTGATCATGGCAATGTGTTTTTAAGTGGACTAATTCCAAAGAAGTATGTTTATCATAGTCACACATAAATGGCGGAACAGCAATCACACCAAAATGATGCAAAAATCATAGCCCTTATAAGGTCTGAAGGTTGTTTAGTAGCTTTTTATAGACAAAGCTGATTTACATCAAGTGACATAGGGGCCTAAAATTGTCACGTAATGTTTTCACAAAAAATGACAATCAAAGGTTTCTTCTGGACTTAAATTTAAATGTCACTTGGAGGAATATCAAGTTACCCAATATTGTACGGTGTAAGCAGAATGTAATGAAGGGTACTGCAGCTAATGCTGCTGTACTAAGCTGTATTGAACAGGGGCCAGCTCTGTCATTTGGATGTCCTGGAGATGAATTTCCTTTCTGGCCAGCCAGGGCAGCTGAATGAAGACAGTAATTGTTTTCTTTAATGGGGCTAAGTAATCTGGGGTAGTTTTTATGTGTGGTAGTACCTGGAGGAAACGTATCATCAACCAAACTGTTTGGTTACAATAGGCTGTGCACAGACCATTTGCAACTTGGAGAGCACTGAATCCTCAGTGTCACTGCACAGCAGAGCTGGGAAGTACCTCTTTGTAGGCTAATGGTTATAAACCAGATTGAACAGCAAGCTGTCTCTTGGCAAGCACAGAGGAGCATTTCTGTTTCTCCTCCTGCCTCCTTCCCAGCCACCCCTTGTTTCACTTCAGAGAATTCTTTCTATTTCCATCTTTCACAGGTTTTGGTCCTGTGGGCCCAAGGGTGGTTCTGGTGCGTGCAACTCCCTGAAGTCAGCAGCACCAGCCTGAAATCACACGTGCACACAACTGCTGAAGCTCAGCTTCAGACTTGCCAGCTCCAAACTAGGTTTTGAGGAATGCAACATTTTTGATGAGTTACAAAGCAGGAAGCTGGCTGGCTCTAAGGCTGCATGAGCTGCTTTCCAGCCTTCCTCACTGAAGACATGTGGATGTAAGGGAGAAGAAACGTTTAGGAGGACAATGGTGACTGCTAGTACGAAGGGGAAGGGATGGCCAAGGCTTTGTCCTTGGTCTGGCCATGGAGGTGTAGCAGGGAAATTGAGAGCCAATTAGATCTCTACCCCACAGGATGATTAGGAACACACCAGCTAATTACGAGGTGTTACTGTGACAACCCATGAGGCAGTAGCACACTGAAAACAAGGCACGGAAATGTAAAGATGAAACCAGGAGAGGGAAAAAAGAGAAGACAAAAAACATGAAAAAAAGGTGAAAACAAGTACAATAGAAACAAGAGCAAATGGAAAGGTCAAAATACATTTTGAAAGGATAGGGAAAAAAAAAGTAGGTAGTGAGGGGGGCACCAAGAAAGATGCGTGATCAGAAGTGAAGCATCTGATAACCTGGTTAGCAAACAAGATGCCAGGATGTGGTATCTTCACATCAAAGTCTCAAAGATGTTTTGGATTGGGTTTTTAAATGTGACTTTAACCATCTCAAAGTTAGATATTCAGCCTGAGGAGGTTTCTTAGGCTCTGTCAAGTAGTTTGCAGAGAGAAACAAGTACCAGGGGAGGTTCAGTCATTCTGCAGACAGTGTGGACATGGTGGCTCCACAGATGTTTCCTTTGCTGTCAGTTATGGCTTTAATTAAATTGCAGCTCTTTTGTCTTCCTGCCTTCTCTCTCTTCTGCCCTACTGTATGACTGGTGCTGGTGAAGCTGTTGTTGAGGGACAGAGTGAATTATGTTGGGAAATCAGGAGAACTCTTGTTAGTTCATGTTGGTTGTTCGGTCTGGTGGTCACAGAGCAGCCACACAGAGTTTTGCTGAACTGCTGAGAGAGTCGTGTGGAGCCACGAATGAGTGCCTAAAAGAAATGGTGAGAGCTGGTTAAGGTGTCACTGCCAGTGGAAAAGCTGGCCACTTGCTGACAATGGTGACTTGCTTGCTGGAGGTGTGTCAATAGGGAGAGCTCTAATGGCTAGTCTGGCCTGGCAGCCTCACTTCTCCGTGGCCTTACTCTGCAACTGGCACTTTAGGTCAATTACTCATTGCAATAATGGTATATCTGGACTGCTATGTGTATTGCAGCAAAGTTAGCCTTGTGACAGAGGGGGCCAGGAGAGTGTGAGGCAGCTGCTCCCAAGGAGTGTAGGCTGGTTGTGGTGGACCATGGCATTACTCACAGGGAGGGTGCTGCACACTGTGTGATTGCTGCATGGCTCTGATCAAAAAAATCACATGGCATTTTGTATTGCAGGAGTTCACTTGTTTTAGTCTTCCATGTTCCTCCCTGCTCATTTTCCTACTGGGCTAATCACTTTGACAGCACCAGTGCGAAGACCACCAGTGTCAGCTACCTTTCATATTTAAACACTGCTCATAAATACAAATTTGCAGTAACTAATTGCAGAAAGGAAACTCTGATGCAGCAGCTGTCAGACAGAAGTGAAAATTAATGGAAACTAGTTCAGTAAAACAGCCTTCATTTAAAACAGCTAAAATGCTCTGTTGATTTAAGTATCTGGCCATGCTGGAATAAGTAATCTACACTGGGCACAGACCTTCAGCAATCACTGGACCACTAATGAGAAACAATTCTCTTATTATAAAATCATTATCAGTCAATAAAGTGAGCTCAAACCACAAAATAGGAGCAAAGTTCAGGGATCTAAGAATTTATAGTTTAGCCCCATCAGTGAAAATGTCAGGAAGTTAAAAGAAGCTCTATGTAAGTCTTCACACAGCGGAATCCAAGGCACAAAAACAATCCCTGAGTGCCATGGCAACTCTTATGGGCTCTTCTGAAACAAACTGCTGTTTCTAAGGTGAAAGAATGAGGCCTTAATCTTTGCTCCCAGTTCTCCATATCCACCTTCATCCCATCAGTATGGCTCATGCAGCTGCTAATTATCTAGCAAAATGCAGGCAGGGAAGACAGAGGTCAATGCTTGGCTTGAGGGAAAAACAGAAGAGCAATGTGGTACCTAAATTATGGTTTAAAGGCATACAAAAAGAGAAAACTGTGAGCTAGCATTATGCCTACAGGTGGGCACAGTTTCCCTATTGCCTCTAGTCCTGACCTGAGCTTGTGCAGAGCTGTCTCATGAATTACCAAGAGCAGGATGAATAATGATAATTAGTGATGCCCAATTGACACCTGACTCTTGTTGAAGTTTACAGTGAAAGTAACTGATGACTTTTTTCAACAAAGGTTATATTAGAGGAAGAGTTCATTACATTACACTTCTCCTTTGGTTAGGATCTGTTTCTCAGGGCTTGGCTTGACTGATGTTTATTCAGAACCTTCTTTCCCTTCAGTTTTTCAAAGGAAAGAGGTCACTTTTAGGCAGCTTCAACAGCAGCATGCTGGGACTGGTCTGATCCCAGCTTCCCAGATGGCCCTTGGTCTGCCTGGCTCTGCCTCCTGCAAATGTGTCTTTCTGGTCACCTGGAATATGATCAGGCAGGGCATTGTGCTAAGCAAAGACTATTTGCAGCCACAGAAGGCATTACTGCACCCGTCAATGATGCCATCAGCTTCAAGGTTACCTTTGTGACCATCAGGAGAGGAGCAGGTATCAGGGCAATTCAGACTCTAAACCAGAGTCCCAAAAAGGGAATCTTTGCAAATTCCGGAGCATGTCAGCAGAAAATACTGAAAATGTTTTCAAAAAGTACAAAATCCGTATAAAGTACTAGTAAAAAGAGAGAAAATCTTTGAATCATAGAAGATAGATAGACAGATAGATAGACAGATGGTTTGATTTGAGATACAGCAATTGACTTACTTTGGATAATAGTATTTAACTCTGCTGTACAACCCTTTTATTTGTAGGTTTTAAAATGCTTTAAGAAATGAGGGAAATGTACTTTTGTTTTACATATTACAGATATCAAGGGGATTGAATCACAAAGAAGCTTAATGACTAACTCATGGAGAAACACTGGGTCTTTGTCTGTCTGGGCCTAGCCTGGACCTTTTTGTATGCCAAAAATTATCTTAAGCTGTAGGTTTTGTTGGAACCTGATGCATATCAGAGACTACTGTAAGAAAACTTTGGGTCTCTGGTACATTGCCAAGGCTGTAGTTTCAGATGAAACATATTTAGGTTGCCTCACAAATGGGCTAAACTTGTAACAGATACTTACAAACTCTCTAACTAAGAAACTAAAAAAACTAAAAAGACCTCTCAGGTGGTTACCAAATTTGTCTTAGGAGACCCTTGTCCTGCTGTGCAACTTAAACCAGGAGATGGTCTTGCAACGTAATTACGTTTTATCTAATTAAATTGTCTCATAATTCATATAGTGTATTATCCAAGTTTTACTCAGAACCATCATCTGCATCACAGAGCCAAAATGCTAATTTTTTATAGGATTTTGCCTCTTGTTATTATATAACTCTGTTATCTATATAGTAAAGCAATCTGGTCTAAGTAGACACATTTTATTTCATTGCATCTGACTTCTCTATTGTTAATGAATGAACACTAAAGGAGGAAGCATAGCTCTGGGCTTTTTCTGTTCCTCTTTATGTATTCCAGTTTGTAGATCCCAAGAGTCATTTGGATTTAGTGTTTTGAATATCCATGGTAATACACAGATCACTTGCAGTGACTGCAGTCCTTGTTAGAAAGGTTCTACAGAAGAATCTTCGCTTGCTTCCACCCACCAAGCTAACCTCTAGTTACTACTTGCTATGCTGAGTCCCAGTGACTTTCAAGAAGTTTACATGAAGCAGATGTTGTGATGCAATGCAATGGATGAGCTCTCACAGAAAACTCAAGAAATCCAAAGCCAGATTTCTTACATATCCTTACAAACAAGCCACAACAAGACACATAAAGTAGTAGGGTATCCTTATTAAACCTATCTATCTCAATACTAAGAAATAATAACTATTTGGCTGTTGGAATGATGATATTGAAGATTGTACAGAAAAGTCATATTCAAAATATAATTAAATGCTCTGAACTGAACTGAAGGTGATAAAGGCCATAAACAACATAATTATCTGACATAGTAGATCATTAATTTTGATGGTACCTATATAGCTTTAAAAAAGAAAAAAGATCACAGTATAGTGTAAGAAACCCCTTCAGGAATATTGTAAAGAAATGCAGCATAGACTCATCTGTTTCTGCAGAGGGTTGAAATACCTCCTCAGGGAACAGCAATTCCTAGGCAGAAGTGCCAGTGTGAAATGCTCAGTGTGACTGGAGGCAGGACGAAAATCAGGCCTTTCTTTCTGGATATATCTGAAGTAATCTGTGAACAGTTCAGGAATCTATATGTCTTTCCAGAAAGGGATTAATGATTGCCTGTTTTCCCATAATTTCTTTGTAACAGCCAGGCTGTGTGGAACAACTCTTACGTGTTACATCCTGAAAAGTTTGCTATTTGCAAAACATTTTACCATTTTCCACTTCAGAAGCGTCTAAATTTAGTAATGGTGCATAGCTCTGTCTCCCCAGGGACCTGCAGTTCAAAAGTCCATCTCTGTTTTGAATGTAAGATTAGAGCAAACAGCACAGCACAACGTGGTGGCTGAAGAACCCTCTGTGTCTGTTCCTCGGTGCAAAATCTTTAACCTCCGTGCAAAATCACTCAACCTGAGAGTGCAGGAGCCCAGCTGGGATACTTGGGTGTGTGACAATTGACTTGGGTGTGTCTTTGCAGACACATGGGATGTTCTGCTCTCCCTCTGGACAGCTGTGGCCCTGTGCCTGCTGGCAGCTCCCCCTCTCGTTGTCTTGCTGAGCATCAGTCACGGAACAACAGCCCTATGGTCTAGTCGCCCACTCTATCCCTGCAAAATCCTGCTCGCTGGGCTGTATGTATGGAATCATTCTGTCCCCTCTCCTGCTTATACCCGTGCTGCTCCCTGTCCCATTGCTTCTGAAGCCTTAATGTCCTTGGAACAGAAAGCAGATCTCACCCTCCTTGAACTGCAAAAGCAGAATCTATTAACCACTGCAGCAAGCAGCAATACACTGGAGAGATGGACTTCTGTAGAGGGGAATATACTTGTACGTATTAGTGCAAAGTCAAAAGTATGAGTCTTTGACCCTTTCATTTATTTTTGTATTTCTTGACCCAGGCCTTCAGAGAAACCATTTTGGAATTTATAAAGGATTTTGGATTGCTTCCACCCGCTTTCTTTTCCTAGTTAGTCCCACGCTGGATCATATCATATTGAATGTCTGCCATCATACTAATTTCTCTTTCTGCTCCTTCCAGCTCCTTTTCCTCTTCCAGGTTCCTGTACAGATTCCATGGGAAAATTCTCCCTGGTCTTCCCTTCTTCCTCTCTGCCTTTGTCCCAACATAATCTCATCCACCTACACAAAATCAGGTGACATCCCTGTGGGTATCTTGGACTTCCGTCTCTTTGCCAGAGCTTTCTGTCCAAATCTCAGCACCTCATTCTGTAGCCATTCCCAGACGATGTCAGGTAAAACTGGGTATGCCAGCAGAGTGCAGTGCCTATTGTCAGCTGGGCTGTCCAAAGCCAGCTTGGTGCTTTAGTGTTTCCTCTGTTTCACTCTGTATTAACATAGTACAGAATCCTAAATGCTTTAGAAAGCTTTTTTTTTGCTTTCAGTCTTCTCAGCAGCATTAGTAACACCAATAGAACAATTTCCCTAGGAAAAAAATTAAAGTTATAAACTTTTTGGATTTAAACAAGGAGCGTTTATATTAGGTAGAAAAGAGAAGGCCTTTGTTTGAACACAGCAATCAGGCCTAAAGAAAATACAGATGTATGCATGGCCAAAATTTTCAGCTTCATTTTCTGTCAATAAGCTAGTGGTAAAATAATTTTTCTTGATGAGCTTAAAGTTTGTGGTGTATTATTTTAGATATGCTCCATTACCTAATGGCACAAAGGATTTGTTTTTCTCAGTATACAATAGAATTCATGCTTCTGTTGTGAATTCCTTTGAACATTATGAGGAATGGCACAGGGAACTGTCTCCTTTGGAAAGAAAGAATGGTGGAAAACAGGAAATGCTGATTATGAAACTCCATGGGACGGAGTCTGTCTATACTGCAGCATAAATTCAGCTCAATACTTATCAAAAAGCAATATAGCTGCACAGTCCCAGTAGCAGTCAAGTGTAGATTACTTTTTGATAACTTTTCTAATTTGACAAATTTTCTAATTCAGCTGTGCGTGATGAAAAGCTTGCACCTGAAACCAGACTCAAGTACTTTCACTGTTAAAAGATATGGTATTGTTTGGTTTAGTTACAGTGGATTTTTTTGTTTCTGTAAAGGTAGAGGTACATTTGTCTGATCTTCTGAAGGGGACATCATATCTGTCTCCACCTCAAGGTCAAAGACCAACCTTCATTCATCAATTCTTGAAATATTTCCTGAAATATCTTCTTCGTATGTCAAAGCCAAGAACCATAAATAACAACATAGAGGAGGAAATGCTGAGGATGTGACCTCCCTCACCACAAAATGCTGTAGATGAGTAAAATTACGTGGGTTCCAGAGTGACTAGACAACTTAATGAAAGATGAATCCATTGGGGGCTATTAAATACAAAATCACCATGTCTGGTTCAGGAGTCCTCTGAACCACAAATTGCTGTGTGCTTGGTAGATATTCTGGGAACAACAGGATGCACTTGCTCTGTTCCTAATTCTTTTCTAGGCATTTACTGCTGCTAGAGCCTGGGCTGTGCTGATGTTGCTTGAATTGGTGTCCCTGTTTCTATGTTTTGAAGTATTTCTGTGGATTATTTCACAGGAAAGGTGGGAAGAAGAGAGGAATCAAATGATAACTCGGAAAGGAAGGTGAGTAGAGGTCACAAAATTGTAAGAGAAGAAAGTTGTAAATATTGTCATACTTTTCAACTCTCCTTCTACAGCATAGTCATGATGTGGGGAGAGGCTAAGCCACTTTTGGATACACTGTGTGTAGCCCTATGAATCTTAGAGGAGTGAAGAGCTTGTTGCAAGTTCTGATCCTCTCCCAGTCCAAACAGTCTGCCTCAGAGCCAAAAGAAAACAATGTGGTCAATGTCTCTTGCTCTCTTTACATTCCCTAGTGCTGCTAAATGGGTAACTTAAAAAGGCACACGTAATTCTAGTCAGTCATATTTAGTTATTTAATTTAGGAATAGAGTACCTGTCACCTGCTTTGCAACTTTCGAATAACTTTCTTTTCTTCATCATTTTTGTGGTATCCCTGTGTGGTCATGAAAGCTGAATATTTTTGTCCCCCTGTTGTTTCCATTCTTTGTCTGCTAAACAATAATTTTTAAAATTCTATTTCATGAGTTATGAGTTCCTCACCCTGCTGTTCCCTCAATTGGCAAAAGTAAGGACAGAAACTTTAGCCTTGTTTTCACACAGTAGCATGGACTATGACTTAAAGTTTGGGAAGCAGTTGAGTTAGTTGGCAGCTATTGACTGATACTGACATGCAGGATAAATCGTGGCTGTTTGGGTCTGACAAGGCTCAGTAGTTTGTTTAGTGTTAGTAGTAGTTTGATCAGTTAGATATGGCTACACCATACCTAAAGTAAGTTTGCCACTGAAGAAGCTCAGCCAATTTTGTACATTCTGTACACTGAACTACTTCATCCCACCAGGATGAAGGTTGCTCTGAACAGAGGCAACTTGGGTGTCCAAGCACCCCATGGCCCAATGTGGCTTTGTACAATGCCAGCTTCAGTTTAGCAAGTCTGGCACTAAGTTTGAGGTACTAAGTCCAGCTGGAGCTGAGCTAACTCCTGCAGAGCCCTGAGTACTGCACTGTGCTTCTCAGCCAGCTCTGAGCACCCCTGCAATGTGGAACACGGACAAAAGGCCCCAACTGTGTGGTCCTGAAGGAATCAACATGCTCCAGAAGGGCATATTAGCACTAATGTGGCACCAGCCATCCTGGCTGACTTCACAGCAAACCATTCAAATGCCTTGGCACCAAATTGCTCTGTACCATATTGCCTGCAATTTTCATTAGCTGGGTTATTTCAGGCTTTTATTCCTGTTCTTCTCTCCTGCAGCTCTGGATACTGGCAAGTTGGCCACAGCATGAAAGCAATGATTTTGCCATAACTGTATGTATTATCAGACCCATAACTTTTATGGCTATTTAATGCAGTCTTTCAGTTTTTGTCCACCCTTTTTGGCTAGGCAGACTGCATTTTGGGATCCTAGCCATGGAGCACAATGAAATTACTGGTTAACTTGTCCCTGTAATAAGTCCTGTCTGTGGAATATGTGGAAGGGATGGGCTAGAGAGCTGGAAATAGGACTTCACTGCATACAGAGAACCACAACAAGAAGCACAATGTTGCTGCTTAGACTGTTAAACTCTGTAGCATGCACACAAAATGAAAAGCAGTTTTGATAAAGATGGCTCCCACCAAAACATGCAGTGAGTTATCTGTGGGGATTTTTTCCTGAAAGGAATATCAAGGCTAAACATGTGCTTTCAGATAAAAGGTGTAATTATAAAGTAATACATTAAAAGCCAAATCAGTGAAATGAGTAAACACTACTTTAAAAATTTGTCTTCCTTTATGTACGCTCAATCAGATTTGAAAAGTGTCCAGCACTGTGTTCTTCCTTTTAGATGGTACAGTACCTTGGCAGCATTTCCTGAAGGCTTTTCGTGACCTCCTACCATAATTGCTTTGAAACATACAGCAATCTCTGTAGAGTCTTCTTAAAAGAATATTACAAAAGTTAGAAATGCAACTATTTTTTCATGGATTTAAAGATGGAAGGATCACATTTTCTGATGTTTATGAGAGTAAGGTGTCTGCTTTTTAGATCCACCATAATTTTCCCCTATTGTCTTTTTTTTTTTTTAATTCTTTCTTAAAAACATAATAGGTACACCAAATTGCACAACTATATCAATATTTCAAAAGCTACCAAATCTTGCACATGCAAAAAAGGAAGCTTAACAATCTTTGCTAATCTCTAATGCAATATGCATCCATTATTTATGAAGGCAGCAGACAAAGGAGAACTGCTCTTGAATGGAATCCGAAATGCTACACAAGAGGAGCCCACAGCACAAGACTCCCTGTTATAAAGCTACTGACCAGCCTCTCTGGAGATTAACTCTGAAAGTTAGTCTCCAGAAAATTTTATACTAATTGTGTGTGAACTGGATTGGTGTTTGTAAAAGATGGAAACAATGAAGATAGAATCCTGCTATCTAAGCATCATTTTGTACCAACACTGACTGAGTTACAGCAGGTCAGCACTTTTCCCCTCTCATCTCAGATTTTCTGCATCTCTTTTTTTTTTCTTGGTGTGGATGTGAGGAAGGTAAGTGACCCTTAGTGGTGGGACACTACAGTGAAGACCCTTACATGGCAGTTAGGGGAATGTCTGCATCCAACAGCACCTATAATTTTTCTTTCCTTTGGGTGGGTATTCACTTAAGCTGATGCATCTTGTGCTAGCCTTAATGCCTATTAATGCTCACAAATGCCACAATGAGGCCAAATTGCAATTTCCTGAAAGCTGAGCTTAATAGACCTTTGAATACTATTTGTTTCTGCCGTGGCTGATGAAGATTTTCCGTATTGATATTCCATATCGAGTAGGAGAGGAAGGGTTTGACAAGGGTGGGATCTTTTTCTCATCCATGCAAAATCCATTTTGGGGTATTCAACTTCAGAAAAGGCAGAATTAATGGCAGATTTTCATGAGATGAGCAACAAGAATGATCAATGCTCAAGAAATAATGAGGGCACAGACTCTGAGGAAACGCAGGTTATTTTCTGTGGAGAAATGAAGAGGGAGGAGTGACATGATGTCAGCCTTCAAATGTGTTTTTTTTCAGACACATCGAGCCCTGCCAGGGAAAGGACAGGAAATTGTCTGACCTGTATGTACATATCGGATAAGACCAGAAAAAATGTGCTAAGTGGGATAGTGCACATGCATCACACAGTTTGGACATTAGTGAAGGTTTTTAATGGTAAGGATAATGAAGTATTAGAGTATATGTCCTAGGAAGCAGATCTCTAAGAGGAAGCTGGAGAGGCATCTGTGGGAAGTGGCATAGGTATGGTCTATCCTGCTGTAGGTAACAGGATGGATTAGAACACCTCCCAGGCTCCCTTCCTGCCTGCTGTTTGTGAGTCTATTACTATATATAAATATTTCCAGGATATTTCAGATGGAAACATACTAAAAAAACGTCTGGGACATAACTGAAACTACTCTTCTTAGCTCTTTTTTGTGCTGAATTTTATTCCATAGTCCACACAACAGGTACAAAACACCTACAAAGCCCTGAAACACCTGAAAGGGGGCCCAATGTGAGGACAGCAAGAAGTATGATGCCACACCACTGAAAACAGTGGAAACCTTTCAAAACTTTTTGAGAGGAGACTGGTGTCAGTCGACTCAAGAGCTCAGTTATGGATCTGAATTAGTTCTTCATTTCCTTCTTGCTATATTACGTTCAGTAAAAATAATAAAAAATAAAAAAAAAAACCAGGAAGAAGAGCACGAATGTAATAGAAAATGCTTTCATCTCCCTAAGGTTTTGAAATGTTCAAACTTTGTAAGAACATGGGAATAGTTCTCCTCTGGGAAACTGTTTTCAACATGTCCCCCTTGTCTCATTTAGTAAAAAAATTCAGTGCTTTGAACTTAAAAGGACTCACCTAGAAATGATGGGTTTGTGAACATGGCAAGGAGAATGGTGTCCGATCTGTTTTTCCCTTAGAAGTACGTTCCGGTTTTCTCTTTGTGGATTTAGACATGCTATATTCTCCATTCTTTGTTTTAACCTCATAGTAAAAACACTGCCTTTAGAGCTTTTATCAACATTAAGTATAAGCCTGATCCTTGTGCTCTGAGTAGAACAATTCTCTATGTCAGAGTCTTACAAGGAGTTTAACTTCAGGGGAACAAGTTCTTAAAGGAAAACTACGAAGCACAGAGTGCTTTTGTGCCATGTAGTGAGCTAAAGGGGAAAGGTGGGATGTACACTATATTCTGGGGGGCTTCTTCAGAAGCCATGGGATAATTCTGTAAGTCTTTTTTCCCTTCTTCACCTTCTGCTCTTTTGTCCTCTTTCCCTGCTATGCTTTCTCCCCATTTTGTGTCCTCCAACAACTGCCCTGTTCAAGTGCTGCATGGTTGGACTGGGCTCACCTTCAAACAATTCTTGAAAGTGAGTTTCTAATGGTCTTGAGCATTTTGGCTTGAAATTTGAAATATCTTTTGAAAAAATATGAGCATATTAGCTTTATTGTTAAACCAACTAATGTTTTCAAATACACTGGACTTTCCTTCAGTGTTATTTTTGTTGTTTCTAATTTGCATATCTTTGTCCTTACCTTTAGATTAGAAGACCAAAAGTGGCGCAAAGACTTGGAATCATAAAACAACTGAACATGTTGGCTTGTATTTCCTTTTTTTTTCCTTTTGTTTTTTCACCTTAGGTTGATAGCACTACATCGACTTAGTGTCTTACTTATTATTGCGTGAAAAATTCAAATTAAGGAAATCAGACAGTTGTAAATTGCTGGCATATGTAGTAGTAAATTAAAGAGCAGTCATCAACATAAATAAAAGCCTGAAATGAATTTGAGTTCTGAGGATGCACTGAGAAACTGAAGAAAGACATCAAAGCCAGCAGGAAAAAAAAAAAATTAACAGCTTAGCAAGGAAAACTGGCTTTTAAGAAAAGACATTGGATTCAGCAAAGTGGTGCATGGCCCAGAGAGGATAAAAATAATGAAGAAGAACAGCAGGGATTGCAATAAAAATGGTTGGAAATTAATACACCCTGGAAAGTAGTTTGTACAGTCTTTGCCAACAAAACTCACAGCAATTAAGCAATTATAAGTGCTCAGGAATTGTCTGAAGATGAGATTATTTGCTACTTAATATTGTTATAATGTTGCTTACATGTCAGAGAGCAACTGGCCTTTTAAGCCAGTCAGGTCATGAGATTCATGAAGTAGCTTCAGAGAGAAATCACAAGGAATGCCCCAATAGTTTTTAATAGCTGTATGATAGCCTAGAGAATCAGAATAAAAAGAGTGTAAGGCATTAGCAAAGTTATGTCAGGGATTTATCTTGTAACCCTTCCTTGTGCTTTTAGTCTCATTGCCATTATGGGTTGCACACATTAATTGTGTGTTTGAGAGACTCTCATGCATCCTATGTTAAAGCAAAACCCATTTCCCAGGCTGTAGATCATTTTGTTGTATATTCTTCCATGTGGATTTGGGCTCTTCTTCACTTCTGAGAACTGTTATTGTCACCCTGACGGCGAAGAATTAGATGGGGGTTAACTCTAAAATACATGTATCACCAGCAGCACCTGTAACACCCTTGCACAAGTTTGTGAGCCCAATTCTGATCCCACTTAGCCTAGTTTTATGCCAGAGAACTTCAACAGAGTGACTCCTAGTTTGCTGCCATATAAGGGAGATTGGACCCAATGTGACTCAGCCCATCACTTGCCAGTCTATTCTGAGCAAGACTATAATAAGAGTTTCCACAAAGGAAGCTTAGTTTGCTAATATGCAAAACAGAAAAAAGAGTAGCAAAAGAGTGTCTATATAGACATTTGTTCCACATTTTTTTTGCTTTTGAACTGGATATGTCTTCACAGACTATAAATATTTGCTCAAGGCAGATATGGCATACTTATGAGCTACCTGTGTTAATTTTAATATACTTCCTGCAGTGGTAAAGATATGACAGCACAGGCTGGCAACTGGAGTACGAGTATCCTGGGCACACATAGTAGTTGCTTGTCCATGCCTCCACTTTTTGCTTCACTTGCTAACTATGTTAACCGTAGTCTGGATGTTGCAAAATCACTTTGCCTGAAGAGGAATGGGATACATAGAAACCCTCCTGAAGATAATGTTTTGGTAGGAGGGGTGCAATTGTCTCGTTCTTGGAGTCACTGAAATCCAGCTGTTTCCTAATGGACCCCAAATCAGGACAAAGAATGAGTTTGTGCTTGAGGAAAGCACTCCCGGTGCACAGCTAACCTCGCATTATTGCCCGGAGAAACATTACTTTGTTACCTCAAACAAAGGCAAAAGTGTTTGTGGTACCTTATTAATGGAAAAGCTTATTAACTCTGTTGGAAAGACAGGTTATAAAACAGCTTCCACAGTGGCTGCAGCTCTGGGGCTGTACCCAGCAAATGCCGTAGGCATGCAGCTTTACCCACATGGGGCTGGTTTGCTCAGGTGACTGTTGATATCGCATGTGTTCCACAGCAGTAGCCCTGTCACCTCTACAAGGTCAGGCTATTTGCCTTGCATGCTGCTTTTAACATAAAACCACTTTGAATTTTACAGGATGCTCAGCTGCTCATGTAAGAGGTCATTCTGAAAGCAGTATGTTATAGTAGAATATAAATCAAGTTATATACATGTATATTTCACTCATCTGAGAAGATTATTGCAGCTCTTGCCTTAAGGAGTCACTAGGGTCACTGTTCCCTTTGCTCAAATTCCTTGTTGAAATGCACATCTTTTAGAAGGCCAGTATGAAGCCAGACTATGCATAATAGGCAAGTAAAAGAGATTTGGAGAATGCGTAGAAGACCAGCAATTTACATAAATCAGAAGTTTATACTTCTCTTCCTCTATTGCTTCCCTTTTTTTGAGCTGCTGGACCATGAGTAAAACATTGGCTTTGGTGAATAAAGAATTTTTAAAAAATTAAAATACGTGGGCAGTTTTTACTGGATCTTTTTGATCAGCCATAGGACAAATGGCAAATGCATCATGATGATTTGTCAAAACTTAGAGAAGAAGAGAATGCACTTCTAGCCTCAGGCTTCCTATCTGAGCCATGGGTCAGAAAAAGGGTAGTTTTATAGGTTTGTCTTTAGAGGCCTTATTTTGTCTGTGCTTCTGTGGCTTTTTACTATGCTTTGTGGACAACCAAAGAATTTCAGAATTATTTCCTTCTCATTCAGCATTTGCAGTCTCTGCTCTGTCTTTTGGTTAAGTTATTCTTTTGGGCCTCTTACCATAGCATCCCAGGGTCAGATTCCTGGGATGAAGGTGTAAAAGTTTACTCCATTTGTAATTTCTCCTCCAGGACATTAAGGTTTGTTCCTAGAAAAAATGTAGGACTGAAAGTTTTTCCCCATCTCCCGACACCCAGTGCTGTAGGATCCTCTGTGTGTGCTGGTAGGTGCTCCTCAGAGCAGCACTGGCAATAACTATCCTCCTTTTGTTGTGATGCCTCCAACAGGGATGTGATGGATGGGAGAATATGCAGAAAGGTACCAAAGGGTGAGGAATTTGTGAGGAAGCAGTGACTCTGGAGGCTGGCAGTGAGTCTTTACTTGAGGTCACCTCCCCAGGCTGCTGGTGAAGCTCTTGGTGACTGTGAATGTGATATATGGCATGATTAGCCAAGTTCATTGTTTACCATGTGTGGAAAGAGGTAATTGATAGTTCCCCAACAGACTGCCCTGGCTCCTGGCAGACCTTAGGGGGAAAGGCATTGCATTTATCTCTGGCTATTTCTGAGCTAAATAAAAATAGATTTGTGTCATATAACATCCTGGTATTTATATTTCAGGAGGCAGAACCTAATTTCTTAATTAACCTGAGTAAATAATTAAAATTGTCCCAAACACTTCAAGAGAAGAAGCATTAAAAATATCTTAGTGTATATTACATAAAAAAAAAAAAAAAAAAGCAGCAGCTACTCGTGCATTGCCATTTGTTGCTGTTGCTGTCTTTTCTCCTTTGTTAAGTGAAAAGAACATTTTCCCTTCTTCTAAACCTATCTTGTTTTATGTTTATTACATCTTGTCACCTTGTGGCACATCCAGCTAGATTTGCTAGAATTGGATGTTGATATTAATAATTACTTGTCTGAACTAAATGAAAGTGCTAATTAAGTCAAGGCCCCTCTGGGGTGAGGTCTGGGCTTCCAGTGCTATGAAGGTGTAGCTGGATTTTTATGAAGAAAGCTTACATTATCTCCCCCAAAACACTTCTCTCAAGTGATAATACACCATATAATCTCCCTTAGCAAATAGTAACAAGTGCTACAGAGCAGCAAGAGATTTTTGAACGTTGAGCAGGAAAAATAAAATTGCTGCAAACTACCCAAAGGCTATGGAGCTTAACTCAGCGTGTGGCTGAACTGAAGGCAGTGCTATTTTAAATAATTGATAGTGTTGTAAATGTACATGATGTGGTACAGTGCCTAACATGGAGAAAGCCCTTGCCCTGAAGGGTTTGTAGCTTGATAGTGCAAGGGCAGGAGAGCCCTGGTACCTGATCAGAGGAAGGGGCACAGCCTTTGGAACACGGATGTCTGAAGGACCCTGGGGGTGCCGGCCCAGAGATGAGCCCAGCAGCTAGAAACCAGCAAGGGGTGCCAGCACAAAGTCAGATGCAGCTTGGAGGAGGCAATCAGACAATTCAGAGCTGTGCCATTTTAAGCAGGCTGACTAAGACACTTTGGTGATTCAGCAGCAATGCTGGCGTGCCAGCAGAGCTTTGGGAGCTTGTGTGAAAGGAGATCGGATACTCTGAACCCGAGGTCTGGTGTGATCGGTGCAGATGGAGAGTCCTGCAGCTGAGACCTCCTCAGCTCAGATGTAGGGTGGCCAAGGCAGTGGGTGGAGGGCTCTGAAGATGACACTCCTTATCTGAAGCATTCAGATGTAGGGAGTATTACACCACAGGAGTGAGAAAATTAGTTGATATTTCTCACCACATTTCCCCCGGACAATGTATGGTTTGACCTGTGTTACTTAGTCCCGAGGGAAATGGTGACACCCAGAAAGCTTTTATAAGATAATCTCAACCTTTTGGAGCTGTGCAAATGTGCCCTCCCCAGATCTTTCTTCTGCTGGCTCTCACAGTGTGAGTATGGGACACCTACTGCGTGTATGGAAGCCTCAGGGGGCAGGGAGAGTGCTGCCAGTGAGACAGCTGGTTGCCATTACATTATTTACTCCTTACCTTGGAACATAAAAATAATAATGAAATTAATGTTACTTGAAAGAGGGAGAAAACAGCAAGTAAACAAGATTTTTTTTAGATCTGACAGGTTCAGCTCTAACACATTTGCATCTTAAACATCTGTCTATGTGTAAAGAATTTTCAAGCATTTGGATGCATAGAATCAAATCCACTTCAGTGCCATACTCAACAGCTGCTATAAGCATTTTCTGATACAAATAACTCATAGTAGTTAAGTAATTTACCAATATTTTAAGAAGAGGCGCTTTTGATAAAAACACCCTTCTCTTTTCTCCATTTAGCAGAGATTTTTTTTGAGGACAGCTTTTAACACCAGTTTTTAAACAGAATTCCCCATTGCTGTCCACAGAATCCCAATTCTGAAGAGTGGCGTGGTACCACCATATGTCAGTTTCTCAAAAACATTGTATTTAACCAAGCAACAAGAAGTCAATTTTGTGATACAGAACAAATGTAAAGACATATGGTGAGTAGACCTGCTGTGGGAATACCAAACTTTCTGGTATACAGAACAAAAATGTCTCAGTATTTTTACTGCTTACTGCCTAGTGTGCTTCCAAGAGAGCCTGTAGAACCAAAAAGACATAAGGGGCAGAATACATCTCATCCAACTTGAGTCATCTACAATACAAAGATCTAAGTACCTTGGATTGTCTTTACTATCACCAGAGAGACAGGCACTTTGAAAGAGCTTGATGTATCTCTGTTTTAGATGTCTGTGTTATGATAAAATTATTTTTTTTAAAGAAAGTTCTTGAAAGTATTTTTTCTTCTCCCATTGGGATTGTCTGTGCAGAAATCTTAGGTCACTAATTCAGATGAAAACATCCCCAAAGTAGACATGAATGTTCAGAAGAATCCCACCTATGCATGAGATTTCTGGACCTAGAGGATTCTGAAAGTGTCCAAAAGTGCAGATGCATGGTATGATTTCCACAGAACGTGGAAGAATCATTCTTGTGGGAAAAAACATGCCCTGATCATTGAAAATATTTTCTGAAATTTTTGACTGAAATATTTTATTAAATTTTTGTTTTATCAATATTGTCTCTCTTAAAAAAAAGCCCCAACAACCAGGAAATAGGTGAAGTCGATGCAGCTTTACAGTGTTTGGTAGAATTTGGTGCTCTGATGGAATATAGGCCCCTGTGTGTTTCTCTAACACTCTACTTTGCAATGTAAAGCCTGACTGTTTCAGAAATATTCATATTGCTCCTTGAACTTTGCAAGATATCCTAATGACGATGAAATATATGTAGCATGAGCTGACATTGGGAAAGTTTGGAAAATGTATTTGCAAAGAATGTCTTTGCCAGTATAACATTTTGTGACATAAACTCAGCCTCTAAATTGGAAACCCTCTTTATTCTGTTAAAATAGCACAACAATTTCTGTCTTTGAGCTTCATTTCTCGGAGCACTCCCAGACATGCACATTGTTCTTCTTGTGATGGTGAGGGAAATTTAGCATTCTTGGTAAAGAGGACTCGTCTGGAGCCAAAAATAACTAATGAGGAAGCAAGGAGGAGGCTGATAATACCTTCCCCCTGCATGGAATTAGTACAGTCACTACTGTGGCTTTAGCTGATATCTTTTGCTTTATAAAACTGCTTAACTCCACCAGCTTCCCTCAGCCTCTCTTCTTTAAGGCCCACCAACTTAGATTTTACTTTTTGCAAACAGTGAAGGAATATTAGGAGCTCTGTGCCTCCCTCCCCATGAACAGCCATGTGTTCTGCATTTCTGAAATTGTATTTCAGCATAACAGGGAGGAAGAGGCCACAATATTGATTTGGAAAACTGCATTACATTAATGGCAGATATTCTCTTTTTGGTTTAATTATCAAAAGCAGTCATGAATACAGATCTGTTCTTGTATCTGTGGAAAACTGAAACTTCACTGAAAGCAAAATTAAAGCTCTGATTGCTTAGGCAGTCAATGGAATATCCATTTACAACTACATTTCTTGTAGCAGGAGCGAGGAATTCTATAAATAAATGAAAATACAAAATGTTACACTTTCAAATAGAAAAAGTCAGGAAGGCAAAAGCCTCTGCAGGTGGGAAAACAGAGGTGATGTGCAGAAGGCACAAAGGTAAGGTCCACACTTGCTTTCTTTGCAGAGGAGTTTCTTGCTGCCCCAGCAGGATTTTGGCATGAGGACTATGGCTGAGGTGTCTAGATTGTGTGTGTTCCCTGAACTGCACTTTCTTGTAGGTAACTTTATATAAATGGATTATGCACTTTGATTTTCCACCTTCATGGGATCCCTGAGAGCATCAATAAGCTCTCAACATCAAGAGTGTCTGGTCTAATCATCTTACTTGGAACCAGCGGTGTGAGAGCCTGTACTGTTCAAAATCAGTAGAATAGCCCATTTACAGTAACTTTAACATCCCCTTTTCAAATTCTAGATGAAACTTCAGAGTTTTGAAGTCAGAAAACCAATCCACAGTCTATCTACACATTGCATATACTACCACATAAACTAAACCAACACCAGGAAATGACAAAGCAGCAGCTCTTCAACATATGGGTAGAACGATTAGCTAGGAAGTTATTTTTAAATATAAACCCCCTTTATCTGTCCTTAAAGCTCCCAGTTGTTTAGAGGAATGTTTTCAGATGCTGCTGACTTTCTTCTGAAATTGTCTGTGCACACTTCTGGACCATCCATGTGACATTCAGAAATGTATACTCCTGCCTAATTAAGTTGCCTGCTGACTGTTTCTGCCACACACAATTCTTCAACATAGCAAATTCAGCAATAAAAATATATCAAAGCAAGTAAAAATCACAGAATGAACTCTTAACCCCAAATATGAATAATTCAGATTTAATTGGGAAAAGAACACATTTAATTTTTTCCCATAGGATCAACCACAAAACACAAATATAAATATTTGTTTGAAAAATGGTGCCTTTACTAGCATCTAAGACAAGGCCTTGCAAAATGCAGGGCAAATTTTGATTTTAGTTTGCAGCAAAATTACTGCTGAAGTCAGAAGGAATACTACAGGTGGTAAAAAGGGTCTTTCATTTTAGTAAACAAATGTTATGTGCAAGGCTTCACCCCACTGAACTTGGAGGGTATGAAAGAGAACTTTAAAAATCAGAGCTTCTATAAAAAATCCAGGAGATCATCATCTATGAGAAAGGCCCAGATAAAGTCTCTGACAGCCTACTGGATAACACTTTTGGAAGTGAAATATGTTTTAGAGATGGAAGTAACCATGACCCTCTCCTGGCCTGCCAACAGAGGGACAGAGATGGTGACAACACAACTGAAAGGACAATGCTTGAACAAGCTCTGGGAAGAGCCTAGCAAAAGATCTATTCTTTGACTCACAGGCAGCAGAATGGTGACTTGTTTGGAAAATCCCTAAGTATAAACTTCTGTCTTTTAAAGATGTTTGGAAGTAAAGAAAGACCTAGAACCTTTTCCAAGGCTTCTTATCAAATCACCAAAGACATCTTACTTTGGGTAGTGGCTCAGTTCAAGAAGTCATAAGCAGAATCCATCAGATTATTGCTTAATATTTCAGTGAAGATCTCCTCAGACCACATGGGCCAGCAATAATGCAATGCATGCTCAGAGCTCCTGTCATCCAGGTATCAAAATTACTTTCTTAGAAACTAAATAAGCTGTATCAGCAGACAAGCACTATAATTTAAAAGATGGACATGGAAATGTGCATGTATGCTAAGAGAATTATACAATTAAACAGCCATTTAAAGACAGAACCAGGACATAGCCCAGCCTTCCTTACTCTCAGTCTCCTTTCAGTACCATCTGGATATTTTTCTTTTTTATTCTTTGTAATAAATAATACAGCAGTTTGTCAATATTGCATGGCAGTTGTTTCCAAAATTTGTGGATAAAATATTGTGCTGGATCTCCAGGAAATAGGATATAATGCCATAGGCCTGGGAGCACTCACCTTTTTGTAAACCTTCAGTGGCATGTACTGGATTTTCAAAGGTACTGCAGCTTGAGCACAACTGAGAGCCACATTAGCTTTTCATCCCCTCACCAGTCCCCTTCCTAGCATTTTTCTAGGACAGTATTGGCACAAGTGTACAGGTTTTACTACTGTCTTCAGCAGTGCTTTACCCAAAGGAGTATTTGCTGCTGCCAGTTCTGTGGAGTTTTTTTTCTCTGTGTTGTCAACACTTCATAAAGGGACTGAAACATGGTAAAGGATCTTACCAGCACCTACTTTTGATTCGTGTTTTTTTCTCTGAATATTTGTAGGTTATACATTAGAGTAAATAGGTCAAAAAAACCATGAGGTGACTAAGCCATTTTTAAATACTACCCTTTGAAATGTCTCCTGTAGTTGGAGCAATGTTGGTTAACTTTTAGCACTTAGACACATAATGATGAGAGCGGGCTTCCTTTTTGAGCCCTTTATATGTACACTTCCCAGAGAGTTCATGCAACCCTCTAATGGTGAACTAATGGGACAGAGCCTGTGGTGCCCAGCCTCCTGACCTACCACACTGCCCCTGCCTCCTGAAGGCCATGTCACCACAATCATACATCAGGAAATTTTTTTAGAAAAGGAACTGTCGTACTTTAATCTACATAATATGATTTTTAGCAGAGGACAAACACACTGTTGATATAGGTGGCTTATTTCAAACACTCACATTGCATGTGATTGACCCAAATAGCGCAAATACAGATTCTGACTGAAATGTACTAAACTGCATGTTTCTGGCCCATCACTACAGTTTACAATTGCTAAAAATATCCCTGCATTGCACAGATGGTAGACATCATTTAGTCCAAAAGGGTAATGAAGAAACAAGTTTAATGATAATATGGGATTATTTTTTGCTTGTATGTTCCAATAGGCTCATAAGGTGACTATAACAAAGAGAATTAGGAGAAAAGGTGCTGATAATCTTTGTGTGGATGGTAATGCTGTCAATTTTTTTTGATCCATCTGTGCCTGAACTTTAAGAGAACTTTTTTCAGGACAGCATTCTGCCATCACATCAGCCCTGCACAGCAGCTCCTCAGAGGAAACACAGACCTTTTAGATTACCTCTGTTTCTGCAAGAGGGTTGAAAATACATACTGAATGTGGTGTCCCTAGTGTGACACGGTAAGGTTGTCTCTTCCTTGCAACTCTAGTTCCCTCCTACTTGCACTTTCAGTGATCAGAGCTATGCTTTGACCTGGACATCTGGCAAACACATGGATAATCAGACTAACAGGGTCAAATCCAGGCATCTATCTGGCCTGATTTCAGGATTGTTTCTGGAGCTGGAAGAATGTGGAATAGTGATGACTCTGACACAAGTTTTCCCTTATAAAGGACAATAGAGATAATAATCAGAACAATCATGCAAAACTCACTAAAACTTTTAGGAATTTACAAGTAGGTACTGGTGAATATTCAAGTAGCAATTGGTAGGATTGCAAGAGCAAGTCCTTCTTTTTTTAATCCAAACAAAGCAGAGAACAAACACCAAGGGACCATGCAAAAAGTGGTTATACCGATACAAAAAAAAAGTGCAGCTGGAGCAAGAAATGGTTGTTGAATGTTAGAAAACCCAGTGTGGTAAGATCTATGAAAATAAGAACCAACAAACAACAAAAGGATAAATGGGGAAATAAATTTCTCAAGTTGTAGTTTAATCTTTACAAACATCAGAAGGTACATCCAGTACCTTCTTATTGAATTGTAGGCAGAGAAAAAGCTGGTTTAGAAACATTGGAAGACTCTGTGTTTATACTGCTTTTATGGAGTCCTTTTCCTCAGCAGTTATTTGTCCATCTGTTTCTATTTCAGTTTTACAGCTATTTTTGATTCACAGCAGGTCAAAACTAAGGGAGGCTGTGTCGTTGTTATCAGATAGTGTTTGTAATGCTCTAAGGGAGTGTCTGTCAGTACCTTCCCTCTGTGCCTGCCTGGGGGTCAGGCACAAGCAGGGCTTATCCTCAGCCCACCTGCCACCTCCTTCAGGGCTGGGAAGCCCATCTGTGTTTTTGGCTGTACCAAACCCATGGTAGCTTCCCTAACACATGCCTCCAGGCTCGCTCCCATGCTGTCCCAAACACTCAAGAAAAGCTCTCCCTAAACAGCTGCATAGCTGCCTCATAATGTCTCTTCAGTTCTCCTTCAAAACTCTCGGTTTTTTCATATTATCTCCATGAGTTTGCATTAAACTGATTAGACTGACAAATATTTCTTTTATCACTTCCTTAAACTTGTTCTTATCTTCTTTTCTGGCTATCTACTGAGTCTCTTCCTAGCTCTAAACTGTAGGGTGTTGAGAGAAAGAACTGTTTTCTCATGTTCTACTTAAAGAAGGTCTGGTACAAAGACTGTCATTCCTGGCATGAACACCTCTTGTCTCTCTGGCATACTGAGGATCAGCTGTGGTCGTGGTCAATATATTAAATTAATTTTTTTCTGGATTTAGATCTCCCCATAGAAACATGCCTATGATCAGTATCAGAGTTTTAGTAAGGGCTACGGAGGTCCTGAGAGATGAATCATGGTTTGATGTACTTGTAACACCTGGATGATGCAGGAGGCATGTCTGTCCTGCAGAGAATCCTCCCCACCATGCTCATACCTAGTTGTGACCAATATACTCCAATTCCAACAGGAAGGGAGGTTTCCAAATATGAGTTGTTTTAAAAACTGGTACTATCTTGTCACTCAGACATTGTACAGTCAGAGAGTAAATTGAAGACTTGTAAAACAGTAATTTTCCTAAAAGATCACAAAATTTTCTAGTTACATTAAAGCCCTTGTGCTGAAAGGGCACACTTCCCCTTCTTCTCAGGGGTGCATTAGAAACTATCTGTGGAGGAATCCAAAGCAGCCACTGTCATTGCCTCAGCAGTTCTTTTGCAATCTGGTTTTGCATTCAAAAATGCATTTGAGTCACAAAAATCAATTGTTACAGAAACTGTGGTGCCTTGTGGGAAGGACACAACAGAGAAACAGTATTGTGGGTGAGGGTGGTGGGAGGTTAGAAACAGAATATGATCAGTGGGAAATGGACTCTCTGGGTCCTCACGAAGCAATGAGGGAGTTTTTGTGGATGGACCGTGTTACTGTCAACACCACAGGCTCTAATCTTATTGTGCACCCTTGTTTATCAGATCCTGCATGCTAATGCAAGATAACTGTCCTTAGATCAAGCAGACACAGATGAGCAGCTTTGCTAAAAAGAAATAGGTCCAGCTGGAGCAGTTTCTTTCTGAATTATGGCAAAGTGGTGGTGAAGAGCTCCAAACATTTTTAATAAGAAAAGTTGTGAATCTCTTCCCTAGCCATCCATCTATGAACAAAGATATAATGTGTCTGTGAAAACAGTAAATTAAAATCTATCAGCCATATTTATTGACCTGCCTGATCAGATCTCAGATTCGCTTGAGAGGCACAGTGCACACTGCTGCAGTTGTCAGCAGCGCCTGCAGCCCAGCCCTGCTGAGCTCAAACCTGGGGGTCAGATTTCCCAGGTAAAAACAAAGACCTTCTGGATTACCAACCCCTTGCAGAGCTGATACACCTTCTTTTTATGTGCACAAATGCACCGCTGAAACCCGACCCTTGCAATGTTACTGCTTATTAGAACCTGAAGGGCTTGCTGTTAGGTAAATGCAACAAAGACATTTGTATCTGGGACTGTTTGACCCCTGCTAATATTTTTCTGGGTTGAGTTAAACTTTGTGAGCATAATCAGCTGTTTTTCCTCCAGGATAAAACTAAAAAAAAGCCACCAGCTCATCTGGAAAGGAAGAGACTTTCAACCCTACTGAAGTCACAGTGGAGCTGGAGTGGGAATGCCCAAGGGTGAGCTTGAGGATGCTTGATGCAGAGGATCGTGCAGGAGATAACCCCTGTTGTGCATCTGTGTGCCTACAAGGACTTCAGCAAGAGAGATTGCAGAAATCCTGGAAAGACAGGAAAGGCATGAAGACCGCAGGAAAAGCCCCAGATCCTTAAGGAGAGCAGAGTAATCCAGGTTTCCTGGCTGATAAGCATCATGGATGCACATACAGCCTTACTGTCCCTGCCCTGCCTCTCCAGGGACCAGACCTGTAGCCATGGGCCCCATTTAGCCTGTGCTTTTAGACTTCCATCTGAGCTGTGATGCTGCTCTACAGCCATGCCTGGTCATGAGCCCTCTTGACCTTCATGGACCCAGGCCTTTAGACTGGCTTGCCCTTAGTCCTGCCTCTCCACCATAGAGTGGTCTGAATTCCTGGTGGAACCCAGCTGTCCCTGCTGCCCTGCTCCCTGCCAGGGGTGTAGTCTTGTCCCAGTCCCCAGGGAGGTGCTGGCCCAGCAGGATGCTGGGGAAGCCCTGGCAGGACCATGGGACAGCAACTCCCCAGCCTGATTGCAGCTGTGCTCAGGGAAGCACTGGGCAGGATCTCTGTAAACAGGGACCTCTTGCATCTGGAAATGTCTGTTTTTGTCAGTAATGTCAGACAATGCACAGAATCCTGAATTTTATGTAATTCAGAGTAGAAAAAGCAGGTGGCTGTAGTGCTACTGTGGTGCTGTATGTGCAAGCTGACAAGAATGGGAGAGGCACATGTTTCAATGGGAGCCTTTATTCTTTGTCTCACAATGTTCTGGCTTTGGCCTGTCCTTGCTGAAGAAATGTAGACCCCCAGTTCTTCAGCCTAACAATAGCTGGTTAACAACTCCTGTCAAAGAAGCGGCACTTGTTACTCAGTAAGGTCTTAAACAGTATGAAACACAGGCAGAGACCAGTCTTTAGGCTGAGGGACCAGCCTAATTAGCAAACCAGCAGAAGTCATACCTCCTTCTGTTCACATTTTTTCCTTTTGAAGTTCATGGTATTTTGCAAAACATTGGTAATTTTTTGTATTATGTTGGAGAAAAAGGTGGTTTTTTTTCCCCCTTTTTTGGATAAATTGGCTCCTCTTTTCCCTTTTTATCTAGTTAGAAGTGATCTTCAGATTTTCCTGTTCATTACAAACTCCCACAGCACTGAGGGTCTTTGCACAGGGACTTGATAGTGCTGATACTTACTTATTGGTGCAAACTGTATTGGTTTCTTGATGTCTTCTCCTTACTACTTTACATTTAGTAAATGAACTTTTTAAAAATCATGTTAGGAGTGTTTTTAAAAGCTGCTTGGAGCTGCAAAAAAAGAGTGGGTCAGCAGTAAGGAGAAATGGTGGAAATGACAATGCTTGTGCCTTGCATTGCCGGGAAATTTTCAAATAAAAAAAAATATGGCGACAACAGTCCTTGAAATACTTGGAGCCATGGACGTTGAGAGAAGGGGGGACAGGCAGCAGAAGGTGAAAGAGATGATCAGAGCTCTTCATTGAATTCGTAAGAGAAAAGCAAAATGAGGATGTTGCCAGTTCACTGCTGGTGTCTGGAGCATTTCATGCCCCCTGACATGGTGGGTACAAGCTGCTGGAGTCCGAGCTGCTGCTGGGACTTGAATTATTGAAAATTCTTTAGTGTACACTCTGTTGCTTTTAGCTGGATTAAGGCATTCAGACAGAGATCAGTATGGTGCATTTTGTCAGAAGTCCTCTAAATAAAAGGCTTTAAATATGTAGATACTAACTCTAGAGGAACTGGTTTCTGCAATTTTTGTCAGGACAAATATCCATAATTCTAAGGGAGAATTTTGCTTACTGCCTTGGGCTGTGTTTTGAAAGGTATTTAGGTGCTGAAAGATAGTTTTAAACTTCTACTAAGACTTTCAGAAATATTGCCTACTTCATAAAATCTTACTTGGCACACATCTGGTCTGTTTGGTAACTAAATATCTTGGAAATCTGGCAATGTGCAGGTAATAAATGGAGAAAAAATAATGGGAGTTCAGATTTTAAAAATAGCAATTTTTAAATAGTATTAGGCTTGGTACACTGTTCAACTGTTAACATAAATAAGTCAGTATCTCTTATAAGGTGCATGGAACTAAAAGGTAAAAAAAAAAAAAGGACACCTAAAAAAAAAGATAATTAAGAAAATGGATCAAATGCAAAAAGTCTACTTTATAAAGACCCTATCATGCAGATTCAGATGATTTACTTTTGCCTTTTTTTCCAACCTTTTCTCTTGGGAGTTATTAGATGAATGTAGAATTGTAAATTGAGTGTACAGATCTTTCTATATTTGCAGAATGAGAGATCTGAAATCACATAACCAACATTCTTCAAACTAGTAAGGACAGTTACTTGTTCAAGAAAGTTAAATATATCCTGTAATAGTGAGCAAATCAAACTGAGGTGTTCTAATAATGAGTAAAACCTCCAATTTGGTTGGCTTTCTTTTTTTTTTCTTTCTAGGGTAAGAAATAGCATGATTCTTGAATATGTAGATCAGTATAATTTAATTAGCTTTTATGACCAGGAATCCTCAGAGATAACCATAAAAGTCAATTAGACTGTATTAAAATGCAACCATTTTCCTGAAGGGCTGGGAACAGCCCTTACTTATTCAAGAAAATTGTAAAAGTCTAAATATCTAAATATGATATAAAGAATAGCCACATAGAAAGACATGGCTGTTATTGTTTATGATATAACTGACTCCTCTCTTCATTATCCCTGTGAAATGCATTGCAAGGTGCATATCATACCTGGAGTTAATGCTGTCCTGGCCAGCCAGTGTTACACTGGGATCTCACAGTCTGATTTAAATTGGATTTGAGGAAGATTTTAGCGAAGTGTAGTGCCTCAGGGCAAGAGTGGATTATCTGCAGGAATCAGGAAAGGACCATGTCCCAGCTGTACTCCCTCTCCCAACTCCAGATGTTACACACACACAGCTGGCTGAGCACACAGGAAGATGTGCAAATACCTAACCACACAGTCAGATGATCACATCTTAATTGGTGCCTTCTTTCCTCACCCTTGCCCCTCTGCATTGTAATCAGATCTTCTATGCTGAGTTAAAAGCTGCACTGAGGTGGCCCTCAGTGACCAT
Source organism: Cichladusa arquata (assembly GCA_026413545.1). Taxonomy (NCBI): domain Eukaryota; kingdom Metazoa; phylum Chordata; class Aves; order Passeriformes; family Muscicapidae; genus Cichladusa; species Cichladusa arquata. The sequence goes on along the minus strand of JAOTQP010000870.1, from coordinate 33,747,619 downwards.
GCAGCTTGGTCTGTGTCCACCCACCCTCCCACATGGCCACAGTCAGTCTTTGCATGATGCCTCTCTGCCCCTAGATGAGGTTGCCTCCTATGAGTTTCCAGTGCACCCCAAACTTCAGTTTTCTCCTGAAGTGGAGGCTTTTGAGGGCAGGAATCACAATTACATTTTGGTGTCTCTAAATGGACATTACAGATATATATGACTACATTACAGAATATTCAACCTTTAGTTTTTCAGTTTGCACTTTTTCCTCTGAACAACATGTTCTGGCCATTCCAAAGAGCATGATTCTACTTTTAATTGTTCTGATGAAGTACACACTCTCTTAAATATTAGTAAACCTATTAATGCCAGGAATGGCTATATTATTCCTGCAGATATGGATTACCCAAAGCAGAGGTGGGGAGGAGTCAGCAGCCCAAAGGTTACCCGCAGTATCTTGCCCACCAGAAGTTTGATCTTTAGAGAAGGAGTGGCAAAGCAGCTGGGCAGCTTCCCCATTGCTGCCACACACATCTGGCCCTGAATTCCAGCTCAGCCTTATTTATTTCAATTAGCTCATTAGACGTTTCAAGCCTCCATGCTTATCTCAAAAACAAATATTTGCTGTACAGCACGTCACACTACCCAGTATTATATTCTTTACATAAAGAAAGTCCTTGCAAAGCACACCACAAAGAGCTTGTTTTAAATCTATTGTGCAAATCTTCAGTCTGCCTTTGCCTGATTTTATAGGATTAAAGTCTCAGAATTGATGCTGCATTAGTGTGGGGTTTCTGTGGAAATTATTGCATTTCATAATTATGTGTTCAAGTTCTAAAGGAGAGAGACAAGTGTGAAGTAAACAGAACTCTTATCAAATTTGCAGCACATGACAACAATCATTGTCTCAAAATCTCAAGCTCTTCTCTCCTTTTCTAAGGCATAAGGAAAAATATTTGAGAGTTAGCAACCACGGCACTGAGTTGATGTTCCCTTGCATTGACGTGGTTAATCTATCAGCAATTCCATCACCAAACCCATTTTTCAGACCTGTTAACTGTGGTCTGAAAATCAATTCCAGTCTTAATCATGGACAAAGGGGTGCATTCCATGTTCTTCAGGCCAGCGATACACATACATCACTTGGAAAATATATTCCAAGGTCTCAACTATAAGAAATTTAATGCTTGCAGTATTTATGACAGAATAGCACTATTGTGCTAAAGAGTGTGGAAAAGTAGACAGAATAGGTGATTCAAATGCAAAATAGTTTGAGCATCTGTTTAAAATTCTTTGGCCTTCGGCCTTATCGTACAATATAAGGCACTTAAAAATTGTGCTGGAATTTGCCTCTTGTCATATCTCATTGCTTAATTATTATGCGTGTTTGGTATGATACAGTTGCTCTATAATAAAGTCTGTCATTACCTGAGCAAACAAAATTCCTTGTGCTATTGCCCTCGTAGGCAGTCAGTGCCTGATAAGGGCCAGGGCTGCAGCTCCAGCTGAAGCAGGGCCATGCAGCCCTCCTGTGTGAAATGGTATCACTGGGGCACTGCTGGCACTCACAGAGCAACCAGGCACTGCCTTTTCTACTCCTTATTGTTTTCTTCATGAAGGAGCAAATCCTGCAGCTTTCTGTCCAGCTGGACAGACCAGGGGAGGAGGACAGGACAGTGAGCTTTTGGCAATAGCAAATGCCAAAGCCTTTGGAGCAAGGGGCTGGAGATAAAACTGGCAGTGATAACAGGTCAGACACCAAAATTACTGAGATTCCTGCACTTCTCAGTACACTCAGGGAAGCAGAAAGAAGAGCAGAGCTTAAAGAACATACTGCATGAGTAGGGAAAGGACACCCTTCCTCCTCTGCCCCTGCTTGCCCAAGCTCATTTGCTCAGGATGGGTGTGAAAAAAAATCTGTCTGAGGTACATACATGAAGCACTTCTGAACCTGTTTATTTTTAGGCTTTCCACTTGATTTTAACCAAGGACCCCCCAAACAAGGATTAGTGAAACAGAAAATGACAAAATTTTCATCTCTGTAAGCCCTTAGCAGACACAGCCTCCTTCATTTTACCATCACCACTAGCTTTGTGTGCCTCTACTTTTTGTTACTAAATTTGGGTTTGCTTGCCTGTTTTCCCAGATAGGGCTTGTGAGGCACCAATTTTCCACTGATGCTCATTGGAATGGTGCCAGCTCCTGGCCATGAGTATCAGTCACAGTCCAACACCTCTTTGTAGGTACCCAAAACTGAGACAAGATGCATCCAAATTAATGGCTTTTCACTTCATCGGTTTTATCATTTTCTGTGTAAGTGCAAAACAGCCCCTTCAGTTAAAAGGGATGAAAGATGTGTGAGGCTCAAATACTGACGAGAGACACCCTCTGTCCACCCCTTGGTCCCAGCCACAAGGTGTGAACCCCCCCATGTGAACCTGCAGCCCAGCACAGGGCCAGGCAGTAACTCTAAAGCTGTACAATGTTGTGTCACAAACACATAGTGACCTCAAGTCCCTGCAGCACCTTTGCCAAGGTGCCTTTAGCCCCAGGGAGAACAAACCTGAGTGAGCTCTGCTCTGGGGCAGCAAAAGGATTGACTCAGGGACATGCTGAGCCCCGGCAGCATCACCAAGTTCATTATGAAATGCAGGGTTTTCCTAAACAGAAAATTGTACCTGGGGGCTGCCTGGGAACGTCTCTAGGGTGCTTAATTTTAGTTTTGCTCCCAGGTGAGCCTGGGGAACAGGCAGGACAGCATCCTGGGAAGGAGTGAAAGGTGGGCTGGTGCTGTGGGTATTTCTGTGGATGAGATGCTGCTAATTTATCTTCATCTGTGGTTTGTGTCACACAGAGCCGGCAAACTGGGGCAGCTGAGGTGCAGGCAGACCCTCTCAGCTGTGAGAGCAGTTCCCTCCAGTCAGAGCTGCTGCTGGCAGCTGCGAGTGGTGACTGTGCTGCTTGAGCAGCCCTGCCTTGCAGTGGGGTCCTGCTCCTGGATCTGCTCCCTTGGGGCTTCTCCCACTCCTCACAGCCACTGTGGGGCCCTCGGGGCTGCTGTCAGCTGCAGCCAGCTCTGGGTGAGCTCCCTCCCTGCTGCCTGCAGGACAGGCATGGGTTCCTGACCACCTCTGCCGCAGAGGTGGCAAATTTTGGCAGAGGACAAGGCAGAAAGCTGGAGGGAGCTTTTATGTCGGGGTCTTGTTGATAGGGATACAATTTTTCCAAGGCAGTCAAAAAGCTTATACTGGAATTCTAGAGTTCTATCTGATCTCTAGAGCAAGCTGTGCACAGCAATGTCATAGCTTTACAACCATATAATCTAGCAGTATTTTCTAAAGAGACAGACTGAGAGTATTTTTTAAAAAAAATCTTAGAAGTTAATTTCTTTTGAAGCCAACTAACAGAGCACTTGCAAACCTAACTTTATAAAAAGAGCTGTATGCTTAACTGTGGGACATCCCACCCCACAAAGCTTTTAAATGAACTGGAAATGATTTCTCTTCAATGTCTTGACCTCAGGGCTCAAAGGGGGATCTGGCAGCAGCAGCATACAAAAGCCCAGGTGGGAAACATTTAATTTCCCGAGATGTTTCTCCCATGGTATTCATGAAGAGGAATTGCTTCAGATATTGCAAGTTGAGTTTTTTGAATTGTGAATCTTTGCCAAAGCGGGGGGAAGAAACAAACAAATAAGTAAATAAATATATCTCTCTCTCCTTTATCATGCACTAGTAGGAGGGTAGTATGGACAAAAATAAAGGTCCTATAGAAAAAAAGCTATGTGAAAGCCTAGTTGAGGAGATGCTTTAGTTTTACTGCAGAATCTCTTGTCCAAACGCTAAAGGTCTGTGTAAGGCCTGGCTGTGTTTGCTGTGCACAGGAGCCCTCTGTTTGCAGGGGGAGGAGAGGGTCTAACCTGCATTGCCTGGAGTGGGAGCTCACACACTGCTGCAGCCCACAGCCTGACACACTCCCCTGCCTCCTGTGCAAACACATTAGCTCTTGGGCTCATCTGTGACCTCTTGAGATATTCTGTCCTTACCATTTATGCTTTGCCCATCCCTGTCCTAGGAGGAAACCATGAGTTTCCCATTGTGAATTAAGTTAATGGAAAAATAATCTAGGGAAAATTGGCTGTTCTTTGGCTGATTACCTTTAGTTATCCTCCTAGCCATGTTGGGGTTCAGCACTACTGAAAGAATGAACAGTAATCTAATTAATATGCTTAGTGTACTAGACTAGAATCTAAAGGCATATTCAGCTTGCCACAGCATGCACTTTTGAATGTTTTACTCAGCAGTAACATTAAAACAGCCAGACTTTCAGCCCTGCAAACTGTGGATAATGAATTTCTTTCATCCCAAACAATTTACTCCCTGGTGTATTAAAACACTTAACCAGATCAGTTGTATTTTTACCAATGCATGCTCTTACATGCAGAGCAATGGAAAAAATGAGCAGTGTGCAGTAATGATTATTTTCTTGGTAATTTTTTTTTCCTTAAAATTATAGGAAAAAAGTCACATACTTCTCAGTCACAAGTGAGCACTGTGTACACAACCAACGTGAATAATGATAACAAGTATATTCCCTGCTGCCCTCACTCTCTTTGGATGCTATCCAGCATTGACTGAAGTCAGGGAGAGTTCTCTGCTGAGTTCTCTGGAGCAAGATGGGATTTGCTGCCTGCAGTCGGCATTCCCCTCAAACAAGCAGAGCTCTCAAAATGCAGTGCAGATGGAAAAATCCCATGGAGATGGCAAAGCTCATCGTACTCAGGGTTAGTAGGTTCATCCTTTGGGCCCCAAAACAGGGTCAAAGTCAGGAGGAAGGGAAAAAAAAGAGTTTAAAAATAAAAGTTTGCATGCTTTTCCCCCTGCCATTCTAGTTTCCGAGGCATTTAGCTATATTTGGTTGTATTTTTAGGCTCTGTTCCAAGAGCAGATTGAAGAACCAAAAGCTTTGTGAAACGAAAGTTAGGATTTCTGCATGATCACTTCACTTCAAAAGCTTATGTTCAGAAAGAAATTCCCCGCCCTGCCACACTTGTTAAAATACAAATGTTTTGTACAAATGCAATTTTAAGCTAGCCACGTGAATCTGGTTTCAAGAATATAATTCTCTACTTTCAAAATTTGATACAACAGCACAGAAATTACATTGTAAGGAGCCTCTCATCATGAGCGTTCTGGGGTTGAGCTCCATGTTCTTTTGCAAACATGCAAAAGGGTTCAGTTACAATGCACACACACAATTTTTCAAAGCAACTCCCAGAAATGCAGTTAATCATTCCAGCAGAATGGAATTTAGGGACAAGCCTTCTGCCCTTAAGATAAATGAAGAGGAGCAGGGTTTGGCCCGTGGGGGTGGGATCCATCCTGGGTGAGGTGTGACGTAGGCTTGAAACAGGCCCAGGTAGTCAGCCTTTGGCTGTAGTGGTAGCTCTTAGCAAGCAAGAGCTCACATGAACTTTCCATTTGTGCATCCATAAGGGAAGAGATTTGGCTTTGGCTGCCAGCCTCTGCAGTCCTTCAGGCTCTCTGGGGTGGTTCCTCTTGATTTCGAAGTGTGTCAGCTGGGACTTTTCATGCAGTTGTAAAAACAATGTGAGTTGATGAGAGTCACTCCCCACGAGGTGACCCCTGGAAAACCTGCTCAGTCAATGGCAAGAGTTTTTATCCAATTTTGGCTGGAGAGAGATTAAATCATTAGACTTTTTCCCATCATCTGCGTTCTTGTTGTGGAAACAGAGAGGCCAGTTTTTATTGTGGTTCAGCAGGGCTGTCCTCAGCACTGTGTATTTCCTGCTTGGCACCCACCTTCCTCGCTTTTAAAGTTCATTATTGGTAATTTGCTGTGAAAGAATATTGAGCCTGTATGTGTTCACCACCCAGGTCTGTACATTCCTATTGTCAGATCTATACACTTCTACTGCAATAAAAGCACTGGAGAGTAAAGCATATGATAAAGTGCTCCTGAGCAGATCACTGAATCTTAATCTTTGCCCTACACCCTGTTTAGCACTATTTCTTCCAAAGCTGTGCAAATATCTGTGCAGCTGTATATTTTCAGCACATGCCACTGCAAAATAAATTATTCAGGATTGTTAGATTACTTATAAATGACACCAATCAATTAACACCACAGCCAGCAGTCTTTGGGGCTTTTGTCACAGGCCAGGATGGTACAGCTCTCGACTCCACGTTTCCCAGTCTGAAGGATTATGGTAATGACAGCTTATTTTTATTGAATTTTTAATTGATGAGTAGTATCTCTGGGCTCACTGTGTTAACATTAAGTCTAGCGAGAATTAATCTCTTGAAGGAGAGCATGATACAAGCAGAGCTGCCCTTCTACAAACAAAAAAACCTCATTTACACCTGACATGAAGCAACCAAGTTTGCTGCTGTCAGTTGTCAGACTCTTTCACAATTCTTTGCAACGCAGATTTGTGACTTTTCCTTACACAGGGCTGCACAAGCATTTGAGGACACCACACACTGACGTGCTGTCAGTGCTGCCCTGTAACAAGGTGAAAAAAGCAGGGTGGTTCCAGGTCATGTGAAACAAAGCCAGCAGCAGCCTCTATTGATCCCTGGGCTGAAGATGCCGCGTTTCTTTTTGCAGGCTGAAAAAGCCCCAGGTCCCTTTCTTCTGCATCACTGACATTTCCAGTGTTTCTGCTGGTGCTACCAGCAAGGCCACTGGAGAGCAAGGTCTGCAGCCCTCTGACACAGAAACAAACCCTAATGCTGGATACAAAGACACAGAGACAGGAAATAAAATACTTGCTTCCCTTTCTGGAACAAATAAACCTGGGATCCCTTCATCCTTCCAAAATACCCAGCTCTTGGGCAGATCATGCTGGTGCATTGCTCATGGTGTGGGTAAAGGGTGACCTATGCAGAGAGCTGCACCTAAACACTGGCAAAGAATAACAGATGATTGGTGTCATCCATGTTGCTTTAAGGAGCAGTAAAGCTTCATGATGATGGATAAATACTATTATCATGCATTAAACATGTGTGGTTTAAGGACAGAGAGTAGTCCAATACCATGTTTTTCAATACAGGTTGAGCATGTCATTGAACTGTTTGTTCTATATTAAAATCTTCCTTGCCCCACAAACTAAAATTAGGCTGTTCAGAGTCCAGCTGATTTAACTTAATAAAGTCACTAAGAATAGTGAAAAAATATACATTGTATGCTGACATGGATTGATTCATTAAGGGTGATGGTAGAGCCTGAATTGGAAGGTGCAGTGAAGATGATGATGAATTTTAATGTGGCCAGTGGCTACTGTTCAGCAGATATGAAATTGGAAATCAATGCTAGCTATTAAATACAAATGGATGCTTTACATCTGAAGCAGTCTTCCATTCCCAGTCTTTCAGTGTGCCAGGGGGATGCTGGAATGAAGGAAGGAAGCCCAGCCTTGCAAGGGTCTGCCAGTGCTGCTGCCTGTACTTTCTGTTCATAGCTGAGGTACATCTCACCCTCTGTGAAATGGATACAAGCAAATGCTCCCAGCTGCCCCCATGCTAGATGTGGTGGCTCTACTGGGTCTAAATCTCAGACTCTCTGTCTTGGAGCTGCATGATTGCATCTGAACAGAAGCTCATACATATCTCTAGATCTCATGGTCAGAAGGCAAATCTGTGAAGGACAATGAGTGCATAATGGATGCAATGATGCCTGCTGGCACCCAGAAGACTTGCTGAACGCAAATTAGAGTGCAAACTCTGAAAGACAAGAGTAACTGCACTGCTGCTGGAGGGTGCTGCTGGAGGAGTAGGACATCTCAGGCCACCCTACCCTGGTGCAGGAAAATGCTGTTGGATGTCCCCACGGGTGCTAACTTGGTGCCAGAAGTGGGTGGTAGGTAAGTCTCTGCCTGCCAGAGAAGAAAACTCCCCTGTCAGTGCAGCTCTGTGTAGCAGTGGAGACACTGCATGTCCTTGGGGGAGCAGAGAAAGCCTCAGGGAACTCAGTGTTGTGTTTTGCCTAGGACATCAATTTGCTATAATCCAGCTGTAATGCATGTTTTAGCTAGAGACCAGGTGTTTTAGCTTCCTTTTGCCTTGCTTTCTAACATCCCTCTTTTCAACACACACACAGACAATTCAAGTAACTTGACTCTTTTGCTTTGTTATAAAATATTAAATGGAAAGATAGACCCCAAAGTGTCTTCTCCCCTCTAGCAAAGCAATGAAGAAATAAGCATGCCAATCTCATTTAAATATTTGCTGGCTCTGTTGATACAGGAACAGGAACGTTGAGCTAAGTCCCTAATTAAATGAGAAAACAACAAACACAGCTAGTAAACTATTGCTTTTCAAACAGTGTCTAACAAAATGAGCACCATATTTTAAATGTTCACCCTCTAGATCTCTCAAGCCTAATCATGATGTTTAACTTGTCCTTTATGAAAACACTGTTTCCTTCTCTTGTGCTGGAGCAGAAGAAGGGATAGAAGCTGCTCCTAGGACGTGGACAAACAAACACAGATCCTCCTGTGCGAGCATGACAGTGGTATTGGTGTAATGAGCTCTTCTTGGGTAAGTTAACACAACAAATGGATCTAATTCCCAGTGAAGGGTCTGGGTGGCATGCTCACCCAACACAGGAAAGTCAGGGAGGTAAGAACAGCAATATGGGATCTTCCAGCCCAGAGCCTGGATTTTAGCATCAGCCAGCATGGCCTTTTGCATTAAGTCCACAGACAAGCCCCAGTCAACACAACTAGTTCACAGAGCTCAGACACTAGGTCTGGTAAGAAGGGACAGAAATGCACCAGCTGCACTACCTTATTTTTTTCTCTGTGTCAAAACTCGTCTGACTCCTGCCATTATGTACTATAATTTTACCTAGCATGTTGTCTTTGACCTGTGCTGGCACAGCACATCTATCTCTCCTTGTCTATGGCTAATGTGTATAAATTTAGCTGGTAAGGTTGAAGCATTAGTGATTTGCAGCCATTTTGGATGACATTTTTATACTATGAGAGGCAGATTTCAGTTTGATGTTCATTGGAGCTGGTGATCAAAAAGCAGGGAAGGGCAGAAGTGTTGCTAAAGCATCTTCAGGAAGCATCCACTTTGTGAATATCTGAGTTTTTTTTGGTTTGTTTTTATTGATATTTGACATTTCACCAAGCCTGAAACCTCCAGGATTTAATTGCAGTAAAATCAATGATACACCAGGAGTAATGAGGTGTACCTGAATTATCCTGAAATAGATATAATTGCTGTGTAACTCACCCAGCAGGCCCCACTTTCCCCAGCCACAGCCAGTATCTTGTTGTTTTCCAAGTGAAAAGATGTCAGGAGCCAGTGGGATAGAACATAATCAGTCAGGATGCTCTTGCTGTTTTGCTTTTGAATGTCATGTAGCAAACAGCATTTGAGAAGAGGAAAGGGTGCTGGCAGAAGATGATGGTTAGCTGGCACCCTGAGGGTGCTTCACACTCAAGTGGTGGGGAAGATGACTGTGGAAGTGTGATGCCAGAGTGGATGAAGCACTGGTGCAGAGGACTTCATTCAGCTGGGAGGTCTGTGCAGATATGAATGGTGTTCTCATCAGAACTGAGTCTTGACTTTCACTGCAGTATAGAAAAACCCTTGCTACAGGCCAAGATGAAATGCTTCCTAAATTATCAGCTGTCACCTGCTGGAGTCACAGCTCTGAGCCATGGCAGTTCATGGAGATGAGGGACAATAAAGTACCTGGCCAGGAGAGCTATAAAAGCTACTGCAATTAGGGAGTCTGTTCTCCCAGGGGATGCTGTGGTACATACATCTCTGCTCAGAAGTTCTTGGAGCCACATCTCTGCTTCCTTTCTTTCTCCTGAAGAGAAACTTTCCTAAGATGTGGTGAACCCAGGCTGGATGTCTTCTGCTGCCTGAGGATGCTTGACACATCCTCTCCTGGAGACCAGCAACACACCAGGTTTCAACTTCTTTTACTGCACTGCCTCTTCTACTGCAGAGGTTTCCTTACACACAGAGTAACTCTGCCTTAATTAAAGGCACTCAGCTGGGAAGGCAGGATTTGCAGGCTGAAGGTGTGATTTGGTGTGGGTCTTCCTGCTGCTGCAGCCACTGAGCAAGAGAGGCAGCCTCCATGGCCCTCAGAGCTGTGTTAGATTGTCAATGAAACTTATTTTGTTTTTGAAAGACAAGTAATTTGATAATTTAAGTATTTTAAAGTATTTAAAGTATTGAAAGTATTTGATAATTTAAGTATTTTTTGAAAGCTCAGGGAGATGTAATGGGAATATATAGTCATCTGGACTTCTATAAAAAATAATACAAGATAAATTTACCTAACAAGTTCAGCGTGTATATGTCTTAATAGCCTTTCCCTGGTAGTTTTATACTGGCTCCTATCATACATCAATGCTTCTTTTAGCACATGTAAATAATACACAGTTCAAGTTCCCACAGAAAGCAACTTCACAAACAGAAATAAGTGCAGCAGCAATTACATAGATGCATTCAGGCAATAGATCAAAAGCTGGGCCAAATTCTGCACCTTTTGCTCACAAAAATAATCCCTGCTGGTTTCCTAATGTTGCTGTGATAAACTGGGCTAGATTTTATGAAAGAATTTATGTTGCAATATATTTCATATTAGGTCCCAATGCCAAAGGCATTTTTAAAACCTTCCATATGTCTACCTAAAGCATAGTGGATGGGTTTCCTACACTAATAGAGAACATAATCAACAATTATAAAGACTCTCTCCATAATCACCTTAGTCATACATCATCTAACTGAAGTGCTACAATTGCAAGACTTTTAAAATAGCCTATTATTTGTCAACAAAGTAAAGATCTTAATCCAAGTACCCTGTATCCATCAGTGTGGCTTAGATGAGAAGTTTGGATAAAAATCTGAGGCATAAATTTAAATATGCTATATGCCTCTGAATGGTGAGCTGGGCCCACTCTTTGAACTTTATCTAGTCTGGCCTTTCCTATGCTGCTCAAAGAAGTAGAGCAGTGTGTCACATGAAGCCATGTGCAATGTTCACTTCTTGCAGGGGCCATCTTAATTTACAAGTGTCACTGGGCACCATCACACAACAGTCTCCACACCACAACTCACTGCTAATTTAAACCTGAGCTTATACTGTGGTCATGTTTGCAAGCTGCACTTGCAAAAATGTGTGAAGAAAATAATTTTCAGGTATACCTTCTTGAATAGCAGTGTCCAAGGTGGCAAGGGTAGCAAGAACAGCATAAGTCTTCGTTTCTGCCCTGAGATCTAAGTGATTAGGCTGTGATACATTTTCATTTTTTCACTCTATTTTCTGTTTCTGTGATGATGCCCCACTTTTTTATCAGGGAATCAGGAATGAGCTTGTAGGGGTAATGTGTGAGAGACATATATTTTCTGTCTGATCCTTTGAAACAGCATGGCTTCTTCCAACGTATTTTTATCTGGACAAAGCACTATACACAGTTTACTCCCAAAAAGAGGCTTTCAGTATGAAAGTGTGAAGCAGAAGTAGTATATGATTATCTCCTTCACCTTGGTGTTAATCTGTATCTTCAAGGATTGGTCTTGTGCACATGAAGATCGGGCTGTTGGCTTCTGTGGGATCAAGTACTAGAAACACGCAGAGGGAATGATACAAGAAAGTGCTTTATAGCCAGTCTGCATGGAAGGAATCAGAAATACCAGGTGCAAGTTCAGGGAGAAGAAAGATGCAGATGTTGCATTTTCTGCATTTAGAAACAGGCATCCAAAAATCAATATTCTTTATACATAGTCCTGAAATACGCTGCCTAAGGTGACTTGGACACTACAGTGATGTGTGTCCTCGAAATCAGATCAATACAAACATCTGCTCCAAAGGTCTACCTTAGTCATAACAAGTACAACTACTGACTCCTCAGGACACGGGCAGCTCCTGCAGAAACTAAGCATAGACATGGTCTCCAAACGCGTGTTTTTTGGGGATCACATTTCAGGAACAGTTTGCCTGCTAATTTATTCACTGTAGGAATTCCAGCAGAGATCAGACATGCTTTGGAGGTGCTCTGCAAGAAGTAGAAAAAATACACTCAATGCAGCAAATTTTGATGATAAATATATGCTGTACTGTTTCATTCAAATGTATACACTTGTTCTTTTTCTTCTCAAAATCTAAATTAATTGTGCAGGCATATGAAATAAATATACCAAATTAGCAAGGTATCTTTCCGAGTACCTCTTGTTTCTTAACATGACCTTACAAAATTATCAAATTGAAAAATTATGAGAAGCAGTGAGGCAACTGTTATAAGGGCAATGGAAAATTTCTCAGGCATTCCCAAAAATATTTCCATATTCAAAGGAATTCCTTCTATCTTGAAGTGAATATTGTTCCAGAACATTTGCCATTTTATGACACTCTCATACATGTTCTTCCAATCACCAGCTTTCCTAGGAAATCCATGTTAACACACAAGGCTAGATTTGTATACCTGTAGAAATCATGGAGACTGAACTTGTAGGAGGACACACACCCATAAAACCTTTCTGGCCTCTTGTGTTTCAGGTGAGGTGAGCTAATATAGGTACTCTCCTTTTCTACACCAATGAAAGAAAAATTTGCCAGAAATTCACATACTTGACACAACAGTCAGAGAAAAATAGAAGAGGAATTTCATAACTCACCCCCAATCTCAACTGGGAGCACGCAGGCCCCAATTATTTCTATAGTACTGCATTGACAGTCCCACATCAGCAAACTCTAGGCCTCAGTAGGGAATGTCTGTTTAAAGGAGACCATGTTGTTATAAAATATGTTTTTAGATTTTTTTTTTTAGGCAGTTAAATAGTCTGTCCAAAGTACCATTCAAATATGGCATGATGCCACCTAATACTTTTATACAATAATGGTATACTTTGAATGGAGTATCTGTTACTTTAAAGTAATTTTCCTCTCAGGAACTAAGGCAAATTGCATTTGTTTTTCTAAAATGGTTGCCCTTAATGAGCCTGCGAGGAATCTATTTCTGAGAGGGGCATATTTGAGTGCAGCACTATTATTCCTAAGAAATTAGTCATATTGCATCACCAACACAAAACAATGAAACTAAAGAGCCAGGGCCATAATTTGCTCTCACGCATACTGTGTAACTCCACTGGGTCTGATTTTTGGGCACACCCGAGCCGAGCAGGGATGTGTCAGAAAAGCCAGCTATAGCCCCGAGGCTGCTCTGCTCTCCTGAGGAGTGAGTGTCCCACTGGACTGGATGACAGATGGGATGGGAGCACCATAGGCTTGGCCATCTCCCTCCCTGCTCTTCCTGTTCTGATGCACCAAGGGTACGTGGCAGCTTGGTGCTGGATGAGAGCTCCCCAGAGAGAGGGCAGTCAGGTCAGACCCTGGCTGTTTCCCACCTTCCTTTGTCCTATGGGGCTGATGCAAAGCATTCAAATACTGAATCAGACAGAATCACTCCCCTTCCTGGCACAGAACAGTTGCAGAAGCCCATAGTTTCTTATGCCTGTTGAAAAGTAAGAAAGAAATCAGTATATTGTGGTAGACTTTGGAGACAGATGCTTTTCTTCCTCTGTTCAAATACTACAGTGGTCTGTGTCCTGATTGACCTTTGCAGTATTAACATTTGTAAAACATATTTTTTAATTAAAATTAGCTGGAACAAATTTCCATTCTTGGTCCTGGATTGAGCACTCTGATTCACACTGTACTCTCAGTGAGGTTTCCAACAAAACATTTGACACTGTGGAGCTACTTCAGATTTCCATGCAGAGAATTAAGATCAAGATCTACCCTTGACATCTGAGCCTTCCTCCAGTATACATCAGGAGTTTTGACACTAATCCATGTTTAAGACTAAAATCTCACTCTGTTTTTACTATCAAAAACCCCTCTCCTATGCTCTTTTTAGTAACTCTGCAACTTTATGCTTGTGAATATACTGTAGAGAGAAAAATTGAAACTAGTAACTAAAACAGCAGGAACACGATCTACTAGGCATCATCATCTGAGCAGTTCCTTCCCCTTCCCCCACATGCCAGCCTGTTCTCAAGTATTAAATCACATTGTGAAGGCTGCCCTACAAAGGAGCACCTGAGGAAAGCAGCTGTAGTACACTAGGGCCACTCACATCCCTACGTGTGTACTTGTAACCGTGACGGATGAGGGTGAGAAAGCTACGTGGGCAGGGAAGTAATTGGAAGTAATCACAAAACAGACTTGCATAAGTGAAATGATGCATACAAGTAGTCTTTGGAGATTAAAGATATTTGGGTTGGGAGAGGAGCTTTAATTGGAATTGACCTTGTAAAACATGCTGCCTTATGTTCAGGCTTATAATCATGGGTGGGCCATCTGATCTATTTAAAAATGCCTGGTTCACATTAACCACCCAGGTTTTAGAGACAGTTTTTAGATGCTTGGTGGTATCACAGAGAACAAATTACCGTGTTTGAATATTGATCCAGCGCACTCACAGTTAATGGAAATGAGTACAGATGTTCGGTGTAGCACCTTAAACAGCACTATCATGCAATGTTTCGACCTAAGAAAACACTTTCCTTCAGGAATATAAAACACTAATGATCCTACTGCTTCTTCTAGGACAGCAGATTGCCTGTTGCTGATCTCTAGATAGATTTTTAGCTGTAACGGACAAAAAGATCTAATAAGCCCAGCGATTGTTCTAGGAAGATTGGTCAAAATGAGTTCCTTTGATTGTAACACAGATCCAAATGTAATAGGATCAACAATAACAAACATACCATTTTGCTCAGGAAAGCTGAGCAAAAAAGGAATGCTGCATCTTTGTGCACTCTGGGTTGGGGCATGTGAAGGGTGGGGCTGGAAAGGGGAAAAGCAGATTTTTATGAGGAAGTCTAGGGCTGCACTTTCAAGAGTCTGGATGCAACGAGTGCCTCTCTCTTTCTTTTCATCTCAAAAATTGCACACACCAATTGTCTGTGAAACAGCCCAAATTCCCACCCCTCTTTAGAAAGGAAGAGGGTGAATATTGGATGTCTTGAATTTGCAAAGTTTTGATTGTGAACTGGAAGGCTCTCTCTCTCTTTTTTTTTTTTTTTTTTTTTTTTTTTTTTTTTTTTTTTTTTAATTTTTATTTTATTTATTTGGCAAATACTGAGTTCCAGCAATTCACTCTGCAGGTACTGTTTCAAGGTCTGCTCCCTGGGCTGTTTCCTGCCCCTGTCACTGCTGTGGGACCAGGGAAGCCAGGTGTCTCACAAAGGGCACTTCCAATGGGAAACAGGGTGAGACCAAGCTCTGCTCCACAGACAGGGGAATAAGATGGTGAAACATCTCTGCTTGAGCTGAAAGCCTAATAGAAGCAAAGGTTCTTGTGCAAGCTCCTGCCCTGTGCAAGCTTCAAACTTCAGGGTTTCTAAGTGCCCATGACATATCTGTTGCTAAATGGCATATAATTGACAACTGCATGTAAATTGTAGTCCTTTTCAGGTAAGGGACTTGCAGTGTGAGAAGACACAAAATGCCTTAGAAATATTTGAGAATAGATGATTGAAGCTTGTACTAATGAAAAGTCAGGTTTTAGCAAAATGAAGTTTTTTCTCAGAAAAAGTTTGCTTTCCTTTATGTAATATATAAAGGAATATTTCCCCCCATCTTACCTCATTGGCCAAAATTGAGAACTTACTTTGTTTTCTGCCAAAAAATCAAGTTTCCTGTAAGGAACTCTTTCTTTCTTACCACTGCAGTTTCTGACTGGCTTCATGTGCATAACCTCCGTGACTGTAATGTCTGGATGTAGCATCACACTTCCAGGAAACCAAACCAAAATCACATTTGACACAAATGACTCAGGAACTTAGAATAATATATTAAAGTATGCTGTCTGTGTAAGAAATGGGAATTGTTAAACCTGTTTTTAAAGGAAAAGTCTCTGATCTTTTTTCTTCCTGCAGCCTCAGACTTCCTTAAAATCTTTTGACATGCCTCAATTTTTTTTCAATCTTCTGTTGCTAACCTCTGTGCCGGCTTTCAAGTGGATGCTGTCCAGAAATCCTATTACAATAAATTTACTATATTAAAAAATATCTGAGGAGGAAATAAGATATGGTCATATTATTAAGTCTGACTGTTCACCACTGCCAGCTTTTCATCCAGCCCTTTGTTTATTGTCATCTTATCCTGCACTTAATCTCATTTAAAGCATAGGTGCTTTAGTGCAAGGACCTTCTATTTTCTTTATTTTGAGTGCCTTCTGCATATATGATACCACATTTAAAGCAGATATTCTCTCTCTTTAAAGTGCTTTCTACATTTGTAGTGCCACAGAAATAAATTGTTACAAAAGCTTAATCAAGACTTGACAACCTAACCAAAATGTATTTCTGTGGCTCTTAGTCTCCTTTGTTGTAAACAGCAAGACCAGCTTTCCTGTACTTTAGGAGAGATCAATTACCATATTTATCTAGAAATGCCGCTTAAAGGAATGGATTAGATACTAGCAAATCTGAGTAAGAAATCAGTAGTGTACTAGAGTGCATGTCCCTAAAGAAATCTTGAGGATCACTTGTTCTAACTTGAATTATCTTGAGATCTCTAATACCTATTTGGAGAGCCATAATGTGGAGTCTTCCAGGTTGACAGTGCTCAGAGGACACCATGAGAGCAGCTGTCCCCAGAGCTGCAGTGCAGGGTCAGTGCTGACCTGGGGGCAAAGTGCTGCCGAGATACCTCACTTTAAACCCTGGGGCCCAAACACAAGGTTGCACTCAGTGAGTTGTGTGGCCACAGCCAAAGGGAATGGGACCACAATGGCAGCCAGCTAACCTTATTTTTATGATGTGGTCCTAGCTATCCACATCACTACAGCTCCAAGAGCGAAAAAAAAAAAAAAAAAGTCTGCCTTAAATATTTTAAATGCTGCAGAAATTGAGAAAAAACCCCTTACTTATTAGTAATGGATTTTCATTTTGCTTGGGGGGAGGAGGCAACACTGAGGTTCTGTTCCAAGCACGTCCTCCTCCCTCCACTATTCAGAAGCCTGTTGTGCAAACCAGAACGCAGTGGGCTCCCCAGACGAGTCCTGTGCTGGTGGCCAGCGTGGGCTGGGGCAGTGCTGGTCCTTTCACTGACCGGATGGCAGCAGAGCACCGAGCGTCCAGCACTTCTGGAGATGTTTTCTGCTGCATCAGGTTCCTGCCACCTAGTGGTGACAGTCCCTTCGGCAACGCAGACAGCGGTTTCATACCTTTTAATGAAATAAAAAAATAGCAGAGTATACTTTCTAAAGCACAGTATCTTAGGTTATTAATCAGTACACTGGATGCTCCGGTAAGTTTTGTCTTTCATCTCCAAACCACACATCAGCCCTTAGAAGACCGCAGATGATATCCTTGACTTCGGTGAAAGAAAATGCCAAAGGCATGTGTTAACATCTGCAAATCTGCCTGCCCAGCTCCAGCTGGCTCTGCCTGGCTCTTGAAGCCAGAGGCAATGCAGTAATAAAACAGAAGAATAGAGCAACACTTCACTCGGGCTATTCTCACTCATTGCCATTCCTTCATCTGCCCCCGCCATCATACAGCTGTCAACAGTCCATGCACTGCCTAGAAGCCCTGGAAGGTGTATCTGAAAAAATAAATGTTTCTAAGTAGCTTTATTTAACTGATCTTGTCTTTCACTTTGATTTGTGATTATTGTCTTAACCCAGAATAGATAGATGTAACAATCAGTGTCAGCAAACCTGCAGTATATTTTTAATCAAAATTCTTCCATTTGTCCTTGTTCAGTGACATTTTCAGCCTTGCTTAAGCACAGTACTTATGAAGATTTCTCATCTTTTTGATTAGACAATTTAATTCAGGGAAAAAGAAAAAAATACAGCATCTATTCACATTGCAGCGTTGGAGTTGTACCAGGAATGAATTTGGAGCAGCAGATTTATTGACCAAAACACAACAGAAGAAATTGTTGACTTCAATCTTTCTGCACTGATTGAGCCACAGAACAGACTGCAGTGGAAATTTTCTAGTATTGTGCATTCATGTATGGTTTAATGGATTCAGGCCAATACTGAAAAGAAAGTCAGCACACAAATCTTTAGAGAAGCTGTCACACCATAAAATCTGCATCCTTCCCACTCAGAGACCAAAGATTTGACTTGCCCTGTTGAAGAGGTAGGAAGAAATCTGAAATCCTGAATTGCTTTACTTCCCAGGAACATGGAAAAATGTGGCACTTCAGCCACTCTTTTCTGGAAACTGTTAGATTAGCTTTAAAATAATAGCGGATCATCTATGAGTTCTTCTGATAAGAAATGTTGATAAAACCTCTTGCTAATATGTAACCTTTACTCTGGAACCTCAGTAGATAGTCATGCTGTCTGTGTGATGTGTGATCCCTGGTCTTGTTTTCAGCCATGCATCCTTCTTCCAAGAAGCTTTTCTGCCACTGGGACTACCCAAAGTACCCAGGAAGAAAAGAAAACTTCTGAATGTAGCAGAAATGATCGTATGCCAATAAAGGCTTTTTAGGGATTTAATAGGTGCTCCTTCAATAATCCAATTCAAAACACAATGAGAACCATGTTTGAGAGATGAGCCATGCTCTTAAGGAATGTAAGAAATGGATTAGAAAAGCATCATTTGCTGAAGATTAAATATTTTATAGACAGAAAAATTGTGATAAATATGGCTTCTTTAAGCTTTCTTAATACAATGCTTTCAGTGTTCAGTGAGCACCGGGGGTGGAGCAAAAAATGCAGATGTAAATTAGGAGGAAAATCACCTGGAAGAGCTTCTGCATTAGAATTACATTTTAAAGTTGTAGTCAGGATAGATGCAG
Source organism: Cichladusa arquata (assembly GCA_026413545.1). Taxonomy (NCBI): domain Eukaryota; kingdom Metazoa; phylum Chordata; class Aves; order Passeriformes; family Muscicapidae; genus Cichladusa; species Cichladusa arquata. The sequence goes on along the minus strand of JAOTQP010000870.1, from coordinate 33,728,815 downwards.
CATGTTATGACAGAAACCAATGTAATATCTTTAAAAAAAAAAATTAAAAATAAGGATCACTGGGATATTCTGCAACTCTGCTTCTTTATATATGCAAATTCAAACCCAGATGGAGATTTGCAGCATACATCAGCCAAAATAAAGAAGTTTTTCCTACACATTTCTATTTTAAAATGGATATTTGCAAACCTACATATTACTAACATGGCTTCTCTCCTGCAACTTCACATCCTGGTACAGATGAAGGACTGCTTTGTCTGCTGAGAGAACTTCAACTTGGCTATGATAGTAGAAGTGGTGGAAAACCTGCCTGAAGTAACCTTTAAAAACAATTAAGTACCATGACATTAAAACCTTGCTGGTTTTAACTCACTGTGACATTGCTCCTTAGGTTAATGCTTTCACCATCCTTCCTTCAGAACAAGGTAATTTTTTTCCTTCTCTTGAGGTCATCAGGAATGTTGGTCCTTACATCAACAGAACTTTCAGGATATGACAGTTTCAACTTTATCTCTTCATGTGATATTCTCATTGAGGGTTAGATTCTGACAGCTCATTGCAACTGATGATGGTGACACCCAGAACATCGGCAGGTGGAGATTTTAATCACAAAATCTTTCGCTGCCATTCCAGATCAAAAATCAACAAAGTTTATTAGGATTTTGCCAAAACTGACAACTGATGGTTCTCATGAATTACATCAAACCACCACTCACATGGTCAGGCTCAAGCCACTGACTAGAAAATAAAAGATTGTAAGACATACTCCTTTGTAGATCTCTTGGCAGAGATGATCAGCCAATGGCCCTATATTTAGATTTGGTCTGTGGAAAGGAAAGGGATACCTTCAGCAAGCAGACTGTACCTCTGAGTTTGCTCCTTGATTTCAGTGGGAGCCACCCAGGTGAAGAAAGCTTCAGCATTTTGTTCCCAGATACTGTCACAGAAAGAAAAACCGTAATGAAATTATCTTTGTAAGTGTACCATAGCAAGTCAGGTATTTTGAAATTAATCTAAAGTATCATATTTAATTGCAGATATTTTTTGAAAGCTGTTAAGTACACAAAGATCTGGTTTATCTGAAGTTGAAAAGGCATCCAAGACTAAATTGATTGAAACTTAAATTTTGGGTACTGAGACTGAGCAGCTGCGATAAGGACCAGAGTGCTGGTTGGGTGGCATTTTCCTGTTCAAGTGGTACAGGAAACTTTAGATTTAGACACAGATTGAAAGACAATACTAGAAACCATCTTATTTGTGCAGACCAGCTGTAAAAACAGCACCCATTTTATAAAGGTCCTGAAGGCTCCCACTACCGGGAAGTCTGGCTGCCAGGGCTTGGGAATGACGCAGAGCCAGTGCAGCCAAGGCAGAGGTCCCCAGGCAGTGCCACGGGGAGGCTGCAGCTGGGACCAGCCCTGTCCTGGGGAGCTGCTGCCAGAGTCTTTACTGAGAGACAGTGCTGCTGCCTGGCCTCAGCCCACCCCCACGTGGTGGTTTTCCTCTAGCTGGGAATGTGTGGAGTCAGGACCAACTGCACAGGTCTTGCATTCAGCAAATCTCATTAACAAGTCCCCGGAGAGCAGCAGGGACCACTGGGCCTCTCCCTGGGACCACCACAGGTACAGCCAGGCTCAGCCTCCAGCTCCACACCTGTGTCCCCTGCAGCCAACACAAAGACATGCTGTCCTCAGCCAGAGATGAGTAAGGCCCTCCAGGAACACCCTCAGCTTGCTCAGTTTCCCTGGTGAACATTCCCTGGAGGAAAGCATTTTTTGAAGAAACTCAAGATATCTGTGTCACAGTGACGTATCTGCTGAAGAAGGGACTTCAGGATTTTTGCCAACTGCTGTTTACACAAGACATTATTAGAATGGTGTCCCTGGGGGGCTGCAGATGGAGAAGGAGGTAGAAAACAGCTGTGGTAGTAAATATTAGATTTCTTTGTGCTCATATGTGTGTCAGACAGAAGTGAAGCTCAGACAATTAAAGAATTTCAGCTTTAGTAAGGACACGCTGAGAAGATCATTAAGATTTGATTTGTGTGGCACTGGATCACCTACCAGGCAGGAGCACACGATGGCACTTCTGGTGAAGTACCCAGACTACAGAGTCTGTTATTTTTATTGACTTTATATTGTATGGTATGGTATGGTATGGTATGGTATGGTATGGTATGGTATGAATATACTCAAACCCAATAAAAACTGGAACTCTTTTTTATCACATTCAAATCACGTTCCTGCAGCATTTTGCACCATAAGACTGCAGTGTTTTGATGCAGTATTCAGTGCCCTAAAATATTCCTGTGTATTGCCTAACACAATTCCGACTGTAAAGCTGATCTGCAATAACCAAAGGCTTATACAGAATGTTCAGAAGCTCTTGTTCCTGTGAACAGCCACAACCATGTGTCAGAACCAGGTACACAGTCAAACAAATTTCTTGCAATTAAATACAGGTAAGGAATGTGTACAACCAGTTGATGTGTGTGTGCCTAGGGCAGACAAAGGCCAGGAGAACAAGAATTTCATTCTGTCCTACAGGGCTGTTGAAACAGACTTCTGTCAGTCCATCTCCTGAAGGATGCTGCCAAGAGCAGCAGGGAAGAGGATAGCTGCTCATATCCTGATTCCAAAACATAAAGAACAATCTCATTGGGACAGAGTGGCTAATTTGCACTCCCTTAATGAGTCTTCCCTTCTAAATGACTATGAGTCAGCATCAAGGAAATGTGATTTCTTACTGATGTATGCATATAGCACCAATAGTGTGATAACGGATTATGGTTACAAATGGCATGCAGAGCAAAGTAAGAAATGAAAAATGGCAAAAATAAAGTTCAATATGTCTCTTACCAAAGGTTTTCTAATACAACATAGGGAATTCTGTCTGTCTAGCAGATGGTCCTCTACAGTGACTATTAGCTTCTTTGCCTTCCCTTTCGATGCTGAGCTGTATTACCTTGCCAGCCCAGCTGAGCCTGCCCACCAAAGCCAAAGTACTTGAGACCCATCTTATGCTTCCATTGTTACAGTGCAGCCACCAATGCATCAGATCATCCCGGGATAATACTCACACACCCTGTCTACAGGAGTTACTCCCTCAGGGGTTGTCAGAACAGATTATTTATGCCAGCATTGCACAATTTTGCTACCACAGTGCACAAATTTATGCACCTTTATAAACAGAAAGGAGATTATTTCTATAGTATGAACAGTCACATTGACTGGTAATGACTGAGTGCATAGAGCTGCACACATATCACAAATTAATGCCCTGTGCTCCCTACAGAAACAGAGATCACTGTTTATATGTACAAAGTGGGTGCAAGCTCCTTTGCTGAAGGATGAGCAGCTGTGGCTTCTCTGTGCTCTTCAGGCAAACACTAGATCAAAATGACACATGCTCTGCTATTTTCTTTTTTTCTTCTAATGTAAAAAATGAAGTTGGCCATGGTTGCCCTTGCATCATCTACACATATTTGAGATACTCTGTTCTGCTTCTGAACCAGAACGCTACACTTTTTAAAATGTACCTTGTGCTTTTATTTAGAAAACAACCCTCATGATTAGCAGATATCAATCCATAGTTAGAAATCTCATTATTCTCACTTTAAAGAGGGAGGAATCATGGGCTAAGGATGCTGATTTCCAAAATGGTCTGATCTAAGACATTTTAAAGATCCAAGGCCACCTTGGGTTGCCATGGAGGTTGGCAGCCCTTGGTTATGGAAAGCCCTGCTGTACTGGCTCTGGGAGTTAAAGTTCTCAAAGGCAGCCATCACTTTTGACAGTATTTTGCCCTAAGAACATACAATGCAAAAATAAGTAGATGGTAGGTTGAGAGTTGGATCTGTCTATCCATATTTCATGTTTATGACCTCTCTTACAGCTATAAAGAAGAACTATATAAGTTTTTTTGCTTTTTAGAATGAAATTGTACCAGAGAGGCAGACTACTTTAAGATGATAAGAGTTAATTCTTGTGCCAAGATCAGGGACATGAAGCCAAGACATCTTCAAATCCAGACCCCTGCAAGCAACAAAACACTGCCCTTTAATGACTGCTGGATCAGCTCTGTCACTTGAAAAAGGGATCGAAATTAGTTCTAAAATTAAAGTATTTTTAACACTGCAGTTTTTTAATGCGTTGTAAAATAAGCTGGGACAAGTTTTCACATGAAACATTTGTTCTTATGAGTAAAAACTATGGGACCTAAGCCAGGCCAGCTGTGCAACCACTCCTCCTTTACTCCTATACCAGTGAGTGCCAGAGGCTACAGACTCTGGAGGTAGAGAACACGTTTTATTGCTCTTGTTTGATTGCCTTTAGGCTGACACATGGAGTAGACCTGTCAGGCTTCATGGCAAGCTGCGTCTAGCCTTTTCTGGCTGGAGGTAGGGCTGCTGATACATCACACTCTGAGTTTTGGCAAGACACACCACCAGTGTTAAACCAAAAGAGATTTCAGGTTACCAGCTCCCTAAGGGAGGGTTGCCTGTGGTATCCAAGTTTACAAGCAGTGAGAGAAACAGGTCATGGGAAGGTCCCTATTTAGTTAGATGTAATAATTAGCTGTTCACAGGCTGAAGTTCAAGTAAAAGTTGCTCAAGTCTTGAAATGAAGACTCAAGAGTACAGGTGTAAAGAGACAGAAAAGCTCAAAGATTAGGTCTGGATGTGTAGCAAGATGTGGTGATGCTAATGGGAAAACAAACTGTGAAAAGAAAAAAATATGGGTCACAAATTACTCATTTGAAATTACACACATAAAAAATCAAAAGAATTTTTGTATGTGGTTTATCAAAAGAAATTGCATCTTTTGATTAATTTGAAGAATAGCAACAAGATAATCTAGATCTGGAGTATGAATCAGCAAGGCAAATTAAAATACATGTATTTGCTTTATAGGAAATAAAGGAAGAAGATAGTCAACCTCTCAAGTGTTACAGAAATGTGAAGTGACTTGAACACAAAACTATTTAGATGTCTAATATAGCAATACAAGTTTTAAATGCTTGGTTTTTTTAACCAATAAATTATACAGACCGGTTACTGATGGATACAAACTTACATCACTCTCTGCAAGTTTATGTTCCAGAAAACTGGAAACAATCCTTTCCTACTTTTCCAGACTGTGAGTTTGTGAATGCAGTGCAACTTTTTCTACACACAGATCCATGTTTATGTTTTCATTATTCATTTATTCATTTATTTATTCAGCCCTCATATAGAAATACTGGTAGTGGCCTAAGCATCTTAGCATTCTTACATCATATTGTCTTGAATACCCATATGTTCAGTAATGTGTATACATTGAACCTGAAGTGGCTGGTACACAACAGCAGTGATAAAAAGGTGAGGTAAAGGTATTAGCAGCTCAATGGTTGACATATTTATTAAAGTGCTTCTCCTACATGAGCTATTCCTATCTCATAGCTATAAGGAGAAGATCTAAAATGCAACTTAAATCAATCAGTGCATAAAGAGGAATGTGAATTGCATTGTTTCAGGATAATTTATTGTGTTTTATCTTAAAAAATAAAGAGACACGATGAAATATAAAAATCTGCATATCAGGATTGTGTGGTTTCCTACTATGCTTCTGCACTAAAGAACCAAATCCATCTCCAAATTCAGACAGCCCCAAACCATCTATAAAAGCATTGTTGTGGTTTGGTAAATGAAAACCACCCTAAAAACATACGGAAATTATGTTTGGCCTGGTTTCCATACATATCAAAGAGGAAAGATTCCTGGCAAACTTGGAATATGTATTTTGAACATTGTCTTTTTGCCAGCTGGCTTTTCATATTCTGTAGCAAGTTTGCACATTACTTTAGAAAATGTACTGAACGAGACCTGATTGAACATTACGAAATAAATCACTGTAACAACAGAGCAAACAACTTTATATGGTGGACCTAGCAGTCAAGTGTAATCGGCAAGTAAACTAAACCAAAATTGTTGTCTTGATCTTGAAATTCATGAATAAAGATGTGTGAAACTTGAAAACACTATCAGTGCAGCACCTTTCTTCTGTTCCCCCCGCTGCTGTTCACATGGCAGAAGAACATTTTACTTTGCACGCAAGCTTTTCCTTACAGATTGGTGCACTCCTCTGTCTCACATCTGTTATAAATGGATATGTTTTGGATATGTCCGATTTTGTCTAATTAATTAAACAACAAAATTAAATTTAGCAGCATTTTATTAATATCAGCAATTGTATATAAATGAATACAATCAAAATATATTAGTTACATAGATTTAAGTAAACACAAAATTTAGCAGTGAGTAATTTAGTATCGTTGAGGCTTGGCTCAAATAAAGCATAAGCAAAACCGACCGGGGGATACCCTGACCGGGGGTACGGGTAGGGCCATTTCTCTCACACCGTACCAAATCAGTCAAGCTAAAAATCTCACTTATATACTGTTTACTAATACATATTAATACCAAATCTTCTAGAAAGCTCCTCCCTGTTTCTATTCCTAAAATCTACATCACTATGTTGTATTGTTCATGCGTCACCAGTGGTCGGGGGTCTCTCCTCCTTTCGAGGGTCCTGTTTCCGATGAAGGCTCTGGGTCTTCCTCAGTGTTCGCTGTCTGACCGTGCAGGTAGTGCAGGTGCACTGAGCTTAAAGTTACATCATTAAATATATGTTTGCACAACAGGCCTTAACCCGGTGTCCAGTGCTTTGGAATCATCCCAATTTGGCCCAATTCAACATCAAAAGGTTTATTTCTAGATGCTGTTCTTAGACCTATACCCTTACTAATCCTCACCCCCACCAAACATCTGGAGGATGATTCCATCTGCTTTGTTTAACCATTACCTTTATCCTTTTGGCTTTATAACAATTAAATACAATTTTTCTATTGATTATAAAGCAACAATTTTGCTAATATTGTTACAATTTAATTAGCACGAATCACTATATATAACACATCGACAGTAAAAAATTGTTGCATACAGGGTCCCAGCGGACCCAAACTCTGCTTGAGTGGGTGGGTCTGGCACTGACGCTGCTCCCGCGGCTGGCAGGGCGCTCTGCCGAGGCACAGGTGACACAGCCCTGGCTCACCACGCTTTCCCTGGCGCTGGGGACAGGAACGGGGGGAGCTCGGAGCCACGGGCAACAGGCAATGTAAACAGACCTGGGCTGGGGCGGCACCTCCGTCTGCGCGCTTGAGTTCTCACCACCCCTCCGTTCTCTTTAACGTGACACGGTCAAAAGTAGCCAGGATGGAGATTAGCAGGGGGAAGGCAGTCAGAAAAGCGACCCCCGAGGGAAGATCGGAGCCAGAAGGTGGATTAGGATCTCCTGACCGGGCGGCGAGCTCGGGTGAGGTGGCGAAGGCGGACCGGCATCTGCCGCGCCGCCGCAGATGCTCCAGAAGGGTAGGAAACTTGGTTTTTTCCTCTCTCGAAACGTTATTTTTGTAGCTGCATGCGTGGACACGTGATTTTTTTTTTGTAACCAGGCCTAGCGATGCATTAGCACCGGGTTGTGCTTCCCCAGACACAGCGCTGGCCGCACAGCACGGTTACCGGGGATCAGTTTGTTAGTGTGGGCACTACGGCGATACCAGCCCGTGGCCCTAGGGGCAAGCAGGGGAAGCGGCCGGGCCCGGCACTCTCGGCCCGCCACTCGCCGCACTCACGCCCGGGGCCGCGCCGCGCAGGCGCCCGGGGGCCGAGGGGAGGCGGCCCGGCCCGGCCGAGCGGTGGCCGGCGCTCCGCCATGCCCGTGCGGTTCAGGGTGAGCGCGGCGGGAGCGGGGCCCGGGGGCCGAGGGGAGGTGGCGCGGCCCGGCCGGGCGGTGGCCGCCGCTCCGCCATGC
>JAOTQP010000870.1:33679658-33720865 GCA_026413545.1 Cichladusa arquata | reverse complement strand
GTGAGCGCGGCGGGAGCGGGCCCGGCGGAACGGGCACGGCCGCGGCCCAGGGCGGCAGGAGCGGGGCTGCGGCCGCTCCGGGGCAGCAGGAAAGGGAAGGGCCCTGCGCCACGGCACCGGCCAGTAAAGGCAGAAGGAGCTGTGTCGTGCGGGTGACAGTGGGTCCAGGCTGCGTTTGCTCCTGAAATCAGACATACGATGCATGTTTTGGTTTTCGGTTTTTAAGTATTTTGTATTATTCTTGGTGCATGAAATGCTTCCGCGATTTCTCAGCAGTACTTTTTGTTCTCCGGGGTGGGTTTGGAAGATGAAGAGCAGCCTGTCAGCTTAGCTCATCCTGCGGCGGCGTGTTGGTGTTTGCCCCTTCGGAGATCTGTTACTGCAGAAGGGAAGCACGACATGCACCGGTGGCTTGACAGACTCCTCTCTGTTTGCTGTAGGGGCTGAGTGAATACAAGCGAAACTTCAAATGGAGAAGCCCAGAGTTCTGTAGCCCGTCCCAAGAGCAGAAATCCTTGTGGGCCGGACTTCGGTCGGATCAGTTTGGTAAGTGCCGCCTCGGTTGCTGCCAAGGCCCGCAGAGTTTCGCTGTGATGAGTGCATGGCCACAGTGAACTGTTGGTGTTTACAGTTTGTGCACTTAGTAATCAAATTAAAACTATCATCTTGGTCATCATTTAGATAGAGTGTGTTTTTGAACTCCATATTCTTTATGGCTACAGTGAAACTTTCTTTTCAGTTAGTGCAATTTATATAAACCTTGGAAAAAAGAGTAGTTTCTGACATGCAGCATAAGCTAAGACCCAATGTGGAACACAGGTGCAGTGTTAACCCATATAGCATGTTTTGAGGGTGGGATTGGGCTATCGGTGATGTATGGAAATAGTAAATAAAATTCATTTTTTACAGGGAGACTATCTTGGGGCAAAGTTTGATAAAGTAAAATTGTTATGAACCTAACAGGTACAGCTAACTGAAAGAGAAGGTCAGCCACTACAGTGAAAATCTTGTGATACTGCAGTGTAGGATTTAAGGATTGTAGATATTATGACAGGGAAATGTGGGGCTAGAAAGCAGGAGGAAAAGGAAATAGCAGTTGGATTGAAAGGCCTGTAGGGATCTGAGGAGTGATGACGGCAGTGCTTTGAAATGGAGTAGTAAAAAATAGTAATTATTGTAGTGGCGCAAGGCAGAGTGAAAAAAATCTGTGCAGTTCACTGCAACTGCATTATGCAGTCTTTGTAATTAGAGTACAATGCTTTCATTCCTACAATAATAAGTGTTCTAAATTATGGCCTTTTAATTAAGAAATGACTGCTGGCAGTAGGGTTTTAGTTTTTTTAGTCAAGGTGCTAGACAAATAAATAATTTAATCTTGCTAAAGGTTGTGATTTAGGTATATTACTGCTTTCTTCCATTACTGCAAAATCTTTCTTTAACCTTGCTTTCCCTAGCACATGGGTCTGTGTATGGGTACCTCTTATTGACGACTATAATTGCCACGAATTCTGAAATGCTTAAACATCTAAGCATGTTAACTTCATTTAAAAATGGCAATCTATGCTTATTTTCCAGTCAAACTAAACTGCAAATTTTACAAGCCTTGCAATAATCTCACGACTTAGCCACACAGCAGTTTCTCCTCTTTCTCACATTGTAATGATGGTTTTGTGCATGCTTGCTGTAGTTTTTCTATGTATTTGTGTTAATTTTCACTCTGACCTCTTTCTGGCCATTTAAACACCCACATCTTTAAATGTCACTCTTGGTACCTCATAGGATTTGCAGATTGTTACTGATAATTTACTTATGGTTCTTCCTGTTGAATGGCATAGCTGGCAATTTTAGGAATCACTTGGAACATTACAGCAGAAAGTTGACAGCTGCAGGTGCTTGTAGTGCCTTTCTGCTACTTTTCCACTGGAATGATTTTCCTATCCTGTATGTGTAGTCAGACATATGGACATTCTATATACCTTTCACCATAGGTTATTCTCTCTTTCCACATTGCTTGTTCATGGAATGGGAGTGTCTCTCTTATGGAAGATATTTCTTTCAGCTGGTTAGGGGCTTTCACTAATTCTTCTGTCGCAGTTGAGCTCTTCGAAGTGGTTTACGATTTCCCTCCTGTGATTTTCCTCTTCAAATGTGTTCAGTTGTTCAATACTCCTCTTAAAATGGTGGGGTAGTTTTATTTTCTCTTGCCTGTGTAGAACCCAGCAATTCTTAAAGTAACTTGATTCTTGGCTTTGTTACAAAATATTTTTCTGTTTTTGGAAATGTTTTTGTGTTCATACTGTAAAAGTTGTCAGTTATCTGAGATGGTTTTAAATTGCAAGTGGGTAGAGATCTGTCACAGTCAGAGGGAACCTGTTGAGCAAGGTGTGTTGTGCATGTGCAATGAGAAGTGGTTGTAGCATACTTTCTCCCCACAGGCAGGTTACTCTGTACCTGTGTTAACTGCATTTTTTTTACTGGGTGTGTGAGTTTTGTTGTTGTTCTGTTCCCAGAATCAGTTGGCACAGGATTGTCCTGTGGACATTTTTGCTTTATAAGGTTTAATTCAACATGGTTCTGGGGCACCATGTTCCTGTCTGTTTAGTGGAAATGAAGGTCATTTGCAGATAGGAACGAACACAGAATTCCTCAGCCATGCCCGTAATTCATAGTCTGTCACTGCTCCAAGCTTTCTAGTAATCAGTTGTATGATAAACTTTCAGTTTATTCTTCTTATAGAGCGATACTTTGTCGTCAGTGAATGTTTCTGTTAAATCTAATATTGCTTTTTCTCAGGAATCACAAGAGAACCAAAATTCATTTCCAAGAGAAGGGTACCTTACCGTAATCCACAGATTTCAAAGTCTCTTGAATGGACAGCAGATTGTGATTTGAACGAGCCACTGGAAACTGAAGCTGCAGAGTTGCATGCTGACCATAACAACAATAATGTGAATCAGGAAAAACTTGAAACACCTGAAGGACCCAGACTCCCCCCAGAAGTTCAATCACATGTGGTGGATTCTAGTGGTGAAATAGCTCTTGCACTTGCAGAGAACAACATGAAGAAATCACCCTCAGAAGCTCCACCAAATCAAAATGAAGCATTTTCTTCTCCAAAAAAGGAATCGGAAAAAATGGGTAATGGGGTAAGGGAATAGGTTTTTTTTTTTTTTTAAATTGACCAGTCTAAAAATTACTGACAGTAATTTCACACACATGTTCAGACTCTCTTGTTGAACTCTTTCTTTGGTTTTGTATTTTGATACTCTCTTGTAGCTTCTTTGTTGGGAGAACAGTGTGTTAGAGATCAGATTTTGGTGGTACTTAATTCAATAGAATTTGCTCTTCATTTGTATCTTCAGAATGTGTCATCACTGCTGATTTCAATTAAACAAGATTTAGCCAATAATATATGTATTTTTGGGGTAGTTAACTATAATGAGAAAATGTACTTTGCATTCATTTTGTTCTTGAAACCAAAATCCAAACCATTGCTTTGAAAGTGTATGTTGATGTTTAAGTTGCAAAATATTGTAGGAAAGTGAACAATCCTTGTTATTTTTTCCCTTTTTTTTTTTTTCATTGTCAGTTTCACAGAGCCCTTCAGAGGAAAACAAACATAATTATCCCCAGAAATTCTGAATATCAAAGCCAGTTTGTCTGGAAGAGTCCTCATGAAAAGTCACCAATACTTGCAGCTGAACAGGTAACATTGTAGAATCCAAAAACCAAAATAATACTTTCTTTTATGTATCAGCAAAGTTTTCCTTTCAAAAAGATTTCCTTTTTTTGCTGTTTTGGTGGGGGAACAACAAACTTTAATGCTGTTACAGGTTTGTTTCTCTCTCACTCTACAAAAGTGTAGCTGAATTGGATTTGTTTCCTTGTGATTCTTTATTGTGGTCAGCCTAAGTATTTGTTCCCCTCAGGCCTTGTATCTTGTTCTTTCTAACAGGGTCTCCTATTCTTCTGTTTGCATTAATTTATCTGTGCTGCCCCAGTTTCTCAGTCTCCATCTCTGTGCACATACACTTCTAAGCCCTAAAATGTGTCTCTCTAGTGCTTTATTCTTTCATGAAAACAGCTTACATTTAAAAGTGGAGTTTTCTGATTTTAAGATGCTCTTGTGATGTTTTAATACATCTCATGAGCTTTTGGGCTTTGTAGGGTTGAAAATGCTTTTTCTGGTGAGACCACAAAGAGTCAGTGAGTGTGAGACTGCTTTATGTTTTCAATTAAGTGCTACTGAGATCAGGACCTAGGAGACTCAGTCTTTTGGTCATTTTGCAGTGTAAAACAGGCATTTCTGCATTTGTCTTCTCCTTCTTCACTAGAGGCATATACTTTAGTGGGATTACTAGAGATGATGTGCTCTTTTTATCCTCGGGTGGTGGATTTGTTTAGTAACATCTTTCAGAGGCAATAAACATTGATAACTAAGACAATCGCTATCCTGTCCTTTTCTGTTGGAGTACCAAGCAGGTGGATTTACTGCAGGATGTTTTTCCCAGCAGCCCCTTATCCAATGAAAACTCACTGAAATATATGACAGTAGTATAGAGATGCCAAAGGATCTTTTGAGGAAGAGGCAGTTTCCAGAAAGTCACCTTATGGAAAAAGTCAAAGAGAATTCCATTGATTCTCTGTGCAAACAGTTTGATAATTTCATTATTAATGCTTGTGGACATTGTGCTTTTTTCAGAAGAAAGATTTTTTACACAGCTTACATAGAAGAGGAAGCAGTGATAGTAAGTCTATAGGCACTATACATCCATGGATAAGTAGAACTTGGGGAAAATTTAATGATAAAAATGGTACATATTAACTAATTGTTATTTTTCACTGTTGATATGACTGAGAATATACCTCAATACTGACAATCCCTTTCTCTTGAAGAGATTCTGTCAAAATATCAAAGTTACCCAAGCTGTAAGTCAGACCTAAATTCTCATAGCAAATCTATGGAAAATGCATGCTTCTCACATATGGCATGGTCTTGAAATTTGGAACCCCATGAAGAGATAATACATGACCACATATTAGACAAATTCTCTACCTTGATTTATAATACTATATTAGTTGAAAAGGAGTGGATTTTAATTTGCCCAAGCTCTAAGCATCCAACTCTAAAACTCAAAACTTCTTTCTGTTACTTATGGACAGGACATGTACTGAGGACTCACATGGAAGTTTTATGATGTGCCTTTAAAAAACCATGATCCTACATACAGCTCTGAAAGTGAACAAAAAATAAAATAAACAAATAAACAAAACCTTTAATAGTAGACTTCAGTAAGTGTTTGATCACAGATTTAACTGTGTGATTTGGTCACTTTTAAATATATTTAAATTTCTCTTGAATTTCTCCTAGAAGTTCATTAGTCTACACATGCTGTATTTGTAGAGATGACTGTCTCTCTGCTCGTATGTGAGTGTATTTGTGTAAATTAACAGATTTTGAAAATTTAGCCTTAAGGTAAACAAATCACACTTCTTTGTTTTGTTTTCTTCCTCTCACGCAGCTGATTTGCAACGCAAAGAAATCCATACCTCCGGTTAAACCTCCTGCCATTACTTCTGAAACTGCATATGAGAGAAATTCCAAAGGGTCTCCTCCTGTTAAGAGTCCACAAGAGAGAGGTGGTTCAGAAGAGAAGGAATTTCTGGTGTGTTAACAAGCTTTTCTTTCCCAGAAAGAAAAGCTTTAGTAGTGCTTCTGCAGTTTTGATCTGTTCTTTACGGGGATGGGTTTAGGTTGAAATTATTTAGTGTTGCTAGTCACACTGGACTCAGTAGTGGTTTTGCTGTAAAGACCAAAAAGAATTCTGTACAGCTCTGCTCTTTGGGGGTTCTGTAGTGGGTCCTCTCCTAGAGCATTTTTTTCAGTTTTAAGTTTCTGAGATTTTTCTGTTGTTGTTCCCAATTGACACTTTGTTTTTAGTAATTAGGATAGTTTCTGCAATCTAAATCTTTGATTTATACTCTGATTTGTACCAGTCTTGGTGTTCAGTAGGGCTAGATGGGAGGTCTGGAACTTTTTGAATGCCATGAATCAGAGATAGAGAATTTTCTCCACACAGTGGCAAGCAATATCTCTGTATTCTTTCCACCTGACTTTGCTTCCACTGGGCATATATCTTCCTTTTTTGCCTTTCTGAGTCAGCTCCCTTAGGACCTGTTCCAAAAAGCTGTCATTCTGGCTTTTTAGGAGTCTTCTGGCCGGGGTTGTGCCAGCTGTGTGATGCTCCCAGTTAATCTGAGTCTCCTCACTACCCATCTCTGTTGCTGATAGAACAGAAAGGGCTATTGTCAGACAAGGTGTTCATTAGGACCACTGCTCAGCAGAAGGTGTACTTAACATGCAGTGCCTTGGCTTAAACTAAGCCATTGGTACTTCTGAGGGGATTGTTGGCTTGGAGGTTTTATCATTTAAAACTCAGACCTGCCCAATTCTTTAAATCCCATCTGGGGATGAGAAATTTTATGTCTCTTTTGCCTCTTTAGGTAGATATGAAGAAAGCTTGAAAAGCCTGAGGCTTCCGGGAAGCATTTTTCTGGTTTTGATTGTGGAATTTCAGGTCGTTTTTTGAGAACACCTAATAAATTAATTAAGAAGAGTCATGAGAAGGGAATTTTTGTGGAAGTGCCTTAAAACTCCTTGTTTATGCCAATACCTCATCTCTGATGAATATCTTGAAAAAGTTTTGGGGGATTTTGGTGGACTTTTAAATTTTTAAAAAACTGAATTTGAACAATATCTGTGAAGATCTCTAGCAAAATCAAAAGTCATGCATTGGATTTCTGAAAGAATGAAATAATCAGAAAAAAACACCTTTGATGTAAAACCCAAACAAATAAATCTAAACATTTATAAAGCAAAGTAAATATCTTAAAATTTGCCTTTTGGCCTCAGGTTAGAATGTGCAGATATTGTATTATTTTATTGCTGTGTTTCATGTTGAATTAATTCTGTAGAGTGGTCAAAATGGATCATCTAGCTAGCAGAATGTGTCACTCCATCTTAACTTTGGCATTTTGCTAGTTTATTTTTGTGTTAGCAAAAGAATATGATGTTTGTATTAAATATTCAAAACAACTAACACTAAAATTAACTTTTTGCAAGTGCTTGATGTCAAAAGAAATATGAGGGTTTTCAGATTGTTAGCTAATGTGGTATTTTTAAAATTATCTTTGCCTTAGAGTAAGAGGGAAGAACCGTTTCAAAAACCAGCAGAAGATGCAGCAAAACAAGGGAAATCAGAACAGAAACATCCTAAACAAAATAATAAGCAACATATCAGTCCAAAGCCCCTCACTTTACATACAAGTCGTGGGTATGTATAAAATAGGAAAACCTAGACTAGTGAGTAGGTGTACAGCAGCCCAGTATCTAGAATGATGGACTGTGGACCTTTAACCACACCCATGCTGCAGTTGCAGGGGAAAATGCCCCTTGCAGTGCTGAGACTGAGCTTCTTGGGGGTACATCAAACCTGATGTTATTTCCATTCTCTTCTCTGGAAGAAAAAAAGCTTCAGTGGAAGCTTTGTAGCCACTCCTGTTCAGTTGAACCTTGTGATGCAGTAATAGTAGTATTAATGAATACAACGTGAATGAAATAGAATCAGTGCAGTGCTGCTGCTAAACTTTCAACAGGTCCTTTGGAAGTCATAAAACTGCTTTATCTACTGTACCCACTCCATGCCTTAAAACTGTGGTGATTGTACTTGATGTTTGCTTATTCTGGTCTGTGAGGCCTTGTGTGCCTGAGTAATAAAACAAACACATGAGGTAAAGGAAGGAAATCTGTCCTGTTTAGAGTAATCTGGCAAGCATGGAAATGAAGTGAAATTGTATGTTATTGAGTGCTATCAAAGTATCTTTTTATTTCTGCCACATGCCTACATTGCAGGAATTGAACTCGTATTTCCATTTCATACACACTGAGATATGTCAAGAACAATAAAAGCCAAGAAATAGGCTTTAAAATGCAGAGATTAATCCATCTCTTTTGTGTTTGTGCTTAATGTATGGCCCAGCAATTGCTTTCATTCTTTATGGCAGTGTTAGGGCGTTAGATTGAAGATGGGAGAGGAGACTTACTTGTCTGAATGCTGTTGGATACTGGGAGTTGATTACAAAATGATCACCCAAAATTCTATGAAATAAATTTGGTTTATGCAAAAATGAGTGAATGTAGTGTAGCTAAAACTTTTAACTACTTGGTTTTCATACTCTTTGCAGTAGATTGTAGTCAATTTTGCAGTGATTAATGTGCAAAATTCTTGATCGTTTGCTGGGGCTCTTTTCATCTAAGGGCAAATTTCTTATGACCTCAGTGTAGTAGCACAAGACAGAATTCTAGTAAAAAATCACTGGGCAAATAGCTGTCAAAATGTGCAAGTTCTCAGTGTGCAGACAGGATTGTTACTTGAATGCAAGCTGTGTTGCAATGCATGGCCTGCTTTTGCAGCAGACTGCAAAAGGGATCGAGACACAGCAGTGTTGTGTTTTTTGTGTTAATGCATTGGTTTTGCAACCAAAAATGAAGGATTTCTGTCAGCTTTAAAGAAAGGGACATATTGAGAGAGATTTTGAATATGAAGGGTTTTTTGACCTTCATATTTTTCTTTTTACAAGGTTCATTTTATTGCCTGACTTCAGGCTTTATGACCTATTTCTGGAGAAGGATTGAAAAATAGGGCTTTTCCACCCTGTGCTGAATATATTAAAATTAAGTTGGTAATGTTCTGAAGCATGATTAAATCCAAAAATATCTTTAGATTTAAGCTGATACATCCACAGTTCAGTGCATAAGGACTTGAAGTACTACTTACTGTCTACCATAGGTTACATGATGTTAATTTTTCTGTGTTTGTATGTGTGTGGCAGAGGGGAAAAATGAACCCATCTTTTCAAGTACTCAGGCCTTTTGAAGATCAAAGCCACTAGGACATAGATGAATTATACTGACCAGTGTTCTGGCAGTCAGATGTTCCTAGCTCCAGCAGCTCACCCCACCCATATGCAGAGCGCCTTTAAAGTGGAGTTCATAGAAGGAAATGTCTCAGACACAGTAATGCCAAAACAGGCATTTTAACTTAAATGTACCTTCATCAGTGACTTAGATCAGGGTCCCACATTTTGCATTGAAGTAATTGAGGTTGATGTGTGTATTATGTTCTGCTTGTTGACTGTCAGGGCAAAAGCTTCTGGTGGAAGTGTTGCAAGGGGAAAACAATAGGAGTAACTACTTGAAGGACCACCAACTGTGAATGAATATTTTTCACAGCTTTCCTAGTTGTGATGGTTTGAGTTATTTGTGCATGGTTTTTTTGCATCTCACTGGCATTTAGGTACAAGCATATTTATGCTTGTTGAATAACTTTAAAAGTACTCTTAAAGAGTATTCTGTTATCAAACTTTACTTTTTTTTTCCTCTCCTCATTCTTGATTTCTTAGGAAGATGAACACCGAATATAGGTCAAAATTTTTGTCTCCAGCCCAGTACTTGTACAAAGATGGAGTTTGGTCTCGTATTAAGAGTAAAGCTCACAGCCAGGTGAGTATTCTTAGAAAATCTGAAGCCTGAGTGTGCTTTGTATTTTGATTTTCAGATGCAAAAACTTTGAATTGTGGTATTTATAAGATACAGCTTTGAGATTGTAATCCTAATGACTCAAGCTCCCAAAGGTGAGTATACAAAGACAATTAATTTTGACAGGTCAGTATAAGACAGGGAAAAAAAAGAGATGATGAGACTTAAAAAAATATTAGCGCGACCTCCAAAGTGAGGGAGAAGTTTTGTTTCCCGTACAATCAGGGTCATTCAGAGCAGAGTCTCTTGTGGCAGATAATGTTACTCTTGATGTTCATCCCAGTTGTAACAAGCAGAAGTGTTCAAAATACAGAGCTGAATGATAAGAGATTCAAAGGGAATAAAGACAAAAAGAACAACATATGTATCAGCCTAGGTTGTCTTGATGGTCAGGCTCAGTTCATTAGCTTACCATGCATGAATCCATTCAAAGCAGTCAACTGAATTCTGTCTACACAACATAAAATTGAGAATTTTTCTTGCAAGTTTCAGTCAGTGTATTTGCTTGTAGTTTATTCAGAAACTGCAATCCGTATTACACTATGTGAAGTCATTTCATGGAACTGTGAAAATGCTGAGTAGCTTCAAGGCCACAACGTTTCTTAGCATTATTAGGTGTGATTCCTGCATTAGTCAAGGAAATCAAAACCATTAATAGTGTGCTGAGAAACTGCTAGAGCTAGCTCTGCAACACTCCGATTTCACTGAATTGACATGGTATTCTCCCAGCTGATAGAGGGAGCCTTTGTGAGACACTGTGCTGCTACCTGTGTTGCAGATACTTGGAAATGTGAGTTTCCTCATCAGTTGGTCCACGGTCATGAGGCAGGTAGAACTGGAGGAAATGGTTCTAGGGTGCTGGGCTTTCAGAATATAGGTTCTCTTTGAAAATAAGGTTCTCTGAGAATTGCAGGAGTAGTCTGGTAGCTTTCAGTTCTGTGTTTTCTTGCTCGATTTAATCTAGCAAGTAATTTTCCTGTTAGCAAAAGGAAATAATTACAGAATACATACAAAATATGCAAAGAGAAATAGGTCTTAGTATTTAAAGTATATTAAAGTATGAGATAGAGTTTGTGTACGCGTGCATGACATAATCCATTCTGTGTAAATGGCCTCAAGAGGATGTTAGAGGACTGGAAAGAAGCAATATTTAAATTTTTATATACATTGATATATGCATTATATTTACTGTAACTAAGGTTTCAAAATGTTATGAACTACTGCATGCAGCCTAAGTGGTGTACTAAATGTTTCTGTAGAATATTATGTCATTTTTCTGACACATAATACTTTAATTTATTGATGTTGCATCATGAAAGATTCAAACCAGTAAGGAGCAATGCTCAGCTTCAAGAGCAATTGACTGGTAGGCAACTAAAGGTTGGGCCTGGGGAGACAGTGTGTTTGTGGCACAGTCAGCTGGGAGGATTCCCTGCAGTACAGTTGAGGGAAAGAATGAGGAGACTGCAAGTGGAGGATAGATATTCAACTTTACATGTGGCATTTAATTAGAAATTTAATATGAAAAATCAAAGATTTCCCACACTGTCAAGATATGTTTTGAGTGCATCAGAATTTTCCACAGAGATTTTCTTGCTGAAAAGGGAATTGCGGGAAACTAGAAATAAGTTACTTGGCACGTGGGTGACTTTCTGTCCAAAGCAATCTTTCTGAAGTTCTGAGTCCAAACAGGCAAATGCCATAATGGAATCCTGGTGTGACCTTAACCATAGTGATTACTTGTAGGCTGCTTCTCTGCAATTTATAATGAAGGGTGTTTTTCAGTAGTTGAACAAAAAAAAGACTTTTCCAATTGTGCTTTTGAAAAATTAATGTGGGCAATTCATAATCACAGTAGGACTCTCTAGGGCCTGTGTCCTGCTGAGTTAGTGCTGCCTGCTGAGTTGCTGAAGGAGATGGTTGTCCTTTGTACTTCTTCACAATTCAATGGCGACCTAGTATTCTTCCTCCTCCTGCGGTACCCTGTTGCTCTGGATTTACATTCCTTCTGTTCTGGCTATCATAATTAAATTTTTATTCTTCTAGTTTAAAGTGAGTAATCCAGTAAATCACTTGCACGTCAGACTTTTAAATTCTCCTCTGAAAATGACAAGCGTATATTTTTAATGGGCTATTCTTTGGAATTTTAGTGGGTCAAATTGTGGGATGTTAGCTGGATATCCATCTGCTGCGTCCAGTTACTTTTAGTGGGATTACCTGAGTTTAGCCCACTAATTCTGTTCCTTACAGTAGGAATGGTGTGAAATCTCTCATGAAAGAAGGATAAAAAAAGAAAAGCTATGAAAATGTTGTAGATGAAATGTCAGTATTACTTTCCTGCTCTTTGACAAAATACTTATTTCCTGTGGACGATTTTTTGTAAGTCAGAATTCACATGATATCACAAAGTTATTTTTAATAATTTAAACATAAACTTCTTAGTTTTGCTTTTTCTCCCTGCACTCTAATTGTGTTTGGGTGAAGGACACAAGACAGCAAGTGTTTAAGTAGTCTAAACTGTAAAAATGATGGTGCATAATGTTTGAAGAGGGGGGTTATCACTTTTATTGTTTTGGAGTAAAACTGGCACCTGAACAGTTTTGTATCTCATTCTTGCAGTTACTGATAGCCTAGAAGGAATAATTTTTTATACTATGTCTTGCATACAACAGCACCCAGAGTTCTTGTATTAATCTTAACTTTTCACTAATATTTATTTAGCTAGGGACAGTTGCAGTATTTGCAGCATACAAACTCAGTATTACGCATACACGTAGATCTGTTGATCTGAATTTATCATAAATTAGTGTAGAATGTATTTATAGAATTTATAGAATGTATTTTTGAGTGTTGATGTTTAGAAATCTGAATTAATTTCCTCAAGCTTGGCAAAAGACTGTTGGAATGCCAGTGCTGACTACTTGTTTGAGAGCTTTTTATTGAATCTCAGGGAGGCAGCATAGAGCTATGTTGACAAGTTTTTAGTATTTAATTTCTTACTTAGACTGAAATAAAGTTACAAAGGTAATAATAACAATATCACTCTTGAATGTTGAGAGGAAAAATAAGAAACTTAAAAATAACTCTGTATTCTTCTCTTTAGGCATCTCAAAACACCTTAAATTCCATGTGGTATATGGAGGTTGGTTGCATCCAAGTTCCTCTTTCAGTGTTTGGAGCACTGTGTCTGAGCGCTGATGGAAAGAATTAGAATCCAGCACTAAACTTATTGATAGTTGCTGCATAAATTTTTGTGTTCATGGAATGAATAATTGGTGATTCTGCTTTGGCTTCATGGCTCAAACGTGCTTACTGAATATATTATTTTTGCTTTCCTCTTGTTACATTTACTGTGGCATGCAATGTTTGTGCTGTGGCTGGCCCTGTATTATGAGTAACTTGCATTTCTCTTCTAGCTGCCAGTAGCTAATGCAAATATTTATAGTAGCCTAATAGTGAAGTTTGAACAACTGTGAAACTTATGAAACCTTAATGTACATGTAGGTGAGAGAGCTTCGAGAAAGAGCGAAGGCTTACAGGCAAAGAGTGGAGGGAACACACTTCTCCAGATACCATTTCAATCAGATCCTGTCTGATAATAACAGTCTTTGGGATGTGTCCTCAACTTCCAGTTCAGAAGAAGGAATCAGCAACAACATCAGAGCACTAGATCTTGCCGGGTAAGGTCGTCATTCCTGCCTGTTATTCTGCAGCTTTGAAACTGAGCAAAAAGCTGAATATAGGCTTGTATGGAAATACTTGGTTTTTGAGCACTTCTCATAATCTAATTTGCTGTTGAAATTGAAAATACAGCCCTATTTTATATTGCATTTTTAGAAATGGTAATATAGAAAGAGTCTTCATAAAATCTAATTTGAAAATGGGATGTGCTTTAGCATCAGATGAAACTGCAGTGGCAATTTAACCCTTCATCATATCAGCTGTGCTACTTTTTAATGTTTTAGCTGTTCTTTTTGCAAAGAGCTGAATTGGATGAATGTGTTCTATATAGACATATATATATTGTGCAAATCAGTGATACAAAATGTTGTGTTCAAAAATGGCTGTGTTCCTTCTTACCTAGTGTTTCTGAAAAAGAGGCTGCACCAAGCCCTGAAGTGCTACAGCAACCTGACTCCAGAGAACAACCACATCAGAACAGCACACAGAAAGACATGTCAGATGCTTTATCTGTTCCAGTCAAAAGACGTTTAGTTTGGGATGAGCAAGAAGGTACTGAAGAAATAAAAAATCAACAGTCAACAGAAGAGAAAGAGGAAGAAAAGCCAGATGAACAGGCTGCAGTCATGGCCCAGCAATTAGAAGAAAACAATAAGGATGCTAAAGAAGATAAGAAAACTGAAGGGTAAAACTGAACATTTTTTTAATACATATATGTGTATGCGTGTGTGTGTGTTTCCTCTAACAGGTCAGAAATTTGTAGGTTAAATAGGTTTTGTATTTAAGAGAGTGTAAACTGGTGTGGTAGTACTTCTGTTTTGAATAGTCTGATAAGGAATGAGAAGGTTTGACACTGAGCTGGTTTCCGGAAGTGGACCTATTATTGAAAATACTGCATTTCTAACTTGCAAGACAGAAGTTTGACTCATGAATAATTCTAATGTTTTTCTCCAAAACTATGAAATATGCAGTATGGGCCTCTTATTACATTGAATAGACTCTTCATTACACAGCAGCCAAGTTTAGTGAAAATTAAAATTCATTATTTGCTTCAAGTTGACAGCATAGAATTTGATAGGATAGGATACATGCTAATACTGTACTTAGGCATCTATTTTTCTTAAAAGATTTCATGGACAAAGATAAGGGACATGGGAGAAAAAAAAAAAACTAATATCCATTAATCATTGGTGATAATATTTGTAAACACGGGTGAGAAAAACATGGAGGGGTATGTGCAAATAATGGGAGATCAGCTCAGTATGTGCATAGTAGTGTATTTGACATTTGAGAGATCCAAATTGTATCTGGTTTCAGAAGCCTCTGGCTTTCTACTATGCAAGTTTTGCATACTATTTTAGTTTGATAGACATTTAATTCTGAATGGCTTTGACCCTTGTAACCATGTCAGCTACGTATTTTATATTCCTCATTGCATTTTATCTTTGGTGTTGCAGCACTAATCTAAGGTAAGAAACTGTAATATCTCCATTTGGGATAATACCGTGTATTCAAACCAGGCCAAAAAATTTGAGATGTTAGACTCCAACAGATATTAAGTGCAGGCTTTCAAAACCATCATCTAGAAACCTTTCTAAGTTTCTGTTTAATTCTAGACATAATCTAGATCATAGATGTCTCTGATTGACATTGTCAGTTTTCTATCATCTTGCAGTGAGGTTCTGTGTGTTCTGGGATGTGTGCTGGACTCAGCCATGCAGAGCAGCTTAATGCTTGCATGTTATGTCCTCTTGAGAGCTAGAAATGAGGAATTCTTTGCCTAAATGTGTCTATCATGTACTGATAGAATCAGGTTTCTCCACATTGTGGGTATGCTGCCACCTCCTTTTGAAATGCAGCTGGAGGCAGAAATGGTAGTGCTGATGTAGTTTATATATACATATATAATGTATGATGTATATATTTATATCAGGATGTGTATTTAATAACCTAGGGGCTATAGTGTTTACATAAATTTGGGATCTTTGGCTTCAGTTCCACCACATTGACTGAAAAATGTCAAGCCCACACTCTTGCCTCTAAGACAGCAACCATATTCAGAGTTTTTCTGGGTTCAAAGTTTTCATGGGTTCAAAGTTTTCCAGCCCTCCTGTTGAGCCTCTGTATTGTGCAGCAGTACACTCAGGGTTTTTCAGGACTGAGGGAGCCTGGATTTATAGCTTGAGACTGTTTAAAATACAGAAATTGAGGCTTAAGGGCTGGAATCCAGGACTCCCCTTGGTAAGCAAATGTTTTAGCTACAGGCTATTGCGTGTTAAGGCCTAACTGTCTTGCCTTAGGCTTCATTGTAGGAATGGATTGGAAACAGCTTGAGTGCAAGACTCCTGAGTCCTTCCTTAGCTAATCCTTTAATCATTGTTCAATTTTTTTCAGTGAGAATGCCTTAATATTGAACACTTCTGCAGCTGTGTCAGATTCTTCTGACTCCTCAAGGAGAGGCAGCAGGACCCCAAGGTCTCATCATGATCGCACTACCCGAGCTGTTGGTAAAAAGACTTCTAAATGCGAAGCAGTATTTCAAGAACTAAAGAAAAAAAAAGTAATTGAATTAGTTGATTAGGTTGTTTAATGTAATAAGGCATTTTTCATCTTTTCCAATACAATAGGAGGTACTGTTCTAGTATCTGCTCCTAAAGTCAAGTCTTCATCTTCACCTCAGAGAAAGCGAAACTTATCAACAAACCCTACCAAAAAAAGGTCCTCCCAGGTGAGCTAGAAAACAAGCTTACTATTATGAATTTCAGGAATGTTCTTTTTAAGTAATAATGAATAATTTGTTTAAGAAATATTTTTCTTGAGTTGTTATTTGCTGTTATTTACAGTATCTGTAACTAAAAAAGGCACGTCTGTATACATAGGTTTTTTTGAAGTGTCAGACAAAGGAGTTGAGACTACTAGAGTGAGATTAGATGTGCTTCACTTTGGCTTCTTTGGCTAAATGCATGGGATCCATTTACAGAAAAATGAAAAGGTTGCTAGTAGGATTTCCCCTTAATGTTATTGTAGCCATTGACATTGGGCACAACCCCAGGTTGCTTGAGATCATTCTCTCTCTCCAAGAGGGAGAGGTTAGGCGCTTATGTAAAAGATAGGCTAATGTGCCATAGTAGTTTCACTTTTCCTTTCCTTTACTTTGTTGTTTCTTTTGCTTTGCAGCTTGAGTAGTTACTAAAAGAAAAACAGAAAATGTTTAGAAGTTATAATCCTCAAAATTTTAATAGTTTTTTTGTCATTTTGTGCTTGCCCTGTGTTCTACAAAGAGAGCTACTGTTTCACTGTATACATCCTCTGTAGTAAATTCTGTAATAGAGGCAGACACAATTGCATGAGAGGTTGGTTATGTTGTTGTAAAATCTAAAAAATTACAGTTTTAGAAAATAAGCTCTTGATTTGACCTGATTAGATTACTTTCAGTCCATGTTAAACACTTTTTATTAGGAACAGATTTTCTTCACACTCACAGGCTTGGAATACTTTTTCTTTTAGTACTTGCATGAGAAGTATAATAGTGTAAAGTCAACATTTGCTGCGTATTTGAGGATCTGTACTTGGAGGCTGTATATGAGATGTGTTTTGTGCTTTTTTTTATCCTTCTTTTTTTTTTCTATTATGTTGTAGCCTGATGGGAAAATGGAAGCCACTTCACTCTTTAACTCTGCACCTGCTGGGCTGGGATCTGTGGATCCTCTGCCACTTAGGCAGGATCCGTTACCTTCTAACAGGGTTGCTGATGAACAAGTTCCTCTAGCTTCAGCCCATCAAGAGGAGTCAAAGTCAGCAAAAAGGATCTCTGTGCCTTGCTGGAGTCCCTCTCATCGTATTCAAGGGACTCTTAAGGATCCAGAATTCCAGCATAATGGTGGGTTTTGCTTATTAAATCTGTGTTAAGAGTGATGCAGGATATAAGTGACTATTGTGCAGTGCTCAGGCCAAGAGGTGCTGAGCTTGCTGCCTTACAGTATCTATAAAGAATGTGCTCGTTATAAACAAAAGCTTTTTAACTTGGTTATATTGTTGGTTAGTCTTGCTGAGGAAATGTGCCTGATATCCACCTTAGTTTCAGATTCTGCTAATATCACTGTATTACAGTGATCAATTTGTTGTCTGATTTTGCCTTCTTAATTTCAATAAATACTACTCATGAGAATAATTTGATTTAGCATGAACAGCTCTAAATTTTAATATTTAAGCTGCAGCTGGATGGTGTGACACTTTTCCAGCTGCAATTGCTAACTGCAGTGTGTAATTTGGACCTTTATGATTTTGAAAGAGTTGTGGATTTATGAGAGGTAAGCTCCTTAAAATTATTTCTGCAGGATAAGAAAACTGGAGAGCTTTCTCTAGAAGTTTTATTGGATATTGAGAAAAACCTTTTCTTGGCTGAGGAGGAATTTGTACTGAAGCATTTAAAAAGTTTTTAACAATGTTTAAGGGTTCTGGGGATGTAAATTTGATAAAGAAGAGACTCCTTGTCCCCTTAGTCTCCATTCTAGGAAGACTTTCCATAGCTGCTTAAGGTCCTGTAGTTCTTGGTCCTTTAATTACAGAGATTAGCTAAAAAGTAGCATTTCCATTCTAGAACAGAACGAGTAGTTGTCAGGTTAAGTGGGAAGGTGAAATGCAGAGAATTTCCTCAGAAATATTAGAATGGGTACTGGTTTCTAGTTCTGCACCTTGAGTGCAGTTCATTAAGTGACTTGTAGCATGTACCAAAGAACTCTGTCTTGAGAAGAATACAGTGGAGCAAGATTATTTTACCTCATTTTAGAGTAAAGGAGTCTGGTAGAATTTTTATATGTGCTATTTGCAAGACTCTTGTTTTGGAAATAATGTTACAACGCTTTTAAATGTTCTAAAGTGAAATATTATCCTAGTCTCAAATGATTCAAAACTATGCCTTTTGACTTCTTGTTGTAGGGAATCTTGGCAATCCAAAAGTGAGAACTTTCCAATTGCCTCTTCGGGAAAGAAACCGTAATGATGAAGGTATTTCTTGTCCCAAAGTATTATTGTATATTGTGTATGTAACCTAAATAAATTTTAACTTTTGCATATAAGATATTTCTGAATGCAGTAAATAAAACTGGTTTATATGTTTGTCTGAATAACTACAGTGTATTTTTATCAGAATAATTTGAACATGTTCAACCTGGTAATATGAAGTCCGAATATGAAGGTATAGGGTAACCATTAAATGTGGCTGAAAGTTAACAGACCATCGTGGCTCTTGATATGGTTACTATAGCTTGCTTAGTTCCATACCTAAAATTGTTTCCTGCCCACACATTTTTAAGCCTTTGTGTTGATAGCAACTAAAGGAAACTGCAACACAGCCCAAATTGCAGCTGGAGTAACTTTGGTTGCAACTTTGAAGGTACCACAAATTGTAAGATAAAGGTTTTGCATGGGAGACTTTAGCCCCAGATGTGCAACATAAAGTGATCCATCTGACTTTAATTTTCCCACCTGTCCTTTGCTCAGTGTGTTAGGGTGTGCTTATGGCATGCTGCTATTCTGATTGCTGTTTTGGCCTTTTTTTAAAAAAAATGTTTGTTTTGAAGTTAATCTATGAGAGCAGCCATTGCACAGCTGCATCTTCTTGGCCTTTTTGTGGGCAGACACAAATAAACTCTTTCAGTAGCATGAGTCAACCAAAGGCGGTGTATCTGCCATATACTTTTTCTTAGTGCGGTGTTTGAGGTTGAGCCTCAGTTGGTGTGGTGCTGTGCTAGTTGCAATCACCTGTGTTTGGTTCAGAGTATGGGCAGAGCAGGTTTATATCTGATTGCAGTTTATTTATAGTTATACCCCAGAACAACCAAAAGCTTGGTTTCTGTACCCCTTGGTGCTTCTTTGCTCCCTGGGTTTTAACCAAGGTTTGGGCTGATTCTCTGTTTTACTCATTACAGTTGGCTGAAAAATATGTTGGTGGTGCAGATGGCTCAGCCAAGCTTCTGTGCGACTGCATAAAACATGCAAAATCCTGTAGTACTCTGCAACTTGCTGCACACAGATTGCTGCAAACAGATTAAATGCTGTAGCTGCTGTTACTTTTTTATTTTTCCCTGTGATTGGAATAATAGTGTATGAGCTTCCAGAAGCAGGTGAAATGTGCCAGCTGACAGATATTTTGTATGCCCATATTTGTTCAGGTACAAACCTGGAAGTTATTCCAATTACATGTCAGTTTGCAGAAGTGCAGTTCACATTTTTCTCACACATGGTAATGTAGTCGTTATACATAGTGTGTGGTCCTGTTACAGGCTATTAGGATCACTGTATTTTAAGAATTTAGAAACTCTGCTGAAAAGTTAATTCATACACTGACAGAATACTGGCGCTGTTTGGATTGAGTTGAGGAATTTTTTCTTGGATTTGTTTTTTGTTGGTGAGGGGTCTGGAAGCTAGTGATACAGTTCTTTCTAATCCATTGTAGAAGAATGGGTGTAATTAAGGTAATTTTTCATAGAGAGCATCTTTACAGACCTGTAGCAACATTTTAATAATGCTGTTAAAAATTATAATGTGCTTTATCAGGGAAGCAATATCAAGACTGATTAGTTTTAGGAACTTTACTGTGTGTGAAATGGACCCTGTATTCAAAGGAAGACTTCAAAAGAATATTTCTAAAGCCTGCTTCTTCTTGTCTTTTTGGTAAACTTCTGTTTTCTTCAGAAGACACGTTCCTTTTAGCAGCTTTTGGCACACTAGCTGGATTTGGCACAGGATGACTCTTTTTGGCAACATGGGTTCTGATATTTTAGTCATTTTATTCTAAAGTTGTCTGCTTTGCTTGAAGCAGTGGGTTGTTTTCAAGAATATGTCATTACCAGAGTCTAGTCTATATAGATTTCAGTGGCAGAGGAGCAATTCCTGAGGTCTTCTGACGCAGGACAGTAAAGATGAAGATGACTTGGAGAATTGGGCAGTTCCCAGGTGAACACAGGGGTCTCATTCTGGAGTTTCTCAAGAGATGGGCACCTAACTCTCTTACCTTACATACTAGAGGCCTCCTTGAGAGGTTCTTCTCCAGCATGTCAGTTGCCAAGTAATTGAATTGAAGTGTATTGCGCTACTGTTTTAGCATCTATTGTGAAAGAGGGCATAAAAATATTCAAAAAATGTCAGCTGTGTTTCAATATGTATGTTTAATCTTCCTATTTTCTTTTTCCCTTCTTTTCCCACAGACGACAGGTTGTCTCAGATTTCTGCTCGCTCGGCAGCATCTAGTTCTCTTGCGTCTCAGATACTGGAACGAGCTCAGAAGAGGAAGGATTTCTGGGGCAAAGCATAGTTTCTCCTTCCTGTTGTGTAGAAACTACTCTGTAAAATGATGTATTTTGTATAGCTTGTAATGTACATTTTAAGAAATTGTGATTGTAGGTTTCATACAGCACAAGTTTTAGGACTTGCCTTCCCAATTGAAAATACTGATGATGTTGAAAATTAATGTTCTTTATATCTGAGACTTAGGTCTTAATTCACAATGTTACAACAGTCTTGTGAGGCTTTACTTTTTTTTTACAGTGGCACCTTTTGAACCTGAGATAATTATTTTTTTATGGAACCCGTGTGTGACTTTCCAAGGTATTCTGCTGCAGTCATGCAGTATTGGCCTGGAACAGTATTCAGGGGCAATACCATCGTTCACCAAATACCTCAGTTGCTTTATTTTATCGAGTTATCTTAAGGGCAGCTGTGGTATATGTGTTCATGTTGCTGTATGAATTGTCAGCATAACACAGCACTGTAACAAAGAGTTGCTTTTACTACTTACTGCTTTTAACCTTTTACCGAAAAATTCTTATTCCTTAATGACACTAACATAGAGTGTCATTAACTGTAAAACAAACAACGGTTTAAGAAAAGCGCGAAGCATTATGGTTTGTTCATTGTCTACAGGCTTTTGGCCAGGATGACTGTCAGAGTTCAGAGTGTACAGTACTGCAGTTTGTCAGCTATAGTGATATGAATGCTTGTCTTGTAGACTAAGACCCATGTTTAGTGCTAATTTCAGCTTCTCTAGAAAAAGCAAATTCAGCCATCTTAGCCAGTGGTGTTCCTATGTTCTACTTCAAACTTGGGTATTTAGGACTAGAGATCTCTTTAAGTAAACTTAAAAGAATGCTTTTTCTTCTTGACTTTGATATTTTAATTACCTCTTATCTTAGTTTCCTGTTTCAGGGAGACTGATAGCATTATGATTGTCACAGTGAAAAGTGTGATTTATACTGACAGCTCATTTTATCTTTACAAGTGATGCAGACAAGTTAAAATGAAGTAGAGGAAATAGGTGGCTTG
Source organism: Cichladusa arquata (assembly GCA_026413545.1). NCBI lineage: Eukaryota > Metazoa > Chordata > Aves > Passeriformes > Muscicapidae > Cichladusa > Cichladusa arquata. The sequence continues at coordinate 33,699,264 of JAOTQP010000870.1, read as the reverse complement.
CAAGCAGTTTAGTTGTGTGTGGCTTCAGGTTTTAATACTACTTAATTTGAAAATTTTATACAAGAACAATTTGAAATTTGTACATACTTGATTGCATTTTGATTTTGTATGTAATTATGTATGCATATTACTGAAAATAAAAATGGTGGTTTGCTTTGTTTCTATTTAAGTTATGCTGGATAATTTGGCAGAGCCTATTACATTGGCACTTCCCTGTTTAGTTCTCTGTTTCACCGGTTCAGCTGGAATATCTGTAGACTAAGAAAGACAAGATACCTCAGAGCTGATCGTCAGAAAGCGTAATTTATTGAAGCTAGATATGTTGACACTAGAAGTCATAACTGACTACAGATATTTTAAGTGGTGACTCAAAGCAGATGGGTACTACACAGGCTGGAAAGGCTGCGATGCCCAAAGGGTCAGTCCCCAACAAATGATTTAGAGTGAGTGAATTAGTGCTGGCCAGTACTGATGATGTTTGAAAAGGGTGTTCCCTTCTTCCAGAAATTGTGTGTTACAGTAGCTTCCTACCAGTGGAATTGTTTGAAACAACTTTTATTTTATCTCAAGGGCTTCTGGGATTGTTCTGTGGTGTGCACTTAACGTGAAAGTTATAATCAGTCGTAAAATTTCTACTGAAAGGGAAAATATGCAACAGCATTTATGAAAGTTCCCATTTTTCCTCTAAAATGATAGTTTTATAGTGGAAAACTTGATGGCTAAAAGAGGAAGTATTTTTGTTCAGGATGGTATGTTACTGATGTGGGTGCATTATTTTTGCTGTGTTACATTATTCATATCAAAATGTTCTTGTTTTCCTGGCCAAGAGTGCTCATCATCCATTATTTCTCTGTGATACCTGTTAATTGGTGTTCATTAACTATGTTCTCTTTCTTTGTTTTTCTATATTTACCTGGGTTTCCTGGCTATCTGTCAAGCTGTGCAGGTCTGATTTTAAGGCATGTAAGTCATGGATATTATAACACCATATGTGTCAGTTTTGCTTATAGTGTTGTCTGTACTGGTGCAGGTGAATCTGGTACATCTAGCTGTGAATTTGTTAGATGTGTGCAGTATAGTACATGTATATTGATTTCTGCCAGGGAGAGAGTAGGTATGGGAAAGGAGGGAGACATTTTTGTTGCGTAGGGGTGCACACCAGTTGAGGTGCTAGAATGAAATGGAAGTTCATGGTTTCTCACACATCACTGGACATTATTTCCCATCTGAACAACTTTTAGTATTTGACTGAAATGTTTTAATTGAATTTACTTTTGGACAGAAGTTTTTAAAGGGAAGTGTAGACAAAATACCTGGTTTTGAGTTACCCTAGTACAAAGCTTCTGAAGTGTGTTCTGTAGTCTTCAAGGCAGATGTGAAATTCTTTATGCCTGTTCTCTGCTATTGTTTATCTTGTTCAAGAGGGATTTCAGACCAGCCTTCAAACATACTTCCTGTTGTGTTTTCAAGCAAGCTGAATCTGGAAAAAAATACTCAGAAGTGCACCCTTTATTAATATTTACAAGTGTGTGCTGTGCACTGAATGCGTATTGTTTTCTGTCAAGGAAACTTTAGAAGCCTTGAAAGTGGAGAGACCAAGTAGATAGATAGGGAGGAAGGCAGTTGCCAATAGGAGGTGTATCTCAGGAATAAACAACCTTGTGAGCTTGTCAACTTAAGGTTAAGATTTAGAAAACCAACACATGATTAACTGACCCAGTCAGTAAGTGTTGAATGTCTTCAGCTGCCCTTCCCGGCTTGTCAGCTGCTGGTCACGGGAGTCTGCAACTCCTTGTGAGGGGAAGAGGAGGGGCAGACATGTCTTCAGTGTGGTGCCCACTGACAGGACCCGAGGGAATAGCTTAAGATTGTGTCAGGGAAGGTTTAGGTTGGATATTAGGAAAAGGTTCTTCACCCGGAGGATGGTTGGGCATGGGAACGGGCTCCCCAGAGAAGTAGTCAAAGCACTAAACCTGACAGAGTTCAAAAAGAGTTTGAACAGTGCTCTCAGACACATGGAGTGACTCTTGGGGATGGTCCTGTGCAGGGCCAGGAGTTGGACTCTATGATCCTTGGGGGTCCCTTGCAGCTCAGCTTACTCTGTGATTCTCTAACTAACTGGTTCTGCATATACGGTCTGAATTAAGTCACAAAGCCACTCAATAAGTAGTCTTCTAGTGATACTTTAATCACTATGAGTATGTTGTTATAGGGATTTTTCAGCCTTTTTTGATTAATAGATCCACATGTACTGAATTGCTGATGGATTCCTATGTGGTGAGTAACAACCTCATGAAAACAGGTTTGGCTTCACCACTGTCTTGCAAATAGCTGGAGTTCCCTCTGCACCCAAGGGCCACAGCCAAAAACCCAGTGTGTGTTGCAGTAAGGTGAAAGGAAATGAAATTATTTACCAGTCACCAGCTTTCTCCTTCACTCAAAAATTCTTGAAGCCCAGGTAATACTATCTCCTTATCTGACTTTTGGTGTCATTGCTTTCTGGCCAATAACAGAAAGAATAAAAAGGGATTTCCAAATCCATAATGCTCAATGAGCAAATCTGTAGTACTTGAAGATGGGGTAGGAAGCACCGCTTCTTTGAGCAATTTAGTGTGCTTATTTGAATGTTGCTGTGTTGATTCACTCCATCTTCCTGTTCTGCAAGGCTGAGCTGACACCTCATGTTCTGGTGTCACAGCAATTCTTAACCATCTGATGAAATGTGTTAGCAAAGAGCCCCATCACTGTTTGATGCAAGTGGAAGTTTTGTTGTGACCTTGTTGGCCAATTTTTACTGTTGCCTGAAGAAAAATTGTTTCATTGCCTAGATGCACACAATTGTGTGATAATCGGCCGAACAGTAATTTTAATTGTAAGTGGCCTAAAATTAATGTCCTGATTCTAACAGTTATTCAGACCTTTGCAGACTGGAGCTGGGGAAGAGAGAGTAGCATGGTGGAGCTGTAGTTAACTTTTAGGTACGCAGTCATTTCTTTGATTTGTGTGCTGGAACCCAGTGGGAATGTGTTAATCACAATAGCAGGGATCACACCAGAAGTGAAACCTGAAGAGCAGATGGTCAGTAACAAGAGAGCTCCAGTTTAATGTAATTTCAAGTTTCAGTTTGCTTTTTGATTCAATTTTTCTATTGTGTCAAAGAAGAACATCAGGGGTTCAATGTAGAAATGTGAATGGGCTTCCTAAATATACTAGTATTTCTTACAGTACATTTGTGTGGGTTGTAAGCTGACCTTGTGTGGCTTCTCTTTTGCAGGCTGTGTCCTAGAGAAGCCTGTGGAGTGCCTGAGGAAGCCTGAACTTGGCATGTCAAACGTGCTGTGCCTGGGAAGCTGAGGGATGGTGCTGGTGGTCCTGTGTGGTGTCATGTTAGGGTGGAGGACTGAGAGCTGCACGAGCTTGGTGTGCAGACTGACTGTCCTTTGGGAAGGCAAGCGAGGTCTTGTTTTTGTACAGCTTTCACGGCTTCTGCTGGATTGCTTGTTGCATTCATGGGGCTCTATTAAAATTGTAAGAGCCAGAGCACTCATTTGCACAGAGGTTGCTCTTTGCAGGGAGATTTGGGTTGTACAGCTGGAGCAGCAGATCCTACTGAGGGTAGATGGTTCTTCAGTGGACAGGGCAAAGGACAGCTCAAGCTTCCTACCCCCCACTTTCTTCAGGGGTCTTGATAATGTTTTCTAGTAAAGCATGTCAACTTTGTAAATGTGACTGACTTACATTTATGCCAGGTAACCTTATGCCAAGATAACTAAGGTAAACCTGTGAAGGTTTCAAGTGGACCTCAGAGTTTTTCCTTTTAACTGTGCTTAAATCTGATAGACACATATACTCTCTGTGTATGTATGTATATATGTGTGTGTGCTGGAACAGAGTTATTTTTTTCCATAGTGGCTATTATGGGGCTCTGTTTTGAAATTGTGCTGAAGATAATGTTGATAACAAGATACGATACAAAGGTGTTTCCTTTATTGCTGGGCACAGGGTCACGACCTATTCTGCTCCTCACCCTACTCCATTAATCTGTAAGCTGGGGGTGTGCAAGAAGTTGTGAGGGGACACAGCCAAGACAGCAGACACCAACTGACCTTGGGGATATCCCACACCATATGGTGTCATGCTCAGCATATAAAGCTGGGGAAGAGGAAGGAAGTGGGGGGACATTCTGAGTGATGGTGTTTTTCTTCCCAAGTAACCATTATGCATGATGGAGCCCTGCTTTCCTGGGGCTGAACACGTGCCCGCCCATGGGAACTGGTGAATGAAATCATCATTTTGCCTTGCTTGTGTGTGGATTTTGCTTTACCTATTAAACTGTCTTTATCTCAACCCATAGGGTTTTCTTACTTTTACTCTTCTGGTTCTCTTCCCCATCCCATTCCAGCTGGAAGTGGATGAGTGTCGGAGTGGGGCTTAGTTCTGGCTGCTGGCTGTGATCTCACAATTGTGTGTGCATATGTATATATAAACAAGTATAATTTTTTAAAATTCAAGGTGTCTTTGTGTAATACTGTCATGTGCTGGGATGTCTCCAAAGCACCTAATTTAGGAAGTGAATTAGAATAGGAATGGCTGATAGGATCCAGAAAGCAAGTACTTTTGGATTTCTCACTTTCTAGGCCCTTTTCTGGTTACTGGATTGTTGTGACACAAATTTAATCTGCAGATGCACCCTATTCTGGAGAGCTGGGTGCCAGGTCTTGCTGCAAGGTTGGCTGTGTGCACTGGGGAAACCTGCTGAGGCTCAGTGCTCCCCCAGCTGTAGTGGGCCTGTGAGTTCCCAGAACGGTGCTCTCGTGAGGAATGTTTATTTGTGTTTCCAGTGGGAAGCTGGCTCCAGCCTGTTGTGTATTTTAGCTTGCACGACACATGGCTAAAAACAGATAACCCAGGAAAACAGCATCATAATTCCTTTGTTATTGCTGTTTTTTTCTGGCCCCATAGATCTCACATTCTTGACAATAGTTCTATTCCAAGAGGAAAGTCATTGACTCACAGAACTCTCTTGGGAGATTGGCAATAGCATAACCCAGTCTGGGGAAGGGCTGGGACAGGGGCTGTTGGCTTCCTAGGGATGGACACACGTTAGAAAGCTGCTGTTAGAGACATGAGAACTGTCACCTTCTCTAATGTTATAGTGAATAGCTGAGCTCCCAGGGGCTCATTCTCAGGACATGCTGAGCTCAGAGTCTCAGTGGAGGTGCTGGTATATGAGCAGTGTCTGGGCACAAGTACTTCTTAAACTACGTTGCTTCCCTTAAAAACAGCTTCATATAATTACTCTGTTGTATGATAAAACTGCTAGTAACTTGGTCAGCCAAGGTGTTGGGGCTATTTCTTAACCTAAATGACTGTTTATTACTGGATTTTGAATTATAAGCCAGTTTGCAAAATTCTGTTCCCATTTAGAGTGGTTTTCTTTGAGCTATGCTATGTCATTAATTCCACTTCATCATGTTACTGAGTCACGGCTGTGCAACCACACCACCCAGTTACAGGAAGCCTAGAAGTTTCAGTTCACCTGATCTGACTGTTCCCAAGACACAGTTGGATACATGTAGGTCACTATATGAAGTGACAGAGCCTTATAATATGTATGTGACTTTACATGCTGAATTAAAAGGGTTGCCATCTGGTGGAAAGGTTAATAGTGATGCCTTTGGTGCTGTGAGGCTATGTGCACTGACATGGTCTCAATTCTCTTTTTTTTTTCCTCTGATGAACTGTGTTGACTGCTATTGATAAGTCTTATTGCTTCTGTTTATGTTTTACTGATGTTGGCAGGAGTTTTTTGAAGAAGCTAGACTACTGGACTAACATCCACTGCAGTTACATTGACACAGGTCTTTGCTTGTTTTTGTGTTAATTAGTTAATCCTTTTGAGACTGCAGTAGAAGTTACTACCTCAGTGAACCTGGTAATGACAAGATATTAACACATTAAGAACATTGGAAGCAGCAATGTAGTGTTGTCTCAACGTATCTCTGGGTTGCTTTCTCTTGTATCTCCACTATATTAATGTTTCTGAGAATAAAGTTATTTAAAACAGAAAGGTTTGGGGTTTTTGTTTATGGGGGTTTTTTGTTTTTGTTTTCTTTTTTCTTTGTTTGTTTGTTTGAGGTTTTTTTTGTGTGTGTGTGTGTGTGTGTGGCTGTGGTTGTTTTTTTGGTTTTGGTTTTTTTGTTTGTTTGTTTGTTTGTTTTTCTCCCCAGAATACAACTTAAAATTGAGGCCATGAGTTCCTTTCCTCTTGGATGTCTCAGGCTATGAAATACCAGCTTTATGATATAGCATCTTATAGTTAGGAGATCTAAAAATGATGTAACAAAACCAAGTGAAGGTCAGAGACAAAGATCTTTGATGAAGTATCAGATATAAAAACCTAAGTGTTACTGTCAGAGGAAATGTGTTACTCTGTGTTACAGAACTGTTACAGCCAGGAAAGGTAGGAGGTGGCACATGACCCGCAAAAACCCGAAGTCAGCAGTGCCTGTACTGAGAGCTGTCAAACGTATTTAAAAAAAACAAACGCGAAGCCAACATATAACGGTCAAGTGTCCTACATGTCCTCTCCCAGTCTCTGTATTGGTACCATTTCCTCTGTCAAAATTAAACCCCTTCTGCCATTTCTAATGATTGTGCCCAGAAGACACTTGTCTCTGTACTAGGATGTTTCCATAAGGAGTGGCTGGATTACAGAAAAGCTTATTTCAGGTTGTGTAGAGAAGAATTAATTTCCATTACTGAGATTTTCATTGCTGGCCAGAGAGCTAATTAAAATAAGGCTTTACTGGAGCTTTAGCTGAAACAATTCCATAGTCTACTTTAATCTTTGGAAGTTTGAAAGTCTGGACAAAAGCAGAGAACTGAGATAAAAGAGACCTGACAGCTGAGTGCTTCACAAATGAGCGGGAGCAAAATGAGGGGATGAGCGTGACCTGAAACCTGAGATGGAGTGTTCAGTTGTGTTACATGACCTTTGGCCCATTTATACAAGTGGTTAAGGGAGAAGAATCTCCATGCCAAATAAAAGACCCAAGAGCACAATACACAGGCTCGCTTTTTTACATGGCAACTCTTGACAGAATTTCTAGCCCAGTGGCCAGTCCTGACATTTCCAATAATGCAGGATAATCCTGGCTCATTGAAGACGTACTAAAGCCTAAGAAAATTCCTGCCTGCTAGTATGTTGCTGTTGATACACAGGAGCTGAACATCAAAATATGGCATTGATTGCTCACCTGTGACCTCATTCAAAGTCAGAAGGAAATGTCTGTGGCTTTAGAAGCAGATGTGATGCAGAGTTCCAGTCCTCCTCAAAAAATCCTCTGTCTTCAAAATGGGTCAAGAAGTCATTGTTGAGAATATTTACCACTATGGTTTCTTAATGAATTAGGGAAGTTCCATGTAATTAGACTTCAGAAGTTGGTAGGTGAGTAAAGTGATAGGACAGACACTTAATTCTTGGGGCAGTACCAGGGAGAAAAGTGACCTATGAACAATTTCAAAATAATTTCCTTAATTAATTTTACTTGAAAAAATGCGGAGAGTAATCTAAAGAAGATTGAAGGTCTTTGCTAGTTTTTAATGAAAATGAAAGCAGAGGAGATATATTTTCTTGTAAGAATTTTTTATTTTAAACAGTGTTCCTAGCCTTAAACATTAAAAATATCATTGAACCTATTAAAAAAAAACATGAAATAAGAAAGGGAAATTACTTCCCCATCATTTTTCAGATGTATTTTGTCCAGTTTACTCTTTCTCCACAAAGCAAGACCCTGCAGTGATGGTTTCATCCAGAGTACCACATTTTAAATGAAAGGCAGCTTTCTTTCCACTGATCTCTCCTGCTGTGCAGTTCAGGGTAGCCTGTTTGGGAAGGGGAATTTAACTAAACAATTTCCCTGAGGTTCACCCTCAGTGCTGGTTCAAGACCTTGTTTTTTGAAAGTCTATTGTATTTACTCCTCAGACAAGAATCAAATTAAACCCTTCCTCAAATGTAGCAGAAAATACAGAGCTGAAGTCTCTCTCTGGACTTCAGCTGGGGACTGGAACGAGAGCCAGCACTAGTGCAGGTTTTTAGCCCCATCTTTCCATGGGATGTATTGCTGGATGTCTATCTCCCATCCAGGGTGTGGTAGCCAGTGGAAAGAGGTTGTAACTGTGACTAGTCTTTGTTCAATGCAATCTCGTAACAGAAATACAAGACCCTGGGAATGGGAGGTGTATCTCCACTCCCAAAGAAATTCTATTGATGTGCTACAAGGAATCACTGCAGCCATGACTGTGGCTACACCATAGCATGTTCAGTCCTGGGAAAAGGCCAGGAATGAATATGGGAGCTGTGAAGTCTGCTCGTGTTAGTGTCTAGTAACATCTTGGCTGTTTGCTTTTGGGCTGGGCCATACTCAGGTAGAGGGGTGAAAGATAGTTGTATGCCACAGCTGCAAACAAAAGGGTAAATAATGCAAAAGCTTTAGGAATGTCATAAAAACAGAATTTATAAAACATGAGTGAATTAGCTTGAAATTTGCATTTCAGCATCTCAGTGCCTGGAGAATAACAAGGGAAACTAAACAAGTGAAATAGCTTCAGAAGGAGGACATGTTATCACAAAAAGTGGCATGGCTGAGATGGCTAACAATACAGATGGGAGGGTAACTTAAAGTTTTCTATGAAAATAGGTACAGCCTAGTGCAGTGCATGGTTTCAAATAAAAAAGCAGGAAGACAGAAGACATCCTGTAATTACTGCATAGGAAGGGGCAGAAGAAAGATTCAGCATCTAATTCCTCATTAATCTGCCTAACTTTGTTTAAATATCCATCAGGACAAGGGATGAGGTCTGCTCCTCACCGTGGCTTGAACTGATGGGCGTGGCACAGCATCTGCTTAAGTCATGCACCCTTTCCATGGGATTGGAGCCACAAAAAGAGGTCAGGCAAGCTGAATCTGTGTCTGATAAGTGAGTCACCAAAGGGATGGAGAGGTAACATCTGACAGAAAGACAAGAGGACAGGGGATCTGAATGTTTGTCCATAACTCCTGTTCTGGGTATGGGACTTCAGATGGATGAGCTGGTGGAGAAACCTCAGTTAGAAGCAGACTTTGGTTATCAGACTGTGTTTCACACTTGGGGAGGAGTTAGTGGAAACGTCAATACTTCAAAGCAGGATTCGTCAGGATTCTCCCTGTTTGGTCTTTAATGTCTGTCTTTTGGTTAAGTAAAACTCAGCCTTTCATCTTCTCATTAACTTGTTTCAAGCTGTTAGCTTGAAATATATGTGGAAAAGTGTTTAGAAATACATACTTGAATACCCTTGTGGCACATTTGGGTGTGAACTAGACTGTTGACATCCTGGGTCCAGACTCACTTTCTGCTGCCTGCTGCAGTCAAGATGCTGTTGGCAGCTGGTCATGTGAATGGGTGCCTTAGAGGGGCATGGAAAAAGAGATGGTGATGATGGCTCCAGGGTGCAGCTTCAAGGGCACAGATCTGTGCAGAGCTGATGCAGCTGGTGTCTAAGGGCAACTGAGGCAGGACTGAGACATGGAGGGATACATTCATGCTGCAGATGCATCAGAGGAGGCTAAGAATAAACCTCATTCCACTCAGCTTTTAACTGCTTCATTTCAGGTGTAAGAAAAAGATCTGGGCATTTCAGACCATGGAGTTAGGTTGATGATGGCTCTTGTCCTGAGAACCTGAGCCACAAAGAATGGAGTCCAGACAGAGAGATGCCCACCCTCAGAGCTCTCACATATCCACTCTCAGAGGCAGAGCTGAAGCCTTGGTTTTCTAGATCTGTTTTCTCCTGTTTGTCACCTGTGTACCTTGTGGGTATTAGAAAATCAGGAGTTTACGTTTCTACCAGTTCTGCGTTCTCATGCATTGCTGTCTACAGAAGGGTTGCAAATTACCATCTAAAAAGTGCTGTTTCCCATTTGGAACACTGCATGGTGTTTGAGACTGAAGGTGCAGCACTGCCTTCATGTTAGCAGAAGAGCCTTAGGAACATGGAAATCACCGGGATAAGTACATGACCACAGCTCTGGTCATTACACCTGATTACAGCCTTAAATACAAATCATATTTTTGAAAACGGGAATTTGGAAATCAGGCATGTGATAAATGGTCCTACACAGTTTCTGTTCTCTCAGAGAGGATTTCACAGTGATGTGCAGATGGCCATTAACTCCAGTGGGCTACTGTATGGGAAAGGATATTTTCAGGGTAGGAGACACAGGTGGTCAGTGCTTTGGTTCTGATACAGTCCCTGATCACTTGTGTGCACCAGTCAGCAGCCGTGAAACCAGTCTTGTTCCACAGAAGATTTGATGATTTTCTGCCACCAAATTGTCAATCAAGTTTTATTATAATTGGGACAGGAGGCACAAACTCATAGAATTCTCAAATATTTTTATGCAAAAAGAATTCAGGATTCCTACCCTGGTAAAAGCCCCCGCTTTGCCCCACATTAATATTTGGGGTTTTTTTTATAGGAAACTGAAGATTATGATAGCCTTGAACCTGTGTTTGTGGTTAGATAGTGGTTAGATAGTTCTCAGAAGAGGATACTGGAAAGTAAGAGACTTGCTGATGTCATTTTTATTTCACCACCAGTACCCCCCCCAAAAAAAAACAGCTGAGAGAGATGTTGGTGGCCCTATATAAGGTGCAGCTCACCTCCTGCAGAGCACATCCACAACCACAGCAAAGGTAAGGCTTGCAGCCTCTGTGCTGCTCTCACTTTGGCTCACCTGCTCTCCTTGGTGCTAACACTGCCTTCTCTCCCAGCAGGGCTGAGTCCGGTGTCTGCAGCCTGCTGGGACGGCAATTTCACGCTGGGAGCCATGGCCGCCCTGCAGACCTTGTCCAAGAGCTTCCCAGGATGGGTTTTCTTCTGCTGCTGTTGCTGTCTCCCCCTTCTTCTCACCAGCTCTCTGCCTCTGAAGGGGGCTTCCACTGCCCATCACGCCTGCAGGCTCAGGAAGATCAACTTCCAGCAGCCCTACATCAGGAATCGCACCTACACCTTGGCTAAAACGGTACAGTCATCCGTGTGTCCTTCACGGTGGGGTCTGAGGGCCTGCTCCTCTGTTGGTGCCATGACTTCTAGCCTTTGGCATTCCTCCCTCTTTCCCCTGCCTTTCTCCAGGAAAAAAAAAAAAAGTGCATTTGCAGTTAAGGCAGAGTTTGGGTCTGTGGCAGGTTTATTGCCTGCTGGCTGTGTAGCCAGGGGAAGCTGTTGCTCTTCTGCTGCTGCTCCCCAAGGGAAAGGCAGCACAGCTGCTTCTTTTCAAGCAGCTGCTGCCAGGGTGGGTAAATTGTGAAATATGACATTAAGTTTCTCAGTTTGCTCATTCCATTTGGAGCTGGGCCTGTCCATGACTCCAGTCACAGCCAAGCAGATGCTCGGGTGTCACACTGCAGCCAGGGCAGGTTTCTTGGCTGCTTTTGCCATGGGTGGGTCTCCCTGGGTGCACACATCGAGCTCCTCCCTGCAGCATTGTGGGCCACTGTGAGGTTGGCCACCTGCAGCATGTGGTTTAGTCACCACAACTTCTGACTTTTAAGTGGGCGATATGAGTCCAGACTTTGACTTATTTATTTTCCTGCCATACTGGTCTTGAATCTCACCCAGCTGAGGGGAGAAACAGACATGATGCCCAGTCTTATCTACCTCTAACAGACTGTGGTGTCCATTCCCTCATTTTGTCTGCCCTTTCATTGCTGATGAAATCTTTTGGGTTTATTATTAATCTTTAAGTAATGGCCCCATCACCACCTGACACTTCCTTTTTTCCTCTCAGGCCAGTGCCTCAGACAAGGACACGGACAACAGATTGATTGGGCAGCAGCTCTTTGTTAACATCAGGGTAAGCCTTACATGAGGATCTGCTCTTTGCATCCCCCTGCAGCACTTAGTGCTCTCTTGCCTTGATTTAACATGATCTCTTACTTCCATACATAGGAAAACAACCGCTGCTACCTGATGAAGAGGGTTGTGGAGTTTGTAGTAGAAGATGTTCTCCTGACTGAAGTCAAGAACCAGTACCCTCATGTGGAGGAGGTGGCACAGTTCTTGGCATCCCTGACCTCAGAGCTGAGAAGTTGTGTGAGTAACACTGGGTTTCTTTCCCTCTGACTCTCATTGCTGCTCCTAAATCTCAGATTGCTACAAGCAGTGGCAAAAGGCAGTGATATGAAAGGAAACCTCAGATCAAAGAGATCAAAGTCAGAGTTAATACAAAGGTGTGGGGGAAAAAGCTACTACATTGTTGCATATAGCTGCCTATCTTATGTCTGGATGTTTCCTTTCTTTTAGCAATTCTCAGGAAAGAAAGAGCACGTTGAAAAGAACCTGGAACAAATTAAGAACAAAATGGAACAGGTACATTTCCCTCAAACATTTAAAAAGAGCAGTTTCAAACCCCAGTCATTTGGATTAAGGCTGACCTAATTATGAAACAAACTCGAGATTATTTAGGATGTGAAGCCTACGAGGGCATTAAAGAGGAGATTAATGATATTTCCCCTTCCAGCCTTCCCTCACTTGTCCTGTTAGCTCTCTGCACATGTTCTGGTAATTTAAGTCTTGAAAAGTTAGGTTGCAGGAAACTTATATGCTAGTCTAGATTTGAATGAACAAATTTTTATCTTATAATACAATGACACTAACAGAACCGTGTAAGAAAATTAGGAAAGTAAATTATTGATTCAGTTTCTGTGACAATCCTAAATTCAATTTTCTGAAAAATAACTAGTTGCTAAGATTTGCCTTCTACTCTATTCTAGTTGGGAGAAAATGGAAAGACTAAAGCCGTTGGAGAGCTGGATTTACTGTTTGACTACATGGAAAATGCCTGTACTGATGTCCCAAAGAAGGGAGGTAACAAGAAGAAAAACTGAAAAAATTCTGGATCAGGCTTGAAGAGATGTCTCTGCAGACCTCTTGCAATACCTCAAACTGATTAGCTGCAGCTATGTCCATTCCCCCCAGATGCGTTATATTTTTCATTTGTGTCAAAACTAGCAAACTAAGTGGGCAGAGACAGGGTGCATATAGCTGCCTTCTTTGAAAATGAAAACTGCAGGGCACTGCCTCTTGATTGGAACACAGGGCATTACTTATTTACAAAAGCACTGTTTTGTCCTCCTCATCTTCATAGGAATGAGGCAACCATTTCTGTCTTTTGTGTACTGAAATTTGACACCTATGAATCAGCTTTGATCAAGGCAGTGATGTTTTGATGTGATGTTTTAGCCAGGATGTTTTGAGCCTCCTAGATGGAAATCTCACTTGCATATGTTGCCCCCTTCTGACCTTTGCCTGAAAAGTTGGTATTTCAGACTATTTCAGAAATAATTTTTATCATTTGTATTTAATGGTAACTTATTTTAAGGTAATAATTATACAATACTTTTATTTATATAGATTAATTGAAAAATATCCAAGGAAATGTATTTATGACGCTTTACCAGAAATCAACACTGCTGTGTGGTATTTATATGCAGATGGAACGTTTTATAAATGCTTGCACTTTAATTTATTATAATAAATATTTTGGTCCTCAAATATCGCCATTTGCAGAGCTTTTGTCTTTCCTTCAAACACAAGAGAGATGATACACATTGAGCTGTGGAGCTGCTGGACTAGTGGCTGTATTCTTGTGCCCAGAAAGGATGCAAGCTCTGCCTGGGGCTATGCTTCTTCACCATAAGCCTGCAATTTCGACTTCTCACAGGCTGGGCTTAGTGGGGAGCATGTCAGCCAGCCTTTCTTGTAGGGGATGGTGGGAAAAATAACATCACTCCTGAAGGTCATTGGTTGGGTTCACTGGTTCTGCCTCTGTACACGCAGAGACAAGATCCCCCTTGAATAGCTGCTGATGAAAAGTCCCAAACTGTCCCCATGGGCCAGATGATGTGGAGACAAACAGGCAGCAGCTGCTAATGAAAACTCAGAGCTGTGCATTCCCACAGCCCATGTACACTGAGCTCAAATGGTGTTCTGCAGGATCAGGGGTCTGAGAGTCCTTCAGAAGAGAATGTTTGGTGCCTATTTTCCACACAAACTCCAAGACAGAAAAAAACCCCCCAAGTCCCTGAAACACTGTTTAATCTGTCATTATCATGTCGTGTCCTTCAGCAACGTCTCCTGGCAAAGACAGGACTCTTGCTCTGGTGTAGCCAGGGAAAGTGGTGACTGGACCAAGGCTGAAGGGGTGGAAAGCATCCAAATTATCAGAAGGCCAGAAGAAATATGTAATAGCAGATTCCAGCAGCTGCTGGAGTCTTCTTGAGGAGGGCCTTACCATTTATTCATCAGGGCCAAAAGTATCCTGTCCAGAACTGAAAATGTTGCTCCTGACTCAGAGCAAATTAAAGATGGATTTAAAATCTGTCCATACCTATTTTGAACATGGTTTATGTGAACAGAAATCACAACACTTCTCATGGGAAATCACACATAGACTGACATATGGTCTGTTTGGGTGATGGACGCCTGTTGCCTGTCAAACTAGATGCATTCAACATGGTTTACTTTTCCCCACACTTTCATTTGCATATCACAACATATGATTTGCATGCCTGTTCACAGTCAAAGCAGAAGGGACCCAGTAATGACAGGCAGCCAGGATCTAGTACTGCATGACAGTTCCAGGGATTTAACCTTTCTCGTATATTCAGTTGGATATATATTTCCTTTCTTCTGGGATAAGGAATGATGTTGTCAAGAGCTATTGGTCAGCATCCTTTCTCTTATCACTCAAACTTGTGAGAACTGACAGCAAAGGAAGGGAGTTTAAACACCAAATGAAAGTTCACTTCACTGACCTTTGACATACACAGTCTTTCCTTGAACTACGTCTGTCTCCCTTTATAGTCAGTGGAGGATAAGAGGAATTACACAGGTGTCATTTCTCTGGTCTACATTAGAGGTTTGTAAAGATTGTGACTTTGGGAAGTATAACATGACTTTACCCTAAAAGTACCTATTTTGTTCCTTAGTGATAAATAGACACCAGACCACGAGCCACATACATGCTGTTTCTTGTTGATAAAATTACTTCACAAATGGATAAATAACTTATTTCCTTCTTCTACTTCCTTTAGGTCTCTTCTACATTGTCCTTATTGAGTTGCCCTACCCAGAAATGTCAAATCAGTCTCTCAAGTTTTCCACACTGAAGCTAAACCCAGATTAAAAGCTATTTGTCTACAAAAGTATAAAAATGAAGTTGACTAATTATCAGCTTCTCCAATGCTAAAAACCACCAGCAGGAAGACTGTACCACAGAAACCTCATGAGCTGGAGCCCTGGAAATGCCACACAGCAAGCTTTGTAGAATTTCCTTCTCAGGTTTTCTTGCAGGATATGTGTGACTTGTGGATGTGTGAAGCATGGTGGTGATGGTCAGTTTTGAACAAAGGAAGTAGAAGTCAGACCAGGTTTCCCTTAAGCAGAACAAAATGTCTGGGACAAACAATTACTGACCAAAAGAAAATAAAAATGTAGTTTCAGTCAGGCAAGCTGGGTTTTAATTCAGTTAATAGTTCAGCTCAAAAAAAGAAAATCCTGCTGAAATGTTTCGTTCTGATATTTTCTAAATAGTTTGTGTTTTGGTTTTATGTGCATTTCTTTCAAAGGTTGAAAAGAGATTTGAAAGTAAAGTGAGCTGTTTCATTTTGAGTCAGACAAGTGCTTTGGGCCTACCCAAAATTAATTATTTTGGTTTAATTTTTCAGTTGGGTCACCAAAGAGAAACTCCATTATTCATGCAATTCTAATTTCTGTTGCCCTATTTTCCTTTCCTTTTTCTTCCTCCAAGTCATGGACTGTTTGCAATTCCCAGAGATCCTTGACTAGCAACCTTAGGGAAAGCCCCTGCTCCTCGCCCTTCATTGAGGACACCTCCACTGTGGGGGCTGCAGGACCTCTTCCTGAGCAAAAATTCACAGACCATGCTACTGTCAAAGATGCATTTCATTAACTCTTCCTCCCCTTCTCTTACATTTGGTGATCAGAACTTTTTTTTCTACACAGATGTTTTCTGAAACATTTATAAATCTGTCTCTGAAATGTCATACTGTGAAGAGGGAACCCAAAGCATGAACAGAAGTTTCCACATCCTGCTTAGTAAGCACTGGTGACAGTTTAAGAAACATGTCTCAAATACATTGCCTGGAGTCTTACTCAGTTAAGAGATTTACATATTCAGTGTATGAATATATACTCCCCAAGTGACCCAGAATAATACAGGGTTGATGCTTCCAATTTGCTGCTGGAAGCATATTCTAGGCAATGCAAAATGTTGGAGCTATCCTGTTCATAAATCAGTGTCATGTGGTTATGTCAGCTTGTGCTTTAAAGCACAGTTAGCTAAACAATTCAGTGCACAGCTAAACAGCTGCAGTGAGCAGCAGTAAGTGCCTGATAAACTTTCCAGTCACAGTCATCATCAGTAAGGGTGTTTGTAAAGTCACTGTAACTGGGAGCAGAACTGGCCTGCTAATGTGAAGCAAGATGGGCAGAGACATTAGAGTCAGTCTCAGGCTTATGTGTGATACTGCCAGGAACAAGGTAATGACCACAGAAAGAACAAAAAACTACAATGCAGTTCTGCAGGACCCTGGGTATAATTGACAGGCCACTACCCAAAAGCATGTTACATAAAATAACATATTTAGGATAGAAAGTAATGCAGCCTCTCAGGGGATCCAGACCAGTATTCTATGCCGTTCAAAAATTTGTTAGAAAGTCAAAATTGGGTGAGGTAAACTACAAAACACAGACAATGCTAAGGCTGATGGCACTTCTGGGTTTACGTATGATTCATAGCACATATCCATTTGTGACACCTTTCTCATGGTTAACACAAAGCTGCAGACATTATCAGATTTACTGTATGAATTTCACCGCTAACAAAAGTGCTAAACAGCAATGCAAGTGAAAAGATTTCTTCTCAAGTCTAGGAAACCACTCTCTCTGTTAACCTTTAAAACACAAGCCCCTGGCCAAGCTCACATATGTCAGTTTCTGTAGTTTAATTTGGAATTAATGATGAATGGCTTGAAAAGAAAAGATTCCTACATCTTTCCTTCCCCATGGAGAAATTAATGTAAAAATTATATTGAGAAAAACCATTTATCCTCAGCAAACTAGCTCATGGGATCCAAATCAAAGTATTTTTCCAGTATGAAGGATTAAAGCACAGCATTTAATATTTCCAGGATCTGGTCATTTTTCTTATCCAAGTTCAAACTAAAAAAAAAAAAAGGATATTCCTCTAAACTGAAAGTATTTTCTCTTCAGCCAAGGGCAGCATGGATAAAAATATTTTCAAAAAAGACAGACTGATAAATATGTCTTTAACTAGCTTACTTGAAACTGTTTTATGCTTGTTTGTTCAAGAACCAGTAAGGCTTTTCCCCTGGAAATTGTAACCCTAGTTTCAAATGACTGAATGCAAAGTGATGCTGTTTTCCAAAAACTGCAAAATTGCACCAATTTAAAAGTCTACAGTTTTTTTCCAAAAGCAAGATTTCTGACTCCTACTGCACATTTAAAGAATAGTGATGATGTTCCTTAAGATGTGGAAAGAATGGGGCAATCATGCATCTGTGGTAAAGTTTAAAAGCTGTGCAATCATGAAGATTGACTTTCTGATTAGGCCTTGTGATGTAAGATCTCCCCAATGGATCAGTTCATCCTGCATCTGGTCCTGCTCCACAGAAGGTGGAAAGAAAACACCTATTGACTTCAAAGTGTGTAAGATCAGACTCGCAGTTTTTGTATTTATAAGGTTAATTATATTACCAAAAAGGGGGAAAAAAAGGAAAAAGAAAAGAAGGAAGGTTTCAACACAGATAATGGAAGTGATGAATTGGACTGTTCTGATGAAAGTATTTTTCATGAAAATCTTTTACATGAAAATCTAGTGTACTCGCAGAGGTTCCAAAGTAAAGTTTAGATGCTGCTTGTCTTTGCAGTGACCTTGTATTTATTGTTGGTCTAAAAATATCCAGACCTTGTCTTAGGTTAATACTTCTTGCCAAACACATCTGTAAAGTTTCTGGTTTGACCAGCTTTTCTCCTTTAGTAGTTATCCTTTATAATGTGAGTCCTGACAGTGTTGAATGGGGGAAGAAATTTCAGATTCTCTCTTTTTCGTATGTTGTCACCAAATAAATAAATTCTGCGACTGAGATTTTTAGGTAGACATTACCAGATTTGGGGACCAACTCTGAGGCATATTTTACTTTGACAGCTCAAAAAGAGAGAGTGCTTGTTTGTCAAGGACAGCATTTGGCAAAAAATATTATTGGTTTGTAGTCATTAATGTTACCATCAACACTGTGTTCATTTCTCCTCTATGTAGTAGAGGTTCAATTAAGTTTAGGAAGGAAAGCATTATGGCTTTCCCATGGTGGGAACTGTGTGTGTCAGAAAATGCAGGACAGTTACTTGCACGTGAGATATCTGGTTTAACTTGGCATGAGAGCTTGTAGCCTCCAAAACAGGGAGCTGCTTGGTGTTGTCACTTTGCTCTCATTTTAATATCTGCCAATGAATCAGTTCTTACATGAGATGGATTTCTGGGAACTCGAAACAACTCAGTGACCAAGACTCCGATCCTGCAAATCTCTGAAACACCACATATTGTCCTCATTTTGGTAGCAGCCTTATATGAGTCATCTGCCCTAGCTGTGGTGCCAGAAGGCAGCTAGCAGAGCTGAGGTGCTGCCCATGGGCAGAGCAGGCAGAGGAGAGCCTGGTCCCCCATGAGCCCCAGTAGTGAGCACACACTCAGACATCCAGCACTGGGTCTGCAGCTGCCCCTTACAAATTCCAGGCATGGACTTGAGGGTGGTGCTGCTCATGGGTCAAGCTAAGGGCAAGTGAAAGAACCAGAATCAAGCAGCTTTTTCTGTGCCATTTTGCTTTGGAAACCTTTTAGCAGTAAGAATGTAACTGCATTAGATTTCAATTTTCATTTCCTAGCTGTTTTCCATTGGTACTTGCAGTTATGGATTTCACTTTCTGTTGGCAACGCAGTGAAGCTGGAAATGAATAAATAATAGAGAATGTTTTTTAGGGGAGGTGGATATGTGTAGTTTCTCTGAAAATAGGAAGACAGGAGCAACTCTTTTTTTTCCCCCTACACTGCTGAAGAGTAAACCAGAGAATTTCTTAGACCTGCAGTATGAAGTTTTGGCTGGCAGGCTTTGGCTTACACCGTAATCTCATTATCAGAACCAAGATAAGAGAGACTGATACCTCCTGTTCCTTGCTGTGTGTATATGATAAATAAAATGTTTACTTTTCCAAAGTAACAGAATAATAAAAATAAACTTTTTTAAAAGTTTAAACTTTTAAAAAACTTTTTTTTAAAAAAAGGTTTTTTGTTGTTTAAATTGGAAAAATCATCAAAAGTTTCCTGATCTAAAGTGAAAATCTCAGTGGTATTTTGACATCTGTGGCTTCTTTCTTTATTTATTTCTTTTCTTTCTTTTCTTTCTTTTCTTTCTTTCTTTCTTTCTTTCTTTCTTTCTTTCTTTCTTTCTTTCTTTCTTTCTTT
>JAOTQP010000870.1:33665388-33678439 GCA_026413545.1 Cichladusa arquata | reverse complement strand
ATATTGTGGTGCATGTGCATATCAGCTCAGAGATTCAATGCCAGTCTTCCAGCCCAGCTCCCAGATGCTGTAACTCATAGAGCTGTGTGGGCAGCCTGTGCTGGCATTGCCAAGATGCTCAGGAATGTCCTGGGTTAAGAAACAGAGGGGGAAAAGAACCTTTAAAAAATTTGAAAAAAGAAGCAAGAATGAAGGTTTTAAAAGATCATGGGGAGAGAGAAAACGGAAAAAGTGGTGCACAAAAGTAGAAGGAGGACAAGCTTTCCAGGATAAGAGCTGTGCCATGCAAATTGACACACTTCTACCCGCCTAGCTGCTGTGGACATCCTCCTCCCCCAGAACCAGACCCAGGTTTCCATGAGGCTGGCTTTTTCCTTTTGTAATTTTAGCACAACCTTTCATTGATGTCATGATGACATTACAAGAGAAAGCAGGTCACAGACTTTGGAACTCTCCTGTATGTCACAAGAGAAAACGAGGAGTTTGGAATAGCCACGGCCCCACGTGGAAAGGCTGAGCTGTTATTGCTGAGCACATCTGTACACACTGCAGAAATACTGCTGTGCTGGGATTTCCTAGTGGGAGTTTGGTGGTGGCAAGCAAATGTTTTCTAAAGAGTTTTGGAGATTGAATCACTGTTGCTAAATGAGATCGACTGTTTGATGGGAACAATGCTCAAACATTTTTTCATATCTGTTTCTTTCATAATCTCTATTCTCAAATGCAAGACTACATGAATGTGACTAGTAAAGGCTATATACATAAAGGTTTTATGTCAAATTGAGCTCCTTGTCCAGACAAGAGCTGATTACTGATTTTTAACTACATAACTGGACATTTGAGATATATCTTGAGTTACTCAGCACTGAGTATCTTCTGAAGAAGTTAATAGTTTGCCATAAAAACTGCTACTGCTTAGAAAACTATTTTCTGTTTGTTGTCTATTTGTGCACAAATGCAAAATTTTAGTTCTTGTACCTTAGTGGTTTCAAAATGGATGCTGAGTATACTCTGCAATCTGTCCCTGAAAAGACTGAATATATTGAACCTTCCTCTCAGATTTCTGAAGTAAAACTAGCTTGACAGATAGTTGTCACCATCTGTCACCATCACCAAAATGAAACACCAAAGCAGGCCAGTAGCACAGGGAGATCCACCACTTGAACCTGAGAATGACAGAGGACTGACAGAAAGTTTTACAGCAATTCACATTTGAAGCTTACTCAGAAGTTGTTAAACATAAAGTGCAAAGGAGTGCAAATGCCCAGGGAAAATATAATTGTGTTTGGCGCTTTTTGTTTTGTTTTGGGTTGATCTGGTTTAGTTTGTCTTCTACATCTGGATTTGAGTCTGATTTCTGCTTTACTTAATACCTTAAAATTTTTATGAAATTTGTGTAAGGCATAGATTGAAAATCTTCTGAGAGAATTGGATTTATGGACCTGGTGATGAAGTACCACAGAGATAATTAAGGGACTGGAGAGCCTTTTGTCAGAGCACAGGCAGTGAGACTTGGGACTGTTCAGCCTGGGGAAGAGTCAAGAAGATCACCCCAATGTGTACAAATGCCTGAAAAGAGGAAGCAAAGAAGAGAGACAGGCTCCTCTCAGTGGTGCCCAGTGACAGGACAAGAGGCAACAGGAAGTAATTAAAATCTCTGAAATTCCCCCTGAACATAAGACTCTTTTCCACTGTGACCAAAAATTCACACAGGTTGACCATAGAAGTTGTGAAGTCTCATCTTCAGAGATATTCAAAACCTGACTAGACACAGTCCCAGGCTGCAGGTGGCCCTTCTTGAACAGGAGTGTAGGACAAGATGACTTCTGGAGGTCACTTCTGACCTAAATCTTCATTGCTCTTTAGCAAAGGCAGTTGAGGGGCACCCAGACAGGCAGCACGAAAAACAGGTGAACAAATGTAGGGATTCTGTGTGTAAGGGTGGGAAAAGCACCAGAAAAGCATTCAGTCCTGGACATCCAGTGATTTCCATTTTCTTTGCACTGTCCTTATTTCATTTATGTGGGTTTATTTTTCCTAACCAGAGCAGTGTGTGTATAATATGTAAGCTGTAGGTGCCTGTACACCATCTATTTGTGATATTCCCTTGTTCCCCCGATGTTTATGACTACTGAGGCTACTGGCAGTGGATCACTGATGCTGAATTTGCATGGGTAATTTAGGTACCCTTGTCTGAAAAATTGGTTCATAATAGTTCTGTATTTGTACAAAATCCATAGCAGCTCCAAGGGTTCCTATTGTACCAATAGAAGGTCACAAGAAACAGTTTAACTCTGGCGGGTATTTAGGGCTTACCTATGTGTTCATTGCAACCATTTTTAGAAAATTGCAGACCCAGTATTGAATACTAGGAGCTTCTCCTCTCCAAATTGCTCTCTCTAAGGGAGATACTAGGGTATCTCAATTTTTTTATGTCCTAGCAGTAGTGTTGTCACCCTCCGTTTTTGTAAAATCTGTCTAAGCTTCTTTGTTATCAAATCATGTTTCTGAGGACAAGTATTGCACCTCTTCATGAAGACCTCTTATTTTTCAGAATACCAAAGCGAATCAAACAGGATAAGGAAACAAAAGAAATAGTAGAGAATAGTCTTAAGAGAAAGCATAACATTAGCACCAGTTAAGCAAATATGAGTAATATTCATAGGAAGCACACGACATTTAATTCTAGCTATACTAACAGGAAATGAAATAAACAGAAATTGTGAAAAGTGAGAAGATTCTTAAGAAAGAAACAAGACAAAGTCTTTTGTGGATGGAGATCAAAAAGCCATTTAAGCTGCAAAACAACCAGTACATATGATTGTTACTTTAAATGGACCAACAGAACTTTGCAGCAGTGGTAGATGCACGTGTTTGTTCTCCACAGACCAAGAGAATTTAATGCTCATAATATCTACTAAGCTCATGTAGATCAAGACAATTCTGTGGCTGACAATAAGGCAGGGAAGAAAGGATCTTCCTCAGACTGTTGTTTTCATGCACTCACGTAGGTCATACACAGCTTTCTTTGAAACTTAGTCCCTACACAGGGTAAATCAGGCAAGATTTTCTTATCCAATGAGCTGACTACTCTGGTGGCTTTTCTTACACTTTTTTCTTAGTTGTTCTTAGTTTTTCTTAGTTATTTTCTTTCTTGTGGTCATAAGCTTTACACATTCTGTATAGAAGTAACACATGAACTTAACTTGTGTTATCAGAATTGTATTGCTCCTGAAGTATTTGCCGATAGTACATCTAAAATTTTCCACTAGAGAGAGAGCCCATTTCCTCTGAGGCAGGGTCCTTGAACTTCTCTGGTTTCCAGCCTACGCATGGAAGCCAACATGCTTTGTGGTGTGCTTTGCTGCTGTCCTCAGACTATCTCTGGATACATCAGTTCCACTGCCCATACAAAGCTTTGCAGGTACTTTCTGTCTTCATTGCTAAAAGGATTGGTCCCCAAATTTGCTTTTTCTTCTGCTTCTTATAACTTTAAAATACTGAGTAATGCTGGTTCTTTGGTATTCTGTCTTATTTATACCATAGTTACGTCTTAGTGCCAAAGTGACACTAAAATACAGTGTACAAAGTCCTACACAAAACCCAGAAAGAAAAGACCATCTTTGCTCCAAACAAGTAACACATGAAGAAGTTGAAGAATATTGGCTATTTTTTGACTAGAAACCAAACAATTGTATCAAAAATTGTGGAAGTGTAATTGATTTTATAGAATTTGTTATTAATTGGCAGCCCCCATTCTTTTACGAAAGAAAGGAGTGATAGGAAATCCCTATTTTATTTTTATTTACTTTTTAAAGTATGGCTACCTTGCACTTGCATCCATCTGCATCCTTTTACACCACCCAGTTGAAAAGTTAGCCAATTCAGTAAGACATTTAATGATTCACATCCAGAGGTGTCTGGAGCCCAATGAAAAGGTGTCACTTACAGCCCTGTTAAGTACCGTGACAGAAGTTCACAGAAGAGACAAAATGAAACTTGTGGGCTCAAGGGTTTTCCAGCAACATTAGAAATTTCAGAGATGTGGAACATCATTGATTTTCTTATGAAAAGCCACTACAGACTGGCTACACGACCCATTGATTCCATTTAAAGGAAAACCGTTGGCCAAGGAGTACCACACCAAGGCAGTTTTGCATTCTGACTGTATTTCTTTCACCCAAGATCCTCTTCTAGGAACAAACTAGCAATAAGAGGCTAACTTGCTGTCCACATGTCATGTGTGCTGAGGTTCAGTGCACCTCCTCTGGCAAGCCTGACCACCATTTAGCATGTTTAAATACAGACCACAGTTCCCATGAGCACTAAAATGCACATAAAGCCTCAGACCATCATCATCTCCACTTTCCAAAAGTCTAAGATTTCCTTCCCTTGTTGGTAATTTTTGTCCCCAGACCCCATCACCACTTCAGTGGTGGTGAAGCTACTGTGACGTATAGATGGTTCTGTGGAAACATGCATTTCCCAGAGCTGTTACAGGTGGGATGCTTGAAGAACCCTGTTTGGCCTGTAGGCTGCATGCATGCTTGTCTGTGTAAATGGCCAGTGGGATTGAGGCTGGAGTGAATTAATTACCCAGCTTTTCTCTCCTTTCTTCCTCCCAGAGCTGACATGTCCTGGGCACAGGCTGGTGGCCATAGAGGGACAAACAGCTCTGCTGCTGGATCTGACATATCATAGTCACTTTAAGTCATTTCAGTTGCAGTCTAAACCACTTTCTCTGATCTATTTAAGGCTTTCTATGCTGCTTTTGAAACATTAAACAAGTAAAAAATCTGTCCTTTGTGAATATTTCAAAGGCTTGCATTTACATGCATCAAAAATGTTCTAGACCAAAACCTGCATTCTTTGTCTTCTTACACACATCTCAGACAGTTCCTGGATCTTGACATTTGACCTAAAACAATCCTTGACTTAACAGCCTCACATGGCTGGTGTCACTTCATGATTTCCAAGTCTGTTGTTGGAGGGATGTTCTTGCCTGTCTGGAGTGATACCTGAGAAATCCACAGCGTTTTGCTGTCCTGGAAACAGGCCAGAGACAGAGATTGTCCAATCTCTGTTTGACCACCTTTGCAGAGGAGTGATCATCAGTTTCTACAGTTTTACTTTTACCACCTCTGTGATGGGTGTGCTGGGGTCTTGCACATTATTGCCCAGTGCCCACAGCTCTCAGTGGGCTTTTAAAGTGACTTGATAGCCAAAGATGCCCTGGTCCTTCCACAGAGCCCTCCCTGGAGCCCTGCCTTTCACAATAAGCATCCTACTGCTCCTACTGGGACAAAGTCTGCCCTGGAAAAAGACTACAGAATTTAAAATAGGCAGCAAACACCTTTGCTAGTAGATGCTATACCCTGGAAAAAATACCTTTCTCAAAAACTGAGCAGGGAAGTTCTAAACACCATGCAGTCCAGCTTCCTCATAGATAACTGATTTTCTAAAGCTTTTCAGGGTAAATTAGGAAAGGTTTGTTTTCCTTTCTGGGCCATTACCTTTCAGAAAAGTGCTGCCATAAGGTTTTGTGAAAAATTAAAAAAAACTCCCAAAACACATTTGGCATACTTAGTTTCGAAACCAAACTAGTGCTCAACTGCCTTTTCCTCACTTGACCACCACCTAAATGAAAGACTTCTCATATGATAGGGAAGTTCTTCTTTCTTGGAAACCTTGACCCTGTTACCAGTAAATATGGAGATATAGTTTAGAAAAACGTCACAGATGATTGTGGTCAAATTTGTTGAAAGTGGAGCAAGATGTATAAAAAAGCACAGCAAAAATACCGATCAGCCACCACATGAGCAATAGGTTATCTACGTGAGCATCTCGGGGAAGAAGCTGCCTTGAGGGTTAACAAAATTAGGTTAACCTCTGTCATCTAACCAGTCTGGCTGCATCACACATGCTGCTGTGACTGTAGAGGCTCGAAGATTTGGGAGCCAAGATGAAAGGATGTTCTATTTTCAGACCTGGGCATTTTTTATTTCTGCTTTGTCTTTTTGCTGTGGAAGGCAAAAAGTCACCTACAGGAAAACATACCTGCCGAAAAGGACTCCTCTCCCAGGTGACAGAGAACCTGTATATCAAGGCAACTAGTTTAAAATCATCTGTTCCTGTAAGTTGATCCCACTAATCGAAAAAGTTTATTTTATTTATAGATGTTTCTTTATTAGTTTAATTACTGAGCTTCTGGAAACTTTAATAAGTTGAATGATCTCTACAGTCCTGAGAGTCAGGGTAATGCAGCTACTTCTTTTGTAAAGATGGGAAAAAATGATGCATAGAAGATGCACAGAGAGGCTGGATGAGTTTTTCTTGAAAGAAATTTGCTGCTAGGCTAGGATTTGCTGAGTCTTCACCCTGTGTCTGAAGAAGACGATGATTAATATTATTGTTACTAAGTTTTGTACAAACCAGACTTGAAACTGTCTCCCTTCCTTATGCTCAGATTAATTAATACTATCACATTATATTTTACAGAAGGATCTCATCAAGACCACAAGACTGCTTAAAAAGACTACAAAAATGCTGTTTATGGTAAGATTTATACTACCAGTTTCCCATTTTCTTACTTTGACTTACCTTTGGTTAACAGAAACAGGAATATGTGATCAAATGCAATGACAGCTGATGCAAAAATCACTTGTGTTTAATTGGGAAAGACATTTATGAAAGCCACATGCTTAATGAAGTTCTCTGCTTAGAGGAAGAGTGTATTTCTTTTGCAAGAAAGGGATATTCCCCTGAACATGAAGGGACAGTCAATCATGGTATGGGGAGAAAGAGGTGGATTTGGAAAGCCTGCCTGCAGGCATTTCTTTGTAGGCAGCTGAGTCATGCTCTGCCAGGGAAGTTGGGGTGAGGATGTTTGTTGGCCAGGGAGCAGTGTGCTTGTGCTAGCACTGGCTCCTCCTGTGACCCCTGGCTGCTTGTTAGCCTTCCAGGAATGCTCCCAGGCACCAGCCCTCAGAGGAGGGCCAGAGCCACAGCCACTGTCCTGCAGCTGAGGCACCTTCTGCAGGGCTGTGCAGCACCGTGGACAGCCCGAGGATGCTGCAGAGAGCTGAGCTGCTTTGAGCTCAGAGCTCTGCAGGTGCGCTGGAAGAGGGACGTCAGAGCTCCCAGTGCAACTCAGCATGGGAGTGAGAAACAAACCTTGGGGCGTCTAATTGTAGCTCACTGTAAGTGTGTGAGATATTTCAGTTTTCTTCATGCAGAGATCTAGTCAGCAGGGCCAACTGAGTTGGTTTATCCCTAAGTATAGACCAATTGGCCTTTTATGTCCCTTGGGCTTCACCAATTACCTTGGGAGTGAAGGCTCCTCAGTTGTCTGTAGGACCTACACACAGATATCCACATTTGAGTTGTGTCAGTGCATTGCCCTCCTGACAGGAATCTCACACCTGACACTTCATTCCATTCCATTGCCTAAAAATAGGCATATAGTCATTTGAAACACCTTTAGATGTCCAAGAGAACCCTCAGGTCAGGCAGATATGACGCAGAGTTGACAGGATGACTGTCTGGAGCTGTCTTTTCTGGAGCAGCAGATGGGGAGGGTCTGGATACCCAAGAGCATATCAAATGGCATGGGACAGTGATGTGGAGGAATGGAAAAGTGACACCCACCATGACTCCTACAATTTGGCCAAGATGGTCTGAATTAACTCCCCAATTCATCTTCCATTTACTGTTTGTGTGTTAATTGGTCACTGTCACTTCTGTTCATAGTTGTCTTACCAATAGTCCTGTGGCTGCCAGCACAGCACCCTCCTGCCTTTTCTTCAGGCAGATTGAGCTGTTTAAAACAAAAGGAAGCACGTCAATCGGATAATGAAATTCACAAAAATGGTTTTATTGATTGCACACTTTCTAAACATATATGTTTATATGAGGCTGAAATTTTAGGCCAAAGTTGACTTGCGAGGTGTTCATTTGGCACATCATTACTTGATTTGTTTTCAGACAAACTGCAGTGTTCGAGATCAGCTCCTCTCCTTCTATGTGAAAAACGTCTTCAGTCGTCTTGAGGTAGGAAGGGACAAGTTGTACTTTATTAGTGCCTTCCAGGTCCTGCAAGCAAACATGGATGCCTGTGTGAGTATATTCCTGAGAGCTAAGCTGACTTTGTCCATCTGGAAGGTTAGGGAAGGGCTCCATCTCAGTTTCTCAGCAGATGGAGAGGCAGAGGGTGATTCAGAGTCATGGTGTGTCCCATGCCACAGGGGACCCAACTTCACAAGGGCTTCTCCACCGGGCCCGGGGAAGTTTAACCCCATTCATTCCCTCACAGAGTAATCTTGTGGGGAGTGTGCAAGGTGGTGGTGATCCCATGGAGACAAGCCACTTCCCTACTGTCACCTTGTGCTGCCCTCTCATCACTAAAGCTCAAAGAAACAGGGTGATCACAGGGAGAAATGTGGTTGCTCAAGTTTCTGTGATGCAACAGTGGTAATGCTTTCCTTCTTCAACAACATACCCTCTGCAGGTGTAATCTTTACTCACATGTCATCTCTGCTCCTCCATACTGAATTTTGAAAGAACTGGTGGTGTCTCATGAGTAAGCAGGGACCACAATTGTGAAGCACATGGGAGCAGCTCCTATGTATTAGCTGTGCTCACAGGCAGAGCAGGTTGTCAGAGAGTGATGCTGCTCACAGCAAAATGTCTCCAGGTGCCCCAGAGAAGAGGCACTTTTACCAACTCTGCCTAAGAACCAACAGGACAGCAGCTAGATCACATTTTTGCCTGTGCAAATATACTTACTAGCACACCAGGTAGGGCACTAAGGTGATGCCATCACTTGTTGGTCATTTCGCATCTAATTTTCAAGGTGTGTCTTAAAACTAAATATCCTATGGATATTTTTTCTCCACTAAACCTGAAGTCCTCACAAATAACAGTGTGCCAGGAAGCAGAGCCTGACCTAGGGTGAAATATAGCCATGGATATCTCAGCAAACATCTTCTGTGATTTTAAAAGGTGAGAACAGAATAGCAAGTCAACGAATTAATGAATTAAATTAATTGAAACTTTGCCTAATCTGAACGGCATGGTAGCATGAAAGAAAAGGACAGTGGTTCTACATGCACAAAAATATTTGGAATGCAAAAACAAATAGCTGCAGAGATCCTTTTGCAGAATTATAGGTCAGAACTCAACTGGGATATTTGCATAATGTAAAAAGATTCAAATCTTAATGGGAGAAAACTTAACCAGCTTTCAGGTTCTGTATTTCAAACTATGCTAAACAGTTGTGATTTACAGTCATTATTCAGAGCAGTCTGCTGTAAACATACTGCTGTGATTATTTGTATCTGTCAAAATTCCAGATAATGTTGTACTTCCAGAATGTGTTAATATACATGGTATAATATGCCTTATAGAGATTACATTCTTGTCTGGAAAAACAATTACATTCTATGCAAATGCCAGTACACACAGGAGTTTAGACTGTCAACTGTGACTGAATTCAGAATACAGGGGCTGTAGCTTGCTAGATAGCTTTGTAATACATTTGTTTCTCTGCTATATGGAGACAAAATGTTGCAGGTTTCTCAGAGCTCCTGCATTCTTTTTCATAATTAGTGCCAGTGTTTTACCCAATAGAAGTCTAAATATAACGACTTATATTTTTGGGTCTTAAAAAGTGCTGCTAAGAGAGATAAGACTGTCCTTGCTAGTAGAAAAATAACAGCTCTTTGAGAAATGATGGCTTACCATGATTTTCTAGGAGACACCTCATTTCTGGAAACTAATATTTTTTGAAATGTTTTGAATATGTTTTGAAATGATGTATTAATTGAAACCCAGCAATACAAAACTATATGAAAGAATAACAAAAATTATTAATAAAGAGAAAGTAATGGGTCTTTTGCTAATAGTAAACTTGAGATTTTTTTCATCATATTGTTTCTCAATAAATTAGCACTCATTTGTCCATGTACATAAGCTCTTCAGTTGCTATTATCTAGTTGAGCTATAAGATGTTTATCAGAAGGGATTTCCACCATGACAACATACTTATGTAATTAATTGTTTACCTTTCAAGAATGAAGTTCTCTATACAACTAGGGGAAACAGTGATACATTTATGGTATTCGCCTTATATTCTTTCACAAATTTGGGCTGTAATTCAGCCAGCTAGAGGTGTGTGTGCTACCTTAAAATCCTAACAGTATTTGCCTCCCAACCACTTCCAATGACTTTATACCACAATATTATGATTCTCACCCTGCCAGTTCTTGGTTTTGTCCAAAGAAGGAAGCATTAATATCTTTCAATGGTATAGGGCCTCAAGTTCAGTTTCTAAAAATAAATAAGTTTGAAAATATCTTAACTGATTTTCTGCTATAAAGCTAGACTTTTTCATTTAGACTATGACTGCAAGGTCAAGGGAATGACATTTTTCCTTGGATACTTAGAGCATGCACCTGCAGCACCACTGACCTCATTACTTGCTAGAGTGCCCTGGTCAGCATTGCTGAGAACAGCATGAAGTTGCTTCTGAGGTTGGACTTGTGTTCCTACATCAGTAGCTCAGTGTATAATTGTTTTCTCATATTTGAATGGAGTGCAGAAGGACAGCATATTCCCAGCAGAGTCTTTAATATGTCATTTTAGGCAGAGCTTGTAGACTTCAAGCTGAGTAATATTCTCAATACTCTTGCTGGCTAGCTCATTTAGTTACTCGCAGTGTATACAGGAGGGTAAGAGTCTGTAATGTGTATCACCACTAAACCCAACATGCTCATTTAAGGTCAGTTCAGCTAATGCTACCAAATGATATTTTGTGGAAATCTGTGTCATATAAGGTGGAGATCATTTAAAAAAAAAAAAAAAAAAGAAAAAGAAAAAGAAAAAAGAAGGCTCCATGTTAGAAAGAACTGCCCTGGTGGAAGATTTTTTAAATCTACCTTTATTTACACTCTCTTTTAAAGATCTGCTTTTTGTTTTTTTTTCCACTTTCATCATGTGAGGCGACTTTGGGAAGCACAAAAGGTAACATGAAAATGTTTGTGCTCCTTTTTAAAGTGCTGTGTGTGAGATAGAAAGGGACTAACCATTCGTTTCAAAGGAGCTGCTTCCTTCCAAGAGTTGAGATGAGGACCTTTGCCTGTTTCCTTTTCAAACATGTTGTCCTCGGTTGTAGATTGGAAAACATCAAATATTTCCTTTTTTTTTTTTTTTCTTCTGTGAAACCATGTATCTTCCCTTTTGACAATCCTCAGGTAGCTGAGGATCAGCAAGCCGTGGTGCTCAGAAAGCTTAGTCTGGCAGCTCTTAAAAAACAGCTGGAACAGTTTTGGGTGGCCAGTGCTGAGTGGCCAGAGATAGGTGGTGAGGAGACAATTAAGCCCTCCAGACTGTAATTAGTCAGACAGTGGAGAAATGGGTGGGGAAACAGAGAAAAACATAAATTAACTTGATAAACTTATTTGGAGGGTTTGCAGAAACCTGCAAATTTGCTCTCTGTGCTTCGCAACGGTCTTTGGCCCTTTACTTTGCCTTCTCTTGGGTTCAGAGGTTCTGAGGGTTCAGAGCTGAAGGACCTTGAATCTTAGAGCTAGGATACAATGTGCAAAAGCTGTAACTGCAACTTATGTAAAGATTCCTGAGATAAATAGAAAGTGTTTGATAAGAAAACTTAGAGGTACTCAGTACCAATTTTGGGTGTTGTGAACTCGGCAGGAAGCACGGAGGTAAAAGAACACATTTGAAGTACTGGGAGGTACTGAAATGATGCTGAGATCACACATTTTAGGTAGTCCTACAGTGCCACACTGGGGCAGAGTGGGCTGGACTCTTCCTCATCATTATGCCTTATATCAGCATCTTTGGGTCTTTTTCATCCTTCAGCTTCCGTGTGCTCCATCCACAAGGTTAACTTCTGCAGTCAGAAAGTTAAAGAGAATGTTTCTTAAGGTAAGCACAGGAGCTGCTGACTCCCCACTGCACTGTTCAAGGGCTGTAGCTTTTTTTTTTTTTTGTTCAAGGGCTTTCTTTTCTAATGCCTTTATCTTCTCAACAGCTTGGAGATCAGGGAATCTACAAGGCCATCCATGAGCTGGACATTCTCCTTCCCTGGATTCAGGCCTACATACAAACCATCATATGAAGAATGAAGAGGTGACAGACAAGATACTGGTTCAGTGAGAAGAGCAGATCAATCCCCAAAAGGCCTGAAAATGAACTGAGAGCTGGATGAACAACGTGTCTGGCAGTAACTCCCTCTGTAACACAAGTGGCATAAATGGGTTTTCACGAGCTTTCATGGCCAGCCTGGCACGGCAGCTTTGCCTGTTCTGCCTCTGGAGCAGCCAGAGCAGCCTGCTGTGCTCCCCATGCTGCCTGCCTGCCTGCCAGCTGCCTCCAGGCAGCCCCAAACATGCTGCACCAGCAGAACGAGGAATCTACTCCCCTGAGGATCAGGCACAGCATCCCATCTGCTCTGGGCAAGGTCCTGCCAGGGCTTGTGCCACCCTGTGTGAACACAGCTCAAAGCAACGAGGATCACTTTGGAAAATCCCACCTCAAAGCTGTATTTCTTTTGGAGCTCGTGGTTGTGGATATATAACTGTATACACAAGCCATTCTACATGTAAATAAGAAAAATAATTATATACTGCTTATCTTTATTATTAATTTAAGGTAATAATTGATCCTTAATGAAAATAGACAATGAATGTAAAAGCATTTTTTCAGACTCATGCATGATCTTTAGATGTTACATGATCTACATGACATCAGACACTCAGAAAACACAATAAATGGATTGCTTTCACTGGGATTGTAAAATGATTTGTGAGAAGTTTATGAAAGTTGATGGTAGTGGTTTCCAAAACGTCTTTCATATAGTGCAGAATGAAGATGGAGCTCTAGTTTTCTCACATTTTAAAAGATTCATCAGGAGAAAATATCTAGGTGATGAACATTGTCTTGGGTTGCAATACAGAATGTGGCCAGAAATGTGTATTCTATCACCATCTGTTGAAGCCGGGTGGGGTAGTGATTCCTTATCTCCGTGGCACAT
>JAOTQP010000870.1:33647288-33664921 GCA_026413545.1 Cichladusa arquata | reverse complement strand
TTTTCCTAGTAAAGAACTGTTATTCCTAATTCCCATATCTTTGCCTGAGAGTCCCTTAATTTCAAAATTATAATAGTTTGGAGGGAGAGGGTTTACGTTATCCATTTCAAAGAGAGTCTTCTGCCTTTATTGGCAGACACTTGTCCTCCTAACCAGGACAAACATATTCCCGGTCTGTATGTTTGGCAGTTCCATGGGGCTGAGATTCTGCAAATATTGAAATCTCATAGTTCTACTGTATCAAGAGCATTTGAAACCATTAATGTGATGACACTGATGAGCCTGGGCTAGTTCCTCTTTTGGGAAATGTCTGATACATGGGAGTTGCCATGAGAAATACTTTTTTTTCAGTTGAAGACAAAATAGTTAATTAGAGGGACAGTGGAAAATTTGATGCCATGGTCTTTTTTGAGCATGTAATTTAAATTTTAATTAACACAATGTCCCTTTTCATGGATTTTTTTCACATAGCTCATCCATTAGCTTTTGAGATTCAGATTTCCTTTCAGTTCCAGTGCTTTTTATCCAGTGCTTTATTCCAGTGCTTTTTTATGCTCTGGTGTATGGAATAGAAAATTGACCACGGGCATGGCCTCTCCAGCCTTCATCAGACGTAACTGGCTAGTACTTGCACTGGTAGGGAGCAGTGTCTGGGATCTGGGAGCCCTGTGTCTGTGGGAATTGGAGGGACTGCTGCTTCTATGCCTCAGAAGTTAGCCAGTGACACCTGCAAACAGAAAAACTGCCACATTTAACTGGGAAGATCCATGGGCAACAGTTTCAGGTGATTAAGGTTGCCAAAGACTTCTCATGTGGAAATTTTGCACATCCAGTCAGTGGGTGGCACACGAAGACATGAAGAGACAGATGACCTTTAAAAAGGGCAAGTAACATCTTCCCTGCCGCACTGCATTCCTGGGGTCAGTCCTGCAGTGGGCATGGGCAGCCAGCAGACCTCCCACAGCAGGGTTTGAGGTCAGCCTGCGGCAAGGCTCAGCCTCCATTCATCTGACAAGGAAATCAAACTATTTTATGGCATAAAAGCTTAGGATTTGTGTATTTCAGGCCTCATTTTCCATATGGCTTGGGACATTTTGCGGATTCTTAGTTCCCTATAAAATGAGAGTATCTCTGGGAATGATGCATCCCTTCATACAGCAGTGAAAACCACATTTGCAAACCAATTAAACACTCCTGGATGAAAGCCAAAATACGGCATCTGCAAAATAAAGGAGTTTCCCTAAGGCAAAAGTGTTGTGGTAAGTGATACCTGCCATATGCAGGCTACCTAACAACAAATATTGCTTTGAGTTTTCACAAAAACATAGCAAAATAATTGGTATTAAATATGTTCAACTGGCAATTCAAAGTAATAAGTATGGACAAAAGCTTGTTGCCTTTTAAACCAGACAAGTGAAGGAGTGCATTTTAATTTTACTGATGAGACTCTAGGTGTCACTCTTAGAAAACAAGACTTGTGTTAGTCTCAGTTAACTGCTGACTTCAGTTGATGGAGAAAGTGTTAGAGTGTATTTAATAAGTAGTTTACTTGGATGGAAACCGAGATAGATATGCAGTTAGGTTAGAAAAATTGAACTTTGCAGGGTAAGAACGATGGGCATATAGCAACAAACTGATTATGATTTCAGTCTCTAGTTTTACTATAGGATTCTTATGTGACTAGACAAGTTCCTTTATTAAGGTACTGCTCTCCTTTGACAAATGGAAAAAAGTCCATCAATTATTTGTTTAAGCTAATTTGGCATACAGAAATCCTCAGAAGGAAATTATTTCCCATATAATGTTAATTGATGTCACTGTTGCTTAGTGTGGCTTGTCTTATCACAGTGTTTTGGTCTTTTTGAAGCAGTGACTTATTACATGGAAAAAAAAGTATTTTATGACTGTTACTGCAAAATCAAGAATGAAAAACATGTGGCTGTGCATTAAAATTGTCACTAGATCATAACTTCTTGAAAAACACTGATCTAGTGGAAAGTAGCAGCTGCACATGCAGTTTTGGTATTATCTAAAGAGTACAGCAACAGTCAGTGAAGACAATTTCCATCACATACAAGATAATGTAATTTTATGGTTTCCCTGAAGTGTTTTTTTTTTTTCTCTGAAGGGCAAAATCTTCAGAGCAGAGGTTATCACTTAATAAATAATTTCTGCTGTAGGTCCAACCATCAACAGCAAATTCCTAATCTCAGCTGCAGCCCTGGTGTTATAATACAGTCACAGAATGATGGAATCATAACATCATAGAATTGTTCAGGTTGGAGAAGATAATTCAGATCATCCAGTCCAGCCATTAACCCAGTGCTGCCAAGTCCACCATAAAACCATGTCCCCAAGTGCCAAATCCACAGGTCTTTTACCTACATCCAGGGATGGTGACTCCCCTGGGCAGCCTGTTCCAGTGCTTGACAGCCTCTCTCGGTTGCAACTTGACAGTGCTTTCAGAGAATATTTCCTAATCTCCAATCTAAACAAATCCTGGCAAATGCTGGGACAGTTTCCCTCGGAGAGCATTAGAAGGATTAGAACATTAGATTAGAAGACTGTTTTCTGAAACATGGAAGTAAGAATGGTATTTGGACAGTGATGCAGCTTGAGTTGGATTTGGCTGTTTGGTCACTGTTTCTTTGTGCCCACAACACACACCAATTTGTAGAGACTGCAGTAGCAGAGACTTCACTGCACAGATGTGTGACCAAAGGTGAAATGCTTGGACTTTTATGAGCAACTTTTATGAGATGCTCCCCAAATAGCCCCCAGTAGCCAGTGAGCCCAGATACTCAAGTCAAGTAATCTTCCCCCCAGTAACTGAGGGGCTGCCAAGAGAAGGGGTGCCTGGGCAGGCAGTGCTGTTACAGGAACGGGAGGGATATGGCAGTCTCTGTACAGCTGCAGTGGTCACCTTACAACTTCTCCCATCTTTAGCCAACCTTCTTCATGTTGCAAATAATGAGTGCCCTGGGACTACTCCCTCTGAAATACTGCCAGGAGCTGCTGAGCTGTGGAATGCTCATTCTCCAAGAACACGTGTGGAGAATGGTCTCACCTCAAATCTGTTTTTATTGAAATATCAGTGTTTAGATTGCCATTCTTAGTCTGTTGGCTTCAGTGGAAGAGTGATTTAGAAATGTAAAGGCTGATTTAGAAACATAAAGGCAGCCAGCAGTTTATTGCTCTAAAGGAGCATTGATTGCCAGAGGGAAAAGGGAGGGAGGCATAGGAATACCATCAATTGAGGGTGGAGATTATTGTGGAATAAAGATGCTGGTGAAATATGTCATAAGTAAGTTTGAATTGCAAAACTTTATGGATAATTTTTTTCCAGTCCTTTGGATGGAGTGGATTGATGAAAGGCATCAGTGATCGTAAAGGCACAGGGTCCAGAGGATAAATGAGGTTTTCAGTGACTCTGGAAGCTTCTGGCCTGAACTTCTGCTCAAAGCAGGGCACACCAGGAGGTCAAACCAGGCTGCTCAGGGCTTTATCCAGTAGGATCTTGAAAAATCTCTGATAGGAATGATGGAAGGCTGAGTTTGAAGGGCCATTGCATCATTTCTAGTTGTGTTAACTATTACAGAGCTGAACAGAGCCACAGCTGAAGGAGAAGGGGCATTGTTTCTGTGCTTGAAAGGAAACCTATAAGAACTGCCTGGTCACAAAATGTTTGTGTGAGGTGAATGACAAACTGCAGGCAAGTGTAGAGTCTTGTGAGAGGAAAGGTTTGAATGAATTTTGAAACAGGATTAAGGCAGATGAGAAGTCACAGATGTTTCACTTCTGAAACATACTTCATCAATAAATTATTTCTGAAGGTTGCAGGCCCCTCTCAATTTATACTGAGGTTTTTGATCCAAAGCCCTGGGGATGGAAACCAGACCACTCCTGACCTGGCTCCTGGCTCCTGGCTCCTCTCCTTGCAGCATGGGCACTGCCAGGGAGGTTTCTAATGTGTGGCCCATAAAAGGGTCATGGCAGAACTCCCTTCTCCTTGGCCATTGACTCTGGATAGCCCCAGAGTGCCACAACTTCTCATCCCAGGCCATGATGCCCTTTTTAGAGTTTTGTTGGCTTCTAGTAGGTTTTCTGCCTCAGTAAGCTGAAAAAAGAGCAGAAGAATGTGTTATGCTAGGATATTAAAGTAATATCATCTATCTGATTACCATTCCCTGATTTTTGAATCACCAGAGATTGAAACCTGAGAAAATACAGATTTAATTCCATTTAGTGGATGAGGGTGTATAGATGTAGAGGCAACCTGAGGAAGAAATGTAGAAGAGGAGTGACGGTGGGTGAACAGAGGACCCTGGGGTGTTTGGGTCTTATCCATATACTTCAGCATATTGCTGTATTTTGCACATTAAAAAAAATCTATTTAAAGAAAGCTGGATGTAAAATTTCTAGCAGCTGGAGTTGCAGAGAAAAGAATGAAACAAACAGAAATTATGAATGAAGTTATATATAGATATTAAAGTTCATGTAGATATTGTAGATACTATAGATACTAAGATATCAAGGTGTAAACAGATTTGATTTTTCTTTTTAAACAGCCCTTTATGTTTCTTCATATTTAATAAAATGCTATTTTTCTTCTATTTAAGACCTCAAAAAGGCTTTCACACTCTTGACATAATAATAGAGTTCAGGGTTAATGACGTACATCGCTTGTTAATATTAATAATGGATGCTTTTCCTTCCACTTTCTGCCATTGCTGCTTATTCAAGTTGTTTTGGCCGTGCTTTCAAACGAGCTGATGAGAAGGAAGTGCCTTCCTCGACGTAGCCGTGGTGCAGGGGGGCCTTTTCTTTGCTTGTGTCTTCTAAAGATTCAACGGGCAGTTGTTAACAGCAGAACACACCCTGGTGGTTTTGTTGCTGTAGGTGAAGCCTGTAGCCCATATCGAACATTGATAAAGCATCATCAATTATTTTCTGACTTTTCCCTCCCTGCATAAAAGCGAAGTGGTTCGTGCCAGCCCAGCTCATTGTCCCTAACCACGCGTGAAGAACCCGCTGACGTGTCCTAGGCAAATTTTGTCATGTCAGTCTAAATGTTTTCTCTGTTCCTGTATAGTGACTAAGGAATAACCAGCAGCAATTTCCAAGTGATGAAGAAAGCTTGCAGAGATAAACCACAGGTGCCTTAAATTAGTCACTTGATAAAGCTATCTACAAGTGTCACTCTTAGATGTGAGGAAAAAAAATTTTTTGTGAATGAGAAACCACAGGCTGTCAGTGGAAAAGACAACCTGTTTTTCTCCCCGCTGTGGGGGAAAGAGTGCTTCACTCACAGCAACACCCGCGAGTGCACGGATGTGAATCCCAAGGTGGAACACAACTGCAGGGCACAAGGACAAGCTCACAGTTTGGAGAAAATAGCGGGGTTGCAGAAGAACGCAAAAGGGGGTTGCAGCATCAGATAAAGAGCTGCAATTTGAGTCAGTGGTTTGGCCTCTTTGAGACCAGCAAACTGAGCTTGCATGGCCAGAGCCCCTAATAAAGCCTGCTGATGCCAAAGGGTGATGGTGGCAAATATCTGACTGATACAAACTGCGCTCAGCTGATAAGTTCAGCACAATCTGATTTCAGACCATCTGAAGCAAGATCCTGGTGCTTATTCCTTTCTATTGAGAAAAGATAACTGGCTCTTTAGGCAGGTTTTATAGAAGGAAAGGAAGAGGCCATTCAAATCTAGTGGCAATCTATTAAAGATCATTTCCCCAGCCTAAACACTTGAATGAGGGTTTCACCCATGAGTGTAAAAAGATTTGAGAATTGTTACAAGCTGCGTGTGTTGTGGTATGGAAAAAAGAATGAATATATGTGTTCAACTCATCTGTGCATGAGGACTACTGAGAGGAAGCAGAAAGATATAATTTTTATATGTTGTTTCACTATTGATTTTCTGAGTCTGCTCCAGCTTTTCCTTTCTGTAAAACATTGGAATATTGCAAAGAATTTAAAGAATTATAAGAAAACTTGGCCTCTGGTACAAGACATTAAAGTTATCAGTTTGATCCCATCAATGAGAGGGAAGATAAAAATCAGCCAATTGCAATTCATCTACAGAAATGACTTCATTAGAAACTCCATGTTTCCTCAGCTAGATGGAAGAAAGCACAGCAAAGCTGTACTCTGCAGGAAATTCAGTTAGGCTGGAACTAGCAGTAAGACAGATACTGACCAGGCCAATTGGTATAAATGATCACTTTTAAGATTGTAAATGGAATCTCTAAGTATTTCATCATTTACATCCTCCAGATACTGAGCACAGGAGTGGAACGAGTTCCTCTGAAATGTTTAACCTATGAACCCATCTCTCTTTCTTTATTAGGAAGGCTGTTGCAGAGTTTCATATTCTGATTGCCAGAAATCTTTCATTTTCTGGCCTGAGTTTACTCACGGACAGTTTATAGACATTTTGTCTCATGTCAGTTTATTCTGTTAGCGTACATGACTAACTGAATTTGCTGTTTTCTCACTGTAATGTAGTTCAAATAATAACTGGGTCTTCTCAGCTTTTATTTTTCTAAAGCTGAACAGTCCCAACATTTCTACTCTCTTTTTTTAATAAAACAGGAGCTCTCTGTGTTCTAGACCATTTCTAGTTTGAACTAATCTATATAGCACAGGCTTATCTCACAAATGTACATTGGCATTGCTCCCCTCAGTCTCCTGGAAGCCCCTTGCCCAGTTAACCTTCACAGTGTCCATTTCCATTGCAGCATTGCCTTGATGGTTCCTGTGAGGAGCACTGGCCC
The DNA here is from genome assembly GCA_026413545.1 of Cichladusa arquata. Lineage (NCBI taxonomy): Eukaryota > Metazoa > Chordata > Aves > Passeriformes > Muscicapidae > Cichladusa > Cichladusa arquata. Next base: position 33,658,142 of record JAOTQP010000870.1, on the reverse strand, counting down.
CATGGAGTCATTCTCCTCCTCCAGCCTTCCTTTGTGAGTGCCACTGTGGGTTAGTTATTTGAGACCCTGCCAAGCCCAGTATTGAATACCTGAAGGTAGGTTCTACCACTTCTTTGGGCAACTCACTCTGACATTTAATGTTTCTCATGCTGAAGCAACTTGAGCCTGCTGCACCACATCCTTTCACTGTGACCTGAGGGAAAAGTACCTTCTTTCACTACCTTTTGGGTAGTGGGAAACTGCAATTAAATACCCCTGAACCTTCTTGTCTTGTGGCTGAACAAATCAAATTCCATTTGTCCTTCTCCATAAGTAGAGAGCTTCAACCCTCCCATCACATTGGAGGCCATTGGCAGAACATTCCCCCATTTTTCAGTGTCTCTCTTGAGCTGGGGGGACCCGAGCTGGTGCACTGTACTGGGTGTGGTCTGAGAAGTGCCAAGCAGAATGGCAGAGAGAATGTCCTGTGATCCACTGGCTGCAGTTCTGATGCAGCTGATGGAGCCCAGGACACCGTTTGCCTTCACAGCTGCAAAGGTAAAATCCACTTCCATTCAGCCATCCACCTGCACTTCCAGGTCCTCAGCAGCAGACTTACAGTCCTGTCTATCTCATCTTTTTTTCAACTTTTCAGGCAGATTCTAAATAATTTCACACCTATGACTTGCAGAAACCCCAGTCTTTCTTCATGTTTATCTTTAGTTTCTGACCCACTGATTAACTCCTTTAAGTAATGTTTCTTTTGGAAATGTTAGTGGTAAACAAAAGGGTTTTTTTAGAAATGAAAATATAATTGTTTAACTGATAAGTTACAACTCAGATGACAACATCCATTCTTATTCAGAGAATGAGCAGCTACTGTAACGATACTTTTTTGCAGTAGTACTAACCTTCTGTCAAAAAGGCCCACACACATCCTAAATCTGTAAATATCAGCAAAGCATAATCTTCTGATTTGGGATAGCTAAAAAACCAAAGCGAATCCATTCCTTCTTCAACTAAGCAACACTTTATTATCACTGATTCCTAGACACAAAGGCTTCCTTGGAAGCAGAGGAAGAACTGATGCATCCCACCACAGGCTCTTCTATGTGCAATTCAAGCTGTCATGACATAAATTAGAGGGGTTTTTAATGTGTTTACATGTGTACACATAAATGAGAAGATCCATGACTACTTTCAAATATTTAATTAATAATAATCTATTTGTATCTGATTATTCTGGTTCAGGGTCTAGTACAAAGAACATTTTAATTTCATGCTTCCCATTGCTTAGACCATTCCTCTTCAGTGCTTAAACATTTCAGGTAAGATCAGAAGTTGTTGCAAGACAACTTATGTCTTTAGCAGCAAAAGGAGCAACACTATAGGAGCAGACTAGTAGGTTATAAAAGTTGGTGTTGAGGACCCAACTTCTACACTCTGCTTGTTATGAGTTTGTTTTGAACTAACTCTAGCCTGATCCTGTTAACAATAGGCCTGAGCTCCTGTTAACAACAGGATAACATCAAGAGAGTTTCTGAAAACATTTTCCAGTTTTATTTTATTTGAAATAAACTAGATTTTGCTGGCTCCTGGAGTCCTCCCAAATGCAAGCCAAAGTGAAGTGAGTGGTGATCAGGAGATTGATTTTAAGCTCCTGTATGTAAAACAATTGGCACACAAACACAGAGGATCTTGCTGATATGTCTTTTTGCCTTATGTGGGCAGAAAAAAATATAAAAGTCAGTCTAAAATGTCTTTGGGCTATTTTTTTTTTTTTTTTTTTTTTTTTTTTGCAACTATTGAACCAGAATTGATAGTTTTCCAGAAGACATTTCTCTTATGGAAAGGGCAGGGCAGGTCAAGTGTGCTGATGAGTTGGTGTTCCTGAATTCTGAGCTCTCTGCGATTAATGCTCAGCTTGTCTGTGCACTTTTGCAAAGTGTGGAAGGACTGTTGTACTTTGCTTGTGCACAGGGAGGCAGAGGTAGAACACCACAGCTAAAGTCTGGAGTATCATAGCGCCTCTGCTACTGATATCCACATTAGCTAGATTAAAATAAACCCATCCTAGCTATTGTGGCAATATGCTACAGTTTTCCCTTCAATTTTGCTGCATAAATATGCACAGAATAAGCTGGTGTGGCAAAACCAGAGGTACTGAAAAAGGATAAAGTAAGAGCCCAGAGCCCTGTACACATTATTACAAAACAGAATGACCAACTTATGTGGCAGGGGAAGGTTCCTTTCACTACTCTTTTTCATAAGTTTTGAAAGTTTTTCATAATTCCGTATAGACTTTCCTAGATATTAATAGGGATATTAAGAAAATTAATACTTTCCTAAATCATTAATAATCCATGAATTATTGATGAAATTAATATTCTTTCACAACAACTGAACAGCATTGCTAGGAAAGGTATTCCCCTCATTATGGTAACTAACTCATATAAACACTTTAAAATACCAGCATGTTGGTATCATCATTAGTAGACAATCTTGCATTTGCTTAGCTGTCAAATTCAGTGAAGGTGGAAGGAGTTAAATTAGCTGTGAGACTTTTGAGTCTCTCAAAATCAGAAGAAACTGCTGACTGCTCAAAAGTTACTAACAAGGAAGGAACTGACAGCTAAAAAACTGCATAAGTTTCATTTCCTTAGGAAAAGATTAACAACTCAACCTGACACGGTACCTGCATTTTGATTTCTTTAAAGTGTGAAACTTGAAACTGTACTTTGTTTTTCTTGAAAATAGTAGTTTTGCAGTTTGTGGGGAAAGAAAGCGATATTTGTTTATTTTTCTTCATTTTTAAAAACTTGTTTTATTGTAATTTGGAGTCAGAAACTCAATAGTCTCTTAAAAAAGCAACAGAATTCAGTTTCTCATTTCTTGTGTTCGGATTTTTTTGAAAAGCATTTATTACTAAGCAATTAAATCTTTTCCTAAGGAGGACTAGAGTGCATTCATTCAGAGCACTTCATAGTTGTTAGTTCAGGCCTTTGAAAAAGGAAGATGAGCAACTTTAAAGTGAAGTGCCTCTACACTCGACCCACAGTAGCTCTTCTATAGGCAGCCTTACTTCCTGTGGAGATGAAGAGGAAATGTACTTAGGGTGTGAAGAACCTTCTTCATTTTTTGACTACTAAAAAGCAAAGTTCTTGCATATTTCTTCTTTCACTTGAAATTCTGAATCTAACTGAAAAATCATTGCAAGTAAACTCCTCTCAAGAAGTCTGGTTCTAAGTAAAATGTTATCTGTGGATGAATTGCTTGTAAGCCTGACTTTGTGGCATTCTCATATGTGTGCTGGAGGCTGGGCAGAAACAGGTAGGACCAAATCTGTGTACTGGTTTGCTTTTTCTCTGTGAGTAAAGATGACTGGCTTGCTTAGTCACACAGTTATGAATGGCACTAAAGAGATTGGCAGGTGAGGGGAATCCCCACCAAACCGTCTCCTGGATTGTTTTAGAAGAAAAGATTGCACCACATAGAAGATTTCTTCTAAGAAACGTCCTGTGGAGGTTTCCAAATGATGATGACAGAAAATGTCCACTCTCTAGGCTGGTTTGAAACATTTAATGGATATTTTCTTACTGATGCTTGGAAAAGATAATTGACTTAACCTCCAACATGTGCCCACACCTACACACTTGTGTTTCCATGCACATACATGATAATTAACAATTAAAAATTGTGCAATGGATAACAAGAAAATGATCAGATTTTTTCCCCCAGATGATGACATTTCAACTTACAATATTCAATAAGAAATTAAAGCAGGATTGTTTTCACCACTGTGTACTTTCAAATTTAAATGTGAGTATTAATTACTAACAATAAATATGTCTGTAAGATAAAGTGAAACAACCGGGAAGTTTACCCCATGAAAACAAATGCAACTGTACAATGAAAACTCAAATGGACTTGAATTCAAAAATCAAAAAGCTCCAATTCAAATAAAAACCAGCAGCAGAGAAAATCAGCCTAAGGAGAAGGAAGAAAAACCCCAACACGTGGAGAAAATTCTATAAGTATAATGAGAGGATGACAAAAGGAACAGCTCACTGACAGGTTGATAGTCTGAAAAGTCCCATTTTGATAAAGTATTAAGAATGTATGAAAAGTATTAGGTTGTTATCAATCTGCAATGAATTTTCAGTTGAGTCCATGCTTTTTTGGGGTTTCAAGCTGGCCTCCGATTAAGTTAATGGAGATCCCTGAACGGATTGACCGAGCACATACAGAAACCAATGGCTGGCTCAAGACTAGCATCCTTTGGTCTTCTCTCTTTAAAAATGACACAGCTCTTCTGAAAAAGGGCCTTGGGCACAAGGCTCACATGTCACAGATACTTGGATGTAGAAGTTCCAGCAGCTTTTTTGCTTCTTTTGAAGGTGGATCTGATCCTATGAAAATGAAACTGAGTAACGGACTGAAAATAGCACACATCTCTGTATGGGGAGTTGAAGTATAGAAAAAAACATTAATTCATTTACTGGGAATTGGGGAAAGACACTGTGAGCAAAACACAACATTTTTTTCTATCAGTACTGTACAGCAACAGTAGATGTATACACATATATTCACAGGAAATATCAGAAAGTCAGAACTACAGAACACAGACAGTGTCACAAATTACAGTGGAATTGTTTTCTTCATGAATTAGCCCTCGCAAAGTGAATTAAAATATCACCTTGAAACTAATGGAAATATTTGTGGTAAATGTTATCATAATGCTGGCATGCTGGTCTTATGAAGAGCAGGGCTATTAAAGAATCACAGAATCAGGGAATATCTTGAGCTGGAAGAAACAGAGGAATTAAAAAACCTTGGAAGATCACTTTGGGGGAACTATTTCAATAAAATATATCTTTATTTTGTAGAATGCTTCATATCCACCAAGGCACAAAAATGTCTCTTCTGCAGTCAGTATGTTGCACTGTTAGCATAGGATAGATACCATTCCTGCTTAACATTAAAAATCAACAATATGAATGCTGTCAGTGCTAGTGTCTAAAAAGCCTAGGCAAAAGTATTTCAAAAATATTAGGAAAAAACTTTGAAATAATTGTCTTTGAATAATATGTTTTTCTATTTGCTTTGTTCTGCTTTTAGAAGTTCATGTTTTCTGTTCTTTCCCTGCAACTATACTGATTAAAAAGTGATTGGAAAAAAAAAATCTCAACCCCAAAACTCTAAAATATATCCCAAGATTAATGAAATCATATAAAGCAAGAAGCTGGTGCTTTAAAGAGGAAATAAACACTGTAAGATCTATGATATAAAGCTCATAACAGGCAGTACCTCCAAAGGATTTTATGGTGCTGGACACAGAAAACTTTCAAAAGTGTTTTATTCCTCTTGGAAGAATGAAGAAGAGAGGGTGAAAATAGAAGATTTTATTTAGAAAAACCTGTAGACAATCTATGGTTGTCTCACAGGAGGTTGTAAACCAGCCACAATTTAGACTGCTGATGTGCCAACAGTTTTGCTGCTTTTCCATTGATATGGACTTAAACTAAAATAGAATAATACTTAGAATTTTATTCTATTTTATCATCAATAGATTTAAATCAGAATTTGGATATGTGGAAAAATTCCAGACAGTAGAAATACAGAGTAAAAATGCATATCCCATTTGTCTATAACTGTGTGCTATATTGAAAGTTTTTTTCCATATTTTAATACAAGAAAAAGAGTATTTTGGAATTTCACCTGCCTTTCTCATGGTTAGGTCCCACAGATACCTTATAGTTTCTAAATCATTCATACATGCTGACTGTGTTTTTTGGAATACTAGTTTGTACCAATTTGAAATACCGCACAAGAAACAAGAAGGAAACTTTGGTCTCCATTGCATATTGCAGTCCATGCAGAATTAGCAATGAGAAAATGTGTGTTTTAGGGCTTTCTTTACAGGCTCAGAATTCCTCATATATGTCAATTCAATAGTCTTTCAAGGAAAAGAAAAGGAAGACAGAATTATGCTGATTTTAGAAACAGAGACATGAACAGCTATTAATGAGAACAGATGTTCTGAGGAAAATATTTGGTATCATCTCCAGAAAATTATTTTAACACGTGTCCTGAATATTTATATTATGTTACTACTGGAGTGTTTAGCAATACAGAGCTGATAGTAATACAGGTCGGAATTTCCATAAAGTCCACTGTAATGTTTGAGAAAGGCCAGTCCAGAACAACCATTCCTGGCTATCCTCTTCTTCTTGGGCAAAGCAAAAGCTTGAACTCTTACAGGATAGATGAGTAATTCCACCACGAGGGGTAATTATTTCCTGTTGCTAATTCAGAAAGGAATCATTAGCGTTTGGTGGGGAACTCCTGTATGGGTTTACCAAATTAAAAAGACTGAAGGAAAGTATGAAACAGATGTCTTGTGTTAGTCAAAGTACCAAGATTTTAATAATTTTGAGCTTACACTCTAATCAACTTCAAGTTGTACCTGTCAGCTCATTATCTGTTTGGATGTCTGTCTTTCTAGATGTCTAACACCACCGAGTGTTAGTTTCTTCTTCTTTCCCTTTCTTCAGAAGACTCAATAGCTAATGTGTGTGAGAAATTTTTGAGAGGAAAGAGGGATCAATAATCTGCTTTTCCCCTGTCTGCATTTTCATGCAGACAGGAGTATGTAATGGAGGCCAAAGGGCCTCCCTTGTGTTATATTTCTGATTGTACAAACTAGTTTTCCAGCTCTCCCATGCAATATAATCTCCAGTGTCCTTGGAACGGGCTGAAATTTTGTTTAGAAAAATGTAAAACCAGTTTATTTGGAGCATTTCAGAACTTCTCTTTACACTGAAATTTTGTCTTATTGATGCTTTAAGTTCTAGCTTTCATATTTTCCAGATTCTGTTCTGCATTGGTATATAACCCTGAACCTCATATAAAGGGTTAGCAAGTTCTCTTCACAGTTTAGTTAGACAAAACAATCCTTTTCCAGCCTGGGAACCAAGGACACCATTGCAGCTTCAGGCCCAAAAAGTGTAAACAACACGGAACTGAGGAGAGCAATCTGGGAGGATAGGACTTCATAACCTGAAGCTGTAATTGGACAATTAACCCCAATATGTAAATGAACCAAAACTTATAAAAGTGGGAAAACTCGTGACTCGGGGATCCATCTGGGGTGGAGCCATGGCTGAGCTCTTGTTCTGCCCAAGGTGCATCCTTTGAAGGCATTTTTAATAAATTCCTACTTTATTCCTTTAACACCGTCTAGCCTCTGTTCTAGGTCAGTCTCTCAAGGCATCATATAAAACAAAGTAGATGATTTGTGCCAACTTTATCCTTACTGGAAACACCCCCTAAATCCCAGAGATCCAGTGGCCAGAAGGAGTAGCCAATTACATCCTACATGTGTAGCACTGATGAAGCATATCCATAACTGTAGAAGAGTGGTGGGTTGGTTATTTCTATTTGATTTTTGGTTTTGATTGTTGTTCAGTTTGATTGCTATGTTGTTTATTGGTTTGGGGGCTTTTGTTCTTTGGGGTTTTTGTTGCTGTTGCTGTTTTGTTTTGTTTTGTTTTGTTTTGTTTTGTTTTGTTTTGTTTTGTTTTTTGGTGGGGAAAATGACAGTGTTACAATATGTTTGTAAGGGTCAGTTGCAAATTTGTAGGATCATAGAAAAGTTTGGGTTGGAAGAGAATTTAAAGATCATGCAGTTCGACTACATGAGCAGGGAACATTTCACTAGACCAGGTTGCTCAGAGCCCCATCCAACCTTGTCTTAAACACTTCCAGGAACAGGGACCCCACAACATCTCTGGATGATATTCCAGTGTCTCATCGCCTCCACAGTAAAGATGTTCTTCCTAATACGTAATAATCCCCTTCCCTTTGAAAGTCTGATTCCCTCTGTCCTATCACTGCATGCCCTTGTAAAAAGTCCCTCTCTCACGTTCTTGTAAGTCCCCTTAAGTCCCCCTTAGTCATGAAGCCTGATTATCAAGACATCTACTTTGCAGATGGTAGCAACGTGAATAACAATGTTTAGTAATTACACAGCACTGGCACAACGAGTGGGCAAAGTTTAATCACTTAACACCCTCAAGAGTGCCAATCCCCTCTCCACCGCCCCAGCACTGTGAAGGAGGAAACAGAGGAATTGTTTCTGCTGCTTTGTAAGAAAGGGAGGCTGTGAAGTGTGATAGAAGGTCAGAATGACAACTCAGAGAGGGTTTTCCAACCATGGGCTCTTTCCTGGTGCAGTGATAATAGAGAAAGCCACTCTGCTTTAGTGAAATGAAAGTCAGGCAGAAATCTGCTGAACTGGCATGGGCAGTTGCTCACTAAACCACTCAGTGCTCTGAGGAGCATGCATAAAACAAAAAATGAAAGGGAAAAAGCTGTAATCAGGGGTCATAGTGAAATCTGACATGACTTTGCAAGGGCATCTTCGGGTATTTGGGGTAAGGTGTTGTATGAACAGAAGGGTGTGAAACCTCTGCTTTGCATGATGAGTCAGTTGACTTCCAGGCAGCAAAATGAAAAAATGCCTTGGTTTCACTTCCTTCTGTGTTTGGACCAGATGATAATCCAGCTGTGACTATGGAGTCTCACAGAAGGACCACTTCAATTCTATGCAGCACAAGATTTTTCAATCCTATTCTGGCATCTCTTTCAACTAGATAGGACAAGTGTTCAGGTAAAGAGTTTATGATAGTGTTGAGTGCTCAGTCCTCTCCAGCATGCACTTCACAGATACCTGCTGAAGAACACAGATAAAAATTGCATGCCTCTAGTGGAAAATACAGATATTTTCAGGATACCTCCTGAGTTGTTTGCAATGATGTTGGTTCTCAGGACAGGCAGTGGAGGGGAGCCATCTGAACTTGGGTCTTCCTCACAACCTGACTGCTCACAGTTCTTGGGCAACAAGACATACACTGGACAATGGTGATCTGGTTCATCCCCTTTGGGCAGAATGGGAAGCAAAACAGGGCTGGAAGAGACACAGGGCCCTCATGTTCTGACCACCTGCTGTACACAGTTGCCTAATTTCAAAATGATTTGGATACATGATGCTGTGTGTCAACAGAAGAGAATATTATGGGACTAGTATGTCAACCATTTATTAAAATGTAAGGGATTTGGAAAAGGGATGCTATATTTCTGTATTAAAATACATTTCAGTGCAGCTGATGATTTGCCACAGAATATTCAATGCTTCGTGTGATAATTTGAATGTGGAGATTAGTAAAAGGTCTGAGTCTAGCCTCCCCAGGCAAGAGAGTGTACCTAAAATTCAGACCTGCACTTGGAAGATAGCATAACAGAGACAGACAGATGTCATGGCTTTTTTCTTTGCTTTTTTCTTAATTTCTTGCCTCGGTTTATAATAAAATACTTGTAGCACTGTGTTGTGGGCAGAACACAGCAATGGGACTAGGAGACCCTGTTTCTGTTCCTAGATTTGCCTTTCTCAGAGGCTGAATTATCATGAATTATCCCATTGCTATGTGCTTCTATTTTCTTACCTGCAAAATTGGATGCTTGGCAAGTGGACTTCTCTGAAGTGTGAGGAGGTTTAGTGATCAAATTAGCCAAGTAAGCTGCCGAAACTATAACCAGGATGGACAAAATGTGAGTTGGCAAAATCCCTTTTTTCTGATGCTTCGTCCTCCTGCTATTCTTAGAAGTTTAGTTGTAATGTGAGACCAAAGGGAGGTCATCTGAGGGGCACAGCTTGCTGTGGATGAGATGTGTGTCTGACAATTTCAACAGAGCAGCCTAATCCAGCACAGTCACTCTGGGTGAATAGTTCTCTGCAGAGGGCAGTATTCCAGCCCTAATATTTCACCTGGAATTACATCTTCTGCTTGGCTGGAAAATTACAGCAATTAGTTGTGTTCAACTGTGTTGAAGCTTGTTCTTCCTGTGTTAGGAAGATTGAGCTGGTTGGGTAAAGAATCTTTTCCAAATTCCCTTCTTTCAGGTCTTCTTTTCACTTTCTCTAGTAATTCAGCTCAAAAGCACTGTTCAAATTACAACCTGTAATGGCAAAAACTGGGCTTCATGACTCAGTCCCTCTTCCAGTCATGTGTTTCTGACTACATAAAGAGTGCCATGGGTAACAGGAATCATTTTCATTCTCCCACTTTACATGTCCTTTCCAACTCTTTGCCAACGAATTGCTCCATTAACTCATGGCCAGCCAATGAACCTCAGCAGGTCTCCCCATCTTTTAAAATATTCTTGGTTTTCCTGTGTTTATAAGACTACATTTAGCTGAGCCATATCATGTCTTTCCAATGTTTCAATCCAGATGTTTCAATCAATAGGTTTGTTCAGTGTGCTGGCATTTGTGAGTTCACTGTGAATTCTGAGTCCACTTTGAATTTTGATGGGACCTCCATTTCGTCACCATCCCTAGAGGTGATTAAAAGGCACGTGAATGTGGTGTTTGGGAACATGTTTTGGTGGTGGACTCAATAGTGCTAGGTTAGAAGTTGCACTTGATGACCTTAAGGTCTCATTTTCCAAGTGAGATGGTTCTATGATTCTGATTTTTGGCACAGAATCACAGAATAAAAATGGTTTGAGTTGAAGAGACTTGAAGATCATCCCTTCCAATCTCTCTGCCATGGGTGGGCATGTCAGCTTTGCATTTGTGTACAGTGCTTAGAAGTACCCTTGAATAGACCTATTACCTATCTTCCTTCCTTCCTTCCTTCCTTCCTTCCTTCCTTCCTTCCTTGCTTCCTTCCTTCCTGCCTTCCTGCCTTCCTGCCTTCCTGCCTTCCTGCCTTCCTTCTTGCCTTCCTTCCTTCCTGTCTTCCTGCCTTCCTGCCTTCCTGCCTTCCTGCCTTCCTGCCTTCCTTCTTGCCTTCCTTCCTTCCTGTCTTCCTT
>JAOTQP010000870.1:33620484-33632137 GCA_026413545.1 Cichladusa arquata | reverse complement strand
GAATCTATGAATAGGGCTAAAACTCATCCTTTCCTATGGATCTTTTTTCATGGCTTATTGCTTCCCATGTGATGTAACCCAGATAATGCTAGCTGAACACAAAGGAAATCTCTGTCAGATGAATGTATATGTGTTTGTATTTATACAAACATGAATACATATTAATACCTGTCTATTTTCACAAAAGTCCAACCCACCCTTTCTCCACCTTCAGCCCCCAAATATCTTAAGAGCACATTATTCAGCCACATATTTTACTCATTTCTAAAAATAATTATTTGACTTTATTGTGATCCTTCTAATCTTCTCTCTGTTCTTTATTCTGTTTTATCAAACTCAGTTGCACCCTGAGTTTATCAAATTTATTAGCACCTTGTGAGCCCCTATCAAATATTCGTAGCTAATTCAGTTGTGCTGATATTGTAATGCTCTGTCCCTATCACCTTTTGTGGTATCCATTATTTGGAGAGATACTTATGAACATAAGAAATAATGAATCTACCATTTAAATGTTGGAGTTTTACTTCTTGTCTGGCTATTTCTTACCTGTAGCTCATCGGTTTAATCTTCAGAGGAAAGTCTGTGAGTTTTGTTCCTTTTTACTATTATTGTTTTTCTTCCTGGTAGTTATTCTCAGTTTGTCTGTGTTTGAGCTAGGAGAGACCTCCTGTACAATGCCTCTTCAGCCACAAGAATGTGCAAAGACATATATCGCAAATTTAGCATCAAAGTAGCTTCTGCTATTCTGACATATGAGAATAGCACTATTACTGTTTTTCACCTCCAAGAGGGAGTGAAAGGGAATAGATGGTATTGAGTTTAAAAATGTCTGGCTGAGGGTTAGCTCAAGAAGAAAGATGAATTTCCTTTTCACTGTCATCCTGCTCTGCCACCCCAAAGTACTGGCACACAAAATTTCATCTTACAGTGAGGAACATACACTCGTGCAACTTGGCCCAAACCTCACTATTCTGCAGCAGGATTTATTCATTTATACTCAGCAGCTGGACTACACATTGAGTTAAACCATTAAATAAAATTATTCAAAAGGAAATGCTAGCTTTCGTGCGCTTGAGAAGGCTATGGTGAGGGGAAGGTCTGTAACAAAATTCAGGAGAAAATGTCCCAGGCAGTACCACCATCTGATAGCCTGGTTTTGTATCACCACATCTGTCTCAAGAGTGCCAGAGGGAAGCCAAATTTTCTTTTCTGCAGTTGCACAATTTTAAGACACACACTGAGCTGTGTGGGCTGAGATTCACCTCTCAGCAAAGTGCCTGCCAGGAACACCTCCCGCAGCTCAGCTCCAACCCCCGCCTGCCTTCAGCTTGCACAGGTGGCCAAACCAACAGAAAACCAAACCATAGACCTTGTAAAATGGAGAGTAATTGTGCACAGCTCACTGCAAGTCGGGCTCAAAGCAGCCCTGGGTTCCCTGCATGTGTCTAACATAACAGCATTACATACCTGCTCTCGCTGGACCCCTTGCAAGCAGCGCTGCTCTAGCCAAATGTATAAATTTTGGGGTGAACAAACCTTTATTAAGAAGAGGAATGAATCCTATTGTGATCTTACTCAGTTGTGGTCAAAGCTAAGCAGTGAGCACAATTTGCAGCTAAGGAGCAAAGACTTCAAATGCAACACATTAAAGTATCACTGGAACGATCTTATTTAAGTGCTCTTTGGTGTCGCTGTTTGTAGAAACAAAGGCACTATATTAGTCACAGTGCTATTAATCAAGCTGGCTGACTCATAACAGCAAAGTGATAATAGAGTAATTAAAAATATGGTCAACAAAACACAGTTTATGTATAGTAAAAGAAACAGGGAAAAGGAGCGGCTAATGTCAAGTCAAGGATGGCTATTAGCATTACAGAGACGTAGAGAGAAATTGTATCATCTAAGAATTGAAAACACTTTACAAAAAAAGTTCATGGTTCATATCCTTCAAAAATCAGATTTTAAAACAAGGCATTAAAATATCATCTCTATCAATTAAAAATTGCTCAGACACATCTGTGATACAGAAAAGCAGGGCAGTCAAACGTCATGGAAATAGTTTTCTCACCTAAAGAACGAGAAGGCAAAAGTGGCTGGAGTTAAATGGGTTTAGGTTTACAGTGCCTGTAAAACACTGTAAACAGCTCCTCAAGCCTTCCTCTCATGGTTCTGCCAGTTTTCCAAGGAGGATAACATTGTTCCATGTGTGGAAACCTATATGCAGTGATTTACATGTTTGATATCTTACACTAAGAAAGCAATTCAGTGTGTATTTTCATGAATTCTGGTTTTTTCTAGGCTTCTTTACTCGTTTGCCATTAGACTGGAACAGGGATTATGTGTGTGACTCATATTCACATTCTTCAGTACTGCTCCCTGCAGTGCTGGGAATACTGTCCCATTAAGTCCATTTGCTGAGCAAACAGGATTCCCAAGAGACAACAATCTGGACTGCAGTGGCTGTGGGAATAATTAAATTACTTCTGCAGAATTTTGAAATTTGCTATTAAATTTACATTGTATAAATTCTAGATTTTGTGCCAGAGTTTACCTGGAAAGCTTATAATTTACTTTTGTTTAAGGTGGAGTTTGGAGTTTCCCAGCTGGAGGCCTGTGTCACAATGTTTCATTGTGATCATTTTTGTGAAGGATAAAAATAAAAAGGGAGCCTTTTTCATACTTTCCTTTATTCCAAGTTGCTTATACATTAGGATTAGGTATTTATTATTACACTTATATTCCTCTTGATACAGACAGTAAGGTAGATATCTTAAAGTGAAGGTAACAAAGCTGTGAGATCATACACAAGAGAAGTTCATAGCTACAATAAGAACCTTGGATGATTTCTGCTTCATCTCTCCACTTTCCTGCTGATGCAAAAGTTGTAGAAAACAGCCCAGATTCACTAAATTAGTTATTTCTGTTGGCTAAAAAATGTCCACTTCTTTTTGGATTCCTGAGGCAAATGGTTTGGCCTCACATTCTCTGCTTTTAGATGCAGGACTTTCCAGTTAGAAGCTGTTAAATCTTCCAGTGTTTTGCCTCAGCTCTATGCACTTCAGAAACACCATCAGGATGTGCCATATGAGGCTGACCAATTTTCCCATTGCAGAGGCTACAGCTCCTAGAGGGGTGCTTCTGCTACAAAAAATGCCCAGTGAAACCACAGGCTGCTCCTGAGTCTTGTGTGCCCACAGTAGGCTGTGGGCTCAAAGCCACTCCCAACATCATATCGTGTGCACAACTGCCTCAAGTGAGTGCTCATAACTCTTTGCCCAGGGAGTTTCTATCACAAAAGTCAAGAAAATATGTAAGTACTGGTAGGTCCAGTAGGTCTCACCAATTTGTGTACATAGATTTGTTTCTGCTTCTGACTGAAGCATGGTACCACAGAGTTTAACAGACCAATTTGAAGCAGACATGTGGTCCCAGAAAGCTTTTATTCCAAAAGTAAAACTGGTATTTACTGATAATTTATACTAAGCCAGCAGATGCATAGGTGAGTGAGGAATCTTCTGTCCACTTTGCCATAGTGCTGGAAGCTGAACACTACCAGGTTCTAATTTTGATTTTTTCACAAAAATTATGTATAGCTATGACACAGTTCAAGGTGTGAAGCAGCAGAAAAATGGCCTTGGGATAGAAGACATCTCTACAGCACACCCTACATGAGAAGGAGGTTAAAGAGCCATGCCAATGCATACATGTAGATTTTGACACAAAGGAGAAAGGAAAATCTGCTGAATGATGCAGTGGGAATGGGAATCTGGTTCCCATTCAGAGAATGCTTAGATTGATATATCTTGAGCCAATATAAACAAAAAGACTGCATTGCTGAAAGCCAGAAAAAGGGCGTTGCAACAGAGCAAGAATGAAAATGAATAGATGATAAACTGACTTAGTTTTTAGGATTGTAGATTAAAATGGTGCTGTGTTTCATAGCAGTGTATTTGTATATTCTGTAGAATTTACAAGGTGGCAGCTGGGATGAGATGATTCACAGACAGTTGACCAAAAGAGATACCTGACTTGCAGGCCTGAGGAAAGGTTGGCAGCCTGGATGCAGGAGGAAGCATGATTCCATTTGACACTGTTGAATTGAAGCTGGTGCTGGTCATTGAGAGAATAGGGACAAGTAATGAGAATGAAGAAGATCCTCAGCCCAAACAGATAGAGATACAAGCAGGGCAAGGGAAGTATCAGAAAAGTCAAGATATTGGGACAAAAACTGCCAGTTAACTGTAGAATGATTACGGGATACTGGCTATGAGTCTGAACAGAGAGAAGTCTGGTAAGACTGAGAACATTTACTCCAGTGGTGTACAAAAGGCAAAAGACAGATTTATCATTGGGAAAGGTGGAATTTTGAAGCCTGTAGTTTTATATGTGGATAGGATCATCTCTTTCCATGGTTTTTCATGATGAACTGAGGCCAGGCTTATCAACCCTCAATGAATGTAACTGATATGGCATGAAAAAACATGAGAAGTACTACTAAAGACATAAAGAGTCTAAGAATAGATTAAAAGGATCAGCTGATGAGAATGAAAATGAAAGCTAAATCAGGAGGGATAAAGTAATTGAATTTCAGAATGGGGAAATCAGATTTCACACTTGATAATTCCAGATCAGGGTCAGTCTAAAATTGCACATTTAGCCCAAGGCACAAGGACCCTGCTAGATCTTGGATCAAGTTCTTCTAAATTGTAGCTCTACATGCAAACTATAGAGCTTTTCTTTCCAATTTAACACCAAGTACTAAATTATACTTAGTGGGAGTTTTTGGTATAATATAAAAACATTTGTGTGTTTCTTTGATAAAGTGCATTGATAAAGTGCAGTGCAAATCACTCATACACACCAGCCTTCACTACCTTCTTTTTACATTTCTGTACCAAGTGCTGGAGAAGAGACCACTGAATTCTTCCTGTAAACTGTTCTGTGGCCTGCAGCAGCACTGGGGGCCACTGGACGCTATCACCTCTGCTGACAGACCATCCTGCCACTCTGCTTCAGTAGTGAAGCACCTTCTACTTCACCTACTGAGGCCAGACCTCCCTGCTGTGCTGTCATGTACAGTATGACCTTCTGAAAGTACTCTCACTCAGTTTATGTTCCCCAGTGAACTTGTCAGATGCCTCCTCCCTCCTCAGAAATCAAAATAAAAGTCTGCTCTTCAAGTTATTTATACACTGAGAAGTAACACCTTCTGATGAGGAAAGCAAAGAGCCTGCAGCTGAGGCAGACCTTGGAGGTGGATCTATCCAGTTTACAGCCTTGAACAGCTCGTTCCATTACTGGAGCAAAGCACAGTCAGGAATTTTGAAATTGCATCCAAAAATCTCCTGCTTGCAGACTCAGGTATAAGTCTGGGCTATCCATATGTGCATGGATATTCAAATGATGGCTTTGTGGATTTAGTCCAACAGCTATGCTATTTAAGGTTCTGCCATAAAAATCTCTTTGTTGCGTACAGTTTCTGTGATATTGCTATGAAGAAATCCACTTTCTTGGAAAGCTTTTTACCCTGTGTGTGAGGAGGGCAGATGCTGTGGGAACTGCATTGCCAGATCTGTGTGACTAAATTAAGAATACTATGGCACCAATTAACACCATGCCTTTCCATATACCCCTTTATGAATCTGCTCCATGTAACATACAACTATAGCAACATGCAGCCATAAATTCCTGACTTATGAGGAGTCAAGCTAGTGAAACTGTTTCTTCTATGGTTTTCCATACGGTCAGTATGCAGAAAATGGCTATGTAAAGGATGACACTCCAGGTCATCTGGAGAAGAAAGGCTTGCAGTGCCACACATCAAGGAAGAAGTCTGCTGGGCTGTCTCACAGCCTCCTCATCCTGCCACAGCTGCTCACCACATGCTGCCCTTGATGGCAAAGAGCCCTCTGATGACTGATCTAACCCAGCCCAGGGGACACTGAGGTGTCATACATAACAGCTGGGAGCTTGTGGGAGATGATGAAGTCATTTGTCATTGAACGAATCCAAGACGTACTCCCATACTAGTCATTGTGAAGAAAATTAACTCTGCCTCAGCCAAAACCAGCACATGTGGTCACAGCCTCTACATGAGCCCCAATGAGGGTGCAGAAGCCCCACCATGGTCCAGGCCTGGGTTGGCCCCTGGCCCGCATCTGGGGAGAGTGTGGCATGGTGTGAGTGCAATGGCTATGCACCACTCAGCTCTGCATATCTATACACCACCAGCTCTGCCTCAGCTGTGTGTGGGATGTGTAAACAGATTCAAAAGGTCACGTTGGAAAGACATCTAAAATATGAGTAAGTACACCCAAGAAAAAGTTTTTCTTTCTCTTCATTTCTGTCAGCCAGTTCAAAGTGTTGCCAGCACCTTTGCTGCACAACTTTCTGCTATCCTAGCCCAAAACACATTCCCCTTTGAAGAAAACATGCAGTGTCCCATGGTACCTCTGTGCTGCAAAAGCAAGTTCCTCTAAACAAAAGCAAATTGTTCAGCAGAGATGTGGGGCTATATAGCACCATGCGTCTTGTTTCTACACTGACTTCTGCAATTCCAACAGAAAGCTTACACATGTGATTATTGAACCATCACATACTACACAGTTTGGCACAAAGAACCACTCAGAAATGAATGGCAAACCCTCAAATCTCTTTACATCAACCAGCCTGAGCACAAACTGAGCCAAGGCAGTGCCATCTGGATTCAGCCTTCCAGGAGGGCAGAGTGCTCAGCCTGTCGGGTGGCTGCAAGGTTCAGTAATCTCTGACTCCATCCTGGATCAGCACAGTGCCTGCTTATGAAAGATCAGCTTGAGGAAAGCTTATCAGCTGAGGAAAAAAATCACCCATTTGTTTGTGTTTGCTGTCAATGGAGAACAAAAAGTTGAACAAACGGAATTCTCTCTTCTGGATGGTGAACATGCAGAAAAAGGAAAGAATTTTACATAGGAGTAACCAACAAATATGGATGCCGCTACTTCTGATCACCTTCCTTCTTCCCTTTGAAAGGAGAAAACCCATGATTTTAATCACCAGCATTATTCATTGCATGTATCTCAGTCAGAAATCTCCAGATACAGCTGAAGCCCTACAGAATAAATTTTCAGCTACATATACTTTTTAATATTTATTGATACCTTATACTACACATACCTAATGGCACCAATCACTTCAGTTTAACTCAAATTAAGCAAACCCCATTGGCCTTGGGGACTATGCCTTCCCACATTAATGTGAGACTGCAAGTAAGAAATGATGATGTTCTTGTTCTTATGCACAGCTTAGAACTCTGCAGAGTAAAACAGACCTTTTGCAAGCTCCTTCAGAGTTGACTGTTCACTAGAAACATCCCCACCCATAACCCTGTGCAGAGTATCAAGCCCATAAGCCTGTGCACAGTTTATTGTGACAGAGGACAATGTCTGCAAATATCTTGAAAATTATTTTTTGCTGTATGCTTTATTCATGCCTGTCATGAGTTTTGGTAGGACAGCATATTGTTATGAAAAAAACAAACAAATAAACAAACAAAAATAATATTTCTCATTTGTCAGACTGTGTTTTCTTAGTTTCATTTTATATTTCTAACCCACAGAAAGCTTACAGGAAATTTCAGCTGTTAAAATTTAAATTTACCGTAATTGTGTAGTAGTACCAGATGCAGCTGACCACAAGTTATGTGCTTTAAAAAAAAAAAAAAGCGTTTGCACTAACAGGGTAATAAATGACAGGAAACAAAAATGCCTGATGCTAGCACAGGTTTTTGACCCTGTGAGTTTCAGAAAAAAATGTGTACTGTACCTCCAAAGGACACCATGCATTCTGATGAAATTCCCACAGGGAGGAAAACATATGGCAGGAAAAAATTAAAACTGCAGAGAAAAATTAAGCTTTTGTTTTGTTACCCTATAGCATGCCTCTCTGTGGGCTGGTGGGACTACTGGCACAGAGAGCAAAAAGTTCAACCAGGGGCATTCCTTCTTTCCGGTAGGGCAAAGAGGTGTTTTTCTGTGTGAGGCCTCATACAGAAACCACAAGCAGAGAAAAGCTCTATTTTCTAACTTCAGGCTCAGACACCAACACTAGGTGCAAGTATTACAGAGAATTCCGCTTTGCTCTTAGCGTCAGGCTTAAGCTTGGAGCATCTCAGGTTGTCCCTGAAGCTGAAGATCTCACTGCTCTGCTGTGGAAACACTGCCAGTGCCATAGCTGGCTAGTGTCCTCCTCCAAGTGGCAGAGGACAAGCAGCACTGTTGAGTCATCACGACTCTGCTTTCATTCTCCCTTTAAGCCTTAATTACGCTGTCCTTGGCCTCTCTGGTGGCTCTTTGTGCTGTTTTTTTCTCCTCCTTGCATCATCTTCTGTTTCTGAAGTTATCTGTCTTCATAGTGCCAAATCACCTATTGCTCATCCTTAAAAATTGCTAGTTTGCTTACTTCAGCAGTCTTGTCTTCAGGACCTCAATAAATAATACTTTGGAATCCCATTATAACAATATTTATGAAGGCAAATATTATTAACTCAGTTTGCAGCGTAAAATAAACTCCAACAAACCCATACCACACAGATACCCATCTAAGTTACTTCCAAATTAAATTGATGACACAAAACTGACCCAAGCAGCTGCATTTGGGGACCAGCCTGTCCCTGCTTTTCCACACCCATCTTTGAAGGGATGGGAATTTGTGTGGCTAAGTGCAACAGGAGAAAACCAGGAAATTCAGCCAGTGTCCTGCAGGATATAAGTCCCTTTAAATGACTTCAAACCAATCACAGAGGGAAGGAGTGTGAGGGGTTTCAAGCAGAGCACCTGACCCAACTGGATGATGGCAGCAATCATGGAGATGAGGGATTTGGGGATGAACTACCATGAAGTCTTCAGCCAAGGGCAACCACAAGGTGCCAGCAGCTGCCACGTGCAGCCCCATTGCAGACTGTGATAATCTAAACCCTCAGAAAATCCCAGGAGTTGTAAGGTACCAGTAATTCATCCCACCATCTTCTGGAAAACAGGATCTCTCGACAATCATGTCTTCACCTTTCCAATTCACCTGCTTCCCAACTTTTTTGAAGCATTGGAGCGTTTTTCTGCTGGCTTTGTGGAAAACATAGCCTTAATAAACTGAGGAACAACAGTAAGCTTGGCCTTGGCAAAAAGTGATGGTGAATGACATGATGGTTTTAAGGATTTGACATCTGATCAGCTGAGCCAGCACATGGTGCATATGGCAGACAGAGACCTTAGGGCCTGCAGGTGTCCAGAACACACTAACAAAGTGCAAGGGCAGGTGACAATTTTTCTAGCTCGGTAAGACTGCCTAATTTGGAGTTACTCCTCAGGAAAACATACCAAAAAAATGGTATAAATGTGAAACTAACTACAGCTACCACCTGGTCACAGGAACAGGCTTTGCTAGCCAAAGGGGATGAGAAATGCTAAAGGTGACATTTTCTCCTTCTTTGCAAATGAGCTCAGCATTCCTGTCTCCTTAATACTTGAATATATCTAAATGCAAATATACGAAATCCCCTTAAGGTAAAAAATAAAAAACTCCCCAAAACCTTTTGAAACAGTTCATATACACATAAAGAATTGGAATACAATTTTCAAATGGTCAAATTGTCATACTAGCAACTGAGCATGTTCCTTGCTGTTTACTAGGGTGTGGTAGTGCATTGTACCATGTGATATAATGTGTATATATATATATGTATATGTACAATATTTATACTTCATTGGAGCAAAGTAGTTCAGCTGCAAATGTGGAATAATTTTTCAAGCACAGTAGGAAACTTCTTGTGTACTCTGGCTGCTTTAGATGGGCAGGTAAACTATAGAAGGAAAACCTCATCCAGTATCTTCAAGCAGAGTTTCAAGTTACAATACAGGAACTTGTTTGCCAAAGAGAGGAAAAAAAAAAACCCAAGACTTTGTCTCCAGTTACCTCTGTGGCAGCAAGTGTATGCACTAATTAACCACAAAAAGGCATCTACAGCAGCTACTTAGGTTTGCTGAACATTATATAAAAGTTTGATATGTCTGTTAAATGTACCAGGGACCAATCCAGTATCTCCAGATTTCAATAAATCACATTCCTATTACTTCTCTAAACTTTGAATCATGGTCAGAATGAAGATGCAACAGGGACTTTAAGACAGTAAAATTGAAAATAAATTGACTCCTTATGTTTAAATTTAAAAGTTGTGTTATTTGTGTCATAGATATATGATATCATAAACTCCACGCCTAGACTCAGAAATTGCTTCTCTTCAGTCAAGTAAAGCAATATCTTTTTAGGATATGTGTTGTTAGAATATCAGTTCTATGAGAGAAATATCCATTGTAGTGAACCAAATGTAAATAAAATCTTAGCAGCACAAACTCTGCCAGACAAATCAAGACTTCAAGTATATTTCTCAGATTATTGCCAGTGTTTCATACTTTTTCAATAATTTTCCATCATGCCTTCCTTGCGGAGAAATGTGCAAAGTATGCAAACGCCACTTTTGTTAGGCACTCAACACCTTCAGCCTCCTTTAAACCTGTTTTAAAATTCCCCAGCTGATTTTGCAGCATGCAGAACTACAACAGACTAATAGGAAATTGTCTAAAAGTCATTGTGGATGACTATAGGTTCTATAAGCTCTTGCATAAACCAGGCAATTTCAACAGGAAAGGTAAGCATTTGAAACCTATCTTTTTTAGAGAAAGGTGTGAAGATTCTCGTAGAGAATATGATAGGTTCATAGTTCATCCCTGAAAGAGGAAGTGCTTGACTGTCTTATTCAAGAAACCTGAAAGTGTGGTTGATTTTACTGCCAATTCTTTCAAGGTGAACCACAATAAAATTCCACAGACTTTTGACCATTCTTTACCAGATGTTAAATCTTCAGTAAGCTACACACAGGATTTTCTTTAACAGACATGCTCGAGAAAATAAAAAACTTCTCATTCAGATGCTGCAGTTTGATTTGCCAGGTTTCACAGCATTTTACAGAAGGTGGTATGGAATATTACCTCTGTCTTTAGTAGGAGAAATGGAAAGAGAAAAGTATAAAATAATTGGCAAAAGGCATAGAGGAAAACACAGAACAGGTCATCAGGCTTGCTGATCAAAACAAATACTGATAAAATTTTTATTAGCCTTCTTCAGTTTTTTCCCTCAGTCACATTTCTGTATTGATAAAATTTTTATTAGCCTTCTTCAGTTTTTTCCTTCAGTCACATTTCTGTATTAATGAAAACCTGACTCTCCAGCAGAATAGCAGAAGAAAATTAATTGCCCAGGATACAGATGTGTAATACTGTTAAACAAATTTGCTTAATATTATTTTTAATAAACTCAATTTCAAATTAAGTGAAGAACCTTCCATGCAGAAGTCTGTTGATTCCAGTCCCCTTGCCATGCACAGAGACATATTTTACTAGATCAGGTTGCACAAAGATAATCTTGTCTTGTACACTTTCAGGGATGGAAATAACTTGGCTGGGCAACCTTCCAGTGCCTCCTCACATTCACAGCAAAGAATTTTTTCCTGATATCTAATAGCAGTCTGGTCTTTTTCAGTTTGAAGCCATTTCCTCTTGTCCTGTCACTACAAGCCCTTGGAGCAAGCCTCTTTTCATATTTCCTGTGGGCTCCCTTCAAG
>JAOTQP010000870.1:33552503-33612510 GCA_026413545.1 Cichladusa arquata | reverse complement strand
ATTCTATTCTATTCTATTCTATTCTATTCTATTCTATTCTATTCTATTCTATTCTATTCTATTCTATTCTATTCTGCCACAGCAGCAGTGCACACGTGCAATGGGATGTGCAAGCATGGAGCCTGCTGTGAGAGTCGGCTGGTCAGAAATGGCTTTGTGCGTGCTCTGATGGAGGAGGTGGGAGCCTTACTGTCCCTCTGACACTGCAGCAGCCACAGAGGAGGGGCCTCTGAGCTAAACAGATGTGAAGTTTTGAAGACCTAATTATTAATTACCTGATATTTTGGCAGACAGAAGTTAATAATCTCTCTCTGGAGCTTGTTCAGATTCACTGAGGGAGTGGAAAAGATCTCAAAAAAACTATTTGAAGGTAGAAGGGGAAAAAAGGTTAAAACTACTTTTTACTTACAACCCAAAAGTCACTCAGGTGAAAAATGTCCTGGTTAAGCTATTTATTGCTCACAGATGGTCACAGGTTTGTTATGAATACATCAGCAAGCAAAAGTGTAGTAACACCAGCCAAGATGGTCAAGAGTGGGGTCTTATTCATCTACAGGTGCAACACCACCAGAAAAATGTGCTGCACTTAGGTAAAAGAGGAAAAAAGAAAATGAATGAAAACCAAAATCTCTGCATGGCAATTGATACTGTTCAAGCCAAATTCATATAAGAAGGAGCAGCCAAGTTCAGCTTCATAAAATCAGAAGAAATTGATGAGAAATTGTTTTTCTTCTTGACTTAAATTCTCAGGGCAATGTAGAATATTTCAGACTTTTGCCCTCTGACAGTTTTACTATCAGCTGGAAAGGATTCTATTCACACCTCCTGCTTAACCAGTTTCCACCTGGTCTTTGACAGAATCTGTCAAAGGACAAAACACTTATAAAAAAGACAAATTTCATTACTGTCAACAAAATCAAAGTAAAAAAAACCTTGGCAATTAAGCAGTCTTGCCATAAATATGCATAGTGTTTGTACATACACATGCACATATATATACAGACACCTGCAGTACGAACTACATGTACCAACATCACAGTACACCACACATATTTTTAACAGAAATTTAGCAGAATCAAAAAATTCCAGCTATTTCTGTCTTTTTTAGCAAGGCTGAGGTGACTCCATCCTATCCTCACTCTACCCCTGTGGCTGCCAGCTCACTTGCTGGGTACTGATTTTAGAGCTGGCTTTCACAGTGGCACTAAACCCTCAACAGGTGTTCTCTGGGTGGACGTAACTTGGAGGGAACTCAAGGAAAGGAAGCACTGTAGGCAGTAATTTTGCTCCTGCAATTTGGGGTGGCGGTTGAGTGAGCTGGTTTTGGGGAAGACCATGACCCAGAGATGTGGGGAGGTGAAGGAGGTTGTGGGGGCAGAGAGGAGGGATGCACTATTCAGTTTGGGCCCTGTAGTGGGGAGTGAGTGGATGCCTACTATGCTCCCTCACAACAGGAGGAGCTTGAGGTGTTTATTGTCCTGGAAGGGTGTCAAGGTCTGTAATGGCAGCTCATTATCTTAAGGTTTGTCCCATTTGAATTACACCAGTCATTGAATGATCCAGTCCTGTTTGACACCTTTATTAATGGACATGGGGATTGAGTGTACCTTCAGGAAATCTGTGGGTGACACTGGGTGTGGTGGGAGTGTTGATCTGCTGGAGGGTAGGAAGACTCTGCAGAGAGACCTGGACAGACTCCATCAGTGGGCTGAGGATAACCCATGAGGCTCAACAAGGCCAAGTGCCAGGTCCTGCCCTTGGTCACAACAACCACCTGTAGCACTGCAGGCTGGGGAGGAGTGGCTTGAGAGCTGCTCAGCACAAAGGGACTTGGCTCAACACCAGCCAACAGGGTGCTTGAGTGGCCAAGAAGGCCAATGGTCTCTTGGCCTGGATCAAGAGCACTGTGGCCAGCAATACCAGGACAGAGATCATTCCCCTGCACTCAACACTGGCAAGGCCACACCTCAAGTGCTGTGTTCAGTTCTGGGCTCCTCACTTTAAAAAGGGCAGTGAGGTTCCAAAGCATGTCCACAAAGGGCAGCAACGCTTGTGAAAGGTCTACAAACCATGTCTTATGAGGAATGGCTGAGGGAGCTGGGTTTGTTTAGTCTTAGGATGGGGAGGCTCAGAGGGACCTCACTGAAAGGAGGTGGCAGCTGCTCTCTTCTGCCATGCCTAAGTGGGAGGACCAGAGGAAATGGCCTTAAGCTGTGACAGGGGCGATGCAGATTAGATATTAGGAAAAGTTTTCTCTGTCTGAGTGGTCAGTGAGTAGAACAGGCTGCCCAGGGAAGTGGTGGAGTCACCAACCCTGGAGGTGTTTCAAGGCATGTCTGGATCTGGCTTTGGGTGATGGTTTAGTGGTTACAGTAGTAGTGCTGGGTAGATTGTTGGACCTGATGGCCTTAAACCTCTTGTCCAACCTTGATGTTTCTATGATGCTACATACCCAGAAGTTCTGTATGACAAAGCCACAACTGCAGAGTTACCATCTTTACACTTTTGCAAAACATTTTTCTCTTGTGACAAATAACGTTTCTATTTGAGCTCCTTAACACCACATTTTAAAATATTTTAAATATTTTAAATTTTAAAATAGCAGTCTAGGTAAATGCACCTAGTAGGGATTTTAAAAAAAAAACTAGAACATGCACAGGTACGGAAACTTATACAAGTGCAGACATCCTAGTGCTTTAGGTTTGTTAATAGACCTTAAAAAAGAGAGAAAACAGTAGAACAAGTGGTGCATGAGTGTCATTGGGAAATTAATTGATTACAAACTAGAGTTTATGTAATATGACCAAAGACAACTATTCTCATCGGGTTATTCAGACATGTATATGGTTCTACACCTTCCAAAACCTGCTGATTACAAACACACCTCACCCTCCATTCTTTTAGTAGAGAGACACACAGGAAAGTGTCTTATGTGTCTGTGATTAGACTTAAACTTCCAGAAATGAGTAAGCAGTTACTTTTGATGTAATACCAGCATGTTTTTTGTGGCAGTCTTATCTCACTAAGGAGATTCTTATCTTGAAACTACATTTGGATTTCACCTGA
This sequence comes from Cichladusa arquata, assembly GCA_026413545.1. Classification (NCBI taxonomy): domain Eukaryota; kingdom Metazoa; phylum Chordata; class Aves; order Passeriformes; family Muscicapidae; genus Cichladusa; species Cichladusa arquata. The sequence goes on along the minus strand of JAOTQP010000870.1, from coordinate 33,609,444 downwards.
AAAGAGCTTTTCTCTTAAGCTTTATTAGTGTATTGCAGAATAACAGAAACATTTCTCATTCCACCCACATGTAAAGTGGGGTTTCAAATTGCATCTGCTATGGTAGATAAGAGATTTTACATTCTTGCTTCTAGTGGCAGGATTCCTTTTTAGTAACTATGGAAAGAGAAAATACATTAGTATTTTCTCACTGAAGAAGAAGAAGAAGAAGAAGAAGAAGAAGAAGAAGAAGAAGAAGAAGAAGAAGAAGAAGAAGAAGAAGAAGAAGACTTACTGGTTTGATGGAGGGTACAGAGTTTCTCTATAGTTATAAAAGAGTGACTCTAGGGAAGGAAGTCACTAAGTCTTCTAAATTTAAAGATTCAGAATTATGTGATATGTGAAGGCATTTAGAGAAAGTGATGAATATGAGGCAGTAATTAACAACCTTAAATTTTCAGAGAAGGTGTCTTATGTGTTTGAAAGGGTCGTTTCTTCTTGCCCTTATTGAGTGGGCCTGACCATGAGTAAAAAGAAGTAGACTTTTAAAATTTTTTTGGAAACTCTTGCTGATCCTTCAAGGATTTCAGGAAGGGGATGAAAAGAGAGAAGATCTGAAGAAGGTCTTATTCTCTGGGGGAGCAAATCTTATAACCACAAAACAAATTCTCTGAGATTCATCATCTCATTGAATGTGCTGATACTCAAACTTTGATAAAATTGGACCAGAACTCCATGATGAAGCTTAAATGTCAAGGCAAGTTTAATTTGTAAGAATTACCTCATAAAGTTACATCAAACTAGCATGAGAATGATGACTTAGGACTGGATGTTTTATCCATAGCCACAGATTTAAAAATATTATATACCTTTAGACCCCATTATTTTTCATAAGATGTGTTTAGGACTTTCTGGTAAACATTGGGTTTGTTTTGTCAAAAGCACTTAAATTTGCTATACTTTCAAGTTTACTATTACATAAAATCCAAATAAAGTAAATTACTTTGAAATGTCAGCCAAGTAGGGGATTTTCCTTCTCATTAGAATCATTCTCATTCCTTCTCATGTCCCATCAATAGCTCACTTTTTCCAGCATGGTCCAGCTATTTTTCCTGTGCTAGTGTTAAATGACATGAGATTCTGGGCATATGATTGCCACTTGCAGCTTAGTAACTTTTGGAAAAAAAAAATTAGTTTATCGACACTGACTTCAAAAATCAGTGCTGAGGCATGGTAGAAAGTACTGTAAGAATTCAGAGAACATGTCACTTAGCACCCAGCCAATCCATTTAGTTGATCAGAACAGCTGTGTTTTGAGAACACTATTAAATATGAGATTGCTACGGAAATAATAAAAAAATCAGGACTCTGCAGATAAGCAGAACTTGCTGCCATCCCGACACTAGCAAGTTGTTGAGTCAATGTCCACAGGTAAATGGATCCAGGGACCAGTAATTGTTTAAAAAATGCACTGGCCAAATATTCACAAAAGTTTCCAATGTCTGCTGTAGCTGTGGCAACACATTTGCTTTTCACCCTTTCTACTACTCAGGAATGGAAATTCCTGGAGGAAAACGCCTGAGTGATAGTAACAACCCCATCAGGCTGTGGAGCCAGTTGCTCTTATGCTTACCCAGTCATGCTCATTTATTTTTCCCAATTGAATGCCTTGCTTGCATTGTGTGGCCCTCTTGCCTACAAAGTCTGCAATGACCTATGTTTGAAACAAGGGTCCTGTGACTTGGAGAAAGAAATAGTGCAGGTGTTATGAAATCTGTCCTTCTTCTGGTAATCAGTGCAGAGACAAGGAGAGCTGATCAGTAGCTCACAGTCAGCTGGGGTTGCTTTAACAGGTTCAGAAACATCCTAATGTCCTTCCATACTCTTCCAGTCCTCAGAGTCAAGATTCACTTTTCATGGCACTACTTAGAGGGAAACAGCTCATGAAGAGACTCCTTTAGTACCCCTCTTAATAAAGACCACCAGAACACCCTGTTGCTGCTTACAACTTCTAATCATTACCAGCATGGCACCAGGTGTAGAGCCATTGTTAGTTAACACCTGACTCACACTGGTAATGAACAAAACATGCTGGGTTCTCATTTTAGGGTTGTGTCTTGTGACCAGTAAGAGGTAGGCCCCATGGTAGAAGTCACTGGCCTATATTAGGATGTGTTCCTAAATGACTTTGTTAACTGAAGGTGTAAGCTAAGCATAAATTTAAATTAGAGTTTAATAAAATAAAGATCTAATTCACCATTTTCTTTCACAGTCAGTATGAAAGGAGAATTTACCCATGAGGAATGATACCATGCTCAGATACTACCTGCTTGATAGAGACATTCCCTCTCTTGATATGAGTGACATATAAATAGCATTAAACTGCAGTATTAAACCACCTGCATTTTCAGCACTGCTACTTTTAAGGAAATAAAATACACATGTTTAAGTGGCTTAATCTATTCTGTTATTTTGAGACTCAGACCACAGAAAAGTTTGGTTTATAGTGGTTTTTTTGAAGTGATATAATTTCTTAGTAACCGATTTTCACATGTTGAAGCACAACCCATGTTTAATTAAACTAGGTCAAATATTATTTTTTTAGAAACAAATAACCACACTTCACCAAACCATGTCCTGTGTAAGCACAGTATCTCTCTTTTCCATCTATCTCAGGGTTTTATCCTCCACATGATCATATGTGAATATTTTCAGATTGAAAATATATAGCATTAGCAAACACTTGGACACCCAATACCTGGGATCTCTGCAGCTTTGGTTTAGGAAATGGGTGCCTGTGTGTGCAAAGGGGTATCAGCTTTTTAAAAAAATAATTATTGCAACCTCTTCACCCCCCTGGTGTTTTTGTGTTTTGTTGTTTGTTTCCTTTTTGAAAACTAATCTCGTGATGTAAGTTTTAAAATTACGTCAAACCCGTTTATCTAAAGTGGTACAGATGTGTTTCATTCAATTTGCTCTGTAAGTTTTTTATCCAAAATGCTTCTTTCGTAACTTTCAGGCACTTCAGAGAGCTTCTGTGTTCTACTGTGGAGCAGAGCAACACAGCTATTGTGCCATCTGCACTCTAATTCAGTCCTTGAGAAAGATGTGCATTGACCTGATTATTGCTTGGAAATTAGGGCTGTGTCATTCAGGTAGCCTCAGTGATGACTGGGAATCAGTGAAGAGACTTTTCCAGGGTCTCTTGAGGAGCTCCAAAGCAGGGAGGACAACACAAACCACATTTTGTGTTTCAAGATCATTGGAGCTCTAGCCGAATCCTGCAACAGGGGGAAAATGATCTGGTTCTCAGGCAGGAGGAAAGACAAAGTTTCATTTTGGAATTCAGATAAAAGATGTCTTTTTGCTACAGTTGTCACCTTGTCATTTGAGACAGAGCCCTGGTCTTAACAGTACTTTATAAAAAATGGAAAACTACTGATGGAAGGAAGCCCAAATTTAGCTCGTGCTTTTCATCCCATGTTTCTGTGAACAGCATGGTACCACCACTTGTGACACTTCTTGTGTAAATTAGGTGACTATTCAAGCAAAAGAAGTAGGTGCTCACCTGGATGATTATTAGTAAATGCAAAAGAAAAGACAAAATCCAAAAGAACAACATATTAGTTTAACTTTTAGTCAATCTATAATTCAACCAACTGCCAGTCTGCCAAGACTGAATGCTCAGTAATGCAATTGGAGAACTTTCCTGGCCAGAGAAATGTGGTGGTTTGACCCTGGCTGGAAGCCAAGTGCAAAGCCATTCTGTCACGTCCCTACTCAACTGGACAGGGGAGAAAAGATATAACAAAAGGTTCATGAGTTAAAAATGATAGAATCATCAAGGTTGGAAGAGATCTGTAAGATCATTAGGTCCAACACACCACCCAGCATTACACTGTAACCCCTAAACCACTAAACCATCACCCAGATCCAGACACCCCTTAAACACCTTCAGGGCTGGTGACTCCACCACCTCCCTGGGTAGCCTATTCTAATCACTGACCACTCAGACAGTGAAAATTTATTTTCTGCCATCTAATCTGCATCTCCCCTGTCACAGTTTAAGGTCCTTTCCTCTGGTCCTCTCATTGCAGGCACAGCCCCAGCAGAAGAAACCATCCCCACCTCCTTTCAGGGAGTTGTAGGGAGTGATGAGGTCCCTGTGAGCCTCCTGTTCTTGAGACTAAACAAACCCAGCTCCATCAGCCAGTCCTCATAAGACATATTTTCTACACATGCCCGAAGGCTGAGACATGTATAATCACCAGTCATTTTCAGAGATGTCCTTATGGTTTCTAAACATGGAAAGAATCATCAGCTCCATGGCATCACGATTTTTCTGTGGTATACAGATATCATATATTTGGCTGTTCTGCCTGTGGGGGCTGGTCAGTCATTCTGGTTGTGCTGCCTTAGACAAGTTTTCCAAATCCCATGGAATTATTTGGAGACAGCCATGCTCTATGCAGTGTCTGTCTTCCAGTCCTGCTGAAAGTGTGTGAGGCCATGATTCACCATACAAGCAGTGTTGGCCTTCCACAGCATAGATGAGTGTATGCAGAATCCACAATGAATCTGCAGTGAAATGACAATGTTCTGCATTGTAGAGCAACCTACTGTAGTGATTCATCCTATCCTACAACAGATATCTAAGAGGGGTAATTTATAGTCTGTTATGGATACTTAACTACTAATTGTACAGGAATCTAAAGACCTAAGAGTAGACATGTAACTGTAAAAAAAATAGCAGCAATGAAAAAGAAGATATTCTACCACAGAAGATTGAAACTTCAGAGGGTGTAAAGCAAGATAAACCACTGGTCTGTCTCTCCTGACTTTCTTCTGTGAGAAAGGCTTTAATTGTCCTTTTTTCCCCCTGACAAATTTCTTACTAATCTTTATAGAGTCACTTCTCAATTTCACTCTGAAAATCTAAGCAGATTTTGTATTCTGATTCTCTCACTCAAAGGTTGACATTTTGAGTATTTGTCATGATTATTTTCCCCTTACCAATATCAAAATTGCAATCATCATATTAATTTTTATCAACACCTCATCTGGAAGTAAAACCACTTCCTTTCATTTTCTTGCTAATTTTGTATTTAGAAAATCTGAGGACTGTCATTTGATTTCCTCTCCATATTATCACACTGAAAATTTATGCTGAACTTTCACTCTGAGGACTTGATTTGCTTTAGTTATCTCATTCCAACAATCAGTCATTTTGCTGTCGGTCTGAATTTCTTAATTTAGATATAAAACTTTACACTGACTGTATTAAAATGCATTTGTCTTAGATAGTCCTCCATTATTAAAACCAGCTCTATTCCTGGCTGTCTCGATTATTTAGTCTGAATACTAGCCTGAGCATAGAATTGCTTTTGCATCTCCTTAAGAAGAAAATTCCTTGTGGATAATCATATTTTAAGTCAGCTCTCTTTCCACTCAGTGAGATTTACTAGCATATTATTGAGTTAGTTAAAAAATTTTAAATACCAAGCGATACTAAGTAAAAAACTTTGGTTTGCTTGATAGGATCTGTTCTCCATAAACTGACAGGAATTTATCACATTCTCATTTCTAAGGCTATGTTTGTTGACCCCCTTATGGGCTTTTCAATTATTTTGCTGAGGAAAAGCCAGTTACCAGCAAGTTACCAGCCAGTTGCCTTATACGTCCTTCTCTGGTTTTTTTCAGTATTAGCACAATATTGACACTTCACTGGTGTCCAATTGTAATTCACTAGACTATTAGAATATTTCTCGAAAAATGTTGTCAGTGGTACAGATGTTCATTCAGACAATTGCTTTTTGCTCCCATGAGTATTTATGGTCTGGAAAATGCTCCATTATATTCATATAGTCAAGTGCATCTCTTTCCTGTTGAAATATGTCAGAAATATTTGCTGAGATTTTCCTTCTCTTTCTAATTTCTAAACATTTTACTATTCCATCAACTGCATTGCCTGACTTCATATTAATACTTTTCCTTTTTTTTTTTTTGTGCTACAGATGTCTCTCCACCTCCCCTTATTCTCTAAATTGTAATAGTTTTGTTTTTATTAGCTGCTATCTGGTTTCCTTTCTCTGTTTGACAAATATATATATTTTTTAATGCTCCTAAGAGAAGCATTATTCAATGCTGAGCCTGTAAATACCTGAAAATGTTTTGACATATGATTTAGATGTGAATGGCATTATCAGGAATGCCACTCTTAAAACAGGCTTCAGTAAAAACTGTTTTAGCCTGGTGGAAGCCATGAGGAGCTTTTAGCTGGCTACACTTCAGCATGCAGCTGACACAGGCTGCTGTTCCCCAGAGGACAATGCTACCCATCAGCCAGAAGCTGGCAGCACTGCATGGTTCCATGGCACACAGAGTTACCTTTAAAGTCTTGGTGCTAAACCACACTGTATTCGATAAAGTAAGAGAGCAGCCTCAGAGTGGATGAATATATGTGAGTTGGCCTCTGAGATTTCACTTCCACAACCTTCTTTAGCAGAGACACTGTCTTTCTTAGGAAAGCCTTTAGATCTGCTCTTGTTTTTGTATTTGGTTTGTATTTCTGTTTTCCTGTGGATAAACATACAGGGAATTGGTGTATTTTTTACAAGTCTATGGATTTTTCATGCTTGACTAAGCACATCACTTGGTACTGTACCCATCGTGTTTCACAGACAAACACAGAAAACCTCCAAAATACAAGATCAGAGGTCTCTCACTGAATCCTGCACAGCTGCAGGCTCTCAGGTCCCAGAGGTGCTGGCAGTGGCACTGGGTGCATCCCTTGTGATGGTGCCCTCTGTGTGAGTGTGAGTAGTGGCAACTTTTCACAATAGCTCCCATCTAGAGCATTGAGTTCTTGACTATAGAAGTTTCTTGCTCCTAGGTAAATACAGGTCTGTAAGGGGTTAGTATCAGGGTTGTCTGACCTTTAGCAGATGCTGGCAAAAACTGCTCTGCAGTTTTCTGTAGTTCCTTGAAAACCTGCTCTTCTCTCCCCAAAAACACTGTATGTATCTCCTGGCACAAGAAGAGATGTGACTTCTGAGCAGACACCACTCGAATGGCTCACAAGTCCCCTGAAACAAGAGATAGTGTAGCACAAAAGAGGATGTATATCTCTGGGGAAATATAACTTACTTTGCACATTTCAAATTTACATAGTTAAGAAAGTGATCGAAGGGACAGAGGTACAAAATTAACTTTTGGTGTAGCACAAATAATTGTATTACACCATCTCCATTTCTTTCTTTATTACCATAAATACACCTGATATGAGAGTGGTTTGCTATTGCATGCTAAGACTTTTCTGCCTTTTTTTTTTTATTTTTTGGACTGACAGCAGAACTTTTGGAAATTTTTGAAAGAAAGGAATTAGCCTCCTGTGAAACACGAATTATTTCCTCTCTTGTTAATATGCACTGCCCCCTTGTGATAAAACATATTTTTGGTGTTCTCTCAATGTTCTGTTCTTGTTTTCCCTTTTCGTAGTTTCGTAGCAGCTTTTAAATTTTTTTTTATGTTTGGTTTAGGTTTCTCCTCCAGTTACCAAAGCTTTCTTTGAAGCTTTTTTCCTATGGCAGAAATAATTTATCTTAACATTAGAAGGATGAAAGGAAAACAACACAAAGCTTGATCAAAATATTCTTAGCCAATATTTCACTCTTTCATACAATTAGAATCTTCCCAGATTATTTTACTGAAAATACAAAAATCAGACAGCATGTAGGCTGCAAATACTGTAGTAAAAAATGTAGACTTGAAAGGATGAGGAAAACACATAACAGTTCATTGCAAAGGCAGTCTTGGAAGAAAGAGGTCCAGTGTGCAGAGGTGTTCTTAATTGCATGATCACCATCCTGACAAACTGAAGAAACAGCAAGGGACAGCTACTGTACTGCTGCAAACCTGCTCTTGAAAACTAAACAGAAGAAAAGGTCACTTCCCAAAGCTAAGCAGGCAGGCAAAGCCTCTCACTTGAATATGATGGATGAAAGGCCATCACTGCCTGGGAAGGGAAGGAGGAGGCAAAACCCTTCAGAAGCAGGAGAAAAGGCAGCATGACATGCTACCCCTGGAGCCAAGGGGATGGCACAGAGGAAAGCCCAAAGAAACACCTTTCAGTTAAGTGCTGGTTGGAAAAAGTTGGTTCCTCCTGTGTTTTGCACAATGCACATCAAAGATACCCCAACCACAATCCTCTTGTCCTCTGAATGGAAACAATACACAGGGACTGTGAAATATTCCTACCTGCTTACTGTGTTGTCTTAGACACACAGGTATAAATTAATTTGTAGAATTAACTGCCAGATCAGTGGGAAATTTTCCTAAGCAGCTTCATAGAGGAATGGAAAAAATTAATATATGGTACTGTGATTGAAGACACTATGTGCAATGTGCTGAAGAGAGAAGAGGGGAGAGACTTTGAGAGCATAGAGTTGACAGAAAACATAAACCCTGGCCTTTTCTAACATCTGATTGATGGATATCACAACTTTTAAGTATTTCTGGGATTCCTTTAATGCAAAAACTACTTTTGTACAAGAACTCTCCCTAAGCTGATTCAAGCCAAAACTCAATTTTCAGTCTCTGCTGCAAATCACAAGACAGCAGAACTTGCCAAAGGAAAAGTGATTCTTTACTTTACAATGGCAAAGCAGAGAACATTTTTCCTGACCTTATTTTTATATGAACAAGTAAAGTTAACCAAAACATCTGAGAATACAGATCCCAAGGCGAGCATCACACCCAGGAACATAATAGCGAAATTGTAACAGTAATTCTCTTAGGGGAAGTATCAGGTTATCACAAATGGAGATCCAGCTGGCTGCCATCAAGAATAAGCAAAGAATCCCATGAAAATCTCCATGTCTCTGTGCTTGGAGACAGTGTGCTTGGCTGCTTAGTTTAACCCAACTTCTCCAAAGTCGGGTGAATGTTACTGTCTGGTTCATGCCCTTAAATGCTGGAGGGTTCAAAATACATTGGTCAGTGCCAAGGAGTATGGAAAGGAGCGGCAGCCTTAAGCATTTCAGTGCTGTCTGTTCCTGATGTGTTCCAGCAATCAGTGTGCTGGGCTACAGGCTGGGAGGGGAGCATGAACTTCTGGGAAAATGGCTGTGCACAACACTGCACTTTGACTCCAGGAGCACCTGGAGTGAAATGACCACTCTCAGTATTTTTCTCATCAGGTTTTCTTTTAATTGAGGCATTTCCCCTGCCTCTTTTCTGCATTTCTTGGACAAGATCCTCTCAAGGTATTTGCAGGAGTCACTGTTTGGAAACTCCTTATCACAAGTGCTGAGAAAAATGTGGAAGGGACCTATACAGCAAGGACTTGAGCATATCATATCCCATAGTCTGAATATTTCCATCCCTCCTACCAGCTATTACCTTAGGGCTTGTGCAGGACCAGAGCATTCCAACTGTGCTGAGGAATGTACTTAAGATGAGCCTGGGAGATCTGCTATGTGCTTGGCCCCTTGAATCCCCAATGTTTTGGGACTTGATGTCCTTGTAAATGTGAACAGATCTAGGTTAATGACATAAGGTGGGAAGAGCTAAAGAACATAAGAGAAAGAGGCAGCCAACACCCCTCGAGCTATAAAGATCTAACAGTGAGCAAATAACAAACGCTGAGGAGTTTCACTCCAATAAAACCTTCAAGAGATACTTGAACTGTGTGTGAACTTCGTACTTTTGAATCTGCAGAACTGCCCCAGAATGGTCACAAGAACAATCTTGCTCCAGAAATTCCTGTTACTTCCTGCTTTCATCAGTGTAGATAGTCTTTCTGTGGTATTTCGGCACATCAGCAGCTTACTGTGAAGTGAATGACTTTTGCTCCAAATCAGCAAAACTGAACTGAAGCAAGATGAAAATGGCTATATGTGTTTTCCTCCCTAGTTTTCAAGGCATGTTGCAAAATAAAACACTCAAACTGGTGAAAGCTCAAAATCTCGTTCCTGTGAGGTTCTCTAAGTGGGAGAAAAACAAAAAGTAAACAAGAATTTCTCACTCAGAAAGACACATCTGGGCAGCTGGCCACCAGAAACAACCTCTGTGCAAGGAGCACAAGCAGCAGCTACCCTGTCCCAGTTTGCTCAGCTTTTGGAGTGCCGCTGGCCTTGTCTCACCTGCTGCCTCCCAAACCCATTGCAAGAGGGCCAGCTTTGGCTGGCACAGATCTCTGTGCTGGGGACCTGAGCAGTGGGGCTGGCTTTCCCACAGCCCCTGGAGTGTTCCCCGTTGCCCTGCCCATACACAGTGCCCATACACAGCAAGCTGCTCCCTGTCCCCAAAGCCTGGGCATGGCATGCTGTCATGGGGAAGAGAGCTTGGGAGAGATCAGCCATGCCACCTCACAAACAGCCCCTGGCTGTGCAGTGGAGCAGGCACTGCTTCTATTTTTATTTATTTCTCTGACAGCTTAGAAAAAAAGGCTGGGTATTTGGACTGAAATAAATTCAAGAGAAAATTCCCAGCTAGCCCCATCAGAGGCTGTTTGTGGTATAAATGCAGCCTGGAAATATAGAAGTAGGTCCAGGCATTTCTCTTAACACACCTGTTTGCAAGACTCCTGGTAGCTTTTTTCAGTGCTAATATTAGCACTGCCTTGGTATTCCTACAATCAGCAAAGAGTTTGTGACTGATGAAATGGGAAAATACCATTTCCTTCTCTAGAGTAAGCTAGGAAACACTAATTTCTTCCTCATTAATTCTTGATGACTTTGTAGGAAAGCATGTCTCTTAGGAGCTCATCTGAGTTCATTATCCTGAGCAGACCTGTGGTGAGGCAGGGCTGTCTAGTGCCAAGCATAGACCTGCCCTAATTACCCTGGCAGATGTCACCTCACAAGAGGAGCTGGGCAGTGATTATTGCCCTGCAAAGGGCACAGGCACTTTTGTGGGTCAGTTAGAAATTCACAAAGCACAGTTAAATAAGTAGGGAGGCAGGGAGTAAATGAGAATCTCATGACAAAATCACCGAGTCATTTGGCAGCTCAGTGAATAAAAATAATGAAAAGTCCTCTTCCAAAGGCACAGAAAGAACACCCTGGCTTCAATTCAAGTTTAGGTTGTAGTTTCCAGAAATGCTCTTGCTAATATATTTGGAGAGACATCTGGAAGCTGGGGGAGCTAGTGACTCTGCTGCTCTTTGCTGTTTTTGCTGGCACAAGCCCTGCAACCCTGGGCACCAGCTTGTGTGCACTGGTCCAGCTTGGTGCTCAGAAAGGGCAGCTCACACTTATTCCAACATCTGAACTACTCGGTCCTCTCTTAAATCCCACCTTCACTGAGCCATGACACAAGCCTGGGGCTGGGCATGGCCAGGACAGTGGGGTGGGGTGGACTGATGGCCTCCAGGAGCTGCTCCCACTGTGTCCCAGTGGGCTGGATCTTGCTCCCCCATCAGTGCTTGGTGCTTTTACAGAGCTCTGCCACCTGACATTTACCTGCTGCTCTTGTGGTCTGTGCTTTCTCTTGCCTTCAGCACAAGGCAACAGATCCACCACGCATGGGAGCATCACATCTGTTCAAATGTCCTCTTTTTCCTCCACAAACAGTTTTCCCTCTTTGTTTTCTCTACAGCAGGTACCTAGAGCAGTGGTGCCTTTGGAGAATCGCAGGGACTGCCATTAGGCAGCTGGTGACATTGCAGCAGTTCCTGTCTGAGCAGCTGCCATGTGCAGCCTAGGTATGGGCTGGACATCAGCCTGCAGGCACTTCAGCCAAATGTGCAGGCAGGGGCTGATCCTGGGATTTTGCCTGGTGCAGGGCAGGCAGACCAGATGCCAGTGGTGTGTCCAGGGGTCAGTTGTGCCTGTTGGGAATGCCAGTGTCCTGCCAGACTATTATGCCATGCTGTGGGGGAGTGGGTGACATCCTCCTGCCATGAAGGGTGACATGGAGGCAGCAGTGTGCTGGTGGTCCCCTGCCCTGCTTGCTGCCATGTGGCTGGTGACTTCCCACACCACCTCAGCGCACTGCTTTCCACCAAAGTGTACAAAATGTTCGGTTCAACCCGCACAGGCTCCCTGTGCTGCCCACTGCCACACGGACAAAGTGCAAGTGAGGGGGCGAGTCACGGCTTGGAGTTTCAAGTAAACTTTTTTGTGGTTGGGAGTATGGTGAGACTAACACATCTCCTGGGTTTTTTCTGATGGAGTCCCCTCCCTGGATTTGTGGGCAGAGGGATGCCCACATTTCCCACTACACCCTTTTCTCTGGCCTCCTCTGCCCTCCCTTGTCACAGGCTCCATGGCATTTGCATGGGCCTTTCCACCAGCCCCAGGGTGCAGAGAGTGGGAAAATACTTCTTGAGACAGCCTTTCCTTTGCCCTCTGGAGACATATCATCAACGCTCTGAGGCGTTTTTCTTCTCCCATGACGAGAAGAGGCGGAGTGAAGTGTGGGGCTGCTCACGCCTCTTCCGTCATCTTTCCATTTTTTAACATCGAGTGTGTTTCCTGGGCTGGTCGGCATTTTCCTATGAGTAAGCTGTGCCACACACACCCAACACATTTCTGCTCCTACCTAGAGCGGAAAAGGGGCACTGAAACAAAACATATGGGTGCAGTGGTAGGAAGGTGTGAGAGATGGTTTCTAAAAGCTGTGGTGAACTAACTTGCGAACTTTGCGTGCCCAAAGCAAGAGGATTAAAGCGAGAAACCCCTGCTGGCCCCAGTTCAGTCTTACCAGTACTGCACTGCATTGGTGCTCTGTTCCTATAAATCCCTGTGTCAAATTACAAGCTGAGCCCTCCCCATCACTACCTGTTATCTTCTACTTGTTAACCACTTCAAATGTCCCAACTTCTTTACACAGTAAAAAGCCATGAGCAATCTTTCTCAGAAACAGCTGCCCACAGTCAATCTAGGAGCATGTGTTGAGGACACTGTACAGTTTTTAGTGCCCACTTTTACATGGGCAAAATTCCCACTGTGATGATCTCTTTGCTGCTTGTTCTGCTAGAAATCGATGGACTTCAATAAGGATAAACTAGCACCATTTTATTTAAATTATTTTATTTAAACATTTTATTAATAAAAAGTGAAATGAGCAGAGCTGTTTCATTGTCAACTATATCTATATATTTTATTAAAACCTGCAGGATTAAAAATTCTCCCGTAATACATTAGGGGAAAAAAAAGATATACCTTTCAGATACAAAAGAGTGTCAATCTATGAGCACCTATGCTATTATTTCAAATAAGCATAAAAAATTTCAAACAAAAGCCAACAGCAACCACTGGTTAAGTAAGTAGACAAGTCTGTACACCAACAAGTGCTCTTACCAGGCAGTGAGGATGACCCAAAGCTAGCTCAGTTGCCATCAAGGGTTGGCATATGTGCAATCAGCAAGAGTTTCCATGAAAAACCCTATTCAAGACCAGATTTGGCTAACCCCAGGCACTGCCAGAGGCACACAGATTACCTGCTAAGCAAAAACCTGGTAGGTTCCAGCAGGAGCTGATGAACCTGGCTTTTGCACCCTTATGCATCAGGGCAGGTTCTGTCCTAAGTGCTGCAGTGGAGGAGTTCCACATAAGTGTCAGGGTGTTTCATGGTTCCTCTGGATGAAGACATCAATAATCATTAATCAGGATAGAAATGAGTTTCCACTAACTTTTAAATGAGGCCATGTAACAACAAAAAATTAATTTAGGGAAAGTAGTGCAGTCTCCTGATGAAGCTACATATGAACATCATCAAAAACTGCTCTGTTACACCTTCATTCACATGCTGCTACAGGCTTCCTGCCCCTCAAGACTTTGGGAGGAAAAAGGAAAAAAATCAGAAATTCTTAGAGGCACAATGTAACAATTTATATTCTATTTAAACTTGAATTCTGGCCAGAAAGAAGCCATCAGATTGAGGCTTCTGTAATGGTTTTGCTAACAATGACTATATCAACCACTTCTTAGACCATGAATAAATCGTGGCCAACAAATCAGAGAGGTGTATGCAGAATCCTTGAGGAAACAGGATTATCTTCAGTGTCTATATTTAGGCTAAGAGAGCACAAGGAAGATTTGTCTTTAGTCTTCTTAATCTTTATTAGGTTACCTGTATATATCTTGACAACCTTCTCTGTCCACATACACTCAATGCAAGAATGTGTAATGGAAGAAAAGACAGCTTAAGGGTCCACCTGGACAGCATCATGCTTGTGCAAGTGGCCATTAACAAAAATACAAAGTAGAGTACAAAAATAGGGAAGGGACAGAAAATTGCATTTAACCTCCAGCAGTCAGGGACATGGGATCTCTCCAAACCAGGGATGCACCCTGGCAGTCACATATAGAATCAGCTCTGTGAAATTGTCTCTACCAGAGTTGTGTCTTTACACTCATGGCTCCTGCAGATTCCAGTAACAGGGATAAAAACCCTATCTCTTGTTTTGTACCCCTCCTGTCCACAGGCTTCTGTTGTGGCTGCTGCTTTTTCAGACTGAGGAAGCTCTGAGGCTTTAGCTCTCCATCAGTGGAAGCCACTCCTTATCTTCATAGAGGATGTTTCCCGTCATCCTTTTTATTTTTCTTTTTGGTGTGACATGACATAACCAGATCTGCACAAAGATTTTGAGGTACATGTGCACTGTGGACTTATTCACAGGTTAAATGATGAGCCTCATTTTGTGCTCTACACTTTCTTAACAAGTCCTACCATTCAATTTGCCTTTTAACAGCTTCTGAGTGTTGACAGATATTTTCACAGAACTTTCCACAGTGATGACAAAGCTGCTTTCCTGAGCAGTAGCAATGAAGGCCTGTCATTTCGTACATCTTTTTTTTTTGTCTTAAGCATGTTGTTCAGAGCTTATCAGGCTTTATAATTGCTTATCAGCTTTTTCATTTATTGCCCTGTCACTGAACACCATGAAGTAGTTTTGCAGGTCTCCAAAATCAGTTTCAGGTTTAAGTATCCTGAATAATTTAGTGTCATCTGCAATTTTTATCACTCACTCCCCGCTTCTGTCCAGATCACCTTTTAGAACTATGTAGTAAATATCTGTAGGGTCCCACATGTAGGACCATTTGACAATTTCATTAGGAAAAATAACCACTCTACCTCCTGCCCCCAGTCTCTGAAGTTTTGGGAGAATGATTTTTCAGGACTGGGCATGGGTTTTGAGGGCAATGTCTGGGTTTATCCTACAGCATGACCCAGCTTACAGGGGCTCCTGCAGGCATGGTAAAACAGCCAACTTTGATTTTTCAGGCAGCTCAAAAGGCCCCATGGTTCTGTTTGAATTGGGCACAGTGAATATGGCTGCAGACACATGCTTTGAGAAGCCAGACTGCCTGCTGCACAGCTCTCCCATGGCTGGGAGCTCCCTTATGCTCCATCACAGGGATGTATGCACACATGTGCACGTGTTGGTACGAGCAGGGTACAGAGCCATTGATTTGATTTCATACAGAGATCTTGAGCATCGGAAAAGTACCTTCTCTGAAGTGTCAGGCTGCTTGTTTAAGCAGCAGGTTTGCCTGAGTCAGCACAGCAGGCTTGAGTCTTTCATGCACAGCTAAGCAGTTTCTTCTGGTTGCAAATCGATTCTTCCCACCTTCAATAGGAACTGGTGATTTCTATCATTTGTTCTCAGGGCCATGGAGAAGTTGTAGGCTTTTTGTTTTTTCCTTCTGTTTGATTCAGTGTTTGTCTGTTTCTCAGGAAGATACCTATAAAAATGAGGACTTGCATTTTGACTTAGTAGCACTTCTGTTTGCCTTTCATTTTGTAAAAAACAGACTTTTTTGCAAAACATGGGGAAAAACTGTACAAAAAACCAGGAACTGCTTTCAGACTGCTCACCAAAGCATCATCAGGCAGTGAGGTACCAAGGATCAGACCTTTTCTATCCGTTCAAGGCTTTTCCTAACACTGTATATCCAATCTGGTTTTGGTAATCAGCTGAATCATAAGAATACATTTTACAAAGCTGTTATTTGCTTCATGACAACAGTCAGAGGAGGCCTTAGGGCTGCCTTGGGTTCCCCTCTGCTGGCTGCCTTGCAATGACAAAAGGAGCTGTGTCCTGCCCTGAGTGGTCTGCAGGAGAGGAGACCCACGAGAGGGACAAGTACAATGTGGCAGAGGATCCCCACAGAGCTCCAAGAGTGGCCTCAATCTTCAAATGGTTCTTCAAATATGACATAATAGGCCAGTTGTGGATTTAGTGCCCTGCTAGCACACTGGGGCAGAGCACAGCACATCCTGCTGGGTGCATCCTGCTGGTGGCCCACAGCTGACTGCAAGGTCTCCTTGCAGGCAGGGAGCTGAGGACACAACCAGGGGCTGCTGACTCGAGGCTGTGAGAGCTCTGTGGGCACACACAGTCTGGGCTGGATGGGAAGCAGCTCTCCCATGGCATTTTGGAAATAAAGCAGGGTGCTCTTGCATGGGGCTGGAAGATGGTTAGTGCTGGGTGGCAGCTCTTGGGCTCACTGCAGTTTGTCACCTTGCTCAGTGTGTGCACAGATGCCTTCTCTGCAATGATGCCCTTTGGGCCTCGTTTTCAGGTGTTTTCACCTCCTCTGACTTCAGGGCTGAGTACCTCTGGAAAAACAAATCATGCATAATATTTGGCTGTCTTACAGATGATGTAAAATGTGCTTTTACTTCATCATGTGGAAAACTTCACTCCTGTTCTCCATCTTTCCTCACTGACTTGTCCTGACCACCATACCCTGAGAGAAGAGCTTGTGTACCCCTGGGAGTACACAGACAGCTCTTGCTCCACACAGCTTCCCATGGAGTGGAGAGCATCTCACAGAGCACAGGTCTGCTACACTGCTTATACCTTCCTCAGGAGAAAAAACACTGCTGCTGTATACCCCCTTTATCTTTTGTTTTATACTTTCATTTTGATAAAGGAATTGGGAATAATAAATGCAGCCACTGGCAGATAAGTCAAAGCGTGAGCTGAAACATTAGCAGAGATTAGGTTCCACTGATAGGCAACTGAAAATAAGCATCCTGACAGATGGTGCCAATTGATTTAACTGCAGCTGTGGTGCTCAACAGGGTAGAAAATGCAAGTAAAAATCTAATGGGAGGCCTGCCCTAGTTAAATCAGCCTCTTATTTAACTTACCAGTATCACTGTTAATAAATTCCAGTTAAACCATTGGTAGAAAGAATTATCTATTTTGTTAAGCTTTCCAAGCAAAGCTAGTAAAGTTGTGGGCCTTAAAAAAATTTAAGCATATATATATATATATACATATAAAAGTGCACACATGCATATACATACTTAGAATATGTATACTGATATGTAATATGTATCAGTATGTTATATATTTACCATACATATAGCATCTACTATGCATATCTTATACAACATAGATATATTGATATTACTGAATTATCAATATGCATTGATGTATAGAGATAGATTTAATTTATATTAATTTAAATGTACATAAAAGTCTATCAAAAGATAGCTTCTCTTCAGCCTCTGGAAATGATAACACAAGGCTGTTTTCCTCTCTATGCCTCCCTGCTGAAGTCCTCTTTCTGTTGAAGTGTGAGTTCAGATCTTTCTGCTCAGAATCAAGGTCCCTGTTGGAGGTTTCCAAGGCTTTATGTGTTGCAGCAGTCACTCCAATGGCAGACACTGCCTCTACAAGCTGTTCTTCTGTCCCATTCACAACTAACTGTGCTTTGATGCATCCTTGAAGGTTCTAGAAGGATCCTTGAAGGATTGTAGAAGGTTGTAGGATCCTTGAAGGTTGTAGAAGGATCATGGTTGGGAGGTGCTGTGAAATCGAGTTATCTTCAGTGTGATGCCACAAAGAGATGGGTTTTCACTGGGAAAACACTGGGTTTTCATCCCCTTGTGCCACAGTGCCATTTCTGGGCCTCCACTGCCCTTCTGGGCACAAGCCCAGAGAGAAGAGAGCCATTGATTCTTCAGCAGCCACTGTGTTTCCATCACAGAGTCCAAGACAAAAAGACCTCCCACAGCACAGAACTCCATCACTTTGTTTTACATTGGGATGCATCTAGCCTTGGTGATCCCACTATGGCAGTTTCATGTAGGTTAGTGAGCTCACACGTGCAGTCATTTGAAAGCCTGATTCATTTATCCACAATTCATTCAAAAATGCTCTTCACCGGAAGGTTATATGCTAGCAGCTTTCTAAAATCAGCCCAACTTGGCTAGCTACTAATTCACTCTTAACATCAAGCTCCCAGGTTAGAGGAACTAAGAATATTTTTTTCTTTCAGGCAGCTTTGCCCTTCTACACACACACAGCTATTTTTCTCTTTGAACCTGTGATCATGCAAGAAAGATTTCTGATTTCCTGTGAAAATCATATGAATAGAGTAAACTGGGGGGAAACAACCTTTTTGCCATATCATTGGCTTCAATATTTACACACTACTGTTGCCAGCTAGCAAGATTCATAAAAGGACAGAGCACAGGGAAGAAAACCCACATATGATTATCCTGGGTTGTGGCATTTCCATGGGATTGCTGCAAGAGGTGATCTGAAAATCAAGCAGAGAGAGCAGAGCTCAGCTCACACGTGTTTCATGGAGCACACTGCTCTCCCGTGGGCAGAAATCCAGTGCCCCTGCTTTGGGTTGTCAGGGGCAAAGCTCCCCAGCCACTCATAATGTCAGGAAGCTGCAATGAAAGTCTAGGGCAAAAATAATTGTTATTATTAACTGACTGATTTCTAAAGCACCCAAAGGGAATCTTTGTGTCCAGCAGCTCATCCCAAGCAGGTGTATTTCAGAAGATGATCCATCACCTGCAGCATATCACAGCGTTTGTTTAATCTACACCCACCACTACTATTGTCTAAAGAATGAACAGATTAAAAAAGAATAAAATACAGAAATTTCCCTCTGCCTCACTGTGCAGTGTGCTTTTGCCTTTAGAAAGGAATCACCTGCTGGACAGTGGCTTCCCCCTGCAGAAGAGAACACGGGGTCCTGATGGGGTGTATGACCTAAGGGTTAGTCCAGAGACCATGGCCACAGGGTCATAGGATTTCACAGCACTCGAGAGCATGGAGGCCTTTTCCTCTTAATCTCTCTACTTAGTTACAGATTACCACAAATACCACAAAAACCACCAATATACCTATGATTAATAAAGCAAATGTGAATGAATATATATATTTATGTATGTCTCAAGCTACTACATATTACTAGCATCAATCAATTACAGTCTCAATCAATAGTATGGTATCAATCAATGATAGCATGAATTAGTATAGTAGTACAATCAATAACAAGCACAACTAAGTACCCCTGTATTCTTACTTATTACCACCACTTGTCACTAACAAAACAATGAGTATATATAATATCAATACAAAGCAAATTAGATTTCAGAAGGAAATCTCGAAAGGGGAGGGACAAACCAATCTGAGGTGGGGACTGCACACCCAGCTATCACCAAAAGAGGGGATGACAGACTGAACTGGAAGGATAACAGCGACACTCACTTCCTGGGGTCAGCCAGGGGTCAGCAAGACATCTGTGGTGACAGACCAACATCCTGTAGAAAGTTTGTGTGGGATTCAGCTGGAAAGCTTTGAGTGACACAGGAGCTCAGTTTTGGATAAAATAAACACTTTTTTTTTTATAACATATGGACATAAGAGGACGTAGGACATCCTACTTCACACAGTCAATAGATGCTGTTAATGTCTGGCTTCACCTGTAACAGCCATTGTGATGTTTTCTGTTCTTTCAGAGCAATTTTATTTTCCCAGACTGTTTTTCTCAGGTGATAAGTTGGTTTTACAGTCCCTCATTTTTTCTGCTTATTTACGGTATGTCTTCAGTTACTAGGCATCCTGGCTGCACTTTTCAAAGATGCTTCTAGTTTACAAGCCCCATCCTCAGAGGGGATCCCATTCTTCAGCAGTCCCAAGCTGGCTGTCCTTTCTCTGACAGTACTTTTCAGCAGATGATTTCTTCTCTTCAGTAATTTTCTCCTTCTAACCAGGCCACCTTTATGACTGATCACATTACAGGGCTGGACTGGGAGAAAACTGAGATGTTTACCAGGCTGTGAGGCACCTACCAAGAAAAATGGATGTGGGATAAAGAATACCCTGAGCCATTTCACACCAGCAGCACTACTGGTAAAGCCTGGGGGCAAGCATGGCTCTCCCTGGTACCCAGCTCCTCTGCAGTGGGGCCCAGTAGTGTTTCTCTTCTCTTCCAAAGCCTGTGTTTCAAAAACATCCTGCCCTCCTTTCAAATATGGATAAGATTGACCATGAATGCTGAAATTACTATGAGACCAAAAATGAGAAACTGAACAATGGGATACATGTAAGCTTTGTTTCCCTAGGAAAGTGAACTTAAGAATGAGAGCAGGAGCTATGCCTGACATGCTTAAGGGTGGAAAACAGTCTTTAATTTTAAAATTACAGTGATGTCAAAAAGACAGCACTCTGTAATTGAAGCTTCTCTAAATTTCAACAAGCCACATCAGCATTTTGTTCTGTGCTTTTTTTTTTTGACTGTAATTGTTCCTGGTGGAATGTTGTGAGTTCTGTGTGTGGCAAGAAGCCAAAAGAGAGAAGAACATGGGGCTTTGGGCAAAGAGCTCCACCCTCCATTCCTGGGCCCATTGCAGGCTGTTATTTATACTCTCTGTTTCCTCTCTGTGCTTCTCTGAGCTACAAATTGTCACCAGACCTGATGCTCAGTGCAAACAAACCACATTTCTTCATAAGAGATTTGTGTAAGGGACCAGGGCAGGCTCTGTGCATGCTGCCTGAATGGGGAGCATGGGAATGTGTTGTTTTCTCAGCTTACTAGAAAATGCAGCCAGGCTTTGTGTGAGAAGACCATAATTGACTGTTGGATACAGATTAGGAGGATAAGAACTCCTTTAAAAAAGGGGACATCAGGAATGAAGAGTCAGGGAGGGACATCCTAGGCAAAATGCACCCAAGTGACCCTTAGGCAATGCGAGTTATACACATCTCTGATCTGAGGAGCTGAAAATTAGCCTGCTCAACTTCTGTTTAGTTAATAAATAATGGCAATGATAAATAATTTTTTGTTATTAATTCTATTAAAAAAGTCTTCTCTGTCTGCAGACCAGCATGCTAGCACATCTTAAGCAACCATAGTGTTTACCTCAAGCACCAGAGGGAGTGAGCTGGGTTTTCTTTACCCGAAACCATTTCACACCTTCTCAACCACATCTGCCCAGAGCTGCTGAGGGTAAGCAAGAGGCCACCACTCACATAGGGCACATTGCAGAAGCACACACTGGCCCAGGTCTGGGTAAAATCTATGGCAAATGCAAACATCTGCAAATTGCCTGTGGGCTAGGCAGCCCAAATTATGGGGACAAACCCACATTTTGCATGTGAACAGGATGAACTGGACCTGGAAGTCCATGAGTCTGCACACCTGAGGCTCTCAGGCTGTTCTTCTCACAGTCACCCCAGTGCTGCAGTAGCAAAGGGCAGGGGCTGTGAAGTCAGAATTTGCAGAATATGCAGCATTTTATTTGAGATTTCTCCCCCTGGCTGGCTGTGTTTAGTGTGCACAGAGGTTACTATGTTCAGGCAAATTTTGGGGATTGTATGTGCTGGGAACAGCTGGAAAGCCAGTGATTTATGGCAACTTGACGTGGTAGCCCTCAAAGGAAAACATATCTCTCCTCTGAGTATGTGCTATGGATTTCTGTAAATTAAAAAGCAACACCTGTCTTGGAGACCACCCAGTGTCCTACAACCAGCCCTGAAGAAAGCTGCATCCCACAGAGCCCATCTCCACTCTGGTACCCATGCTGGTTCTAAGGTACTGTTTTATGTTTTGGACTGTTAGGCTTGGGCTGTCAGATGTGCAGCCCTTATCAAAATTTTGCAGTGCTCTTGGTAGGGCTTTCAAAAGGATGACACACAGATTACAAATATTTAGAGAATGACTTGAAGTGATTTTTATGGGGTTTCCAGTTCCTAAAAATATTTTGTAGGGGTTTGCTATAAATGACTTGGGGGGATTTACTCTGACGACTTCCAGTGAGATTTATTCTTTGCAAAGGGCAGACCAAAAAATTTCCCTTGTAAGTATTATTTTTTGAAGATAAACTGGAACTTTATTTAAATGAAATCTTCCAAAAAATACATATTTTCTTTGAACATTGCTGTTTTTCTGTGAAACAGTGATGCTAGAAAGTCCCCAAATTTTCAGCAATTTTTGGTGAAGAAGAGTCGTTACCAGCTGCTAAAAAAACCAAATTGCTTTTTAACATTTTGAATGGAGTTTTTCATCAAAAGGGATGTTTCTATAGAAAATTCTAATTAAAATGATTTTCATTTTTTGTCAGGCCCGTCTGCAGAAACTCTCTCTTTCCTATATGTCGCAATCTCCATATTCCCCAGCTGGGAGAGTGTGTTAGAAAACCCCAGCCAGCACTTTGCAGAAACAACTTCGCAGATTATTCAAGGTGAAGCCTAGCACAGACATGACAGTTTGCATTTTTTGTGCGAGTTAGTAGCGTCACAAAATGACACTTACAACTTCAACAATCTGCCTCATCTCCTTGAAGGAGTTTCTGCTAAATGGAATTGCTATCAGGGTTATCCTACCCCTCTGGTCAACTCCAAGCCAAGGACTTCAGCCCTGGTACATTCAATAGTCAGGCATCTCTACTCGTGCCATCTCTGCTTCAATGACATAACAAAATTAGGAATAATCAATTAATGAATATAAAACAACCACAGAAATGATCTTGTGCAAATGTATAGAGCACCATTTCTTTTCATTTCTTTATTATAAGTTATTGCAATTTGCATGCATTTTGTCTCAAAATTTAATTTGATCTTGCTGCCACATGTTGCTCATATTTGACAACAATGCATCCATTGCCAGCTAACTGTGTCCAGCTCAGCAGACTTCCAAATTGCTGCCATAAATTAACAGGATGGTAGAATGTATTTTGCAGCTTACAAGGTGAAGATATTTCCTTAGGCATTTGTTGGCATGAGTCATGTTTCCCATGGAAAAGCACAGTATATAGGAAATAATGAAGAAATGAGAATTCAATTAATATTGAATTTTTAAAAATGCTGCTGCTAATGTTAATACAAACAGTATCATTAAGGCCTGGTAGGATCAAAGGGAAACCTGCCTCCTGGAAACACTCCCAACCCCAGGACTGTTACAGAGCTAATAGTCTATAATAGAATCTATTCATGCTCCTAGATTAGTCTGTCAAAAACAATTAATCAAAATACAATAAGCTTTTCTTCCCAAAATAGAAATGTATACACAGTTAATGTGACAGTTGTATCACTGAAATTTCACAGGAGTTTTCTTCATGTATTTTGCTGAAGTTACAGATCAAGCCCTGGGATATAAGGCAAATTTATGAAGTGTGAAAGGCCACTTGAAGGAAAAAATCAGAAAAACACTTTTATATGAACTTATTTAAAGCCATATACAACTGTTCAGTAAAAATACTGATACTTACAGAGGCTGCTTTTATTTATACACCTTTTATCCTTTGGAATGTGTTTGACAAATGCAATAAACATGCAGGGCTGTATTCTGCCATCATTCAAACACGTGTAATCTCATTGACTTTACTGTCACTGTATCAACATTATTGAGGCCAGAGTTTGCACCATTCAGGAATCTTGTTTTTGAAGATAATTGGAAGCATCTCTTTATAGAAGAAAAGACGTTTTTTCACTAGGATCTACTTTTCATTCAAAAGTATTACTTCATAGTCTGTAGCTGGTTTGGCTATTGCTTCCTTTCTTATGCAAAGCAAGTTTATAGCCACTTTTTATGAAAAGCTACCACAATGGAGTCAATTTTATAGCAAGAAATAAAAGAGATAAATATTTCTTACAGTGCTGACTCAGAGTCAGTATCACCCCACTGGTAGTTAACTGACACAAATTTGATGAAGAGAGTTTTACCTCACCCTCTCATAAAAGATCAGGTGAATATGAATCACTTATTTGATCACATTTGCTCGTGATCATGCTTGATTGATTTAACTGGAAAAGACCCCAAAGGAGTCAGGCTGTGGGATGGTGCAGCATGGCTGTCCTTCCCTCCCTGGCACTGAGTTTGCAGTCCCATCCTCCTCAGGGTCCCTGGCATGGTGGCAGTGCCACAAGTGGCTTGGAGCTGGGAGCAAGAGCTGCTTCATGTCCCACAGGCAGCTCCATTTCCCAGCATTGCCTCCTCCACCTTGTACTGCTGTCAAACCATGATCTTCTGTGGGGACACCTTGAAAACCTGAACTTTACTTTCTGATTTTGTAGTGAAAATGAATGTTTAAAAGTCAGGAACTCCTTTGGACTGAAAATCATAGATTCTGGCTCTCTGTGGCAGAGAAGTTGGATTATGAACATAAATGGGCCATGTGCCAGTTTCTGCACTGACGCACATGCAAATACATTATATGACTGGAGCATGCTTTTGCATATGATTTTACATTTAGTTATAGTCCCAGAAGTTCATGTTCATTGTCTGAGGGTTTTGAGACATAAAGAGAGGGCTATAATAGAGGGCTTGATCCTGCCAAATTTTTAAGTATGCCTTCTCCTTTTCAAAGGTGCTGCCTTTCCACAGGCTTAACATCTTTTGGTGCTGGTTCTCTGATGACAGGAAGCCTTACTGCCTCTGAAAACCTGTCACTGCCATGCAAAGCCATTCTCCATGCAGTTAAATCTCCCCTCTGCCTTTTCTTACCCAGCTGGGAAGCACAGTGGGAAAGACTTGGAGACAGTACAAAACTGTAGTTGAGGCATTTGTTTCTTATTATATTCACCCTTTCCAGGAACACAAGTGGCAGCTCGCCATGAATTAGGTCTGTTAAATAATTCAGCCCCCAAGTAATCAGAAGACAGCAGTCAGAGATGGATAAGGGCTGGATGTTACATGTCAGTATTGGGTCTGCCCAGTCTATCACCAGCCACTGAAATCATCAGTCATGATATTCTACTTATCTGCCCACCTCCACTGACAGCTTGCATTAAACTGATGGTTATTTCCTGTCAGTAGATCCTCCATGACCTGGGTTCTGCAGGGATGTGCTATTCGGCTCTTCTTAGGCAAGAGTTGACCTAAGGCAATATGAGAGGGTTTGTTCAAACTTTCTCAGGAAAACACAACTTCCTTGTAAATGTAAACTGGGAAACTTGGCTAAAACTCAACATAGCTCTCTTGTTTTGAAAGTAGATAAAGCTGTTGTATTCTCTGAAAATATCACTGTGTTTGTAAGAGTCAGACTTGTACTCCAGAGGTCATCAAAATCCATAGCACCCACAATCCATATCACAGCACTTCCTAAGTCAGGATTCCCATTGTGGGAAAAAAGATTTGTCAGATCATGAAACTACAAGTAACTGGCTTAAGAATGATACAAGTTTTTGGTATCTTAAACCTCCTGCTTTCTCATTTTATTTCTTTAGGAAGAGAGAATACGACCTACAAAGTTAATGAGGGAAGATGCAGTCAATTGTATCCTCAAACTCTTCTAAAATGATCATGGTGGTGGTGGGATGACTTTGAGAGCTAAGGGAGCCAGGGTCTGGTGGCTGGATGTTCAATACCCACCTCCCATCAATGGAGCTTTCTTCCTAGGATCAGCAAGATCCCCTTGAGTTTGCTTGCTAACAACTTGTGTGCTACATTAAACACCTTCTGATTCCCAAGTCTGGTCTATCCCATACTTGAATGCCCAGAAAATATTACTTTGGATTGCCTGCCCAAAACCACCACTGGGTAACTGCGTGACGAAGGTCAGTTTTAGGCATTTCCAAAAACAAAGGATGACAATTTAAGCCACTCTGAGTCGCACAGACCTGTTTCAAGAACCTATATTGATGTTCTCTGTGGCAGTTTCTCCAGCGCCTGCTTTTAATCTCTCATAGGCTTTATGGAATGGGAGTTGAAGACTCATACATTTGGCTGTTAGTTGGACTAGCTGGAAGTATTAATTCTATCTTGCAAAACATTTTGAGATGTTAACAGTTGTTTTAGTCACACTGATGATCAAAAGGCTGTTGACATTTTTCAGAAAAAAAAATCAGGGAAAAGAGAAAAAGTGTTTATTAAGGCAGTGATTCATTTACTCACTTGGTGAGGGGATCAAACTCAGATGATTCTCAGTCTTTTACATTAAGGTTATCAGTCTGATTATCAGCCTCTTTCTCCATCTAATCAGAAATATAACTCTAAACTGAAGACGTTACTAAAAAAAGTTGGTAAAACTGCTGTTATATTTCCTTGAATAGTTTTGTTTTCAATGAAACAGTATTTTTTGGTGCAAAACATTTAATTGAAAAGTCCCCATCCGCTCTTGTGTTTACATCCTCTTCAAGCACTACAGGCTTCTGGGCAGTCAACTGGATAAAAACAATGCTAGCAATCATTTTATTTTGTCTTTGATTTTATTCAAGTTACAAAAACCAGTTACATATGACAGTAATTATATATTTTATATATTTGGTCTCATACTGAACAACAAGCCATGGCCACATCCATTGCCTGAGAAACTACAGGAGGCACAGGCAGCATATCTTTGGAAGCATGTTTACATGAGGCTTTTAATAAGATTGTCAGGAAAAAAAGAAGTATCATGGTGAGGCCGCATGATGGTTGGCAAAAACCTGGAGATTTGATGGTTGTCCATTGATCCATCACTTTTATAAATGTAGTAAAAGGATGGTAACTTGGCTCAAACTCACCAATCCCATTCATGTTTACACCCACTCCCTGGTTCTGGTGTTTTACCTAGCATTTAGCTGAAATCTTTCAGGAATGGAATTTTTCAACAGCTTCTTTACTCTAAATTGGCCATTTCCTTATATTCTTGACCTTTTTTTCCTTCTAAAATATTCTGACTGCAACACCTTTTTCCTAATATTTCATTGAATGAAACAGTGTGATTAAGTAGTGTGAGAGAAGAGGAGAGCCCAAGAATCATGCTTTTCTTCTAATCAGCCTGGAGCAGATCCTCCTACTGTGGTTTCTTCTTTGTCTTGGGAAATTCCCCTTTGGGGGATGTTGAGTGTAGACATTTTCAGAAAATGCTGTCAGCACAACCCCTGCAGAGCTGCAGGAGGAAGGGAGGAGTGTGGTAGGGGCCCAAGCATTTTTGGTAAAACAGTCAAAGCATAGAGTTGCAGTATCAGCAGTGACATGATTGTCAACTACAGGAAAAACATTTCCATTTCCTTCCAAAAGTCACAACACTTAATAGCATCATCCATATGAGCACCACTAAAGACCAAATCAGCCCAGTATGCAAGGCTAGTCTGGGGTCATCTACAACAAGCACCACTCACCTGGACCAGCAGAAAGGCCCAGAACTCCATGGGCAAGATTCTTGAACAGAGCAAAACAGGAAGAACTTCCCTATTGAGCAGAAAGGATGCAAGGACGAAAGTGCTGAGCTGCAGGCTGACTGTAGTGCTGGGGATGGCTCTCCCACCACACACCACTATGGGGAGGTGCAGCAAAGCCTTCTTGTGAAGACTGGCTGTGCTACCTGCCACAGCTGCCTTATGTAAGAGTCAGCTCAGAGCTGGAGTGCCCACACTGAAGTGTTTGCACAGAGATGGCAACACTGGGCTCAAAGGGTGATTCAACTGCCTCCACTGAGACGCCTCATGCTGCTTGAGATGCTACAGGAAATCTGAGACACTTACAAGGAGGTGGCAGATGCAACACAGGACCTCCCAGTACAGCACATTGAGACCTGAAATAACATCCTGAAGCATCCAGTTTGGCACTCAGCACTGTCAGCAACCAGGTCATGTCCAAGGTTATTCAACTTCCCAATACAGTCAAGGGATTCTAGGAAATAATTTGGCTTGCCAAGAACTAGACTCCTAATGCCATGGCCAGGCTGACTGTACTGATAAGATCTCCATTATGGGACCATAGGTACCCAGCTCCCATGAAGGTGATTAAATGTAGATATTCTAATCTTCTGGTCCTCAGTCAAGAAAAGAAACAATACAAAATCTGTACATGTCAAAAGACATGGCCACCTCAAGCCAAGCTGTTGCTAGTAGCCTGCTCCGCAGCAGCAAGGCCAAAAATGTCCTGAAGTTAGCAATGGTTGATGTTGACTCCATTGTGCCTCACAGGCAGGTTGTTACCAGGGTATTTAAAAGTGAAATCAAAGGATAATCAAGGGAATTAGCTCTCTGCGAACAATAGACCTAGGCTGGTCTTCTTGAATGTGCTGAACTTGTCTTTTTTCAGTATGCGCCAAGCACTGCATGAGGAGGTTGATAAACGAGATTCATTTTGAGTGGCTGTAGAGCTCCTCCAGCAGGACCAGGTTCCAGTGAGCCATCTGAGTGTGTCACAAAGGGGCTCGGTGCTGCTCCTAATCCATTTGTGCTGGTTGAAGAAAGCACCTGATGGTCTGGGGCTCTATCCATGCCTTGCTGGCCAAAGCACGTCTCGCTCCAGATGTGTCTTGTGCACACCAACACGAAGGTGTTTAGTGCACCCTCTCACTAAGGTATTTTCTGAAGGACTACTCCCTCCTCTTAGCCTGGGTATTCTGGACATAATGACTCCCTTCCACCTTTGGAACTAGATTGCATCCTTCTGCTACCCTCATTTTTGCTTAGCTACTTCTCACCTTTTCTCCTCCACATGCTTGCCCAGGAGCTGCAGTGTGAGCCAGCACAGTGTTTTTAAAACAAGTCTCTATTTTGGAAGTAGAAGAGAGGATAGAGTACAAGCTGTTCCAGGAAGAATAGGGTTGGTTTGAGTCTGCAATGGCAAAAAGCTAGTGCCCTGTGAAGCAATAAAAAGGTATTTTAAAGAAGCTCATCTTGACAGGACTGCAAGCTGATTTGTGAAGGCAGGTGTCAAATGACTGTTGGAGCCGTGACAAAGCACATTTTATTGCTGCTTTTGTGTTTTTGTATTTTTTTTCTAGAAATCCCCAAACCAGTCTAAGTAGAAGTACTGTGCTAATAGGGAGTTTAAATGGATTTGAGAGAGTTCAGGATTTCTGTGTAATTCCTAGGCGTGACAAGCCAGAAAACTTGCCAGTTTTATATACTGACTCTGAGAACCAGTGTAAAGTTCAGCAAACAATGAATGTGCTCAGCAAAGGCAATGAAAAAATCAATTGTTAAGCAGTTGCTGCACCTGCTGCAGTGACATATTTTCCTTATAATGTTCTTATGTTGGCTGGGCCCCTAACTTATGCACATGAAGAGGGGTCTCTTTCTAAAGGTTTTTTCTAAAGGTGCCTCTTTCTCAAGGTTTGCATGGGGTGATAGAGGTTTCTGTGATTCAGGCAGTGGAAACTGACTGTGTTAGTTTCCAAATGATGTCTGAGCCCCCTTTGCCAAGGTGAAAACAGTTCTCCAGAGGAGTAGGGCAACATAGCAACCAGGCTTAATGTCAGCAATGGCACCTGTTTATTTATCCTGTATGGAGGTTGTTTGCAACATTTTATGCCACTATAACACACATGCTGCCCTCACTGCCATCCTGCTGTGCAGTTACAGGTTCTACCCACCACTGCGTTGGGAGGTGAAACTGGCAACTTGTGACTTTGCAGGAGTGTTTCTTAAAGAGGGCTGTTGGTCCTGCCTCAGCAAAACTCATCCTACCATTCCAGTGGTCTTTCCAAAAAAACATCTGTAAGACAAGACTTTCAGCGATATAAACGGCTGGACTACTTGCAAAATAAAAAAGCTCTACTTTTTCCTCAGCCCAAGCATAAGCTTTTCCTGCAACCTCTCCCTGCCCTACAAACCATCAGAGTCCTGCCTTTTTTCATCATGTCTGCAGCCTGCTTTTTAGATCTACAAGATCAGCACCACTGGCAGGAAAATTCAGAAATAAGCTAGGCAGGTGTTTGGTTTATGACAATCTCAGCTGCAAAATTTCTGGCCCTGTGGCAGTGGAATGATCTCAGTCCTCAAATCCTTACTATGTTCTGATTGCAGCCTTAAATGTGCTCTTTTTTCTTTATGCAATGGAGTCTTTTTCAAAGGAATGACTCCATAATAAATAATAAACATATAAATTTAAATATTGCGTGCATGCCTGAAAACCATAGTACAGAGCACTGAGAGGAAATATTCTGGGTTGGAAAATCTTTTGCTGCACGAGTCAGCTATCCAGAGAATGGATCTTTATAAGTATGTAGGACAAATAGCTCTATGAACCATCTGGGACTCACTCAGCAGTGGGAAAAAGACTGTTAGGCTTGCAAGATCAGCACGCAAGAGTGATTGCTGATCAGTCACTGCTGCTTTGCAGAGAAAACAAAGGCTTAACATTTGAGCTATTAATAGTTTTTACCTAGTCCAAGTGTTGCAAGATGCATTCATTTCCCCAGGCCATAAATTCAGAATTTGTTAGATACTTTTCCAGACTGCAGTTTAATTTTTATTCACTTAGTCCCATGTTTTTCATGTGCCAGCATTAAGTTCTGTGGAGTGCCTGTGCTGAGCCACATCTGGTTGAAAACTAACCAGGTATAAAACACAGCAAAACTCCTTTTCAGATCATAATTTCCTGACTCAACTCATCTGACACATAAAGAGACATTGCTGCAGGAACAAAAAGGGCACAAGGGGCTGAAATCAGGTTTTTTGGTGTCAGCATCCGCTAAGACCATTTTATGGTGATTATGGGAGCTTAATCTAGTTGGGCTGAATGCTTTTCTGTAATTAAAAAATCAGTTATTATTTTAATCAATTTCCAATATGCTGTTTCAATCTAAATCTAGTTTGTGATTGCTTCTAACATGAAAAATGCCTATTACTTCCAGAGAAAAAACAAAGAACAATAAAATAGTTAATGATTTCATAATCAGGCAGGTGAGATTTTGTACTTTGCCCCCATAAGGTAGCAATTTTAAATTATATACTAATATATTTAACAGTGGCTAATTAAATAGCTAACTGGATGGCTAACTAGATGTCTAAAGGCACAGCTCCTCGCAGAGCCTCTTGTGTCCCATATTAATTTGGCTCAATCTGAGAAGCAGATCAAAGACATTAATGTTTGGAAACACTTAATAGAACTCCCCTCTGGTAAACTGGGAGTGGAATTCAACTCCAAACATAGGAACCTGCTTGTGGATGATGTAGGAGTCTGTCCAGGCTGTCTTTCCACCTAGCAGAGATGGATGGTTTGGTGCAGGAAGGAGTTATCATCTGGAATCCACAGGGTGCAGTGACCTCCCAACAGAACCAGTGGTTCTGACAGAGGATCTTCAGGATCTGTGCCCTCTGCCATGTGGGGACTGGGGTTTACACAGCAGAACTAGAGACCTCTGCTCATATATCTAAATCCTGCCACCAGCACAGTCAGCCTGGCTCACTGGCTGCCCACCACAAGCAGGTTCAGCTGCCCCTTCACAAGTACCTGGTGCTATTCAAGGCACTTTCAGAACACTGTGTCAGGTTGGCAGTTGTGACACAGGATTTCTAGGAAACCTCTCTCCACCCCTGGGGTAGCAGTGTGAGGTTAGGTGAGATTTCACATGGCACTGAATTCCTGTTTCGAGGCAGTAAAGGCAACTCCCAGAACTGGCTTTCCCTCCATTCACAAGCTGTGATGAGAATACTGTCATGCTAGACTGGGTTTTGGCATTGCAGCTCAAATTCAAGGGCTTCTGGCAATGCTTCTGTGGCGTGAGATGCTTCTTGATGCCAGCCAGGGCATCACAATCAATTTGCTAGGTAATGAGGATGTTAATGACAATTAATAAATGGTAATGATCAGCACATAAATTAGTTACTCTTTTGTCAGGGTTCAAAATACCTCAAAATAGCCTTGCTGGGCTCTGATTCTGCTGTCCTGCACGCCAGTGTAATGCCTGGACTTGAGAGGGATCATCAGATTGAGTAATGAGGTTCAATGACAGATGTCACAGAATTCACCTTCTGGCTGGGAAGGCCCCTTGAGCCAAACCACCCTCTTACTGCAGAGGTCAGTGTCTCTCCCCAGTGACACAGAGCTTCATCTTGAATGATGGTCCTCCCAAAAGTATTTCAACAGCTGGAAAAGCTGACCATCTGGCCATGCACACTGCTCCTCTGGAAGCAGTAAAGATGGACCAAATGTAATATGAGTGCTCTGCTCTCTTTAATGAGTTGTGCTTTCCAAATGATTGAGCCTATTGCTTGCCGTCCTCATTTTAGACTGGGGTAGTTCCCACTAAGGCCTACTTATGTACGACACTGAACCATAGAGAAAATCCTACTGATGTCAAATTTACAAACGCACATGAACAGCACTAATGCACTGGTGAAAATGCTGTGCAGTGTGTGCCATGCAATGTAATCCACTGAACTGCTCTCTGAGGCATGGCACAAAAACTCAAGTCACCTTTGGCAGGAGACGTAATTAGAAGTGCATGGTATTGAAAAAAAGGAGCGGGGATAGTTATCAGAAATACACATTTTGCAGGGAAGGGTAATGATTAGCCCAAAAATTATTCAAAGCATGTGTAAGTCAACCATGAATCAAAAAACTCAGATGAAAGCACCAAGGAGAGAAATTGGCTGAGCAGAACTGATCAGCATGTGGGAGTAAGATGTGCTTACAAGCCTAGGAAATCTCTAACAAAGCAAAGCCCAACACTACAGAAATTACGTTAGCACACTCTTTTGATGCTTTCTGCCCTCTGCAAAGTGCCTTAAAGACCAATCACGGGATATTCACCTTAAAACAAGAGAAATGCTTTTTCAGACCCTGTGTTCATGGAGCTGAAGAAGAAGGAAAGGGAAAGCATGATTCTGGTGCACAACACAGGAGTAGGGAGAGTAACCAGGAGGTCCTGGGCAGGGATACTCATCAGTAAGACCACAAGGGAGCACTTACACAGCAGCCTCGTGTGGCAGCAGAGGAACTTGAGATTCCATAACCATGCCAGACACAGCTCCAAAGGAGCAGAACTGTGCTGAAAGCAGTCTCGGTTATTGTGAGCCACAGTGACAAAGGCCACTTATTTGAGTGTATCATTATTTACATGACATGGAAGGCTCCAGCCAAGATCAGGGGACTGGGCTGCCACAGTGCCAACCACAGTGTGAGCTGTATCTTGCCTCTCTTCTTTGACTTTCAGTTGCAGGTGGTTTTTTTTTGGGCAGTAGCAGAATTAACAATGATTCCAATACTGCACTTAAATCCTGAATAATTCACTTCTCTGTTTTTTATTTATCATTCAACACACAAACATTCCTTTTCTCCAAAATTAGGGACTTTAAAATCCAGAGCTTTTTTTTCCCATGAATTTTTTTACATATTTCTTTGGCTTATTTTTCGCTGTGCTAGCCCTGGTCTGTTGAAGACATGCTTGCACAGTTTGCTTTCCAGGGTCCAGACAGATTATTTTATTCTGGGGAAAAAAGGGTAAGCTCAGTATATCAGATAGAGAAAATGACCTTCATACCAAATGCTCTAGGAATTGGAACTCAAGTGATTTGAGATGAGTTTATAAACACACTTTTCCCAACTGCTCCAATTTGATGGCTGCAGACTGACCTCTGCTTTGCACTTGTTCTTGTAGTGTTGAAGCTAATGGGTAATACAATACATTACACAGGATGCTATAAATCCAGGTTTCTGAATTCTCTCATGGTAGTGGGACACTGTCACTGTCAGATTTACTGAACCTTCAAGAATAGGGAGAAAGATGTCAGCCCAGGCACTCTTTGATGGAAAACAGTGCAGGAGCAATGCTGGGGAACACAAAGACCTGGCTGTGGTGCTTTGTTTTAGTACTGGCACACTCTCAGTCTTGATCATGCCCACCTGGACCTTCATTAAAAGCTCTGATTTGGTTTTCATATTTTTCTACACTTTAAATTCCTGTTTTTCCTTTGGTATTGGAAGTAAGATGCCAGTCACCACCAATGGCACCTGACCAGTCAAGGGAAGTACAGAGCCACTGAAACACAGGCAGGACAGTCTGAAGTGCCTCCCTCAGCCTGTACTTCCTCACAATCTGGGGAGGGAGAGGTTTATCCTGCCACCAGGATGTCTTGTACTGCCACCAGCTCAAATAAGCTCAGCAGTAAAGCTGAGATGCTCTTGTGCTTAGTTGGGAATGATTGTTTCTCTGGTGGAGCATGAAAGGAAAGAAGAGGTATTTATATCTGATATTACCATGGACTGATACAGTTCATCTCCAGAAATGGCTCAAAGATTCCTGCTACTACTCACTATTTGTGCTGTGTGAGGAGCTGCATAGTAACTCTGTGCTTTCACTCCTGTGCCTGGGAAACAAACATTTATTGGAAGAGAATAACAAATGGTGAATCATTTCATTTCAGGCATGAATTCTTAGATGAATGATCATTGGTGCTAAAATTAGTAATGCTCACAAGGGCAAAGCAAATGTGCAGGGATTGTCCAAATAGTTTCCAATAAGAAATATAATGAATTGTAATAGCTAAACTTTGCACTTTTATTGGTTTAAAATTTATATTAGGTAATATTTTTTATGTCATGCAACATTACTACCCTAAAATGATTTATGTACTAAGTGATATATATTTCCCTCCTTCTTACAAAAATGATTTATGATTTGCATAGCAACAGCAGTACTATTCCAGGTATTAAAATGTGGGGCTCAGTCTACATGTGCTTTTGATTTGGAATTTACAAATAGCATTTATTGCATCTAGGATAGCAGAATTACATTGTTTTGAAATCATCAGCACATTATATCAGGCAGGACAGTCTGGTGGTTCCTGGAGGCAATTCTTTGCTCCAGGCTGGCTCTGTTATGCACGCTCCCATTATTTTCAGCTAAAGAATACCATGCAGCATGTCCCAAGACCACGTGAGGGTCATCACAGCACTAAAGTGGTTAAGTATCCATTTATAGCCTCCTTAGAACATAAGTATTCCCAGACCAGACATATAACATTTTTAGCAGGATACTGTATTCCTCTCCACAGATTATTCTCTTTGCTTTGAATACCTTAGCCTGCATTTTCAGACAGGATCAAATTATCCTGCAAAACAGAAACACACGTTCACACACTTTTTCTTGTGTAAGTGGCATGATATTTGCAAATAAGATCCTAATCAGCATTGAGTGGCTTGGCTCTCTCCTTGTCACAGAGGGACCCAAGGCAGGTGTTGCTGCTGTGTCAGGTACCTCAGCCAACTGCCTGAAGATGCCAGGAGTTTAGTCTTCAAATTACATAAAAATAACTTCCACATAGAGTGCTGTGAATCTGGAATCTTGCAGAACAAGCACTTAGGTGGAACACCTTTGTAGGTTGCTGTGCAGAGGAGATAGGAGAGCTAGCTGTGGCTTTTATTCATCAGGAATTTTCCTCCTAGATGTTTGACTCCTATGGAATACAGCATGTTCATCCAGAGGGTGTACAATTGCTGGGGGAAAATTCCTTGACACCCACTGCCATTTAAAAATAATAAGGCTGCCCTGGATTTGGAAATGTATATGTGTGTAGATCATCCTGCTGGAGCATCAAGGAACCAAAGCTGCAGCATGTGCAACCCAATTCCTCTTGGCAACGGGCCTGACAGATTTTTGTAGCTCTAGAAGACCCATACATTCAGATATGATATTTTAAGAGTCATTTTTTCCTAAGAACTGTGCTGACATTAACCTCTTGCCTACAGACGACTCACCCAATCTTGTAGCTGAATTTAGACCAGTGCCTTGCTTGCCCTGATGTACTTGTCTCTGTTAACACTAGAAACCTGCCTGCATTAAAATATGCCTGCTTCTGTGTGACAGCCCATTTAATTAAAGTCATCCACAAAAGATATCTTACCAAGAAAGACCTGGTCAAAGTGTGTATGAGAGAGGCAGACCTCTCTGCTTCAGCTGAACTTTTCAACTTCTGCTATTATCTGATAGAGCTAGCTCTTCCTTAGAGCATGCCTCTCTCTTTAAATCCCAAATTTAACAGATGAAATCTAGCAGAAGTTCTTTGGCCTCAGTTTCCAGGCATAAGTTGTGAAGACTTCTTGGCAAACTCTTGTGCAACTTGACCAAAACCCTTCACTTGTGTGGTCCTGCCTGCAGTTACAGAGCTCTTCACTCCCTTGGGTAAAAGGTGGTAGAGTTTCCAGGTCATGTAGGGCTGGAAGGGATGTCCTGACACCCCATAGGTTCCACTCTGCACTAAGCACTTCTGCAGAGGAAACATTGCTGGCCTGGGTCAAATGGAAGTGGGACAATAAAGTCTGTGGCTGAAAGGGAGAAAAGGATGGTAAGAGTAAAAGCAGTAATGCAAAAACTGTGGTTACTTTGGCTAAAGGTATGTTTTATCTGACACTGGTGGTACCTTTTCTCTGGATTATACACTATGTAAAGGATGGGATTACAGCCTAAATAAAACTGAAACACCCTGACTAGCACATCAACCCTG
The DNA here is from genome assembly GCA_026413545.1 of Cichladusa arquata. Taxonomy (NCBI): domain Eukaryota; kingdom Metazoa; phylum Chordata; class Aves; order Passeriformes; family Muscicapidae; genus Cichladusa; species Cichladusa arquata. The sequence goes on along the minus strand of JAOTQP010000870.1, from coordinate 33,573,092 downwards.
CAAAAAGGAGGCTTTTTGAGTGCCTGCTCCACCATGATGCCTCACTTTGGGAAAAACATCAAGGCAAACCCTTTCTGGCATGGTCTCTCTAAGTTGCCATTTCACTTAATGTCTTCATCTGTCCATTTTATATTTGTGTGACTGGACATAGTGAAAACCAGAGACAGGCAGGAGATAAATTGTAAAGACTGAACAAGACACCTCTTCTTCTGGTGCCCAGTTTCCTCAGATAACTGCTGAATCATTTGCTCAGAGTTTTTTCAAAGCAACATAGACTACTCAAAATAAATTAGACCTCATAAGCCCTTTTGCCCTTTGTATCTCTGCAAAGCTTTCACATGTTACTCATTTGACTTTTCTGCTTTCAGTTTCAGTGTGATTTATAATCACGAGGAATATACAAATGAGTTCACAGTGGTCAGCAGGTTAATTAAAGGTTGTTAAGATCTGCACTTCCCATTACTGTGCTCCTGTGTATCAAGAACTTCCTGATAAGAGGCAGAGCACACATCATCTCCTGTGTCATCTAAGGTAGAATAGTGAGCTTAAACTCAGAAAAATCCATCTGACTATGGCAGAGTGTACACTCACAATGGTATTGTTATGGTACGGATGCCTACAATTTATCATGAAAGCTTTACTTCCAAATTGCTTCTCCACCTGGAAAAATTGCTTGGGAGATAAACATCATATAGTTTGGGATTTTGTTAATTTACTTTTGAAGCTGCAAAATATTCAAGCACTTCTTGTTCCCCCAAAAAGAGATGTGAGTAATGTCTTCTTGTTGGGTTTAATTTTGAGCAGAGAGCAATTGCCACAGGATGTCAATGTTAAAAGTTCTTAGATGAAGTTGAAGAAAGAAGTTCATCGAGGTCACAATAAACTCAACAAGACTGGCTGAAGCTACTGGAGACAGAGGTGATGACAGGGGAGGCTGTACTCATCTCCCATTGCTGGCATCCTTACATAGCTCTAGCGGGTCACTACTGGAGTCGGCATTGCAGTTGTGGGGAGCTTTCTTTTGTGCTGATGTGCTTTTCCCATGGGCTTTAGTTGGTGTGAAGGCAGAGCAGAAAGAAGGTAGGAAGAAAAACTGGAGTGATGAGAAGGAAATGCTCCCAAGAAAAGCTCTGTGTTTCTGCATGGGCAGAACTGGTGCTTGCAGACACGAGGCAGGATGAACAAGCTGTCATCCCAGGACAACACACAAATGGCTCTGACTCCCTTGCAGATTTTTGAGGTTTTTCACAATACAACTTTTCATTAGATTTCTAATAACTACCAAGGAGGAGTGAGAATTATATGACAGAAGAAATTAGATAAAGAAAACACACCTGAATTGAAAGCCTTATGATTAAATCAGGGGTGTACTCAATACAGTTTTTAAAATTATCTGATCATGAGAACTCAGCCTGTTTCAAACCATCAAATGTGAGTGTCTTGTAATTTTATATCAAAACTATGAATATTTCTTAATCAGCATGCAAAATCATTAATTGATTAGTTGCTTCACAGAAACTGAAAACATGTTTTGATAAAAAATGGCTTCATCTTTCTTTTTTGGGGGGGGGTTCATACTTGTCCTTAAAACATTGAATATATTGCAAATAATGTGAGCTTGCTGATATTTTTCTCTTTCCTTCCATATAGCCAAAAGGATTGCTATACACTTTATCTTTGCTTTTCATACCTGTTTCCTGGAGCCTCCTTCCCAGATGAGTTGAAGAGCATGAACTTTGGCCCAGCTTCACTTCAAACCTTTCCTGAAGTGACCTGTTCTGTGGAGTATTCTGAACTGAACTTCATGGCCTGTTTCTTCTTTTCCATTTATTATATTACTTAGGTCTGACCAATGCTGTTTATGTTTACATTTTCACAGGGTTTAGTGCACAAAACACAGTGCCCCTAATGCACTGTAAGTCTGTAAGCTGTTTTCCCTTCTACCTCTGTGTTGAAGGCATATAAACAAGCACACACTTTCACATGCATATAAAAGCCAAATAATATAATCTTTAATTATGGCTGTAAGTTAAGCACAATTCTCAAAGCTGGCCACTGTAGGTTTTTTTTTCTAATCAAATATTAAACAGCTTAATTTTGAAGAAGAGGGATCACATTTCAAACTTTGCCTTCTAGAACTGACTCAATGAAATTTTTATAACCTGTAGGTTTTTAAAGAGAACAGACTCCAAAGATGGGTGTGACTTGCATTTGTGTTTTTGCTGGGTCTGTTTTTCCTGCCAAGTGCAGGTGTCCAACGTTCTATTTTGCTTTTATCTGCATTTTGTGCTCATTATCAAAATACACCTTAGAGTCTTCCCAAAGTTCTTTAAAGCCTCATCCCTTGGGTGTACCTGCCGAGCCCTCCTCGCTCCCTAATTTAGCTGTTTATAGTGGTGTTCAGCTTGAAATGCAGGTAAATAAATTCTGGGCACTGCTCCTATTTGGCATTGGAAAAGACCCGTGGGGCAAACACACACTGGAAATCTCCCAGCTGCACAAGTGGGAGAACCCCAAAACTTGGCATCACAGGGAGTCCTGGGACGTTACCTCTGCGTTTACTCGCCTTGGAGTAACTGTGGGTCATTTGCAAAGTTCCTCTGGAACAGAAAGTCTTAAAAATTGTCTGTTCAATGTAAAGACTGTCTCAGAAAAACTTGAAATTATATCAAATTGAAATATTCCTTCTGAAAAGCACACACACCTTCTAATGAAATTTTTATATGTTTATTAGCTTGGAGAACATTTATTAATGTGCAAGACTTTAAAAAAATAATTATGGATAATTCCTGGTTAGTTCTGAGTAGAATAATTTTTTTTCTATATTAAATGTTTCATGCATATTATAGCTGAACACCATTTTAAAGAGAAAAATGCAAATAAGCCATTTTTATTTTGTTAGTCAAATTTTCATAGAATTTTCATGTTGTCTCTATGTATTGTAAAACACTATGCTATGTAAAGCAGGTTGTTTTATTCCATGTAAAACTGCCGCTGATTATAATAATTTTTAAACAACTGAAGTCAGCAGTAAATTATTCAGATATTTAGACTTAGTTATTACATTGTAATAGAATATTGAATTATGAATTAGCAATTCTGTTATCAATAAATAATATAGAATATGGCAATACAAAGTCTTATATTTGGCTGGAATATGAGAAGCCACAACAAAATAGTTTCAACTTAAATTTCTTTTTTTTCCTTTAAATATATTTTTTCATTTAAAAACCAAACGCTTTCATGGAATATCTTTCAAGAATTGGTATGATTTTGTGAATAAAACAGTAAACAATGTTTTTGCCAAAAGGGCTTTTTCCCAGAGAGCAGTGATATTGGCAGAACCAGTCAGGTTTTCCTGAGGTGGCCAGGAGGGCTGGAGCACCAGCAGGCTCAGCTGGTGTCCTGGCCAGTGGAAGCTGCCAAGCAGCAGTGCCATTACTCATGACACTCCATTACAACCCATACATACCCCACAGTGCACAGGAATGCCCCCTGAGGCAGGAGCTTCTTCTCTAAAGGTGGTTGCAGGCAATGGGTGGACAGTCCAGAACCTGTCAGAATATCATAAATTTGGGAAGATAAGTGAAAGGGTGAGCAGATATTTGTGTGTTTAAACCACAATAAAAGTAAGACATAATACAGGGATATTAAAAGCTGTCATGGGTCAGTCATCCCCTCTGCCAGAGACAGGCAAAACTGAGTCATTTACCAGTGTGTGCAATACAGTCAAGGAGTTTATTTCAGCTGGGCACATTTCCAGCTGTGCTGAGTGCCTGGTGCTGACACTGCACCAGCACACACCACAGTGCCCAGCTGTGGGCTGGTACTGGCGAGGGAGGTGACCACCATGGAGCTCAGGAACCACAGGCCCTACTTAACGTTCATCCTTCAGTGCCCACCTCCAGAAAATGTGCAAGGAGTGTAGCAGCCAGAGCCCAGGAGGTCAGGTTTATAAGATCCGTGCTCCTTAGCTGTAGGGATGTTGCTGCCATGGCCGTGCTTGTTCTCCTCACTTGTTGGAAGCCCTAACATTTGCCAGGCTTTAGACAGCTCCCATGGCAAACACTGACAGTGTGCTTTGGCTCCAGCCCTGCTGGCTCACTCAAAGCCCTCCTTCCAACACAGACAGACCCTAGAGATGGCAGGCACAAGCTGGAGATAGCCACAGGTTATTTTTAATACAAGGATCAGATCAGTCTGAGTTCTGGCAGTGAGAGGTGAACTGGGAGCCTCCTCCTCCCATCTTTGGCCTTGTGTGAACTGCAGCTCAGCAAAGACAAGCCCCAGGAACATGACTGACAGTGCACCAGTGACTGATACCTACAGATGCACATTCCTTCCCAGTATGAAGGCTTTTAAAGTGTTTTTGCTAGCTGTGAGAACACAGGCACTGAGCACACTGGGTTAGAAAACTCTGCTGAGCAGCACAATATCAGCACAGGATTTATTTCACATTTCTGTCTCCAGTACACCCACACTGCACATTGTTAATATTCCTTTCCACAGACACTTGTGCTTATCAGTAGCTAAAAGCTCTCCCTAACTTCTACCCTTCTAAAACTATTAGATTTCATTAAATTCAGTTCACTGAAAAAGAAAAGTACATTGTCCTTATCTCTTATTTTTGAAATTACAGAACCACAGAGCTAATATTCTGGACTTGTTATATATCTAACTTGGTAGGCACTGAGAAAGTGAAGACTGTGGGTGTCATTTCTATCTAGAACTTCTTCTAATTCTGAAGAACTGTGAAATAACAGCCTGGCAATGACATGTCTCTTACAAAAGCACATGCCCAGTGAGACAGACATTTAATCTTAGGTCATCATTCATTTACTCTGCAGCACCCATGGTATAAAAGTAGCATCAGAGAAGATGTGATATATGGTCCTCACCTCGATGAGCTGTGCAATGGCTGTCCATCACAAGTGGAAAGCCTGTTCTCAGGCCTATATGGGATGCTCATATGGACAGCTCTCCTCCTGGGCATCCTCCCAGACATCTCTCCCAGAGGTGCTGACCCAGCAGCGAGGAGCAGGGCAGCAGCATCTGCAGCTCTCCTTGCTCCCCTGGCTCCTACCTCCCAACATCACTGGAGAGAGCTACTATAACTGGACCCTAAGAAATCAAACTATTTTGAAAGCACTGATAGCCAATAGCAATCAGGAGAGGAACATATATTTAGCAGGCAGAATATCAGCAGTCTGCTCAAGGCAGCCAACACTCCCAGTCTCATGGACATTTGTAGCTAGGCTGTAATTTTCTTTTCTAATGCAGTCAGTGGTGAAGGAAAATACAAAACACAAATATTCCTCTCCAAGTGATGTGCTCAATTCTCATTGGAATGAGAAGAATAATGTGCAACCTGTGGCCATTCATGACTGCAGGGGACTAATTAACCCCAGTGATTAACTGGTTTGCTTTGACACCTAGGCTGCTTTTCTTTCTGCAGTCATCCAGCATAACACATAAAATTTTTAAGGTTTGCTTAGAAATTATTTCTTTCTGCTACAATCAAAAGAGGAAGGATGCTTTCTGACACTTTGCCAAGCAAAAGAGTTTTCAGAGACTTTCATTAGCAGCACTGGAAATGCCAGACCTCTCCATTTCCCTCCCAGCTACATTAACTGTCCATTTCTTCTCAATTAGGGAGAAGAAATCAGTTGGCATTGTCTGTTCCCTGTGCAATGGACTGAGAAATATCACATTATTTATTCTGTACAAGCTGAATGAGGCTGGAAAGATTCATTTCTTCTCAGTCTGCTTTGACAATGTAATTTGTAACATGGCATTTAATTCTACAAGCTAGAATTAAGCTAGGAAAATGCAGGGTATCAGAAACTGTCTGCAAGAGAGTTCAGTGCCCGAGAAGGACTGAGTGTCCCAGAGCCCCGTGCACAGCATCAGGGAGTGGATGAACCAGCAAGCCTGAGACAACAGGCTGTCAGCTGCCTCCCCTTATTTTTAAGTGGACATGCCTTACTCCTATATGATAATTTTATGGGTCCTTCTGTGGTTGTTGCCACTTGCAGCACGAGTTAGCAGAGATTTGAGTGGTGCAGACCACGTGCATATCAAGCATGCACTGAATTCAATGACAGCCTGTACCTCCATTTGTCCAAAGCAATCCATCAGTGGGTGAAGCAATACACAAAGGGTCTGGAGACCTGGCTAATGTTTTGGGCCTTACCCTCAGGCAGGCTCATTTTCATACTTGTCAGCTTGTCTCTATCTTCTGCATCAACTGTAATGGGTATGGGGCAGGATTATCAAGGCATCAAGGTATGGGGTAGGATTATCCCTAGGAAGGGTCTGTACAGCACCTGGAACACTCTTCTCCTCTCTGCAATCCGTTGTGCAAGTGTTTGTCCTTCCATCATGAATAATGAAAGTAGTGCTTTATGTATTTTAGGTGCAGCAGAGGAGGAAACTTGCCCAATTTTTTTCTCTGACTTTACTTGCCCAGTTTATTTTTATGGTATAGAATTGATTCAGAAAAGTCAAGTTCATGACAGGGAACTGCCCTTTACATAACTTTACTATAATAATTTCCTAATTCCTTTATGTTTTACTGGAATATATTGAACAAAACTGTTTTATCTGTTGTTTTTTCTCTATACTTGGATTTCCTGTCTGCTAGTGTAGTTGGAGTTAATCCATGCTATATGCTTTGGGCCAAATTTTGTGTGGATTGACATGGCAAAACACAAGTCACTTTCAAATGGTGCAGGATATACGCCACTATCTCTCTCCAGTTGGCTCTATTTAGGCAATATTACTAGGTGTACTCAAAGACATTGACTAAGATCAGACACAGCTCAAGCAAGCACCAAACTCTGCATACAGCTTTTCCATTTCCTTTGGTTTTTTTCCATACAAAAATATCTTCTTACTGAAAAGAAGAACCTGTGCAGGACAATGGTACAGCACCCAGACATCCCTGAAGGCCCCAATCAACTCACCTCTGCACAAAACATTGCTGACACATGCTCATGTGACTTTGCACTTCTTTTAAAATTGCTTCCTACTTTTCCAGACCATTTCTGCCATTTTTCATACTCATATTAAAGTCCAAGGCTTGCCTTCAAATTGCCTGCAGCTTCTCCTAGCCCTGCACCAGCTACCTATTTGTAACTTCACCTTTTATAGCCTCTCCAACACTGTAGAAAATACTGATGTGTCCTGAACCATGGACAGACCTCTGGGCCCTCATGTGATCTGCTTTTCTGGCTTGACATGAAACCTTTGCCAATTATTTCTTGAGAGTGGATTTTCAAAATTTTGAACAGCAGCCTTCCAGTTTCTCCAATAACAGGTTACTATAGTCTGCTTTTAAAAATAACAGGGGAAATACAGGGTCAAACCCCCTACTGCACTCATGCTATCAGACATCTTTTGCATTTATCCTTTTCATCAGGCTTTTGATACTGTCTGGGAAAAAATACAGTTAAAAATGTAAATTCATTGTGGCTTCTTTGTGCTTATAGGTAGTTTGTTTCTCCTTTTGCTCTAGAAGGTAAATTTAGGCTGGTAGATAGACAGTTTGTGCAGATTTGCTTTTCTCTTAAAGTGTATAGAATAATTTTTCTGTTTTCCAGTTTCAGCAACCAATTCTGTCCACTACAACTTTTCAACGATGACATTTATTCCTCTGAAACCACCCTGTGCTGTACCGTGTCAGGTTTGACAGAAAGTGGTGTGAGAAATTACTGCCTCCTACCACCACGGAACCTGATGCCTTTCTTATCTCTCTCCATCCTTCATCATTTTTCCTATTCCTGAAACCACCACTTGCCCCTGATCCCCATCTGTGTAAGTAAAATGGTACTGTAATCTTTTCAGTTAGAAAATAATGCTCTCCCTCTTCATCTTTGAAGGATTATTTCAACCCAAGGTACCTCATCAGACCAGTTTGTAGATCATACCTAAGGGAAGACTGTACAGGGAGCAGAGGTGAGGATGAGTATGCAAGAGATTCTGCCACTGGGCATCTTCAAAGCCATGAGGTGCTGTGGAAATGCAGCCTCCTCCAAGAACTCTGAGGACCTGGAGGTGAACACTGTCAGGAAAACACCACCTCAAAGAAGCTAATTACATTAATCTTTTCAAATCCGAGTGCTTCCTCTTTCGTCTGATGGTTATATCTGTCCTCAAATAATGATTAGTGAAGATAGCCGGATATTTTAATGATTTACTTCATTCTTGGTCCATTCTGCTGCAGACTATCTGCTTGTTGGGTGATTAACTCAATTTTCTCCAAACTGCCCTCTTGTCACCAAACAGTTTACAGACTGTTTTAACTTCTATTTCTCTTGCAAGCTGAATTTTGGGTCTTGATGTTTGTTGTTCTTTGTCTTAATCCTTCTTAACTTGACTGAGTTTCTCCTTTCTGTGCAACTACCCTGCCAAATATCCTCAGGGAACCTGGAACCCAGGAAAAGTAGTGGACAATATTCTCTACATAATAATTCAACAGATTAGGGTCAGAGTGTTGTTGTGGCTCCCCTGGGTAAATGAACTTGGTGTACTCCTCTGCTGACCTGCTGAAGGACTGCAAAGGAGTCCAAATCTACAAGTGAACCTATCTCCAAGTTTGCCACCATCCCTGTAATTAGAGCTAAAAGCATTTTTAGTAGGAAGAGTGGGCTGCCTTGTAGATGAAAATAGGATTTGGTACTTGGAGGGAAGCATGTTAAGGAGAGAAAGGAGCTGTATCTTCCTCCAGTCCTGTCCAGAAGAGCACCCAAATATCTAGCAAAGGTTGGCAGCTGGGAGAGCAAGTGCTGGGCCACTATAGCCTGTCTGTGAGGCCATTAAAAAACAACTGTGTGTGAAAAGATAAACCTGTAATTGTGCCAAGTTAAGTGAGACCGGTGGAATGATGAATTTCCTGGACACTTATTTATACATTATTATAAAGATGCCTGTGATGTGACAGCTTTGTTCTCTTTTCTGGTGTAGTGAGCCATTACTGATGAGAATATGAATAACCAGCTTTTCTCTTTCTTACCCTTTCTTTCTTTCTAGAGCTGGTGAGAATGCACTGAAGGTCTTGTGACACGGAGGCATTGTGCAGGTTCCTCTTTGGTGCACACTGTTGAGGTGTGAGCTGGTGTCAGATGTGCTGCCTGAGTTTCCAGCAGCTGTCAGCTCTGTGCTCTCCAGTGTCAGGGATGGCACATATATCCAGTGTAGCTAGCTCATCCATAGTAGATTGTAGTCTGATTTCTGAGGAATTTGAATTAACTGGACCTTAGAGAGCCATAAACCCAGCAAAAGATAAAATTCCCTAAGGTATTTGGTCTTGTGAAAAGCACAAATACTAGTTTGTTCATTTTAGCTGCATTTTGCTTGCAAGATAATATCTTGTTCCTTAAGTCAGAACTCAATTTTTAAAAGGGGATGAGTAATGCATATTTTACATTGATGGAGCATATTCTGTTGGGAATCTCGAAATACTTTGCAAACACTAAAGGATAAATCTTTCCAATAGACCTCAGAAGGAGATAATTATAAAATCATAGGCTTTTTATAGATGGCAAACCAGAGGGACTAGTTTTGTTCTAGGACCCACAGGACAATCTGCACAGAGCTGAAAAGGCACACAATGCTCCTCAGATTTCTAGCATTTTCTGCCTTGCTTCAGGCTGACACACTACTTTTCTGGCATCAAAGTAGACATATTTACATTGCCATATAATACTTGGTTTTTCCAGATGATAAAGAGCTAATTCTCATTTAAACAAATGACTTTTCCTATAAATCAGGAAGCAGGCAGCATTTCCTCCAGCTGTCATTCAGCAATTACACCATTTGGAAATGGTACCCAGTGACTTGTGATAGTGTAATTCCTTTGGAGTATGAAAGCAGCTCCAGAGTTAGGCTTGATTAGAAATGCCCAGTTGACTGCCAGGGACACATTTCAAACAGGCTTATGCTGGGCTGCTGCTCGAGTTGTACGCATGAGTCGAACAGCCAAACATACAAATGACCCAATCTGCATTTGCAAAACAAAACCGTGCAGCTCTAAACCCATTTTCTGGCCTAAAGAGTGCTACATGTCAAGTATATAACCAGAAAATCAGTTCCTCATGTGCCCTCAGAATGCTGAGCAATATTAATCTGTGGAGCTCATCTGTATTTGCAGACTGTCAGCTCTAAACTCAGGGCATTATTGTACCAGGAGCACACCTCAAACATTTTGAAACTTACAGGCATGAGGTGTTTTGCATACCCACAACATAAACTCATTCAGAGGACAAAACTAGTACTTAAAACCTGTGCCAGAGCACCTCAAAGTCTCTCTGCTGACTTGAAATCAGGCTTTGAACTTCTGGGCTTTTTTTCTACCCTTGTTTAATATGAGACAAAGCCCAACCAGACCGAGGAAGTGACAACAGAAGAATCTCATTGTGTTATCCCTCAAAATCTTATTTGTTATATAGCCACTTTCTTCTTAGAGGGAGAAACCTTAAATGTATTCTTAAGACTGAAATCAAAATCGTTGCACATGTCAGCAGCTGAGAAATGAAGCAGATTCCTAGTCAGACAATTGGCCTGGGGACACTGAACCTGATGAGTGTGTTTTCTCTCCTGAGTTGAATTCTGCTTTCCCAGGTGCTCTCCAGCAGAAAACCACACCAGGTGCCTTCCAAAAATCTGTGTGCAGCTGATGTAAAACCCTCTGGCCAGACACCAAAGAACACAGCTTGCTGAAAATAAACCGATTATAAGCTGCTGCTCTATCCTGGCAAGCAGATACACTAGATACCCCTCTGCAGAGCTATAAAATTGATTGAATGTGTTTGGAAAGCTGGAGCAAGAGGACAGTAAACTTCACCAAAATTTCACTGAAAGAACATGAGGGAGAGATGGATACAGAAATATGAATAAACCAAAAAATGCAATTTAGAAATATGTGTTTATTCATTTTACTTGTGCAGACATTAATTACCTTTCTACCTCCATTAGAGGAATCAGTGTGACTGTGGAGCACAGGAGAAAGGAATGCTGGATGTCTGGGTTGCATATGAAATAACATGTGGTGATTCTGCTCTGTCCAGCAGTGATGCTGAGCCAAGGACCCTGAGCAGACTGTGCCAGTACCAAAGCTCATCTTGATGCCCAGTGTGAGCCCTCCTACACAGGAAAGCAGCTGATTTCAGATAACTCCACAGCAGTGCACTGATACCCACAGGCCCTTTGGCTGTGGCACAGCTGTTGCTGCTGTGCTCTCAGATGACCAGGAAGGGCTGTGACCCCAGGGTCTCAATAGCTGTTTTGTGGTGACAAGAAATGCCTTTTAAAAGCAGTGCAGCTCTGCAAGTCTTATACAAACTCAGTGGGGGAAAAAAAAGGAAGGATTTTGCTCCACGTCATACAATAAGAAGTGCAATACATTACTACTAATAACAATGTCTGGATCACATTGAATTATTAGCTTACGCATGGCTCTAATTTCCATTTCAAGTTTTCATTTATTTTTCACTTCTCTAAGTCTACAAAATTAACATGGCATCAGACACATCCATTAGAAAACAAATCCTGACTCTGAGGGGAAGTTTGACAGGACTTTTGGGAGGGGCAGGTTGAATCTCCTTAACCTTGGTCTACAGGTATGTGAGTACCCTGTCAACTTTACTTTCAACACCACTATATGCCTGATAAGCATCACTCTTGGAAATTGCCCCAGCTATCACACTGCCTACTCACACTCACTCATTTAGAGTAATTTCTTTGGAGAGCTGACTTCTGACTTGGCAGATATTTCAAAGGGCTCCTTTGATTCAATCCTCCCTCTTAAAAACTGTGCTATTTTTCTTTAATCATTCTTGGAGGTAGGAGGCAGAGGCAGGTTTTGCCCCTTAAAGGGTGTGTTGCATGTCTGATAGAGCAGCACAAGGGCCCTGGGTTGAGTTATCCTGGGGCAAGTCAGGTTAATCAAAAAAGAAATTTCCATTGTGGAGGTGAAAGAGGTATTTTTAATCCATCAGAATGCTAGTTATAATTACTATATGAAACAAGTAATCTCTTCTGACAGAGCTTCAAAAAATCTGCTGGGCAGCCCAGACCTTAGCCTAGGTAAAGGTGGATGCATTTCTTCACATGCAAACAAAGTTTGTTTCTTTTTTGATGAAGCTCCTTGTATTTTCATCTCACATCCCTTTTCAGAGGTGCAATTATTCAGAGCCTTGTTTACCAAGTTCCTTACCTGAAACAAGCAACAGCTTTGCCAAGAGTTCTCCCTCTTTCCTCCTCATTAGGAGGATTTGGTCTTCCCCTGTTGAGCCACAGTGAGTTTTCCAGGGGCTTTTCATGGAAGGTGGCACTGGTCCAACCCCAAGGGCATTTCTGTTGAAAATGTATATTATGTACAACATGAAAGTCATTCATCTTTGAGGAATACAGCCCAACCCAGCTTCCTCTCAGGCTACTATCTAGTGATGAACAAAAGTGAAGCTCAGACTTCTCTGCCCCACAGTGAGCAGATCAGGACCACATACTGCTCCCAGTCCTGCTCAGGCTTGAAACTTGGAGCTGAATGCATCATTTGCACATGTCCTGAAACCATAATAGATAAACATCTTCCTGATGCTGCATAGCAGAGGCACTTCAGGGGGGCCTTGGAACTCTTAAACTGGAAAAGAGAGAGTGTATTTACTCAGATTTCAAGCACAGAAAGCTTCAGCCCCTTTGCCCATTCCACCTACAAACACATCTCAACTTGGACCTGCCACCAGATGGAGGGGTGTTGCAGCTGCAGGACTGATCTCTCACATCTCTCCTTGCAAACAAGAGATGTTATTCTGCTTTTTTCCTACTGCTAAAATTTCCAGCCCAGTTAAAGAGATCACCCTCTGAGAACCCTTATACTTGGACTGAAGTGAGCACAGGTGAAATAAAGAAAAGAATTTTGCTTGTATGGCAAGTAATTTTTTGTTCTCTCTTGCTTTTTTATTTATCTACTTATTCCTGCTTTACATTTTCATTCCCTTTCTTTTCCATGTGTTTCTCCTCACTCTTCCTTTGGTAGCAGTATCCTTTCTGATATATTTTCAGGTTAAATTTCATTCCTTAAACACAAACACAAATAACTATGGATCCCTCCTGGTCTTGATACTACTTGAAGGGTAGGCAGGAGCTGCTGCTAGTTCCTCAGGGTTTCATCTTCCTCTGCTTTGCTTGAGGAGGGTGTTGGTGGGGAAGGGAAGATCCAGCAGCAGCTGATGGTACTGCTGAGGTCACAGCACACAGCTGAAGCTATGCTGAAGTAGGGTCATCATGGGAGCACTTTTTGGCATGTGCTTCAAGGTGTTTCTAGTTGTCATGTTCAATTAATCTAGCTTTATTTATTCTTATTGCTCATTTTGCCTACAATATATTCTCATAAACTAATGAAATTACAGGGGCAAACAAAATTACATCCAAAATTAAACACAGCTGATCTTCCCATATACACTCACACAAAATCACTTTACTACCTTGCCCAGGTCTTGCTGAATATGAGCAGTAGCAAACTAAGGAAAAGGGAAGAGCAGACCTCTCACAACTAAAACCTCTTTCTCCTATACCCTGGGGAAGGAACTGTAGAGCCACAGATAACTACTCACTGCACAGCACTCTGGTTTCCAGAGACTTGGTGGTAGCAGTGAGCAAAAGGTTCAGGTACCAAGCACTTAGCTGGTATTCAGAGCTAGAAAAACCTCTTTTTCCTGTAATTGTGTTCCCAATGCCTAGCCCTCCAGCAAGAGCAAAGTGCCACAGGTACACTGGGATGTGTCAGCACAAGGAAAAGCAGATGCAGAGGAGCAACACTAGTTCAGACCCACTCTGCTCCAGGGCACATGCAGCCAAATGGGAGCACTGGAGGGGGCTGCAGAGCCCAGCTGTCCTAGGGCTTCACCCCTGCCCTGTACAGCCCTCCAAAGAGCTCCAGGAACAAGATGCTGGTGATGCTCAGGTTGTTTAACCCCTAGCATGGCACCTGGTATGTCAGAGCAGCAGTTCACTGGTGTAGCCCACAGGTGTGAAGCTTGGTGACACCTGCTCTCCTGCCAGCACACCACCCCTGTGCCAGAGCAGACACCTCTCCCCTCCCAGCTGGAAGCAGCAGGGCCCTGCAGTGCAGCCTGCTATCAGCACCTGGGTGCAGCTGAAACCTTCCTTGTTTCAGTTTACACACCTCACACCTCCAGAAATCTGCTTGCCTGTTGGTATAGACTGTTTTCACAGCTTCAAAACCTCAAACTGCAACTGCTCTGCACCTATTGGCTTCAAAGGATTACCTGATCTCATGTCAAAACCATGTGAAAGTGCTGAACTTTGTCAGGCCCCTCCAAAAAAAACCCCAAAAAAACCCAAAAAACCAACCAGCCAACCAATTAAAAAAGGCAAAAAAATTCCCAAAACAAAACAAAACAAGCATAACCCAAATTTCTAATTCATGACTGAACAGAGTTTCAACTAAAATTTAAAAATTTCATTCTGAAATTTGAAACCAGATGACTTTTGCATGGGTTCATTCAAAAATATCTGTACAGCACCAATTACTTGTAGCTGTTCTGTAAAGCACATCTTTATACTTTGGATTTATCCGCTGCTGAGTGAAGGGTATGTGAAATAAATATGTACTATTAAGACTAGCTTTTAAAATATCTTCTTAGAAATTTAGCTACTCATGGATTTTTGGACAAGTAGGATAAGGAAGAGCAAGAACAGCAAAAGAGGCAGCTGGCAGCTGCCTGGGGAGGAGCTGCAAAGCTGGGAAGAGCATTCATGAAAGCCAGGGAAAAGAGTGAAGGGCCAAACTTTACCAGGAAAAGACATGGGAAGATGAAAATACAGGATGATGCTACACAATAGCCTTTGACCAGAGAAAAGCCAAAACTCTTCTGTATCTAGCACAAAAGACATGCTGGAAGATTTTCTTTCTGCACTTCTAATGAAATCAGTGATTCCTTCATTCAATTGAAAAAAAAGAGACAGCAGGATAAAGTGTAAATGAAATGTTATGCTGCAGAACCTCAGCAGCTTCATTATTAATGACTTTACACTCTGCTTTCTGTGAAAAACATTGCCAGTGGCTCAATTTTTATTGAAACAACTCTGCAAATGGAGGTCAGCACGAAAAGAGAAATCTCCTGATGGAGCCAGAAGCATTTTAGATGGCAGCATCTTCCTTCATTTTGAATGAGAGTCATTGTAAAGTAGTGGAGGCTTTCTTCTTGCTCATGTAACGCTTGTTGATCCTGCAGTGGAGGGTATGTTGTGCACTAGTACATCACCAAGGGATATTTCAGAGGGGTTTTCAGAGACACAACAGAAATACTGTCAGCACAAAGCAGCAAGAGACTGGTTTATGGAACCTGCTCCATATTTTCCTGGGCTGACCCTGTGCCTCGTGCCATGCTCAAGCTGCCTGGCAGAGAGGCTGCTGTACAGCAAGGAACGAGGGAGGAGAGGGTGAGAAGATGTGATGCTGGTGTGGAGACAGTTTTGCAAGTGGCAGAGCTGGAGGCTGGAGGCAGGGATCAGGACCATGTCCCCACAGGAACTACACTGATGCCCCTGGTTACACTGATATGAAAGGAGCTGTGCCACTGTGTTCAGCTCCCTCTGTGGAAGCAGCCCATGAGATTTCCCTCATGTGAGCATGGGCAGCAGGCTCACCCCAGCAGGCACAGCCCTGTGTGTGTTCCTGAGGCCTGAAGGCTGTGCCAGGCTCTCAGCTGCTTTTCCTTCAGAGCCAGCTCCAGCCACCATTTGCCAGGTGGCATGTGCTGTGTCACAGCCCTGCTAGCCAGGTGTTAGCTTTTAGGAGGTGCCCTGGAAAACAGCCATGTTCCATCTTGCATGCAGTGGAGGGATCAATGCCTTTCCACAGGCGTGCACAGGGAGTGTGATTTAGGAGATCTGTGCCCTGCCAGCTCACCCTCCACAGCAGTGCTGTGCCACAGCCCTCTCCACTCAGCCTCCAGGGAAAGGCAGGAGACATGGGAAACTCTCAGAGGATGGGCACAGAAATGCAGACTCCTTTTTGGCTTTATGATGGCACTGACCATCAGGGGCCATAAGCAAGACGGAGTTATGGGTTGTGCAGAGTCCTACAGGTGGGGTAAAGGCACCTCCCAAATGCCTGGCAGTGATGCAGCTGAATTTTGGCAATGGTTTCCTGTATTAACTCGTGTTTCATCTCAGACACAGCCAGCAGATAGGAGAGCACAATGGCAAGCATCTCTAACCCAAGGAGGCATGCTCCTCATCTGGAACCTCTCACACACAGACACAAGCTGACCTTAGCCCCTGCTCCTCTGCTGGCATGGCTCGTGCCACCACGGGCACCGTGTGTCTGCTGGGCCACTGCTAAGCCCTAGAATGCATGCATACTCTGCAGCCATGCCACAGGTGTAGAAACCTCTCTCTGCCCTGCTCCCAGCTGCTGCAGAGCAAAACCATCCTGTGACCATGCAGGATCTGGCTCAGTATGTGCCAGGCAATGCCAGGCAGCTCTGTCAGCCCCATGTCCACACCAGAAGTCACCACCAAGGTGGTTGGATCAGTGCTGAGATGTGCTGTCAATGGTCTCAAGCATATCCAGGTTTGCTGGATATGGGGTCTTGGGACAGTCACAGGCACCCATCAGGTTTCCTTTTGGAGGCAAAGGATCTCTCTCTCATTTACGGATGCTGTCCTGAATCCATGGTTGTTCAACAGTTGAACCAGGCTCTTCATTCAGCTACAAACACATGTACTCTGACCCTGTTCCTCTGATCTCCACTTCATCTCTTAACTCGTATCTTGCAAGTTAAAGGCACCTCTTATCCTCCTGAGCCCATACTTCTCACTCTTTACACTTTCTTACATTGCAGAGGACACAAGGAAAGCATTTGTCACCTGTTGTCTGCCTGACTTGCTGTGCTCAGATCTCCTTTGGAAGGACACTCGGCATGGCTTGCCTACCCTCCTTTAGCCCTGTTCAGAGTGACATCTGTGACATCCTGACAGTGTACAGACAATTCAGCCCATACTGAGACACAGCATGGCAATGCCTCTCCACTACCTCAGCCTCCATGCAAGAGTATTGAAGACAGGGAGGTTTCCCAAATTATTGTGGCCAGCTTTGACACGGTCTTGGAGCATCATAGAATGGTTTGAGTTGGAAGGGACTTTGAAGGAAAGCTGCTTTCAGCTCCCCTGCCATGGGAAGACACACCTTCCACTAGACCAGGTTGCTCGCTCTTCTCCCTGTCCTCCTGCACAACCACCATCCTTGGCATTTGGGAAATGCAGTAACAACACTCATCTGGAATAACCTGTTAAGTCTTTATATGGCTCAGCTGCTCCAAAAATAGATGCTTTCTGGAGTAAGCCGTTGCCTGAACTTGATTGGCCATATCCAAGCCCTTGTAACTCATTAGCACTGAGCCGATTATGTGCTGGAGGATAAGCATTAGCCACACAAGCCAGCTTTCAAACTCACTGATTTCCACATCGACACATCGAAGCTTTACGGTCTCTAATTGATGAGTGGGTGTTTGTGAAGGATGTCAAGAGTTACCTTTGTTTTCTGTGAGTCACTGTCAATGTTGGCAAGCATAACAAAAACAGAGGAATGTATTAGGCACCGAATATTGTAGTAGAGGACACTAATCACTGGGATTGAGATGTTATGCTGCCTCTGCAGACTGGTGTCCTGGCAATTTGATCACTTCATTGCTAAGTGCTGTACCTCATGGGTGTCACTTGGTTGTGCATTTTTGGGGCAACATTTAGTATTACAAGTAAGAAAATTACATTGATTTTTCCACTTGCCTCCAGATGAGGCTAATAAAGCCATAGACATATATTCTGCAGATTCTGTGATCAGAGGTATCTACCTCTCTCCTCTACACTGAGTAAACTGTGGGGGTTTCATTGTTAAAGCAGAAAGCCATTCAAGGAACTTACCTCCCTAAAATGTATTACACAACTAAATATGAGCCTTTTGCTACAGCAGTGTTTTAGTCTACGGCATAACTGGATTGGTGGTCTCTGGAGGGATATATGAGGCTTATGCCAAGCTCTCACTTGTGTTCAATGTGACTCCAGCCATGCACAGCTGAACTGTCAAAACTCCTGCACGTGCAAGCCCGGGGTTCATTAGATATCCTGATGACTGGGGGGATTAAATCCACAAAACCACAAACAGCATTTCCTCCAAATATCCTTTCTCTTCCTTTCTCTGTGAGCTGAATTTGCCAGACACCAAAGAAGACTCCTTTGCGTTCCTTTGCAAACCTTGCTTACAATAAGTGTTATTCTGCCAGGCAGCCTGACCCAGTTGTCTCCCTCTGAATAGCCAGAGCTCATGCAAAAGGACTAATCAGTGATTCTGTGGGTGTTTTCCATTGAATGTCAAAAGTTCTGAACGGCTGACTGAATAGGTTCTGCTTGTAATAAATTTTCCCTTGCAATGGAGAGTCTAATAAGTAATAAAGCGCTGAAGATAAATCATCTGCAGCCAGAGCATTAATATTTAAGTTAAACTTTTCTTTTAAAAAGACAATAGAAGTAAGATAGAGGTCTGATGCTATAAAACTGTTCATTTTTAAAGGAAGAGGAAGCTGCACTCAGAAAAAGAGGTGTTTTGATCAAATCATAGTCAGCTGTCAGGGTACTTAGGGACATACAGAAGAGTTGAGGTTTGTTTTTTACATAAGTTACAAAGATTTGACATGAATGAATGAGTTGATTAAAATCCCCACGCTCTCTCTGCACACACTGGCACTGAGTTGCCAGTACAGTGATAGTAGTTAATCCCCAGTTACATCTATTTTAAAAGTAAATTTTAAACATATGTTCAGTGCTGATATATTTCTCTGTAGGAGGCTTTCTTTTAGCACAGTCTGTAGTTTACAGCATTTCAGCCAATTTCCCTCTGGGATATCAGTTTTCAAGCTTCTTATCTTGGTCGGGAAATTAAAACTCAAACGAACAGGCTGACATTCAGAAAACATGTCTGGATCATTTTTAGTATAACACAAGCCCACATGAAAGCAGGAGCTAGACAAGGAAAAATCAGGTGCAGCTACACCCTACCTAGTTATAAATACCAGGAAAAAATTACTTCCATTCCAAATAAGTGCAAACAAGTCTGTCCCTTGGCTACGTATCAGAAGCCATATTTTTTGCAGATCTGGATCTCTTTGCAGTAGTAAATCTCTTTCTGGACACAGGTAACACCTATATGGGGAAAGACAGGAGCTAGCAGCCATCTGGTCTTGGATTGTCCCCTCCCCATCTTCCCTTTTCTCCCTGCACCCAATTCCCAGGCATTCTGGCATTTGTGTGAGGGTAAGAAGGGGAACGTCCTGGGCACAGCTCAAGTGCAAGGTCTTTTAAGATGGGTTGGAGTAGGGGATCAACGCACTAGTGTAGGAGTAACTGGAGGTGGCTGAGAGATGGCAAGGAGCTCTTCTTCTGTCATGGATTGCTGAGTTTGCCAAGGCCAAAAAAGGAAGTGATTATTTAATTGCAGAATGGACTTTGGAGGAGCTTAAGGGGCTTGGAGCAGGGCATGTGTGCCCATGAAAGGACAATAAAGTGTTAAACTGAAAGTACCAGAACCCATGGAGTATTTAGTGAGAACTACAATCCTCTTGGAGCCTCCTGCAGAATGAGAGCTGCAGACATCACAGTGAAACTAAACATTTTGAACCTCTGTCTTCTGGCACTTAACCCAGACAGCAAGAAGCAGAGCATTAAGCGAGTTCTTAAGTTCTGGATATCCTTAAAGATAGTGATAACAAGACCTTGATTTAATCTGAGTATTTCTTAAGTAACTTTTTATCAAGGCAGCTCAGCACCCAGCCCAACTGAGCTGTGAACTACTGTTACCTAAAATAATCTTACCACCCATTTTCTATGGGTGTTACGGTTTCTACCACGCCTCTGCATTTTTGCACCTTGCCTGTTTGTGTTTCACCCAGCACAACAGTTTTAGGCTGCTGCCATCTCTCTGATTAGGTTTTCATTCACATTATGTTTTGCCTAAGCAGGAGAAGCGTGGTTTAATCTCCCATATATACAAGTAAATTAAATTAAAAGGAGGGAATAAATCAGACATCAACTGCAGATGATAAATCATGAATGATTCATGTTCTCAACTGTGTTCTTTGAGAGAGCCATCCCAGAAGCTGTCCCATTGTACTTTCAAGTGAATCCACTCCAAAGCAGTAAACTGCTTTGCCATTAAAACACATTCATTATAAATCGAAGCCTGGTGCATGAATGCTTTTATTATTATAATGATAAAGGATTATCATTTTCCTTTTAAGAAACAGCAATTATATTCTATGCAACCCACAGCAAGACAGGGAGACAAGCCTGGATAACTTTTTGCTCTTACTCAGAAACTTTTGAGGATTTCCATTTTCCATTTTGGTGCCTGAAATGCTGTACTACAGTCCATGTAGTGGTTCCAGCCTCCATTGTCCAGGACTACTTTAAAATAAATATAAAAGAAAATATCTGGAGGGAGAGGGAGCAGAAACTTAGCCTGTAATTACTGATCTCTGGGATTTTTTCTGAGATTTTTGAAAGGAGCCT
>JAOTQP010000870.1:33532771-33552403 GCA_026413545.1 Cichladusa arquata | reverse complement strand
AAAAGAAAATATGCATATTCCCCCCCTGCCTTTTTTGTTTTTTTAGTTTATTTTAAAATAAGTCAGATGAAGATAAGATAGAAATGAAGAAGAAATGCTGGTAAACCTGATTTTTTTGTCATGAAACTAGAGAAACAGGGAAGCACATTTTTACTGGTCATGGCCCCAGAGCTGGGTCAGTGCACTTGTCCTACAAAGGACTTGCCATATTTGTGATATTGAGTAAATCCTTCCCTGCCTGCTATAGCTTCCCTGCCAGCATCACACTTCTCACCTATTTACTTGGTACATCCCCTGAGTCTGGGGCTCTCTCTTGTCATTTGTTTGTACATAGCAGGACATTTTTAAGCACCAGTAAGTGCCTTTACTTTGCTTGAGTTCAGCACTGGATCTCTGCCTGTGAAACCCTCATGTCAAGGTAAAAATTTGCTGCCAAAATTAAAAGATAGATTTTGCTCATCTCAAAGTCAAGTTCCCAACCCATCCCTCTATCTTCAGTGGGGAAAAGAGACACATTACTAAAGTTCCTCTAAACTGCTTTTCATCTTAGCTCTGCCAACAATTGTGCATGTGACTTTTTCAGGGCTCCTTCCTGGTGTGAAGAGAGAGACATGGATTCTGGTGGAGGAGTTTATCAGAACACAGTAAAGGACCATGTAGGTGGGTATGCACTCTACTTTTGTTGTCCCTCCAGGAATCTCTGTCAGGAGAGACATATCCCAATTAACAGCTGTAGAACAACTTTTACCAGTGAAACTGTTACCATTAATGGAATCCAAGCTACCACTTCCAATAGCAGGCACTTCAGTGCATTCATGCAGTGCACTCAATTTTTACACCCCTCAGGCAGGGGCCCAAGCAGGGTTCACTCATGTGCCTGATGTGATGTGCCACAGCTGGTGGATGGGTGTTTGAGCAGCCCCCCAGGGCTGGATCCTCACATCAGGCATACCTGTGGTCTTTGCACCTCCATGGTGCTGTCCTGACTGTGGGGTGGCCTTGGGCACTGCCAGGCAGCTCTGGGTGCCCTGAGTTTCTCAGCTCTCAGAGATTAAGCAGGACCACAAGTGTGCAGGATTTTCACACCCTCCCAAGCCCATATCTTTTCTCTCCTGGACCTGCTGTTTTCTGGTGATTATTTCCCTATACACACCCACAGGTACCTACAGGTTCTCCTCACACAAGCTCACATGGCACAGATGTTTAGGATGCTTTATGCTTCAGCACTTCCCCAGTTCATACAGCTGTTAAAAACTCTGAGGACCTCTGAAATGAAGGGACACACACTTTTATTTGAAGAAACACTTCCAATTTTAACTCCTTTTGTAGAAGTAGAACATGTCCTGAGGTTGAATTTATAACATATTCATTATGGTATCTTTGCTTTACTTCCTCTGGGGAATGAGATTCTGCCTACAACAGAAAGATTGAGAGAAAAGAGGAAGTCTCTTGCTCTAGGAAACAAACAAAAGAAATTTTTTCCCAGTCCTTCTGCAAAAAATATGGAGTGAAATTTTATATGCAACAGAGAATATGTTGGGTATTTGCAAAAAAGAGGTTATATATACTTCACTTAGTCACTTGTAAAGAATGTTATCAAATGCAATCATATGAGTGTAATTTTTTTAAAAAAACAATTTTTAAAAATTTTACCTTTTCCACTTAGAGTTTTTATTTAACTTCAATGAATCCAGTTCCTGAGTATCGTGGCAACCAGAACCCTGGGGAGGTGTTATCTGTATAAATCAAGGGTATGTGATTATAATGACAAACTTCCCAGCTCACTACCTGTTTGTGATGTTTGACCTTCCCTGGACTGTATCTGTGGTTTACTTGCCCTTGTCCCCTCTTTCCCCATCCTGGGCTCCTGAGATGCTCATGGAGGGCAGGGCTGCAATCTCTGCCCTGTTACCTGCAAGCCTTGGCTTTATTTAGGAAAGTACCAAGGCAACCAACATACATCTTTTCTGAAGAACAGGTGGAACTGCAAAGCTCTAGAAAATAAGGCTACCTGCATGGAGCCAGTGCCAGCAACAGACACACTCACAATCCATCTGTGCTAGAAAGAGAAGATACCCACACTGTCTTGATGTTACAGTGAGAGACCTCCACAGCACCTCTGCTTTCCTCTCTGCTTTTTCATTCCCCTGCTTTGGTCCTTTTCAGAAGAGCTTCAGATACACAGGGAAGCGTAAAGGGGATGGCAAAAAAGTATTTGTATCAGCCATCCTGACTCTTGTGTTTCATCAGAGGCTTGTTATTCCAAAATGAGGAATGACTAGAAGTAGTATCACACAGGAGTAATCACAAGAATAGAAAGAAATAGCAGTTCTCATAGATGGACATTTTTTTGTGGTGGTGACTTCACAACGGGCACTTTTTTCCCTTTTCAGACCTAGTCATGGGGAAAAGAGATATACTAAAAATAATAGGGAATTAATTTGTATCAGATTAATTTAGGAAATCATCAGTGACTTGAAAGTGTGACTCATAATGATGCCCAGGAACTACTGTCAACAGAAGACCATCATCTTCAAAAATAAGTGAGTCAAAAATGTACTCATTTTTGCTGGGCAATTTCCCTCAGGCTTTCTCATCTGAAATTTTGAAGTATAAAAGTTTCTACCAAATAATTGAAGAGAAGAGCATATGAAGCTATATATGCTTATATAGAAAGAGAAAGTATGTTACAAAGAAAGGAAAAAAAAGGCTACCCCTACTCTCCTAAAAGCTGGAACAGGACTGTGACTGTAAATGTAAATGTAAATGTAAATGTAAATGTAAATGTAAATGTAAAAGTGTTTGTTGAGTATCAACAAAATAATTCAATAGGCTTATAAATTAGCAATAATTAGTGCATGGAGACATCCATATGCAGAGGTCTTGATTTCACAAAACTCTTGCCGATATTTAAGAGATAAAGACTATGTACAGAAAGCATAAATTAAGAAAATATAGAAAATGTAAAGGAATTCTGCCGAGATGACTCTTAATACTCAGGTGTTTATGGGGCTTTCCAGTAGCATCATGTGTTGTGCTAAAGCTATTAATTTGCTTGAACTTAAGCACATGTTAAAGTCCTTGCCAAATGGAGGCCTAAATAGCATTGAGTCAATATTGCCAGGAGCTTAAAAACTCTTGTCTATGTGGAACAAATTCCTGCACCTCTCTTTCTCCCTTTTCTCTTTTTGTAACCAGTGCTAGCTACAGTGAGCCCTGAGTCTGAAAACCCATTGGCTGACCACAGTAAATAAGCTGTGTGCATCACTGGGTCTCTGCAGGTTTTTATTCATCCCCAGGAAGAGCTTTGCAGCTCAATTGCTATTGAGAAGTAATCACCAGACTCACTGATAAATGGGAGGTGGATAGCTTTACAGCCATGGTAAAGCATTGCAGTACATAATATTTCTATAAGCCATTATTTCCTTTTTAATGGCTTGCTCAATGTTTTGTCACAATGAAAAGGTTCACCACTCAACAATAATAAAATCTAACTAACTCCTGTTACTAGTGTGGCATGGACTATAAATATTATGTGGCATCCAGGCCTTTCTAGACAACAAGCAGATTTAGAGATTGGAGCTGGATGAAATACCATTTCTACCTCTGATTGCATTAGCTTAAAGTCCTGCAAGATGTATTCCAGATGTGCTATGCTAATAGGATTATTTGATAAAAGTGCAGACAGATTTCAGGAGCAACACCCTGATTAAGCATCTTGCAGTCTCCATGAAGCTTTTTAAAAAGATTTCCATCTGAATTAATGGTGCTTTGGTCTTACATTAATTTCATCCCATTGTCATAGATCACAGCAGAGTTGTCTTTTACTGACAAGTGGTCATTTACTTTTTTTAGATTTTACGCTGATTCAAAGGAAACATGATGAATGCTTTAGGTGGAATCTTGGTACACTCAGTGAGGATTATTTATAAATAAGCATGTCAAAAGTACCCAATGCAGTTTGCAACTCCCATTTTTCACACACATGTGTACACAAATATACAAGAAGTACATTTTTATATCTTTGTGATTTATGTGTTCATGCATTTTTGCAAGTGTAAAGAACAGGCTAATATTAAATATTCAGAATAAAGTTGAACAGTGTAAAGGCTGACATTTCTTGTTTATATTTCATTTTAAAGCTGATGGCTGGATGAGCATGATTTTCCCTTTTAGTTTGTATTTATCCCCAAAGCATATTAAAGGAGTTTGCCTTCATTTCTACTTTGAGTATATCTGGTGCCCTCAAGTGAAACCTCTGACTCATGCTCCTTCAAAAGCCCCCTGGTGATCATTAATTCAGGAGACCAGACATAAGAGAAAATACTTGGCTTTGCTGTCTTGGAGCAAGTTAATATAAAAATCCTCGGCCATAGGACTGTCTTACAAGACCTGACTTTCTTTCTTTACTGGCTGGCCTGTGACATGTTGTGGACAAACAGCTTTCCCTATGTCTACCTGGTGGAATGACGACAAAGCTGCTGTTTCTTGCACACCACGTCACACACAACTCAGTGTGGCTGCTGCAAAGCACTTCTGCAGGGAAGCCAGACAGACCATGTCTTCCAAGTCACACTTGCCTTTCATAATCCAAGATTACTCCAAGAATAAAAAAATGACAGGAAGTAAAATCATAGAACCACAGAACATGCTGAATTAGAAGAGACCCATCAGGGTCATTGACTCCAACCCCTGGCCCTACACACCAAGAATCTTTGGCACTGCAAGAATCACACCAGGTCCCTGAGAGCATTGTCCAAACACTTCTTGAACTCTGTCAGGCTTGGGGCTGTGACCACTTCCCTGGGAGCCTATTCCAGTGCACAACCACCCTTTGGGTGTAGAACCTTTTCCTGATATCCAACCTCACCCTCTCCTGACTCCATTTCATACTATTTCCTTGAATTCTGTCCCTGGTTACAAGAGTGAAGAGATCAGTATCCGCCCCTCTGTTTTCCCTCATGAGGATGTTGAAGACACAATGAGGTCTCCCCTCAGCCTCCTCTTCTCCAGGATGAACAGACCAAGTGACCTCAGCTGCTCCTCATACAGCTTCTCCTCCAGACCCTTCACCATCCTCATTGCACTGCTTTGGACACTCTCCAATAGCTTCATATCTTTTTTATATTGTGGCTCCCAGAACTAGCCCCAGGACTTGGGGTGAGCCACACCAATGCAGACCAGAGCAGGACAATCCCCTCCCTTGACTGGTGGCTAGGGCATACTGCAGGCTCATATGAAAGTACAATGAAATTAATTCATTAAATTCCTGTTTTTCATACTGGTCTCAATCACATGGTGGTTTAAGTGTTGCAGTGGCTCTCACAGTGGCCTGTGGTTTTCAGTTTGTCTTGTCCTTCTGTATATATAAAAAAAGAGATTAACAAGGAACAACCAAAAATTATCCTTCAAAATTTTTGCCCATCATTTTTATGAAAGACTTCCTTCAGTGCCAGAATTGGAAAAAGCTTTCCCACATAAATTCTGTACCACCTACTACTGACTGGTGACAGAAGCACCTTATCCTCTTCTGCTTAGGCTAGTAATATAAAAGTGACAATTCAGAATTCCCCCCCTAAAACTAAAATCCCTGATTATATCATCCTATGTATAATCACAAGAAAGTTTGCTAAAAAGCCAAAACAGCTTGGATAAAAAAAAAGTTTCAAATTATTTTTTTTTCCTTTTTTATTGTGTATATTTGTTGAACTTCAGTACTTAGACAGTTATGCATATGTTGGCTGATTCTTCAGGGAGAGCTGGTAGAAAACAGCATTTTAGCTCATTATTTTAAATTCAATTAATACCAAACATCAGGCTTGAATTATCCCTTCTGCCTTTCATCATGAAAACAAGTGTCTAAAACAGAGATGGGCCATTATATATTCTCTATGCATAGACCAGAATGCCAAAAAATACCTTGAGTAGAGAATCATAATTGGAAAATCTTTTTCTTTCAGGCTATGTTTGTTTATCAGATAATAATCCTCTCTATAAAGTAGCTTGCTGAAATAAAATATACACAGTCCATAAGCCCTAACACAAGACAAATAAAAATGAACCACTCTTGGTTGTCAATGCATAGATACAGAGGTATGCAGCAAAGGCCTCCAAAACCTATACCTTAAATATTTAAAACACAGGATTTCTGACAGTGTAAGTAGAATAACCAAAGCAGTCAACAGTCATTGGTAACGATGTTAATTTCAAAATTTTTACGCATTTACTATTTTTACTCAAATAATATTATGTTTTTCCATCCTTTATTCTCTCCCTTATGACTGAGCCCTGAGAAAACCTAAGGTTTTGTCTTAAAACATTGTGTGAGTGGGACTTACGTTGCTTGACTTTAAGACACTGACAATCAAGATGTGAACAGCTGACCTTCTCAACCCAGCTCCTTCATGCTCCAGTGACAGAAAAAGGCACATTTTAGGGAGGATTCTTTAGCCCTATTTTAAGCATTTGCTTTAGGGTAGGTGAATCAAACATTCACGTGGGTGGCAGTTTTTCTCCAGAGGGAACCTAAATGACAAACTCTGATGGAAATGCCTGCACTGGATGAATTTATTTCTCTCTGTTGGCATCTGCTGCTGTGAAAATCTCCAGTCTTGGGTCGGGTGCCCTTTGGTCTGATGCAGAAGGGACATTCTTTTCTTTTGGGTGGCTTCTGGGCAGGGAGCTCAAGCAGGGACTCACGACAGAGACACAGCATGTTTTACTTGATCCATGTTCTGCTAACCAGAAAAATGGTTTGGATGGAGAGAGGATTAGCTAAAATGAGAGGTGGGGAGGTGGTGAGTGAAGGAGAAACAAGCTGGTGGTGTCTACGTGATGTTTTTCCCTAAAAATTCAGATTTGTCATGTTTGTCTCCCTAGGCTACCTTGACAACTGGAACTATCCATGAAACAGATGCAATGACAACTGTGGGTTACTTCCCAAAGGCTACTTGGGAAAAGCAAAGGAGAACCTTGCACTGCACTGCCAAATCTAGGGGAACATTTCTGTGAGACTGAAGCCATGATAACTCACCCTAGTCATATAATCACATTCTTCCCTTCACTTACTCTAATTACACTAGCTATGGATTTGATTATTCTGTCAGCAAATGCCCTATATCCTTGAAATAGATGAGTATGGCATGTTTGGAAATATGGAGAACCAATAGGTTAAACATAATTCACACAAAGCTAATAAAAAGAACAAAAATAATTTACATAATAATCACAGAGTTCCAATCTTCCAGAAGACAGTTGGAAAATTGATCTCTCACAAGTATAGGCTGAGAGTGAGGTTGAAGAGGGAATTAAGCTTAAAGACAGGACATGGCATGACTTTCATCAAAGGCAGCCTGAATTTAAAAGCTCCCAATTTGGTAGGGAGAAATCCATTACCCACAGTGCATCAGCTCGTGCCGAGCACATGGGGATTCTGTAGCTGCTCTGAAGAAATTCACATTGATGGGACAAAGAGCTGCTTATACCCTGGTAAGCATGAGAAATCCATATAACCTTAGTGAGACAGACACAAACTATGGTAATTTTAAAAAATTACTGAATAAATTACAGAGTGAGAGGTTAAAGAGCAGCTCAGAAAGACTTGATCTTGTTCCTGGGCTTAATGGTTATTGTGTTCTGCTCTTAAAACAGTTGTCAACTCAGGCACTCAGTTCTGGCAGCTGAACATTTTGTTTGTGTATGTGTGTTTGCACATGTGTGCATACACTGGAAAAGAGATGAGCTGAAATTACTAACTTTGCTTCCGAAATTAAGACTCCAGGGAGGCTAATTACAGCATACCATTGCTAGTAAGAAGGTATAACACTTAGAGGTATTCACAGAAGTGTAGTTAATACACCAACACAAACTGATATGTGCAGTGCATAGCTCTGTAGATTATTTAGGCTTGATTGAGGAGAGATACAGTCTATCAGTCAAATATTAATTGTACCATTATTTCAAGAAAAAAGGAGGAATCCTTGATTCACAAAAGACTGGAATTGGCTGTGGAATCTACTCCACACTAGTTTTCCTAATGCCAACAAGTGTCCAGCAATTTGTCTTCTGAAATCTTAACTATTTCATCAGATTCTTGAAAACTCATTACTGTATCATTCGACCATGTGCTGTTTTATGAGCCTCACCTGGGTTTTTAGCTGAAGTTTTCCATGTAGGTTCGTGTGTCAAACTACACAGCCTCTTGTTTTATAACATCTATTGAGAACAGTGTGGCTCTTTTTGAGAGGAGTGGTTAAAATATGGACCTTGCTTATTTCAAAGGAGAAGAAAAAAAATTAGGATGGCTTTTTTAAAGTGGGTCCATGCCTTGTAGAAGACTGTGAAACTTAGCAAGGTGACACGTCCCCCCCAGATTTAATCATATGTAATTTTAAAACTTAGGGGCTCTGTATGGTTACCACTAGGATTTTTCTTTTGAGAGAAGTATGATTTCAGCCTATCACAGAAATGAAAATATCAAAATAAAATAAGGCAACAGTCAGCCAAGGAAAAATGAGTCTGCCTTTGTTTTGCTTTGTCCAAGCATGCACTGCACAAACAAGTGGTCTGTGGGTACGAGCAGCCACATTTATCCCTTAGTATAAACATGCAGATCCTCTGGTACAAGCAATTTACAGAGATAGAAATTAGAGCTTTTATTTGGCATTGACTAATATTTTTTTTGACCAATTATTTTTAGCCATCCCAGAGACTTGAGATGCCTAGAGAGCTGGTCCTTTCATCTGAAGGCCAGCTATCTACAATCACAGTCTATGATACATGCAATATACATTTTCATTTTTAGCAGACCTTTGAGACACATCTACCATTGTCCCAGGTCCAGTCATAGTAACAAAGAGGTACTTTAAAACCATTTTGAAAACTAATCCTGATGATTATTTTCTGGTATTTCTTCATATGATCAAATAACAATGAATGGGAGAAGGCAGTCTGGAAGGCTCACTTTCTAATTATCACACACAGAAGTAGGCTGGGACCCCACACACAATGAAAGTGGATCTTAGAAGGTATAGAGACAATGACATGTACAGTTGGGGTTAGAAAAAACCATGTATTTCTTTTGTTGCCTGCACAATGCCTAAGTAAATACATGTATTGGCAGAGATCAAAGGAGACTATTACAGATCCACTTGCCTTGTAATGGGATGTATTTTGCAGGAAGAGGTTCAGTTATAGCACTCCAGATTTATTCAGGCTTCCTCACGCTGAAGAATGTCACACTGGGAGGTTTTCTCCTGCCTCCTTCTGTGATCTGTAATTTGTATCTATAATACAAGATAAGCCATGCTACTTCTAGTTACCATATTGAAAATAGGAGTTGCTTCAGGCACTGTTGACAGAGATAACTGTGGGGCAGCATGAGCTTTATTTAGTCAAATTAGGTCTGCCTGATGCATAGAATCCCAATGAGACAGGTTATTCAGCATAAGCCAGGTGAGTGACTTTGGCTAAACACGCATAAGGAAGGTAACAGCAGAAAAGATCAAAGTGCATCAAAACCCAGAGGTTATATCCAGGACTTGTTGTTTGTGGATATCTAGAACAGAGTTTAGAAACCAGCTTGGCCAAGGCAATCCTTTCCCTAAAGTATCTTTCAGCCTAAGCAGTCAGCCACTTCCTGAGCCAATATGAGACTTGAAATTGCAGAACCAAAGTTCGCAGCATTTCACTGTATTTGAGATGTCTAAGAGATCAGTGTTCTTCTCAGAAGGTGGGCACAATTCTGCAGGTATGGAAATACCTACATTTCACTACAGTTTACTTACTGAACTCACATTAGGGTGGGGGCTACTATAGGATTTTACACTACTCCCAAATTAACCCCTGACATAAATTTTGTTACCACTTAGATCAGTTAAAAAGACATGTTCAAACATTTCCTAATTCTGTGGTCCCAGTCTCTCAGAAGACCTGAAGGTGGGAAGAATTGTGGCTGACCCTAGGAAATCTTTCATCTCCCAAAATGTGGACAGTTTGTATCAGCACTGATGCAGCCTCAAAAAGGGATGAGGACTGTCTTTTTGTGCCTGTGGAGCATAAAAAGTGGAGTGTGAGGCTATTAAGCACCAAGAGGGGAAATGATCTAGTTCTTTAGGAGATCTCTTGATTTCAACAGGTCTCCAAGGCTAAGCACAGCAAAGTGACCCCTCTGTCAGTCAGCAAGCTGGCCTGTGAATGCCATCAGGTCTCTGAAACTGCCTGAGGAGCAGAGATACTGTTCCAAAGGAAGAAAGCTCAGTGGTGTTTGTGTTATTCTAAAGGAAGAAAGTTCCATGGAGTTTGTGCTGGCTGTGGGATCTACTCAGCACTAGTGACATTGGTGTTGAGTCTGGAAGAGCTGGTGGTGAGAAGGCAGGAAGATGAATGGACACACTTGACATTTCTCTTGACAGAGCTGAGCTAGAAAGAGACTTGAACACACATCTTGTATCTTTTTATGCCATCCCTCTGAGCATTTGGCTTATAAACCAATGCAGCCCTCAGGCAGGGTCAGTCAAGGCAGATTCTGTTTCTGGAAATGGGAAAGGCATGCTCTGCTTCTCCAAAGACTTTTCTGCAGCTGTCACTCATGGTGGATGGAAGGAGCCAGCTTGCACCAGGCACCAGAGAGAGATTTTTTGAATTGTTTTTGTACTGTCAACAGCTGGTGGCTTCTGCTCACAGTCAGGCTGCCAGAGCTGGTCTATTTTGGGTCTATATTTTCCCCAGTCTGACCGGTGGACAAAAACAGGGAGCTCAGTTCTGCCCACATGTATTTGAAGTCAGGAGAAACATGTTTCCAAACCAACCAGGAAATGGAGCAAGTAGTCAAACAGAATTATCTTCTGTGTGCACTGCTCTTCCCTGAAAACAATCACCTGGATGTTCCCCAGGGTTCAGCAGAATTCAAGAGTTACAAATTTCACCTCAATGGACAAAACAGAAACAAAACTTGACTGAACTTTCCCCTTCCTTTCCCCCCAGTCATCAGGTGAAGGTTACTCCCTCCCTGTGATTTTATGCTGGCTTTAGCTGCCAGTAATGACACTGAGCAGTCTCAGAGGAGATGTGCATGGAGTAGCACTGCAGCATACCCTGCATTATGAAATGATAAGATTTTGTAGTAATGTCACTTTGTCCACGGGAGAAGTTTGGAAAACCTTTCTCCAGCCTCACACAATCATATAACTGTGTTACCTTCTCGAGAACAAGAGACTTTCCTGTTTTGGACACCCAGAGACACACACCAAACAGGAAAGGCATTCCCCAGTACAGCCCACAAGCTGCCACGCTGTGGGAAAGCAGGGCTGATGCTCAATCATACAAAAACAAGAACTATTCTGATATTTCTGAAAAAGATAAAGCACATTTCTGGGTAATTCTAAACTTGTTCAGTTGGAGATCTGTCTATTTGAAGTCTGCTCTTGTCCTTTCAGCTCTGCACATTTTGAACTCTTGCACCTTTAACAAGCCCTTGCACAGGCAGGAATGAAGCCCAAGCCTGCAGTTTGCTTTGCACAAACTGCATTACACAGCAGACAGCTGCAGCTTGCTTTGGCTGTATGACTGCCTTAAAATCTGAGATGGGAACATGAAATAAGTCTCAGGCAGCATACACAATAGTTCCAGTCTAAACTGGGGTGATTCATTTCCAGAGAGGAATAGGTTTGATTTAATTTGACAAGGCTCTTTTCAATATCAGTGGCTTTATCTTTCCAAACTTAACAGAATGAGACTGACAATGCCTGAACTAAGGTTTTCTGAGAACATCTGGGCCTTTATTTCTATCGTGCTTCCTTGCCAAACAAGAAGTTTTGTTCTGCAAATAAATACAGGAGCTCTAGCCAAGGGAATACCAGGTGGGGAGTGGTCAAGCCTCAGCCCAGCCTTGTGGAGCTGCAGAGAAACCAGATTTCAGCTCCAGCCAGCCAGCCCATGTGCCAGGAGCATCTAGGGCTGTGGGAGATGATGGCACCTGCAGGACACAGGTGCTGTTCCTCTCCATTTGGCTTCCATGGGGCCCTGAGACAATGCAGACCATGGCCATACTGGGGGCACACACTCTCAGTGACCCCTCCTCTCCTCTGAGCAGGACTCAGGCACAGGCAGATGCTGGCCTTTGGCCCCAGGCACTGTGTGATCCATTCCATATAGGATGTTCTAAGAAAGGCAGTCCCCTGTAGGAAGCTCTTCCCCTAGGGCAGGAACAGTTCTGATTTTGTGTCTCTTTGGTTCACACCATGACATCTATGTATTGTACGGGGTATAAGGCTATAGGGCGTCATGGTTCCCATCTGCTCTCTGCTCCTGAGCCTAATAACTTTCTCCCTGACCCTCACTTCTCAAGAGTGGATGCAGCTATGACAGCACTGCTGTGGTCACCAAGCTCCTCCTCCAAATCTGACAACAGATGGACAGAGGCATGCAGGCAAGGGGCTCAGGAAGGTGATAAAATGGCTGGTGTCTGCCTACTCTGCTATCCTTTTTCTGTCTCCCTTTTGCTTGGACAGCTTAGATGGCATTGAATCACTTATTTGTTACTTCACAATTTTTCTGGCTATCAGTACCAAAGAAATGACCCATGTCATGCTCTGCCAGGACTTCTAGGGAAGCACACATCTGAAGATGGGACTTTAAGAAACGCAGGTGGGTGCTGCCATTGAGATTTCTAATCCACTCCTACATAACAAGATGTAGAAAACTGTTATTCTACAAAGACAGTGAGACAATTCCATCTTTGTAACTCCTGGGAGACAGGACTCAGAAGGTCTGCCAGGTAGGGATGCAGAAGAGACAAGAAGCTCCAGCCCAGCCCAGCACCTGCCAGGAAGGAGGTGTCTGAGGAACTGGAAATGGGATCACCTTCTTTTGGTAGCCTAGGAGGCCCAAGAATTGAGTTCAGCTGTTACCTTCTGTTGAGAAGTGGTGCAGGAAGCTGCTAGTCCTTGTACTAGGGTGGCAGTTCTAAAAACAAATCATTCTGATCAAGGACATAGTCATACAAAAAAAAAAATGTGCAAGACCTGGCAACATCATGTGCATGTTTCTTATAAAACTCAAATTAAATCCCCAAGAGATCATCTGAGAAACCTCTCTGGTACTTCAAACAGCATGTCTGAGTACTTGTGGCTGTGGATCATCCTGCAGAAGCCCCCCTCCTGGCAGCATCCCACCTTGGGGCAGAAGGCAGAGCAGCACCACTTGCCACATCCTCCGAGTGAGGCAGTGCTGAGGACAGGCAGCCATCCTCCTCCTCATCTGTTGCTAAGGGAACATGGGGAGATGAGCTATAATTATACCAATTATAGGTGTGAGAGACAGACAGAGAGAAAGAGACATGAAATGGGCATTTGTGATGGCTCTCTCTTTAGCTTTATTTCATTTATTGCTTTGTAAATCACGAACAGAAGGCATACAAAATGCTTTATGTGTTGGCAAATGACTGAAATTTAAGTGAGGGCATTTAGACCAGTACTGTCAGCATCTTACTAAACACAATGGGATGAGCAGAAGTGGTAAACTCCAAAATTTAACCCAGTTACCAGCAACTCCCCAGCTGAAATTCACAGAATCAGAGCATTTAAATAATAAGGAGGGAAAGTATGGAAAGTTCATGGAATATGACATTACATAAGGCTAAGCTGCATTTTGGGAAAGGGAAGTCCCCTACTCTGAATGTCAGTTTGTGCAGCTTTACAGTGGGAGTTGCACTGTTCCAGCCAGGGGTTTCCTAGGGACAAAAACTCTCAGAAGAAGCAAAGCAGCCTGGAGATGCTGTGGCCCTTCCCACCCTCTGTGACAGTCCACCATTCAGTGAAGGCAGCCCATCCTGCCCTGGCTGTGGGAGCCTGGGACCATCTCACACCTGGCTGTGCTTAGGCTTTAGGGAAAGAGAGCAATTGCATCACAAAACAGTGCCTCAGCCTGTTGCCAGGGAATCCAGCTCAGCCTTCCACTTCATTGAATAAACAATTAATTTCCCGATGGTTTAAATCACTATTCAACAGTCTTTACAATAACATGTTTATCCTTTGACCTAAAACACACCCTTGCTGGAAGAATATAGACTGCTGCTGTGAGCCTTACCCTTCTGAACCACTTAATGCAATGGGAAATGCTCAATCCAGGAGCAAACTGAGTGACTCCCATGTGGGTAGGTGCCTGGATTAGCTGAACAGTAGCAAAGAATGTACTAAAGAAAGGGGGGGAAAGAGGGAGAGAGAGGTTAGAAGGTAGTTACAGATATTTAGCAATTAGCAGGTTCAGTAGAAGCCTCTGACTGAGAAGGATTTCACCTCACAGAAGTGATGGTGTGATCTGCACATCAGGAGGTACAAGGTAGCACTTGCAGGGTTTTAAAGCCAAGCACAATCCCCTGCTGTATTTTTAACTGTGAAGAAGGGAACAGCCCACCACAATGCTTATTCCCTGTACCCAGAAGTGGGATAAAAGCCAGCTAATGCCTCTCATATGGCCTGAGATCTTCTCCAGCCCCGACTGTGCACAAGGACAGCCTGGAACAGCCAGTCTTCTCTGTGCAGCAAAGGGCAATGCCCACAGTCCATCAAAATCATTGGCTGGCATAAACTTTTTCTGTATACACTTTTTTTCATAAGTTTTGTTTGGTTTGCATTGGTAAAATGGATATACTTTATCAGTACCATTCTGATGCTACCAGGGAGAGGGCAATGTCAGGGTAGAGTTACAGTGCGGAAAAATTAAAAAATAAGTATATACACACACACACTAGTGCTCATCTGAAACATCTATTGAATATCTGGCCAGATCAAATCTCAGCTCAGCAGACGCAGGACTGCTGATTTCACCCAAACTGTAGATAGCTGTGCAACGTTGCAGAATGGCACTGTGCTTAATATAAGCATATATGTCTGCCATCACTACAGGAAACACAAAAGGGCAGCTCTGCTCTAACTCTGCCAAAGCAGGCAGCACTCCAGGGAGGAATTTGGCCCTACATGGCCACACAGCCCTGGGAGCCAGGGTGTTTGCTACCATCCATTTCTCTTCCTGTCTTATATGTGTTAGTGCACACACATATTTAATTACTGACCTTAATGTAACATGTCAGTGCAATGCAGTTCTCTCAAATTCCTTTTAACTTACCCATGCTTAATGCTTGAGGTGAAGCTATTCTGAACAGTTTGCATAATTTCATATGTGCCATTCCCAAGAAACACTATGCATTTTAAACAATATGAACGGGCCACAGCACTAATGAAGTTAAATGAGGCTAGCAAATGATAGTGAACTGGACATGATTTAGCAAATATGTCCTGAAAGGGCAATATTTATGAAGGCAAAAATCTAACTGTGCTGAGGGGAAGCTTTCTGCAAACAGATGACTGTGGTTCCCAGGCTTCCAGCTATCAATCATGCATCTCAAAAAAAAGACCTTTCCCTATGGGCAATTCCTCTACATTTTCAATCCTAAAAATTCCCATCTCAACATGCAGGATGTTGAAAACTCCCAGTGAAAATTTATGCAACCTCCACAGGAAACAACAAAATTTTTAGCCTCATTTGTCATTTCTGAGACTGAACAGTTCACATCCACTTAAGTGTGTGACACAAAATCACCTTTTTTTCTCTGACAAGTCCTGCTTCCTCTCTCCCTTGTCCTCAACCTCCATGTTTTTACAGATCACTAGTTTCTCAAAGCCCTTAATTTTGGTTGGGAATCCAGATCCCACCTTAATACTCCCCAGTTTCAATTTTCCACACAAATTTGACTTTTTGACATTTTGTTGCTCAAAGCAAGAGAAGCAGCCCATGGCTGAACAAATGAAAATCCAGCCTGGAGCCAGACCAAGTTCTGGGTGAGGCATTTTTTGGCAGTTGGAGAAAACTTTTGCTGCGGTGGTTTTGTAAGCAGGTGCCTGTGCCACTCTGCACACCCCTGTTCAGCAAGGGGGGCAGTGGGGATTACTGCTCTCAAGGAAAGCCCATGGGAGGCTCTCAGAGAGATTATTTAACTTGACAGAAGACAAACACAGAAGAGCTATTGAGTGTTTCATACGTTCACAGGCAAAACTTGTGAGCAGGCTAAATTTAAATGTAGTAGGGGAAACAATGGAGTCCCAGGCTGCCTAAGGAGATGTCTGTGGACTGCAAGCTTCAGACCTGGCCTAGAAATCCTGGAACAGCTGGAACAGGACTGCAAGCAAAACAGACTCTGTCAGGGTGCCAAGGCATGGTTAAATGCCAGCAGCAATGACTGCACAAGTGCAATATCAATCCAGGCATGAGGAAGACTGATGTAGGGGGGAATAAGGTGAGGACATCCCTCCCTGCCACCCTAGAGAAGGGTGATTGATCAGGAATGGAGAACCCTACATAGGGAAAAAAGAAACAAGTGTTTTTAGTGTTTTATCTAGACCAAAAGACTTCTTGTGCCTGCTAGAGCAGCTGGGTTTATTTGCTTTACTCTTCACGCTCCCTGGGACCAATTATCAGAGGCATCATTCATCAATGAAACCAGGGATGATAAACCTTGAGTGCCTTCTTAGTTGCTGATGGAAGGTGTGTTTATTGTACCTTTCAGCTCAGATCAGTTCTGGATACAGAGGGGACAACTCCCATGTTTTCCAATATGAAACTTACAGCTATATCTGAAGCCCACTGGAAATAATAACTTTGCCTTGATCTCACGGTTTTTCTGAAATAAATGACCCAGAATAGTATCTCAAAGGCTCCTATTTTCTCAGCAAATATTTCCATTATCTATCCTCCTAGTCACAAATACAATAAAATGTACTAAATGAAGACTGGTCTAAAGGATCCTGAGCCATTTTGAGCAACGACTAACAGCAATTGAGAAAAGACATAGAGGAGAACAATCACTGATGTACAATTCTCTCAGAGCTAAGAAGCATTCCTGCCTGAAGTAGAAGTGAGCATTGTTCAGGATGGCCCTTTCTGACAGTTCTTCCAGTGGCAGTTATCAGACAAGGAGAAATTTTAGATTTTGTTTCCTTGGGACAGAAAGTGATTGCATTTGTTCATTTACCAGTATGGATAATATCAGTGGCAGTGATACAGGAACCCAGGCAAATACAGATGGAGATCAGAAGCACAGCTGGATACCTGACACAAACACCTCTGAACAGAGCAATTTCTGATCTTTTGAGTCAATACGCTGAGGAAAAGGACAGCTGAACAGTGACAAAAGAAGGAAACATTTCTAACACCACTGAAACATCCCTCCCTAACTTTCATATCCCACTGATCAAGGCCTCCCAGCTAGTAAATCACCCTGTGCCAGCTTAAGGGTTTTCCTGCTCAGGAAATTGTTATGCCTCTGTTACATTATGTCAGGTAGATTGCTATGTTCAGTCAGGTAGATCAACACAGTTATTTTGAAAGTCAGCTTAACATGGTGGTTAGACTTTCTAGACTGCTAGAAGTGTTCATCATTCCATCTGTTTGTGTTTCCAGTTACAGGCAATCAACAAATATGAGACACCAACAAGATAAACAGAATGACCCAGTCACAGCAAAACAGAAAGATGCTTATCCATAGTGATTTCCTCTACAAAATAATTTGTTCCTTGCATTTAGTTTATTTTAAGCATTTGTTCATATAACAGCTGCACTCAGACACTGTTTTAAAATCACCTGCAGTACAGAGGAGGTGAAGAGAAGGGGCTGCACCTGTATGTCTGCCTTTCCCTGCACGGAATATAGCTGCACTAATCCTCTGAGTGGCACTATGTTCTGCCAGAGACAGCATACTCAGGGTCCATGCATCTCCCAGACCTGTTGACTCCAAAGGGTGAGCCCCCATTGTGGGGAGGTGGCTCTTGAGCAGCAGTGACCCTGCCACAGAGTGTGCAAGTGCATCTCTGTGACACACACCCATGGGAGAGAGCTATTAATTATTGCCAGACCTCAAAGATCCAGGATGTAAGCTGGTGGCTGACTAACCCTCTGCACCCACCCACTTCCTACCTCTGCTGTGCACTCATTCTAGAGGGCTGGCTGCTAACAACTGCATTTGATGCTTGCTAAATTACCATGAGCCAAAGGTAAACACCGGCTTGCCTGCCATGACGCACAGGTTGGAGAGGGCAGTGTTTACTGAGTGCTTTAGGGCATCACAGCCTCTATTTTGAGGCAGGGAGATCCAGAATCCCCAGATTCCCCGTGTCAGTCGATGCTGCTTGTATTCCAGACACAGACACACTCGTTTGGCAGCAGTATGAAAAATTTCAGGACACTCCCTGGGTATATATTGCTTATTTACAAACTGTACTAATGATTGTTTATCTATACACACAATATGTATCCAGTTATTCACAGAGTGTTGTGTGATTTGGGAAAAAAAAAACCCTAATTAATGGAAAAAAGCATAATTTTCTTTGCTGTATTCCTCAGCAGCATCTCAGACAGAAAGAAAGTGGATGACTTCTCAAGGAAAATGAAACATTAATGAAACTCCTTAGATACCAACTTATGCCAAGTTAAAGGCCAGCAGCTGAGGTAACTCCCTTTGAAGCTGTGGTGCCTCCTCATAGTTTTGCTGTATTTACCTTCTGGTGTTTAGAAAAACTCAATGCTGATATAGCAGTATGCACATGAAATGTGGTCAAGTTGTGGAGGAAACCACAGAAAGAAATTTACACTAGGAAAAAAATCAGTTTTACATCATAAAGATGAAGCATCTGTTATAAGTAGAGGGACAAAGAGAGTCCAATGAAAAAGCAGGAACTTCTCCTGTCATGGTTCTGGACCCAGGAGTTAATCATTGCACTTCCAAGAGTGGATGGGAAGTACCATAATTTCCAGTCATTTCCAAATTACTGTAATTCTGTATGCCTCAGGAGGAGGCAGGTTTTCATGTATTACCTACCTAACCTGGGCTGTACATTTCTGCCTGCAGGAGGCTGAGCAGGAATGCTTCTTGGCATCACAGGCTTGGGCCACAATGTCACATTGGAAATACTGCTCAGACAATACTGTTATCAAATCATATGCTCATTTAGAGGTTGGTTTTTTTAATGGAGAATGAAGAAAACACAAAAATAGGCAAGTCTTATCAAAGATCACTGGTGGCTATAAAGCAAGTACATATGTGGATGTGTATGTTTATCTTCAAAATATAAAAATATATAAATCTCTATGTATCCACCAAGTATCTTGCATACCTGGAGCAGCTAGGTAGACCTAGACAAATGGTAAACAAAGGCAGATATGGTTTTTTTTGAGAGAGAGTCCAAAATATGTCCAGTCATATTCATGTATAGAAAGAAGCTGACCAACCCCAGAAGAGAAACAAGGAATAGTATTTGCCTTAATCTGCATCAGATTTTCCAAGCTCTGCCATGCTCTGTGCCTACAGGGTTGGAGAGTGAGGCTGTGGCAGAATGGGTGTAACACTGCAGTGCTGCAGAGAGGCAGGGCAATGGGTTCAGGCATTCCAAACCCACAGCAGGATCACAGAGCTCCAACACTCTCCTTTTCCCTAGTTCAGGAAAAAAAAAAAAAAAAATTGAAAAAAAACCCCCACAAACAAACAACAAAAAAAAAAAAAAAAAACAAAAAACAAGATCCAAGACAAGATTCAACAGTATTCACCAGATGTTAGTTGAGCCCTTTAAATCAGCATTTTTTTTT
>JAOTQP010000870.1:33483869-33531994 GCA_026413545.1 Cichladusa arquata | reverse complement strand
AAAAAAAAAAAAAAACAAAACAAAAACAAAAAAAACAACCAAAAAAACAACTCCATGGGTCATTTAGTGTCAAACTTCTACCTTTCCCTGGATGCAGTGAAGAAATAAATTTCTGCAAGGGGATTTAACTGAATTTCCTCCCTCAGCCTTCCTGATGGCGATTTGACCCCACAAGCTTTTCCTAGATATTAAATAGATGAGTGACTTGTAGATGAGTGGGAAGCAGGGGAATCCTGGTTCCATGTTTAGCTATTGACTCAGTATCAGACTGTAGAGGAGTCACTTGATCTTCACAAGACAGCACTCAGCCTAGGTAGACAATGGAAAGAAAACCACAAAACACTGCTCTTTGCTGAAAACCCAGAAACCTGCATTTCTGGGTGGAGAATAGCTGTACATTGCTGTTAAAGTGTATTTCAGGTGCACCAGACTGCTACCACACTAAATCCTTCATGAATTTAATAATTTAGGAGGGTCTCTCCTGTTCTGTGGTCACTAGATGTAAGGGGGGGTCATTTGTTTACAGTGAGGAAAGTGTGCTAATTACAAATGAAAATCTTCCTGCTCCTAACAGTACTATCTTGCTTTCCTATTTGGGTATTTCAAACACAAGGTGCATCTTTTGCTCATCTTCATGATTACATGAAAATAAGGAAAAAGAAAAAATAACCACCACAATGAAGTTGTTCACATTATAATGGCTGCCATAATTGCATTTAAATGCAATACACTTGCTGATTAGTTTGCATATGACTGAAACAAGAGGGTAAATAAACATTTAACAAGGGCTTTGTTTTGCTCTGCTGTAATTGGTGTTCATCAGAACTATTGTGGTGGAGGTACACGGCAGCTAAATTGCCTTTTTATTGAAAAACAAATAGGGATATGTAATTTATTTAATTTATTTCTGTACAAGACCCTCTAAAGATAGCACAGTCTGAGAGTTTCCATCAAGAGTCAAGTGGATTCAAACACATTTTGGCATTCCAGCAGCCCCCTCCCACATTTAAGCTGCTATTCCCATGTGCCTGTTACTAAATATAGCAGCAGCTCTTCAGATTGACAGGAGAGTTCCAGATCCAGGCTCCTGGGCTTTGCTCCATACATTCCTAATATGGTTGAGCATTGCAGCCAAGAGAATGCTCAGGAAGGGCTCAAGAGGGTAAAGTGGGACCACAGGATGATCCCTCCCCGTGCCATGGGAAACTGAGCAGCAGCAGGCACAGAGAAGCTGTGACTTAACCCCCTTTTGGTGTCTTGGCTGCAGATCAGCTGCCAGTGAAGCCGACTGACTGCTCACGACAGGGCACGGCTGTGCAATAACCAGCGACACCACCCTCCAGCTGACACCAGCACTGAGAATCCCACTTGGCCCCCCAGGCCACTCAACCAGGTTACAGAAACACCTGGCTAGGGCAGGAAGGGACAAAATGCAGACAGTGTTGGTTGTGAATATGTTTTAGGCTCATAAATGGGCATGTAAAGCAACACGGGGGTCATTTTAGTCCCGCTCGCCACCCTAGTGTTATGAGCAAGACAAATCTTATATGCAGTGCTACCATGTACATCTCTGCAGGGTATTGTGCTGTGGAGACCATGGGGATAGAGCCCCAGAGATTGTTACAGAGAGCAATAGTTGATTTCATCTGCAACTATTTGCCAATGTTTGTTTTACTGATTTAAATACCTTTTCTGCACAATTGTATGAGTTTCGTGGGAGTACCTGAAAATCAACCAGCAGAGCTACACAGAAGAAACTTGCCTCCCTGCAGAATGTCAGCAGGTTTGCATGAAAAGAAGCTACAAATATGGCACAGGCCTTTTTCTGCCCCTCAACCTCACAATGACTATTTTTGCTCCAAAGTCACAAGCATCTCTATCTTATTAAACATCTCTGCTCCTTTCACCATCTTTCTGTAAACACAAGGATGCTTTGAGAATACATCACTTGGGACTTTGAGCTGAAGGCTGAGGTTTTCCAAACCACAAAAGCACCCTCTGGGCATGAAACAGAAGTGTTCATTTAGACACCTCCAGCTCTTTGGAGGTCTATAAGGAAATATACATTATAAATCAGTGTTGCACAAAGGCCAAATGAAACTCAATTCATTATGGAAAAGGCACGGTGAAGAAAACTTTAATGCAGTAGCAAAGTGCACCCAGTGTAACCAGTGCAAAAGTGCAGAAGAGAAGAAGGAAAAATTTCTTTGACACAAAATGTACTATTCAGAAGTGTATAATTTATAGCACATTGCATCCATTCTTAGACGGTCGTGAAAACCACTCCTTGCTTTTTACTGGTGGGAGGGAGAGGAAACAACGCACAGAAAATAAGAAAAAAATTATTAAGATTGCATGGTACGAGACCAAGCATCTCAAACTATAAAATCTTAGGATAAAGGTCATCTCTAGCAGGGCCTAATGCTCAGGGAAGCTTTTACATTTTGAAAACATTTCTTTGTGGCTGCTGTGGGTGGATAAGCTCCTGTAACCTTGGTAGGTAAAGGCAGATGGAAAATCCCTGCAGGAACTTCTTGCAATATGTTAAAGCTCCACTGAAGCTTATAGGAGAGTTTCCATCTTTTTTTTTCTGTGTTTCATTTCCACTTTCAGTGATGCATGAAGGAAGCTAAAACTGCAAATAAATTGAGGCTCCTGTTGTTCAGGTTCCCTCAGTACTGGAAGTGACAACTACATATTATTTATAGTCAGAACAAGCCAGTAGCTACTGTGTGTTTCTAGCACTATAAATTGAATAAATAGATTGTCCTACACCACCTTGTTAAGCCCCAATGCAGCAAACTCCTCTTTATACATTGATCTAACCTACCAGCTAGTGTTCATCAACAATAAATCAAATACCTTCATAAGGCAAACTGTAGTGGGCCACCAGAAAAAATTTACAGATTGGAGGTATTCCTCTGAAATGAAATACTCTACCAGTGGCTCTTGAAAATGCTCATTGAGGGAAGATAAACATCTCTTCTTCAATATACTTTAGGTATGCATTTAGGCAATTCAGAGCACAAGATTATGAACATCCCCTCACACTGGAGGTGTTTATTAATCTCAGCTGACTTAAGCTGTACATCATTAATCTTTTAATTCAAATGCCTGTTTACTGGGAAAACTATAATTCTGTATATCTGTCAAAATTGTCCATAATTTCATCTCAAAATTTTTTTTTAATGATTGTCTTCTTCAGATAAGATCTCCACAAACACAAAAATATGTTCCTC
Organism: Cichladusa arquata; assembly: GCA_026413545.1. Classification (NCBI taxonomy): domain Eukaryota; kingdom Metazoa; phylum Chordata; class Aves; order Passeriformes; family Muscicapidae; genus Cichladusa; species Cichladusa arquata. The sequence goes on along the minus strand of JAOTQP010000870.1, from coordinate 33,528,755 downwards.
CTATTTCAGAGTGTTTAAGCAGAAACTCTGAGTTTCCAAGTATTTCTTTTTATTCTTTTTTCCCCAGAACAAAAGTTAGGCAATTACATTGGGTAAAAAAAAAAAAAAAAAAAAAAAAAGAGGAGGGGAAAGAAAGAAAAAAGGGAGGGAGAGCAAGCAGGGCAAAAATTACTCAAACCTAAACAAACAAAAATGAGGAAATAAGGTGGTAGTGCCAAATCCAAGCTTTCTGTAGAAAAGTAAAAATCTGCTATGATTGTTTCCGTGTCCTAGACTTAGGTTGGCGAGCACTTCAAATTGTAACTGGGAGCTGCCCAAATGCCATAACAAAGTTGATGAGGTAGACTAGGTAGAATGGATTCCAGAAGCAGCCAGAAAAAAATGAGGTGTTGCTGATGCCCTCATCATGGCCAGGCAGCCCTAGATTCTCTCCTAAAGTCTCACCAGGGCAGCACCTTGCAACACTCTAACCTGAAAATGAGACCAAGAAAAATCAGGGTCCCTCCTTTTGCTTGAGGTGCTGTGTAGGAAAATACTGCCTGGAATGTTCATTAGCTGGGAATCCGCAGATTCGGTAAATACTAAAAAATGGCCAAACTCTTTGGCAAGGTGATCACAGTTGGGCTGCGACAGTGCAGTCACAATTGGCATCTGCATCTTGGGTTGCTCATCTTGCCTGTCTCCTCACACCTTGCACCACACACCTCCTCTTGCCAGGTTGGCTCCCAGCTGATTCTCACCCAGACATCTGTCTTGGCCAGGTTCAGGGAAAAAAGGGCAATGATACCATCTGGATCTGCTTAAAAAAAGTCACAGAGCAGAATGTCACCAGCCTACTGATGGCACAGCAGCCAAACCACAGCTGCCATGTGAGCACAGCAGGAGCTGTGACAGAGTGGGTCTGGTGGGACACACCTCTAAGTTTACTGACAAGGGAAAAACTGAGCTAATGATCAACTCTTGCCAGATCCTGTCAGTAGAGGAATTGTAACTCTCTGCTTCATTCAAAGTTGTTGGCAGATGAAGCAAAGTTAGCAATGCCACTTTGACTTAATCTATCATTTGCAGCAAGAAGACCTGCTCAGAGAGCAGTAACACCTCTAAGTCCTTAATGGGATTGGGGGAGTACAGAAGCAGCAGCTGAGCCCTGAGCAGTGCTCTGGTTTCGCAGCCTCTCTGGAGCAGGAAGCCCTGTGCTGAGGCAAGAGAGCAACTAGAGACTGATGAAGGCATTTTAAGTAGAGGTCAAGATGGGGGCTGCTTAAGCATACTTCTGTAGACATCTGCAGTTCTCCCCCACAGCAGACCAAGGTGTTCACAGTTATCTCCTTCTCCCTAACGCACTCACCTACAGCCCCCAGTTCCCCTCACAGCTTCATATCCAACATAAAGCAGATTTCAGCCCCAGGGCAGGCAGGGAAGCATACAGCTCGGCATAACCTGAGCACCTGATGTTTTACTCACCTTCCCAAGCTCTTCAGCCTTCTACATCAAGGTTGGGTTGGGAAGCTCTCCATGAGGCCATTGCAAGAAAGATGAGCACTGGGCTGTTGTTAGTGAAACTGATTAATATTTTGACCTTTTAATTCCATTTCATCTCTACATCTGAAACATAAAAGGCATCCTGCAGAGGAGTTCCTGGTGGAGAGAAGAATTGAATACACAAACTCCTACATTCATGCATTTGAATGTACTGGCTGGCTTTTTCCACACCAGAGACATGCTGTCCTTGAGAATTACGGTGATTCATCTCAATTCAATCTACACAAAGACATTTTAAACCCACTCATTTGCCCTGCAACATACAGACACTTGAAATCTCATTATTATTCTTTAAAACTCCTTGGTTCTTACTGGCCTCTTGGCTTACCTACTAGAAATTTTATGTTCTCTAATATTAGGTGAATAGAGTGTTGGGTCCATTTCTCTTTTAAATCCTGAACTTTAAATTACAGCAATATAATATAAATTAAAAAAAAATATTTGTATGGACTTTCTTACAATGACACAGAAAGCATGCCTTGGTCAGTCTTGGATGTAAGAAACAGTCCTGCCACATGGCTGTGGAGCTTGGCAATTAACTTCCATACATCAGAGACTTATAGAGAGTGTAAGGGCAAATGTGCCACGTTGGATATAAAGTCATCTGTGGTTCCAGACAAGAAGGATTTGTCCATTATCAGCCTGTATAATCTCCCAGGGAGATATGTTTAGGATGCCTTAGTCCTTCAGTTATTCTGAGTCTGGGAGATTTTCAATTTTTTTAAAAAATGCTTCTTCTGCCCCTTTTTATTACCCGAGACTTCATACAATCATAGAAAAGCATATCAATACCGGGATAAAATTCCTCAGTTTATCCATGAGGCAGGATACTGTAATCCACATAATCTCAGCTCTGTGCTCTCTGGAGGATCATGGAGCAAAAGGAAGGCTGTGGAACTTGCCCAAGGTGATGCCAAGCTCCTTTTGTGGCAGCCCTTGCAGGACACTCCCTCTCAGGGCACGAGGCACATCTGGACATGCATGATGAGACCCCACACCAGTGCTGGCAATGCAGTGGAGAGGGATGGGTGCTTGGAGGGTCACTGGGAAGGTGGCACTAAGGCCCTCCACTAACAGCCAGGCTTTGCTGCTCTCACAAGGAATACGTTTCATACTAGATAGAGATGACATCTTGTTTTCTCTAGAGTTGCCTCCCAAGATTAGCCTTCCTGAAATATAAAGGTTAGGCATAATTTTGAACAAAGAGGACAATTACACCAACGAAAGGAAATGCACATGCTGCCAGATGGCTCAAACATTGTGCAAACAAAGAGTGAAGCTTATCAATGCATTATTTATAATCTGCAGACTGTAATGAGAGGTTGCTCAGTCTGGCCAGTGAAAGGCATGGAGAAATCCAGTTAGAGTCCTGAAAAGATGTGTTCAGGTGAAGATTCATGAGGCAGCAAGAAAAGAGAAAGGAGATAGCATGGTGGCTAAGGAAGCTTTAAGGCTGCAGGTTTAGTTATGTGATGGCTGAGAGAGGAAAGGAAGTGCTTTAACCAGTTTTCAGCACTATTCCAACACAGGTTTTACTTTTTTCCCCAAAACTATTTGGACCAAAATGAGCTTTCTATTAACTACAACGTCCCTTGCTCCTTCTACTCTCAGATCCCCGAAGTTCATTGACAGCCACTAATGTCACTTTGATTATAATACCTACCCTTGAATATGTGTGTTCTAGTGACTTTAGTTGCTCCACCATGTCTCTGCCCTCCCTGTAGTATCTGGTTTCACATCCTGCACAAGCAGATCAGATTCCTTTGTTTTGTTTCCAAGGTGCCTGGTGTTTATGTGTGCAAACATTTCCGTTGGTTCTCTGTGATCAGCACTGAATTTGGGCAACGATAACTCAGTTGACATGGAAAACCATTAATTTAATTTTCAAGTATGAGATGTGACTGATGAGGATAGATAATCCTGCAAGAAAAAAAGGTGCCCATTTGTTTTGTTACCATCTTAGGGATAAGTAGTTTCCTACAATCACAGCTGGTGGCTGGCAGTCTCGCTTCTGGAATTCACAAATGTACAGAAATCCAATGTATTTACTTCAAGGCTCAGCTGGGAGAGGCCAGGCTGACAAGTACAAAACCTTATATCCAACTACTCCAATTTCAGGCTCCAGGGCCATGAATGGAGTTGTTCAGGGAGTTGTATATAATGTGCACGTATGAGGAACTGACCTGTGAGTGCATGTCCCTGGTCAGTGCTGTATTTTCACTCTGTTTACTTGCAAACCTTTCAGAGGTTGAAGTCTGCCAATTTACACTTAGCTAAACAGAAACAGCAGCCTAAGCAGGTCCATTCTGGTCTGTCTTCATAGATAGTGACAAAATGAAACTTTGCCCTCTTTTACTATCACTAGTGAAACTCTGCAATCATCAGGCTATTTTTTATGCATGTGCTCATTTTACAGCTGTATGACACTTTTATGAGAGGACTCAGGGACATCCACACATTGATCCAGGGTAGGGAAAGCATGGCACCAAGCAGTGCACATTTTATTTCCTATGCCTGCCAACAGGCTTCATTTTTGTAACAGAAAAAGCAGCCATACAGACCAGGAAGCAACAGCCTGACCTGCTCAGACTTTCACCCTCTGGACTCCAGCCCAAGCTGTAAGACATTCATTGCTGAGCTGGGGCAGGTCCCCTTCCCCCACACCCTCAGTGCCATCCTTTCAAAGCCTATCACAGCAGCTGGCTGGACAAGGCACCTTCCTCAGTGGAGTGACTTATTATTTTATGACAAAAAGCAGCAGATCAGGTTTGTCTCTCTCATGGATTTTGAAGCACACTGTCTTCAAATGGACCCTGCTTTTTTATTAAAAGGAGTGCAGAATGGTATGCGTTTTGCTAGAATAACTCCTTTCTGCATTCCTGTGGTTAGAGGGAACACAGGTAGCAGCTGTTATGTATGGCTGATATGATGCAGGTTATTTGTATAAGGAGCTGAGACTCAGGGAACTTACTGTTTGTTTGAAGATAGAAAAGGTGATTTAAAGTTGTTCCCCTTTTGTAATCAAGCCAGTCACCTTTGACATCAAAAATTATAACAGGAACCTGCTACAAAAGTTTGGATTTGCATACACACATTACTTAAATCCAATCCCAGTGAAAACCTGTCACATTGGTTTGTTAGACAAACAGCTCCTCCCGAACAGCAGGTTTAATATGGTTTTTACAACCACGATATCAAAGGATTCCTCCAGGGGAGCCCACCTGGGCTGGCCCTGGCAGGGGATGCTCGTCCTGGCTGGGAGGCTGGAAAGGCAGCCCAGCACTGGGAGCTCTGATTTCCTCTGAAAAGCTCAGGGCTGCTCCTCAGACCATGTGCCAAGCACATGCACAGCCTTGTGCAAACAGCACCGGAGGGCAGACAGGCGCACATGCAGGGCTGGCCGGGACAGAGGGCAAGGACAGGCCGGCCTGGGCTCAGCTGCCCCTGGGGCTGTGAACCGGGGTGACTGCAGCCCCTGCTGCACCGGCACCCAGCGCCGCACCGCGCTCCTGCTGCGCCGGCCGGGACAGCCGAGGAGCCGCGTCCCGGCAGCGCTGGGAGATCCTGGGAATGCGCACCCTGGGGACTCTGACTGCACAAACCCTCCAGTCATGCAGAGCATTGCTGCATTGCTGCGGGAAATGTGCACCAGAGCGAAAAAAGAGTTGGAAGAGGGAAAAAGCGGTGCCTGGAAAGATCTTTCTAACATAGAAAGACAAGGACAAATGTTTTTCTTACTTATTACAAGCTTTTCTAGATGAAATTTAATTTTCAAACTTATTAAAGTCCCCTTCAAAAGTAAACTAGTTTTTTATATATCAACAGTTATGACTAGTAAATCATAGCTGCTGATACATAAAAATTGATAAATATATAAATTTTTGGCTTATGCTCCCAGACCTATGCAATTTCCATGACCATCACAAACTAACTTTTGCTTCAGAAGGAGAATAAATAATACAGCTGACATTTATTAGGGTGAGCTTGAAAGTGACTTTAATAAAAGTGGCTTTGAGATAAGCTTAAGGCACTGGTATAAATGCCAGTGATGAAACTGAATGAAAAATAAAGCAATTTGGGATTATTGCTTATTTTATTCTTCCCCCAAAAAGAACTTGTATGAATACAGAGCTCTTCAATACCAAGATACAGACATATTTATCAGATGCAATAATAATTACCTCTTACCATAAGTAAAAATCCCAAGACAACTAAGGCTCTAAGGACATTATTTTTAACCTGTGTTTTAGTAGATGAATTAGTGTAAGTACATGGCAGCCAGGGTAAATTGTTTCTTTAAGCAGCAAAGGTAAATTGTTTCGTAAACCAGAAGTTTTAGCTTTATTTGGTTCCCTTTTAAATGCACATCCTTGTGTGCTTTTCACAAACCCATAAAAACTGTCCACAGACTACAGTTTGTTAGATATAAATCAATTCAAATTATTCTCCACAGACTATGTAATCTGCCCGTTTTACACAAAAAATGGGCAAAAGCAACTTATACTGCTACTATAGCCACTAGCTGCCAGAACAAAAAAACAAGCCCAAAACAAAAACAAACAACAAAAAAATTAGTTATTCAATGAGGATTGTCTCAGGAGGTGACAGGTAGAGTGGAAAAACTGTATTGCAGGAGGTGTCTTCTAGATGGCAAAAGGTCAAACTTAAATTAAAACTTAGTTAAACATAAACCAGAGTCCAGGATCAAACAGGAGAAGAAAAAGGAGAGTATTGGTCTAGAAGGTTTTAACTATATCTCAGCCAGGCCGAGCTGATGTGAAGGTGAAAATGCAATGACTGATTGAAGAGATGGTTAACTGTGATAACTGTGGATATGTGATAGCATAAAACCAGGAATAGCCAGTGAAGGATGACAGTATTCAAATATCCTTGAGAATGTCACACAACCAGCTGGAACAGATGTCATAGCTTAGGCCAGGACATCTGATGGGTCCCCACCAACCACTCAGCCCCAGACTTCATGTGGACCCCAGGCTCCTCAAGCCAGTGGGTCACACAAGTGTTTGGGGAAGGAGGATATGGACTCACATGTATAAAAAGGATTCTTCTATAAGTAAAATTCTCTTCCAGATTTCATAAACAGCATTTAACATACTGATAGATATTGCTAAGGCCCCAGATTGAAAACAATTTAAAACAAAATCACAATTATAAAAGAAGAAAGAACTGATCTGTACCTCTATACAGCCTGGGTTAATATAGCTGAAAGGACATGTGGACACAGGTCTGGGAATCTTTATAGCAGAAATATTTTCTAGGATGTCAAAAAAAGAATAGCCCAAAATGGCAAGTGTTTGGTAGTTTTTATTTTGCTTTGTTTTGTTTTTCCAAAGAGGCTCCCCTTACAATGAAAATGGTTTGAATGAAAATCTGCAATTCCCCCACTCAAGCTTTCAATTCTTGTCAGTTTTCTCACATACAACACAACTACTTTTTGTTGTTCGTGTTCAGTAATTTTGTCTAACAAAGGAAGGCTCTAAAGTGGAGCAAGCTCAGACCAAGCTCCTGCAGACATCACAATCATGTCTTCAGCAATCCCAACCTTGACATGGATTTTCTGGCTTAAGTACTCACTTCACCATCTATTTAACTCAGCTCTAGCAAGGTGCAGTTTTTAGCTGGTGTAGTGCTTACTTTCCAAAGCATGCAGTTGTAAAAGCCTGAGTACAACTGGTAGTTTTTCCTCCCTAGAAACAGAACATCTCTTTTTGTGGTAGCACACAAGTCACTTCAGCAATATTCAAAGCAGCAAAAAAATCAGCAGGAAATTCATGCTTGTGTGTCTCTCATCTTTGATCCTCAGCACCTAAACTGGGGCCCACTCATTTTTTTTACCACTATTTCTACTGTGTTGCAGGCTAGTGCATTTGAGGATTTCTCATCATGGTCCACGTATGTCTTTCCTTCTCCTGTCTCCACAGCCTTCTGGTAATCCTGTATCAGAAATGGTGATGCCCCATTCACAAACCCATTTTTCCCTTCCCTTTGTTCTCTCTGATGCCCGTCTGAAGGTGTTGTACTCACAACTGACAGGATTGGGAGATGTTTAAACACATGACCTTTCCTAGAATCATTGATTCATAGAATGGCTTGGATTGGAAGTCTCATTAAAGATGACTTAGTTCCAGTTCCCAGTCATGGAAACCCGTGGAGGGGTATCCTCCTGCAACATCCCAAAAAGAAAGGCTGCAGAAATAAGAATCACTCCCATTTCCTCCTCTCACACTTTCCTCACAGAACCATCATGAAAGAATAGAGAACAAGCCACAAGCACTTCTATGCCTGCACTGTATAACTTGCTTTCTGGCTGTCCTGTGTGCTGGTGTCTGCACCTCACCGAGTTCATGTGCCTTCAATGATTTATGGCAAACTTCAAGTTAAGAGTATAAATGCAAGATGAGACACCAGTCACCCTTTTAATGGTAACAAATCACACAGCATTCATTTTTTGTCCCTTTATCCCCTAACCCGAGATTAGTAGTAAAACACTCAGAAAGGCATTTAATTGGGTGGCTTTATTTTACAGCTCCCAGGAGATGAACAGCTGCTAAACCAAAAGTTTGTGTCACCGTTCAGGGACAGCTGTCAGAGAGGAGGGGAAAGCCCTTGAGACTCCTCCCCTGCAAGTTGCTATTTGTAGCCCACCCTCTGTAAGGTCCTGCAAGCCTGTGGTTAAATGTTGTGAAAGACAGGCAGTGCTAAGCAACAGAGAGGACAACACACAGGGAGCCAGCTCCCAGGTTGGAACAGACTTTGAGCTGTGAACTCAACATTTCCAGCTTTCGAGGAGCTTTGAATTTTCTCACACAAAGATCAGTAACCAAGCATGCTTCTTAAAATGGCTTAAAGCTAGCAAGGCTGAATCATGAAATGCCTAAACAGAGCCTTCCTTCCCATCCACAGCTGTGCATGCAGAAGATGATAAATGAAATTAGCTATTGTTTCTCCAACTGCTTGCCCTGAGTAAGAGTATGATTTTGGGGGAAAAAAACAAACCAAAACAACTCTGGAATTTAACAATTAAACAAAACCAGTCCCATTTTTATATTTGTATACATAAACTGAAAAGAAGAATTCCCTTCCATTTGTTCATTGTTCCCTCCCTACTCCCACAACAGTTAATGAATATACATCAACTAGCTGAATGATCTGTTGTCCAAGATTTTTGATTTTTGGCTTAGTGCTGATATACTTGGCACGAATTGCACTAATTTGGAAGTCATTTGGATGGTCTAGCTTACCATTATTCCATTATTTTTTAAAGTGAAATCCCAAAAAATTATTAATGCTCTCCAAGGAGAGGCTCAGTTGCTAACAGTGAGACTGTCACATTCTGAAGAGAATAGCTCACAATGCCCTTGCCCAGGGAAAACATGCAGATTGAAGCTGGATGGTTCATTCCTCCTTGTCAGATTCCTGGGCCACCATTGAAAGTACAAAGAAGGAACATTCAGCTTTGCTGTGTTAACTGAGTAAGCCCCTGAGTCCCAGTAAATTACTACAAGTCAAAGGGCTCTCCTGGGAGACAGAAGTAGAGCAGGAAAATCAAAATGCAAAGGTTCCTTAGTGAGGACCGACAGCAAGGTAGCCAAAGGCTGCAGAAGAAAGGTGCTGATGTTCACCATTTCAGCAGCAACCCTCTGCAGAAGAAGGGCTGCAAAGCAGAGGAAGGCTCCTCTGAATGGAGAGAGGGTGGAGGACAGTCCCTTCCCCAGGGGGCTGGCCATAGAGCTACAACCCCCCACCCTTCTCCAGGAGGATTTCACACCTCTCACAAACCTTAGATACGTCTCCCAGTCCACTTTTCTTTTGCTGGGATACAAGCAGTCCTTCACTTATATTCTTGGCAGGAAGACTTGCTTCATTAACAAGTATTTAAAAAGAAGCAGCAGATGCTCTCCTCCTTCAGCACATAACAGCAGCAAATGGCATAATCAGGGGCTGATTACAAGACTGATTTCCACTCTCTAGTTTAAGACATGGAACAGGTAATGGCATGTACTGCACAACATGTGCCATAGCTTGTGTGCTGATCATTCCATGCCATAAACTCATGCAAGGCAAAGATTTTCCAACAATATTTTTCATTTCTCATTTCTAAAAGGCTGTGAGAGACAAAATAATGTCCTTATTTTGCCTGCAACAAGATCCAAGTTCTGAACACATAATCCACAGTCCACAGGCTGAGAAGATGAGAAAAGCAAGAGGAGTAGTCAAACTTGCAGGATCCACTGTGAAAATGTCAGCAACCACACAGTCTGTTCCAATGGCAACAAGCGCAAACAGGGTATTTAAACATAGTGATTTAATCACCCAAATGATAACTCTCATTACATTGTGTAAACTGTGTCACAAGTTAAACTATGGCAGGAGCAGAAAGGGTATCACAAAAGGAAGATAACCAAAGCTGTCCTTTAAACACTGTTCTGAGTGAAGAAATGTGAAAGACAAGGAACAGTTTTAATGGGAAACGTCTGAGGTTGCTGAATAGAAGTGGACAATGAAATAATAAACAAAAACCTGAGCATAAGACATTTCTGGTTCAATGAATCAAACAGGGACAAGGAGGCACAACATTTTTGAAGCTTGTCAAGTCACACTGAACAGCCAGCTCATTCCTGGAGTGCCACCAGCATGCCCAGACCACCTGGCAGAGGGACCTGCATGAAATGGATGGGATCTGCTGTAAGAAGCAGAAATTCATTGCCTGCAACCTAGCAGAGAAGCTGAGGGATGGTAACTGCACTGTGGAAGTTTAAAGGTATGCAAAAATAAATAAATGCTACTTAGAAAGAAAAGTTTTGAGGTCTTGTTATAGTCTCAAACAATACAGTGTTTCAATAGTTTGGGGCCCATTACACTGAACTTTAGCTTAATTTCACCTTCTACCACATCAAAATTTTTGTCCTACCTCTCAAAGCCCCTTGGGATACAATTCCTGTCCTGTCATCATATTTAAAGGTTACTATCACTCCATCACTTGGAGCATCCTCAGTCAACTGAATCTCTACTTCTCCCATGAGCCCATGTTTGCCCTCTCTACTTCTCCCTTTACCATCAGAAAAACCTCTTTCATCATTCATGAAAGCTGCTGTCATTCCCCTGCCTCAAAGTGTGCTTTCCCCACAAACTACCCAGAATAAACAATCTGAGGATGATCATGCAGCAAGATGGTCCTTCCACTCCCACAAGAGGAAAAGAGGATTCACACTGCCCCTCTTCCTGTTTCCTTTTGTTCTGCACATCACATGTCCTTGAAGATCGAGACCATGACTTTTTACACGTAACACTGCATGGGACCTCTGCCATGACTGGCTTAACTAAGTGCCATTGAATGAAAATATTAGTAGCAGGACATTTCTAATAATGAGATTTATGAAAAAACTCTCCTTGCCTTTTACAACCATCTCACTACCTGGATCTAAATGATATTAAGAATGTATATTTTCTTTCACTAGAGTTTGTGAAAATCTTCAGAATTTGGAATCACAACAATCGTGGGCACATGCTATGTGCCCATGACATGTGTGTATGCTCCTATACATACACACAAAGACTCTCAATGTTTAGGTTTGCAGATCCTCTTATTAAAAATTAAGACCAGTTTTTAATAAATATTTCTCATCAGAATTCACCAATATAGCACATAAATTTTAATATTTATTTAGAACAACTGTGACCTTTCACATGCTCACTCAAGAGCTCACTCAATAAGAGCTTATTACATTTTTCTAACCAAAATGAAATTGCTTTAATTTTAAGGCTCCATTGTTGTTACAAAGATGAGGAATGGCAGGGTACAGTCAACAGTAACATGGCAGAATGCAATACATATGGTTTAGTGTAGAGGCTGACTGAAGTGACCCACAATTCACAGCACTGGATGAAAGCAAGCACTTTCAAATGGAAGGAATAACTAGCAAAGGTCTTCCAGCAAGTAATAGAACCAGGGAAGGTGTGCTCTGGGTATTGAACTTGCCTCTATCACCTTCCAAAAGCTAAGAAGGGAGAGGAAAGGCAAAAGCTTTCATCTGAGGATCTGCTGTGGAAGCAGCGTGAGAGGATGCACATGCCATCAGTTTGAGCAAGCTCTGTGGACACCCTGGTATCAGCATGTCCCAGCTGGGTTTGTGTCAGCTAACTACCCAGTTAGTGTACACAATGAGGTGTTTCATTTGATGGTTTTTAAAAATTCAATTTGGTTTCCTCTTTCTTTCAAAATGCAAGATCCTTGGAGATCAGAGGCAGCCTGGCAGAAAGGCTGCCAGCTTTCTGGCTGTGTTTTGGCAAAGGTTTGCTGACACATTTATGCAAAACCTTTTCGTTTTCCTGCAACATTGCTGGGTGGCTCTAACAAACAAATCCAGCTTCATGCTTTCCTTGCTACTATCCAGTGATATGCAGATCTCTATGGAAATACAGAGGGAACATCATTTGAGAGCAGAGACTGTGATTCTTTTTTTCTGAATACTTTTAAACGAATATTTTCTGGAAAAAAGGCTTTTGTCCCTGGAGAAGTCTTTGTTGTTGTGGGGAGCAGGCTGTCCCTAATACCTTGACCTCACCTCTGGCTCATTCTGTCAGTGCAGCAGCTGGAGCCTCCTGCAGCCAGAGGGAACAATTTCACTCCAGGGCTGGAGAACTGCTAGCATATTTATTTACTGAATATGAATAATCTCCATGTGTTATGCAGCTTGACTATCTAATGTCAGTACTCACTCGGCACAGAAGGTAATAACTTGAAGAGACCCATCCCGGCCAAATCTAACAATCAAAATTTCACTTCCTCTTCCATATTACAAACTAAATCCTGTATTTTAATCAGAAATAATCTATCAGAATATTCACCACATTCTGAATTCCTCCCAGTGGCTGCTGAGCAGTTGCAAAATTTGTCTGTAAAGTGGTAAAGAAATATCCATTTAATTTTGACCTATAGAGGGGGAAATGCTTAAGTGGCAGACTGGATTGCAAAAAGGACAGAGAGCCTTTGCCCTTTGGACTGCCATGGAAAATGAGTAACTTGTGGCGGTCTTTGGTGAGCTCAATCAAATCTGCAGCAGACAGCTGTCTGGCCTGCATCAGGCAGGCTGCTGTGAGGGCTGAGAGAGGGCTGCAATCCCTCTCTCCCTGCTCCTTCCCAGGGATGGACTGCTCCAAGCTGAGAGGAGGCTGTTCGGCTTAGCTGGGCTGCACTTCTACTGCGAGGGGGCTGAGTGGGTTCAGTGAGAAGCTGGAAGGTATCAGCCTCTGAAAAAATGCAGAGCTGGGGCTACTGCACTTAGTTTCCAGAGCTCAGCCTAGGGGTCAAGAAAGATCACAAAGAGAACCTATGTGACGGGACATAATGAGAAGTTATTGCCAGAATTATTATTGCCTTCTTCCATTTCAAAGCATGAGACTTAATTTCCTCCTTGCACCTCTGATACGATTTTTCGGTGTTCAGCACTCTGTGGGGACTGTTGATATATAACAAATAATTAATTAGATAAGGCTCCATTTATCTGAGAAAGCCACAGCCTTCTGAAGGCAGGGGCACACCAAAGCAGAGACTGCATGAGTTGTATAATGCACTCCTGGCTTTTGAAAGAAAGCCAGGCCAAGCCCTGTATCACTTTGTTGACTGAAGGCATACTTTTCCGAAAAAATCAAAGCTGAAGTTGGATTCCTGAGCCTGTGTTTGAGCTTCAGAAGTGCAGCTGGATTTTCAACCCACCAATACCCTTGAAGTTAGCCTGTGTTCCAAGTATGCTGGAAGTCAGAGGAGTTATGTAGGAGCCAAGGTCTGGCAGCATGGCCAAGATGTCCAGAATGCTCTTCAGTGTTTCAGAGGTATGCAGGAAGCCTTAGTTAAAAATCCCAGCCAAAACATGGGAAACCATGGTGTTTTTCTTGCCTTCCCTAATATATGAAAGATTTCAGTAAAAACAGTCCTCAGACTTTCTTGTGCCCTTGTTGCCCTGAGAACTGTCCATCTCTACTGGAGAATCACATGCAGGGCTTGGTCTCTGTTTCAGACTTGGTCATGTTTCAGACTGAGCCCTGGGACTTTAAGCACAGAGGGTGGGAAAGGGGAGAGATAGGAAAGTATTAGCTAAAGTAAAAAATTAGAAGAAAACTCTGGCAACTACCAAGCTGGATTTGCCATATATTTCTCTGTCAGAGAAGGAATTAAAAAAAAAAAAAACTACAAAATCAGGCTTGAGAAAGCCTGTCTCCAATTATATGTTCTCTCTGTTGCCAGAAAACATTACAGTGAGTAAGAGGAGAAAATTCCCTACCCCTAAAAAGGTATTTCTTACTTTAAAAAAAAAAAAACTTGCTCTGATCATTTTTGAGGATTGAAGGTTTACAAGGAAGCAGCAGTCTTTCTCAGATCTTTAAAGACAGGTCTATGACACAGGAATGTCTGAAATCAAGGACAACTTCTGTCTCTGTCTCAGTCCTCAGCAGTGAACACGAATCAAATGGGATTAGACTCAAACAGTGTCTGCCTAGAGAGGTTTTTAAAAGGATCCAGAGGTGTGAAAGTGTCTCTAGACAACCTAAAAAGACCATCTTTCAGAGAAGTTTTAGGAAAGAAGGGACATGCTTTGGTTTGCAGAAGGCCCAACAGCAGAGAGACATCCTGTTCCTCCAATATATAAAATCCTGTGGTGTCAGAGCTTGCCCAAAGCAGCTGCCCAGGATCAGGCCTTATGGGTGAGAGCTGTATAGATGAGCAGATGAAAATCCTTCTGCTGACTCTCAATTTGTCCAGGTTAAGAAGGTTATTATAGATACACTCATTTCTGTTTAGGCACTGAACATTTACTCAGCTATGATGTCCCCCTATGTACTGCAGTGGCTCTTGGCACACTGCCTTCTCATATCCCTTGAATATTTTCTACACATTTTTTTAAATTTACTTTATAATGCTATGCTACCATAATGAGGATGTTTCCTGTTTTGTATCACTTATCATCAAGACAAAGAGCAAGGAAGTTAAAGGCCAAAGAAATGCAAACCAGCTCTGTCATAGCAAAATAAAAATAAATTGTGTCTAGACCTGGACACAGTCTAGAGCTGCACTGCAGACTCTGTACTGGTAGCTGTCACAGGGGAATCTGTAGGGATCTCATGCATCCAGTTGGTTGAGGTGAAAACACTGAAATAAAGTCGGCTCCAAGAAGGCAGGTCCACACTAAAATGACCTGCAAGATGAAGTGTGTGCAGTTAAAATGGGCCAAGATCTGACAGTGTGTTTTTCCTGACACTCCTCAGAAGAGCAGATGAGAATACCCAGTATTTGCAGAAGGTGGGCTGGTGGGTAGATGGGTTTCAAACTGGGGCTGCAACTGTGGAGTTCCCTTCCTGCACAGAGATGTGTGGTGGGACAGGGAGTGCATGGCCAGTGTTGTGCCAGCTTTGGGCTAGCACTGGCCCTGCTGCAGGAGACAGACGGGCTGGGAGAGTGAGCCATGTCACAGAGCACCAGTCTGGCAGCAGTCATGGTGATGAGTGCACAGAGATATCCTCTGGTGCTCTCAGGAAGTGCTGCAATGACTGCCCTGGCACAAGGCACCCCTCTCCTCAGAGAGACATTGGGGCAGACATCAGCAAAGCACCAGTAGCTGCTGGCCAGTGTCCTTTAAGCCTTTCTGAAAAGAGCTCACTGGGCACGAAGGGGATGGTTTTATCTGCCTTTCAGCCCTTATCTTATTCATTCAGTCTGCTAGACAAGTTGACAAGCAATTCAAATGACCTTGGCAGCTCTGTGACACAGGTGACATTACAGGATGGAGACCAACAGCTGATTTTCAAATTGTCCAAGTAGCCCTACAGTTAAAGAACTTCCAACTCCACAAGTACAGACACAGCAGATGGAGCCTGGTGTCACATTGCATGAAAGTCTTACATCCAGCATGTTTGTCCAAACAGTGGACATGAGTTGCAACAAAAGAAATTTTAACTAGACAATAGGGGGAAAAATTCACCGCAGGATGAACAAACACTAGACTGGGTATCCAGAGGGGCTGTAGAGCCTCCATCCTTGAAGATGTTCAAAACCCTGCAAAACAAATGAGCAATGTGATCTAAGTTGAGCAAGGGATTGGTACAGAAAACCTCCCAAGGTCCAGCATAAATTATTGTCATTTGTGGGAGGATGGATTATAAGAGAATAGAGATAGTGCTGAAGGCAATCACACCCCTGATAAATTGCAGCTGTACTAATTACCAAAGAGTGGGAACAGCCTTGCCCCTTAGCAGGTCACAGCTATGTCCAATGAGGATGGGTGTTATAAAAGAGAGGGTTAGCTGGTTGAGGTTTAGTTGGAGTCTGCTGGGCATGCTATGAGGAGGAAGGATCAGGCAGTTGTGCAAGAGACTGAAAGAGTAAGATGCTGTACAAGGGACAGACAGGGTCAGGTGGTCGTGCAAGGGACAGGAAGGAGTTGGCCAGTCCTGCAGAAGGAAGAGAGAAAGAGTCAGAGTTGCATGGAGCGGCCCATGGGAAGTTTACAGAGGTAAAGTCATTAAGATAATAAGGGACTGATGTTTGCGAGTCCACCATTGATTGGTGCCCCATGTGAGGAGTGCCTGACAATAGTCATTCTTCTATAGTTTTTTGAAGACTCATGATAAAATTACCTAGCCTAAAGTAGACAGCTTGGGGATATCAGGGCTTTCCTACAGGAAAGCATCTCTTGAGAGTCACAGCACTAGAGAGCACTTATCCAGCCCAAATGCAGTTACATGACAAGAAGGTCCTAGAAAGCTGAAAAATTCTGTCAGATAGAGTGAATTTTGGCACTTTTACATACATTCTGACATGGCTGTTGTCAGAATCTATTCAGACAGGTTTCCCCCTGTAGAATGCAAGGGCAAATCAGAGCCTGTAAGATGCACCACAAGTAATGCCAAACCAGCATGGCGAGTATTATAACAATGCTTATAAAATTATATGCAGGACTCATGGAATTACAGTTACTAAATGCCTTAATTACAAAACACAGCGTGAACAGCCCCTAGATGATGAAATCCATTCCCATAGATCTGTGCCAAAAGGCTGGCTGGGACCTTGATCTGAGCTGTTAAAAGCAAATCACAACAGTGTTTTATTGCTCTCACCACCCTCAAAAGATCCAGCTCAGTTGCTTAAATGATTGCAGTGCTCAAAGGGTGAGAGAATTTTCTTTTTTTCTGCAATTAAGGAATATAAAAAACAAAAAATGCTGTGTGCAATTGTCTCATTGCTACTGACACTGGGTTTGTGTTGTACTGGTCTACAGTGTATCCAACTATAAGACCTCAGTTTGGTGAAAAACAACTTTGTCAGATATATGATGGAACAAAAATTTTATACTTCTATACACTTCAATAAATCAGAGAGGGTTATTGTTTTATTGGTGCTGGTTGTCTAATATTTTAAAGCACTTCTAATGCGAAAATGTAAAGGCAGGTTGCAAAAATATAGTTACATAGACTGTACAAGTCATGGAAATAATTGTGCTGCATTTTGCATTTGATAGCAATGAGTGAGCAACTAGATATCAGAATGGTAGAGAGGTCTCCCAAATTGCTTTTTGCTATTAGAGAATTATATTCTGTATGATTTTTTGTACTAGCCTTGCCATCACAGTATCTTTAAAAAGTCGTTAACAACTTCCTTGTTTTCCCTTTTCTTACCCTCTCCTAAGTGAGGATTATATTCTACTGCCTACTGCTATGTCTTAGTGATCATGACTTCTGCTGCTTTACATCTTACATTTGCATTAGAGAAGCCAAAGTCACTTGGAGTGCAACCAGGTGACCCAGCTGTGTTTGGAAGGACTCACAGAAGCTGAAGGGAAATGATGGGCTTGGAGGGGTGCAAGTGGAGCCTGTGCAAGCTCCCGTGCTGTCACCCCGGGGCAGTGAGCACCACGACTCCAGTGCTGGTGGCAGAACTGCAGAGATGAAGTAACTATAATTGGATGTTACTCATTTAAAGCGTCACATAAAGCACTTTCTTTTCACATTGAAAACAAGCACATGCTGAGCATGATATCTATGGAGGAGTCTGATTCAACAGATAAATGCTTACAAACAGTTCAATATAAGACACAAGAGTAATCCTTCTATTATTCTGAAACACAGCCCAAACCCTAAACCCGAGGCATCGACTGCTTTGCAGAATGGCATGCAAAGCCTCTCAAGTACATATCCAACCAGCCTTGAAGGGAAGAAAAAATGAAATTATGCTACTGGGGAGGTGTGTGTATGCATGCCACACAAGCCAGTGTGCTAGCACTCTGCATGGCACTTCAAGAACCCAGTTTCCACAAGGCACTCCAAGAACACAATTCCAGATAAAATGTTGCACCACATTGCAATGTAGATTTTTATTGCAGCAGCCTTCAGGAGTGAGAGAAGTAACTGAGAGAACCTGCAGTAGAGTTACAACTACTCAATATCTATTAGAGTACTCTATTAGAGCAGTCCTTAAGGGAGTCTTCCGTTAAACATTTGAAATATAACGTATTGTCTTAGATAAATACGTAATACGACTTGACGTAAATACGTAATATGACTTGTAAGTTATTAATGCATCATCAAAAATCTATTCCAGCAAGAGTGGATACCTTATTAATTAGAAGTAGCAATCTTGAAGATTCTGTTATTTATATGATTTTAATTTAGTTCCAATTCTAAATGAAAATTTAATTATAGTTGCACCTAATTCACCTAGAGAATGAAAGGGCCCATTTAACAAAGGACATTCTGCCTTCATTAAATTATTACAAAGGGAACTATGAATTGATATTTTACTATATTGTTCCAAATCACAGGGGACTTGCATCAGATATGCTCCATAACATTTAAGGAAACCAATTCTGGAACCCCAGTAAATGAATCCATAAATTGCACTTTAATATTTCAAAGTGCTGCCTTCCTCAGATGGAATTTGTCACTTTCAGGATCAATTTGAAGAGTACAAGGTTAGACAAGCTTTATGGAGAGCAATTCATGAGATTGCATCATTATACATCAGCGTGTCACGTTGCCAATGTGTTCATATCCAAGTGAGCAGGCATCCCATTCTTGGAGAGAAGTCTAGCTATAGAAATTTGCTACAGGTTAATCCTGTTTTTCAGAGGAAATAATGGAAGATAATTTTTTTAAAACACTTGAGAACTGTCTGGAGAAAAGCCACACCCATAAAAATGATTGAAGCACTTAACACTGTAGATTGGCTGTTGTGGTCTCAGTGCAGAAAAATCAGAATGAACACCCCCATACTTATCACCAACTTGGTGAACAAATATCTCTCTCTGGAGAATTAGACTAGCAAAATTTCCCTCCAGTAATGTCCAGATAACATCAGCAAGTGAGCAGCTTATTTAAACTGCACAGAGGGAAAGGATTTGTGCCATGCCTTTGTTTTACTGCCCCGGCAGCAAGAGCAGAGCGCCGTGAGGGATTTACTCATCAGGAGTATCAGGTTTGTGATGGGTGCTCTCAGGACTCAGACTGAAGTGCCTCACTTCAAGGGTATTCTGTGTGGGTCATGCCACAGCAGCTTTGATGAGGACACTGGGACCTGCTGCGCTGACACCAAAAGTCAGGGAGCTGACAGCAGGGGAGACCTATACAGAAACATCAGATTAATCCTATGCTGCAGCTAGGAAGTGCCAGTACATATCCATGTGTCTGGCCCTGAAAAGGAAGAGAAGCATTTTGTTTTCCCCCTACAAGTAAAGGAAAAGAGAGAGTATTCAGGAGTGGCGAGGGAAAATGAGAAAAATCCTTGTTTCCTCTTATTATAATTTTGTAGTGGAATTCTCCCTGTTAGCAAGAGCCATGGTCCAGCAGTAACCTGTGGCTGCTGGGAATCCTTTGCTTGCATTGTAAGCATTTGGAGATTTTTACTGTGGACTGGACATAGTGGCTGTCCTCCAGGATTCCCTGCACATGGGTTGAGGGGTCCTGGTTGGAGGTCACCTGCCTCACACTGACCACAGGAGCATCTTTCTGCCTGCCATTTCTCACTCAGGGTCTCACACTGAGCCCAGCCCACTTCCTCCTCCAACTCATGCTCCTAGCTTATTTCTGCTTGTTTTGGTTTGAGTTATTTACAAGCAGTGGCTCAGTGCCTGCTTGCCTGAGGGCTCCCTGGCCAAGCAGAGGAGCAGGAGAGCAGTGTAGGTTGTGGTCAGTCACATGTAATGGAGCAGCTAGGGGGGACCTTGACCCCTGCCCCATACAATGCAGGATCCTGCCACTGCCCTGTGTTCCACTAGGACTGCTCTAACCCTCATTCCTTGTTCTTCAAAGGGAGTGTGAATTAATGGGGCAGGCAGCAACAGACACCACTGGGCATTGCAGGAGATGGGCACTGTGCTCCCTCATGGTACAAGGGCTGAAAGCTTCTATTCTTTGTCTGCATATAGATCTGCAAAATTGTCAATCAATGCTGGGTTTATTGCACAAAAAGCCTTGAGAAAAGCTCACTGGTAGGTTCCCAGCTAGTGACTTTGTGTACATACTCTGCTTCTCACGCTCTGCTACTTGCTCAGTCAAGAAAATACACTCCTCTTCATCAGCAGCTGGCATCCTTTGCACAGGCCTCAGCTGCTCCATGCTTTCTGAAAAATGGTGCAGCAGCTTTTCCTCCTTCTTTATTTTCTAGGCTATATTGCCAGGGAAGTGATGCTCACTTTGCCTAGTGGATTAAATGGAGTGATCTGGAAGAATTCAGAGTAAAAACGGTGGCTTGGTTGCTCTCCCTGTAGAAACAGCCTGGACACCATCTTTTAGCCACAGGCTGGTCCTGTCATGTGCCCCAAGCATTTATTTGTCATGCCATTGCTTCTCATCTGGCTCTGGCAGTTGCATATAACTGACAGGAGAGGCAGGCTGTTTTCTCTTAAAGAGGAAAAAAATCCCTACAGAGTCCCTTGTGGTTTTGCAGCCTCTTTTAATGCTACCTCTACCCAGCATGAATCCAGTAATAACACAGAGCATTAATCCTACAATCAGTACAATTCACCATACTATTCTTCTGTTTATTTTTTGAACCTGGTACATTACCACATGCACATCCTTTTTCCCTAAATCACAGCAAAATCTCTGCACGTAAGAGAGAGATAGACATTTTAACTTGTTATCAGATCAGAAAAGAGAAATGCCTCCCTGTGAAAAGGTGCAAGCACACAAGGGGAAAAAGAGAAAGCAGCAAACTCCCTTCCTTTGACAAAGTTAACATACAAAAAATCTAACATTTTAAGTGGTTTATTTTCTGATTCTCCTCCCCCATTTTGCTGAAAGGAGATTTTCTCTGAGTTACTCTGCTAAATAATTGAAGTAGTTGAAGCATCTCTCCTTTTACTCTCATAGTTGTAGTCTACATATGATTATGAAGGAAAATAAGTTTGGTTATTTTTGGTTTGTTTTTTTTTTTTCTGGGTCTGGATAGGAAGGAAACTTTTGATCTAAGACAATATAAAGTTTCCAGAAAAGAAAGTTTCACAGATTTAGGAAACACAAAACTTACAGTGTGGAAAACATTTTATATATCACAGACAGCAGTTCTCAGACAATGAAAAATTATGAATCCAGAATAGCATTATGAATCCAGAATAGCACAAAACATGGGCTGCAATGAAGCAGACTGGCCTGGGTAAGCTATTCTGGGGACTGTGAAGTGTACACGCTCAAACTTGGGGGCAGGCAAGACCTCTGAAAGTCAGCCTCTGGGAGATTAAATTTGGACACACAAAATTAGAGACCATTTTTGAAAATAGAAGACTGGGTGGAAAATTTTGTACTGTACATAAGCAACATGCCATTTTCACAGTCTTATAACAACTCATTCCTAAGCCCATGTTTATTCAAATGCCAAGTTTGGTCCGGATGAAGTTATTTGGCTAGTCAGAGTTCACAAAGTAAGGCAAACATAAAACCCAAACACAAAGAGTTGCAGAATTATAGCCTGGTTTGTGGAAAAAATAGTCACCTTGTACTTCACCAAGAAGAGCTTCACCAAGATATGCTTTTAAAAGCAGTCCCAGAGAAACAGACATTAAATTTGCTTAGTTGAAGCACCACTGTTTTTCCTTTGGGAACTCCGAGCTGCATGGGGCATGATGGCTTTCCTCCCCCTGGAAAAGCAGCCTCTGGGATGCAGCTGCACCGTGATGCAGGGTGACTTAGCCCAGTCAGCAGGGAATGGTTTTAGCCACCCTACGGGTTAGTCCCTGGCACCTGTGGGAGCCAGAATGATGTCCCACATTGGCACTTCTGTCCTCCCCTCACAGACAGACATCCTGACTCAGACACATGAAATATTTTGGGGAGATGAATCGACTCCTAACTATAAGCAAGTGACTGAGCTGAATACTAAGAAGACATTCTTCTACTCTGATTGTATGATACATACATTGTACAACAGCATGGACCTGTGACAACTGGCTCCCCTTTGCTGTTACCCAGCATCTCTCTGGCACTGATACCCAGCACCAGTTTTAGTTATTGGCACTTCCTTAACATTGTGCTTCCTTTTTTTAATTTCCTGTGTCTCTCTTACTTTGGTTCCAGGTAGTAGGAACAATGTTGTATTCTCAATTTACATTTAATTTGCCTGTATTTCCCCCCTGCATAGTTTGTACAAAAACAATCTGTCAATTTCTCCCTCAGAGAGTTAACACTCAGGCTGTCTTCAATTTCTTTTGGCCCCTACTATAAAATTCATTTTGATGAATTATTTATCTCTGGAGCTCCCCAGAGAATTATCATTTGTATCTTCTATAGTTTCTGCCTGTCACTGGCTATTACTGAATTACATCAGCTGGTCAGCAGCTGTCAGTAACCAAACCATGCTCCTCCTCCACCCTGGCTTTTTGCATCACCCAATGTACACAAACCAAATCCTAGAGCAGGTTGCTTTATGACCCTGGCATTTGCCCGTTTTGAAGGCTAAAGTCAAGTTGATTTTTTTTCCTAATAACCTTGGTATGAAAGGCAGCAAAAAAAAAAAAAAAAAAAAAAAAAAAAAAAGTAGATATCAAGTAGACAAATAATGCAAAAACCAAGATCTGTTCTAGCCTTGGACCAGAATTTAGTTGCACCTGGCTATGCTCATTGTCAAGTAGAAACACCTTTATTCTCCTAAACAGATCTAATCTAAACAGTATCTTTGCGAAGCAAATGCAAGCTCCCTGGGCCCTCCTTGAAAAATAAAGCAAACCCTTGGGTGTGAATATTGACTTATTCAGTAGTGGAGATTGGTTGTCTTCTCTGTCATTCATGAAGTCAGACCATAATATTGTCATGTTTTCCTGTCACCACACAAAGGGAATTCTTTTGGGCTTAAAGTCCTTATTGTGACTTCTCAGAGCAATTAGAAGCTTTACAGAAGCCCTTGGAACATGATTGCTAATCCACCCTGGCAATAAGAAATGTTTATGTGTATTAAGCTAAACAGACAATAAAATCTTAGTAGGATTTGAGTTTTAGTCAGATAAAACCTCTCTGCGCAGAAAATCCAAATGTAGATGTGCTTCATTTGTTTAACTGATTTTTTTCCAGCAAATTTTGTGTGTGTCTGAAAATGAAAGTTCTACGCAAATATTGCAGTTTTTAGTTTCATGTTTAAACTGACTTCCTCTGAATTTTCACTTTTAATCTGTTTTTGTCTTTCACTTTTAATCTGTTTTCTTAATTCTCCAGTCCTGTGGGGAAAAAAAACAAAAATAAAAAAAAAAAAATAAAAAAAAAGCCAGCAAGCACTGAAAACGAATGAAAAATATTGTAAAGTGCAGGAATAAAAACAAAAGAAAACCTTAGATTTAAAAATTCCTGCTTTTGATAATATTTCAAAATAAATATTCAAAATGTGCTTGAAAATTGGTTTTTTTTCCAACTTTAATTTAGTTATCCATAATACTGTCTTGTGCTTCCATTCACTGCATTCTCTTAGCTTGTCCTGGAAACTTTGTATTGAAGGAAAGAGCAGAAAAAATCCCAAGCAGAAGCCTTTATTTGCAAGAAAACTCCATTCTTAGTTCACTGCTAAACAGTGCAAAGAGGACAGGCAGTGAACACCTACACTGAAGCTTCCTCCTGGTTATCCATGCATCTTTGCTTTTTTTGGAGAAATCCCTACATTTGGGATGAGCACAGCACAGCACAGACAGCAGTAAGGGTCAATACCATCTAAACATACCACCTGTGAAGACAAGCCTTCAAATCCTGCCTTAAACTCATTTGTGAATCCTCCTCAAGCCTGAAACTTGGCATATCCAACCCTTGTCACCAGATGCAGCCCTTTCATGAGTGACACAGGAGTGGGAATTGGCAGAGGCAGGGCCAGCCCATATGTGGCTTTCTCATCACCCATGGTAGGAGCATGCATTGCAAAGTTCAGCCTCATTATCAGTTCCTCACAGGCACTAAACTCACCCCACCAGTTTCATATATTTCCTGCTTTCCATGGCTGCTTTATTCTTATCATCTTCCTTCTCTGTCTTTTTAGAGTAGAAGAGTGTACCTGAGTCCTCAGCATAATACATTTCAATGAAAGATAGCCAGCTATGGCTCAGCAAGTCCCACCACTTCTGACTTGATGTCTCTCCATGAAGCAACTCTCAATCAAATGTGTAGAAAAACAGGATTTTTTTGTCAAATTATACTATTTCATATCCTCTGGTAACACTGAAGACTCTAAATGCTCTGAAAACCTTAGCACTGTTGCTACATGCCCTGCAAATTCAACCTGCTTCCTTTTTGTAGTATGTCCCTTTTAAGTACATAGGAAATGTTCTCTGGATTTGGGGTTTACAAAATCATGTCATATTGGTCATATTTCTTTGAAACTAGAAACTTGTTTCAGTAGAAGTTGGAAAATTTAACTTGCAATAACAATTCTAGGAGAGAGGATTTGAGGAAAAACACTAGTTGAAGTCATAAGACTTGGCAACATAAGGTTTTTTTCTGGTGTAATGGAAACACATTGCTGCACCAATATTGATTAGAGCCAACTCCATCACATCTGAAACGTATCTCTGAAAAATGAATGCTGAATATTATTATTTTTTCCTTACAGTCACATAATTTCTAATGTTTTCCTAAAAGTTACGGCTGTTCAAGTTACATATACTCATGAGAATCACGAGGTTTCATTTCTCACAATAAGGCAATGGAAATCTAATTGAACAAAGCCAGGTAGATACATACCAGCCAAGAGGAATTTTACTGTAACTTGCATCTCATCATCTGTGCCCAGCACAGGGAAGAAGAGACAGGGGTAACTGAAAAATGGACTGAATGGAGCTGCTGGCATGACACAGAGAAGAAAAATCCTGAGGTGCTCTGGGTGAAATATGGCCGTGGGCAGGGAGGGTGTTTTCTGTACTGTGCATACCCCTGGTGGGATTGCTAGCAGCATGCCAACCACAGCTCTGAGAAAGCTGAACTGAAGCTAGAACAGGTGCAGACATCTAGTAGGACAAGCATGGGGAGTTAGTTTTACTGGTGAGACAAATATAGCTTAACAGCACTAGCCTAGCAAAGGAAAGGCTGAGGGGGTACAATTACACTTTATAAATATATGTCCAAAAACCAGCATGGCAGAAGAATCATTCAAGCCATAAGACAATGTTGGCACAAGAACAAATAGCATGAAAAAGAAAATCAACTATTTTAAGCTAAAAGCACATTTCTATCCATCAGAGAAACTTCTATAAGTCTTTCAACAGAAGCAGTAGGTGCTAGTAAGCTAACTACTTTCATCGTAAACAGTATATTTAGATAAGGGATTTTATGAAATTATATCTGCTGTGTCAGTGGATGCCCTTTAGGCCCTATGCTCCCAGAAAAATTCTGCTTGTCTTGGTTGGAAGACAGCAAAGAAATAAACAAATATAAAACTCTGAAAGCTGAGATCCATGAGGGAAATTAAATAATACTCCACAGGTAACTTTTAATCTCCTGAGTTTATGTGGCTTGTATCTATTTTTTTTTTTTTTTTAATATACATAGGGCAGTCGTGGCTCAAGCAGGTGATTGTGTTTTGATACCAAAGTCCAATGCAATAAGAGCTGGATGAAATCACCAAGAGGAGGAAAAGTGATCCCTTGTTTATTACTTACTGCACTTTTTTGCAACCACCATGCTCCCTGTCTCCCCAACCTGCCCATCTACAGACTGGGTAGCTCGCAAGGATTTCCTCAGTTTTATCCAAAAGGGGAATTTGTCTGCCCAGCAGACACCTTGCAGATCCACCTCAGCCAAGGTCCACCTCAGCAGAACAGATCCACCTCAGCCAAGATAAAACCAAAATACTAGGAACAGAGTCCTATATTGATCCTCTGCTGCAGCTGAGATGGATTGCGTGCCCAACACTTTCCTGGCTAGAATATTCCAGGTGCCTGGTATGCCATAATTTCATCAGAGGAGGAGAAAAAAAAAAAAAAAGCATTTCTATCTCATCAAAAGCCCATAACATTTTTTTCTGTTTCTGACCTTGCTCAAGCGAGCCCACTCCAGAACCACCTTTTTGGCAATCAGATCACGTCTTCTACCAGGTGAGGAAAGGCTTCTGCTTTGCATCCTTCAAAGGAAGAGGCACACTTGCCTTCAGCTTCTTTTCACATAGCGTTCATTCAGGGGCTCTAACAAGGCTGCCAGCACCACTACTCCCACATAATAGACCATCAATAACTGCATGGGTAAGTATTCTGCTAATGGCTTTTGGAGTGAAAACCTGTAACTCCTGTAGTCATTGGCCATAAAGATAATTTGTCTGAGTCACTGTGAGGAAGGAGGAAATTCGGGGTTGCAAGGTATTTGGTTTGAGAAGGCACCAGTGTGATTTTCTGTCAGCTCTGCTGGCATTGATTTGCTGCAGGCAATTCTCAATCAACATATGAAGAGCACTGGCAGGAGCTACCTCCTAATTATAAATCATTTAGTCAATCAAAATATAGCTCCTAAGCTACGTAAAGATCTTATTTCTTCTCAAGAACCTTATATGGACAAAACGTGGAAATGCTGTAGCAGGAGGAGGGAAAAAGCTTTATTTAAAAGTGACAAAAATGAAAGCTCCAGGATCCTGTTTGTGGTGTAACTTAAAGTAACTTAGGTACTTGTCAAAGCTAATTAAGACAGGCCATCTGCAAACGCTTGTGATTTGAAACATTTCCCCCTGTGCCAATGGAACAGTGTGTTACAGCTTCCTCACATCCCACCCTGACAGGTGCTAAGCTGCTCTGCCTGATGCTATCAGTCCCAGGGCAGGGAGAACTTTCCTCCTCCTTCTCCTGCAGCATGAGAGCACTCACCAAAGCATCACACTTTGGCTCTATGCACCAAAGGACAGAGGAACTGTCCCTGCCTCCACACACTGTCAGGGACAGGAGCACCCCACACGGAGCAGAGCCAGTGCCACCCCTTTACAGGTGCACAGCTGGGCCCACACCTGCTGGGTACCCCAGGGCAGCACCTTCACCTTGGAAGCACCAGACCAGCTGTTCACTCCTTTGGCAAGAAATCTGCACACACGGCTGTAGACAGTGATGGGCTAAGAAGAAAGAATGAGACCTGCTGGTCCACCCCAGCAGGGCACAGAGATGGGTGCTGGCAGGACTGGGAGGGGTCTGTGGAGGAGCAGGTCCAGTGGCAAAGAACAGCTCACAGGACTGACACCCAGACAAGGAGCAGTGCTGTCTCCTGCAGTGTGCACAGCCCTCGAGACACAAATGTTTAGTTTCTCCTTAGCAACGCTCCTCAGTGGTTTTGTCCTGAAGTGTTCTTTGTACCTTGAGGAAGCCAGAAGTGCTGGAGGAGTGCCAGCCTCCCAGGGTAGCCAACGGCAGTGCCATCTGTGAGCAGTGTAGGCTGGGCCAGCAGTTGAGGGCTGTCCTGGGCAAAGCACTCCCTGCACAGACCTTCAGAAAAGCCTTTCAAATCTTAAAGGCCATTTTAGAAGTGTCACAGTTGGATGAGACAAGTACTAGGATGCTTAGAAACCAATTTTTAATTCCAGCTGTGGACTTTACAAACTCTGACTCAGGATTTCTTTCTCATCTGAAGTTTACAAACCCAAGTATAAGCACATGGAGTCAGGCTTCAACCACAAAGGAACTATTTCATTTGCCAAGTAGGGTAAGCTACGAAACAGCTCTCTCATTGATGAAGGTCCACTTCAGAAAATGTGGCAGGACCACCTGTCATGGGAGTGACACCTGACTGCTGATCACTGAGCATCCTCTGCCTTCAGCTTGAAAAGCTAAGGTTCACTGTCTGCATCCCCATGGTGAAATGACTACAGCTGTGAGAAATGGCTTTGATGTGTGTGCAATGCAAAAATGTCAGACTTAGACTGAAACTTCAAAGAGGCAAAGGGAAAACAAAGCAACTTTTTTTTTTTTTTTTTTTTTTTTTTTTTTTTTGGGTAAAGCACTACAAAGAATGCCTGCAGAATTTTGGGGTGTGTTTTTAAAAGACTCATATATGTGTACACACATGCATACCTATACATATGTGGCATATACATACACACAGTCCTTAATTTTGGGTCCTGCTAATCCATCAAGAGCTGATATCAGAGTAGATGTCTATACCTAGATGGTGTGAGGAAAGTGTATTTGTAGCGTCTGCAAGAACCCACAGTTGGGGGAAAAAAATAATTACATGTGGAATTTTTACTGCCACATTGAAGCTGAAATAAAAATATTATGTCTTTATTCCGATCACTTTTATTAAATTAAAGAGGCAGTGTTAAATTAGTCAGTACAATACTTGAAACCTGCTCAAAGGTCTTTATAAAACAATTGGCAATTGCTTTTCAGCCTGGTGGACATTTCTTTCCCGTACTATGTTCAATCACAGTTTAACAGCTCACAGCAATGCTTTGCATTCAGACTGTCTTAAATGGATTTCAGGTGCCACAATGTTGGGTCAGGTCTCATCTCTGAATGAGAACCTTCGGATTTCCCAGTGCCCATGCTAGTGATAAAATAATATTTCACAGATTGCAGCTGCTCCAGACAGTATCTTTAGGTACCTACGGTATGCATAGCTACGAGCAGCTTGCACATAACCAAACTACAGTACATAAATGAAAAATAGCCTGCAAAACAGAGGAAATAGTTCCCACTCTGTTAGCAGGAACACTGTATTTGCCACTTCTCAGTGTTATGCAGAGCTTCCAGTACAATAATTTCTCAACAAAACCTTCCCTACCTCCATTTCTATCTCAGATTTTCTCAAAAAAGATGTCATGACCTTCCACTGTAGTCTCATTTTCTCCCTCAAGGTGATGGACACAAGCCATTTCATTCTGCAGCACCCGGCCTTCCCACCATACTTCATGCAGAAGATAAACAGCAAGGTTAACAGCTGGTGTGGACCCAGCAGCTGGAAGTAAATGTGCTTTCCCTGTCTTAGGAGTCTGGTACTGAGCTAGGCTTTCTGTTTATTGCTGGGGAAAAGCTAAAGAAACATTGTTTTTGCAGTGTTCCCTATCCCAATGTGTTCGATAGCTGGCAGAGACCCAAGACTCGCCACAGCCAGAGGCTGGGAAGCGCTTCTTAAAAACAAACAAATGAACAAGCAAGCAAACAGCAGACAAAATCAAAGAAGGAAAATGACACAGAGAAACACCAGCTCCAAAAGCAGCAGAGGATTTCTGCAAAGGAGCAGAAACCATTTCTACCAGTGCCACTTTCACCCTGATACAGCATATGTGATGGCTGGGACATGTCCAGTACCACGCACTCGAGAAAAAGACAAGAAATATTCTTCCTCTCAGGAACAATAAAATATAAAACATAAGATTATGCTAGCAGTGTAACACCACCATAAATCACATTTTGAAAAGAAATGTATAATAATGTTTATGACACGTTCTAGCTACAGGAAAAGTTCTTTAATGCTATCCTTTAATTATTAGCATAGAGTTTAAATGACAGGCTTTCAAAAGAATGTTTTTCCACTGAATTAATAGTTTATCAATTATTTAAGACACTGAGAAGCTTTTAACACTTTCCCATTCTCAACCTGATACTGCTGAAATTCTTAAACCTCCACTGAACTCCGCAAGGATCATGCTTACCCAAAACTTGGCCCTGTTTTTCTTACAGGTGCCCTTTTTCCCTCTCAATACCAACTCCTGACCATAGGCAGCCCTATACAGACACATCCCATAGTACCTTTTTCCTTTTTCAAGTTTTGGGCAAGAGTAAAATTCCTGCTGAAACTTTCAATAAGCAGGTCTTTAAAAACTGGGACAAAACGGCATTTTGAAGAGAAGCGACAGCATCTGTAAGTGAACAACACAGCACCTGATGATCATTACACATCATGCATTCTTTCAGGGATTTTCTGTAAAAAACAAAAGATGCAGAGCTGGTATCCAAAGGGAGATATTTTTTCACAAAAGGAAGCACTGCGGAGATAACTGCAACTC
This sequence comes from Cichladusa arquata, assembly GCA_026413545.1. Classification (NCBI taxonomy): domain Eukaryota; kingdom Metazoa; phylum Chordata; class Aves; order Passeriformes; family Muscicapidae; genus Cichladusa; species Cichladusa arquata. Next base: position 33,498,763 of record JAOTQP010000870.1, on the reverse strand, counting down.
AAGACTGTCATTCAGGGTGGAATTCCAAGGGTCCCTTTTCAGGGAGGGATCTCAGCTCTTAAAGACTAGGAAGTGCTGGCAGAGGGCAACACAAATTCCCCACCAGCAACTGGGAGTCTCAGCAAATGGCACAGGCCAAAAGAAAACTTCCAGACAACTGAAATCAACTGAGATGGCCCTGACCCTTCTTCAAATGAAAAAACAAAGGTGACAAAAGTGTGCAAAAGCTGACAAGAGGATTAGATGGCTGGAATTAGTTAAACTTTTTTCCATAAAAAAGTTCAACTAACTAAAACAAAAAAAAAGGCCTTTGTCCTCAGAAGAACACAGTCACAAACAAATAGGCCACAAAGATGTAACATCTGGCTGACTGCTTTACAGGGGTGTAATCTGTATTTATCTGTATTTAATATTGATGGGGTTTGTGCTTTAAAATCTGCCAACTATGCTGAATAGGAGATAGTAAAAAAGTCCAATTGATATGCCTTGATTTCAGCCTGGGCTCACCCAAACCAGAAAGCTTTTCAGAGAAACTGCTCTGGGTGCTCACGGACTTCACCAAGTGGAGAATGTGGCCAATCACTTACAAGACAGTTCTGTGCTAAACAGTGTAATTACTCTGGATGTATTCGTGAACAGAACTCAGCTCAATCTAGCCTAGTTTAGTATGTTCTCATTATCCTTTACTTTACAAAGTCTGACTCTGAAAACTCAGTCTGACACAAATACTAGTGCAGAAATCTGTGTCTTTTTAAAGCAAATTTAAGAAATAGAATACACACTGTACCTGTCTCAATCAAGTATTTCTTATAAACTCAGACCTACTGTTATTTTTAAAAATCTTTCAAAAGCAGCTAAAAAAAGTTAGAACAGCCACGTCCACAAAATTCCTGCCAAAGATCTTTTCCCTCGAATATGGGGCAAATAGAAATACAAAACACATAACTTTCTAAATCTTAAAAAGAACTTTAGAAACCACAAGAAAAGCAGCCTTTGGGCAATATTCCAGGCTGTCAAGACACATAAAGCAGAAGTCATCCTCCAGCAATGATTGCTATATACCCACCATGCAAGCAAGCTCGGGGACAAAGGCCCTGCTGCCACTGACTGATCAGGCTAGGAGAGGCCTTAGCCTTTCCACATTTAAAAATGTCAGCATTCCAAGGGCTCTCTTTATGACTGCAAAAAAACCCAAAGTACAGTGGACAGAATTAAAGTAGGACATAAAATTTTATTCTGAAATGATCTCTGGCCACAACAATAAAATGTAACAAATATTCACTAGAACAGTCTTAACTCCTGTCATCAGCTGTACAATACATACAGTATCATAAAACTGGCCACTAGGATTAAAACCCACTACAACATCTTTAATGTTAAGTGGCAACAGCAGCATCTCACAGAAAATTATACATAAATATATACACAGTCCACATTCAATCATTTTTCACGTTTTCAGTACACACAGTTGCAGCATATTACAGTCACGTGTCTAAGTCATTGCCCAATAGAAACCCAAGCTACTGCTTAGACGCAGTTGTAGCAGTTGAATTGAGTAATTACAATTTGTAGCAGAGATGTACAAGCCCCTAGAAACAATAATTCACAAATGTTATTTTATTCAAATGCTACCATAGCATTACACTGGGCAATATTCTAATCTTTGCTGACTGTAAAAAAGAGTTCTTTTTGTATGTATCACAAATATTACTGATGGAAAAAAAATTAACAAATGGAGAGCATTAAATAATGCACACCCTTTCTCAAAGATTTTAATATTGCCCGATGCTACTTATGTCTTAAGTGTTTTCAACATTCCCATGAAGTCATTTATAACTCCAAACCACCCACCAAGTTAAAAGTGGCTTAAGTGCCTTGCACCCAAATTGTAAAAATCCCTGGTCACTTTTATAAGAGCCAGGCACATATAAAAGGAATGCACTTTGGTTCATACCAAATGCCCTGGGATTAAATCACACTATAAAACTAAAGAGTTTGAGGTAAATTTTTACAAATACAGTTGATTTCTGTCTAGTGTCACTATAACAAAAAATTATAAAAAAAAAAAATCAATTTGATGTTAAAGTACAACCAATGAGGAAGGGCCATCTTTAACCCCTTAATGAGACGGTACTACAAGAACAGAGTGTCCTCTCCACCTTAGCAGTGTGATTGCCTTATTGTTTCTATTAAGGCCTCAATCATCAACAGGATGTTTTAAGACAGATACAGCACTTAAAAATAGATTTCATCCCTACTAAGCAGTATTCCAAGGGTTAAAGAGGCCAAGATGCATTTGTAACAAAAGGCACATTGTTAACACCAAGGGCACAATCCATCCTCTATCCTTAATCTACACATCTTGCATCACTCTCTTTTCTAACACTTAAGTGGTAATGAACACACCAGTGGTGCAAGAAACTGAGCCAAGTGAGACTGCAACCAAAGACAACACTGTGCTGTTACTAAATCTGAAAATAGCTCAGACGTCCCCAGACAATGGTAACATGTGAGACTAAGCACTGTTTCCAAGCCAACTTCTATCAGCCTAATTATCAGAGCCCTTAGAATAAAATCACATCAAAGCAAGAGGCAATGTCCTTCCCCCCTCCCCCCCACCCCTTTTTTTTTACAGGTATAAATAAGCTACAATAAAATGCAGCGACATCACTTAAAAACCTTGATGTAGCTGCTCCTTTAGTATAGAGGAAGTTCCACTGTATCTGGGTTAAAAAAATAGCTTTTCACACTATATTTTGGCCTTTAAGTTTCCGGTAGCATTTATGAAGAAGGTTGATCATAAATGCATTATTGGCATTAAGAACTGGTTACATGAAAAAGAAAATTTAGTGGTTGTAGCCCATTAATGACCCATGAACGTGATGAATGTTTTCACCTTACGTTGCCACACAAGGCAGGAACATGTATCACTGTCTGCTTTAAAAAATATCAAGGGAGATGATTCTTCTTTTGCCCTTAGTATCAGCATCCCTATTTCCCAACTTCTGCAGGAAGAGTTAAGGTAGAAAGGAGCGGTAAAGCCAAGTAGGTGGTGGAGGAAGTAAAGATTCCCTGTTACTGTAGAAAAATACGGACTATTGTATTCCCACAGCCATGAGTGTTAGTTAATTTTACATTAAAATTAATATATCTCTTTTCCAGACTTAGAATTTATTGACCATAATTTACTGGATATTCATATTCTAAACCCCACTTTTCTTAGAAGTATTATATTTCATTTTTAACATTATTTCATACATGTTTACATATTGCACTTACACATATTGTATAAAGTTGTGAACAGATAACACTAAATAATTTAATTTGACTAGAGGCAGGAATTTTTTTTTAAAGTAAGAAAAATGGTTGATTGACAGTTTAATTTTTACATTTATCAATCAACAAATAACATCCTCTACTCAGAAATTATTTTGGAGCTTCTTTAGGTGTTGACTTTTTGGCAAGAAGTTCAGCGATATGTTTCCTGAGAATTCTGTCATTTTTTTCCTTATATCCCTCCCCCAGTCTTACATTAAATTAAAAATAAAAAAACCAACAAAAATTAAGCTGTAAGTGGTAAATTAACGAATATGAAGGAGAACTTAACCGGAAACTTTCTTGGCCTCTTGGGGACCATGCTTTAAGTAATTTTCATAATTTGTACAAGTAACTCAGTAAAATCTGCATATAAATGTTGTTTATAAGTTACTGAGGTTTAATGTAATCCATTCTAGTATGCCTCGTTCTAACATCCGTAAACCCTTCTGGACTGTTCTACTTTGTTTAAAATTCCCTTTTCATATATTTTATACATCCAATGTAGACCACAGCCATTGTACGCATTAAAATACGGATCTCAGATTACAAAATGTTCCTGTTGAAAACATGCTACAACATGTGAATACCTTTCTCATAGGTTTAGATCCTATTCTTTAGCAGACCATCTTTCTTCCATGAATGCAGTTAAAAGTAAAAAAGAAAAACCAAGCATTAGCACACACACACATGAACAAATCTACACATATCTCTAACTGTTCTTTCAAAGTCAATTTTCATCAACAAATGCCAAAGATTACATTAAATTCCAAGCGCTTAGCTCTCCTTTGATAATTTTTCCTTTTGAGAAACTATCTAGGATGGTGTCTTCCAACTGAAAAGCTTTCTACTGAGGATCTTTCCTTCTACAGTTAAGCTGTCTAAGGTGAAGTACTCCTCTACAAGAAGCAATGTAGTTATATTGTGTTTGCCCCTACATGCAGATTTGATCTGAAGTGTAAATGCACCACAGAAGACACAGTTGCTCAAACATTGTCTGAGGAAATAAAAGCAACCTTGAAATCCATGTAGATTAACAGTCTGGAAGTTACAGCATAAAACTGACAGAATGAGCACTTCTGCCTATGTGATTTTGGGAGATCTAGCTGCACATTAGAAAAAACAGAAGAGATGGGGGAAAAAAAATAAAAATGAAAAAAGGAGTACCTGTGTGAATGCTCAATGATACAGACCTGAAACAAAGTTCAGAACATTTGTTTTACCAACCAATCAAGCACTTTCAAATTCAGAGAAACAGACATATTGCCATTTTCATGCTTTCCAAGACTACCCATTCCTCTCACTCTACCACATGGCATGCAAGGTAAGAGAGTCCTTTTACCCCCGATGGTTTTTTTTGCATTATGTTTAAATGATCATTTTAATCAAAGCCCATTACTTTTAAATAGAGAAAGTATTCCATAGGAGGTGACAGTATCTTTAGTGATACCATGACTTTCTCTGGGCTACCACATAAAAAATGACAACAGAACGTGCTATGGCTCCACTTTAAACTACAAGTTTACAAGTGCTTAACTGTATTCTTTGAGTATTCTCCCTGGAGTCCAGTCAGTCGCAGATGTGAATGTGCACAGAATCCAGACCAAACCCATAAAATCCAAAAGGTAATCTTTCAAATTTACCCCAGGTTAAAACTAATATGAACCATGGAAGAGAAAGGTTAATACCTTTGATACCACGCTGCAATGCATGACAGTCATGTTGTAACCAGTGGCCTGCCACTGATGTTTATTACTGTGTCACATTAGTTACAGTAAGGCTAATTGTACTGTAGAAGACAAACATTTTAAAAAATAAGTATAAAAACTTAAAGCATTGTCCCCGTATTTTTATAAAAACAAAATTAACATTTAAAATTACATTTAAAATGAGTGCTGAAAGATACAAATTAAGAGATTTATTGAGCAAATAAAAATGCATATCTGAGCTAATTTTTCATACAAATAAGGCTCAGCCACATTGTATCTCTCGTATTAACAGCATTGGGTTTTTCAAACTCAGCTAACGAGTTTTGGCAACACTGTTCTTTGCTGAATATTCCCATTGGCATCCGTCATCTGTGCCAAGTTAGTCCTCAGTTTTGAAGCTGAGCTTGAAGTCGGAGGTAACTTGGAAATTGAAGTTATAGCACCAGTACTCTCTGTAAGTCTCTTTGCTGAAGCCTTTTCCCCAGTCGGAGGTTTTGGCAACCGTCTCCTTAGCCAGGGATGCCGCAAAGCCTGGCTGGGTGTCATACGGAGAGCAGGATCCCATTCTAAACACTGTTTTAAGAAGTCAAGGAAGAGGGGATCATCACATCCCTTTAATGCATTACTCCACTCTCTGCTCTCCGGTGGGCCACGCAGTTTTCCCCTCCGAGAGCGTCCACCATTAAGTACGACAGAGCCGTCAGACAAGGTTGTGATGCTGCAATAGCGGGGATAACCCTTAGAGCTCACAAAGTTTTTTGCTCGCTTGGATGTATCTAAGAGTTTTGGAGAAGGCATGCCCAATAGTTCAATCATACAAGCCAGCTGGTCTCCTTCATCTTCTCCAGGTAAAAGTGGATAACCGGTCAGAAGCTCTGCTAGAATACAGCCCAAGCTCCACATATCTATGGGCATCCCGTAACGGGCACCAAGGATGACTTCAGGTGCACGATAAAACCGTGACTGAATGTAAGTGTAGACACGCTGATGCTCGTAACAACTTGAGCCAAAATCAATCACTTTAATACCACTTCTACCCTGTTGTTTCAACAGAATGTTCTCAGGTTTAAGGTCACAGTGAATGATTCTGTTTTTGTGCAAAGCATCCAAGCACTGTAAAATTGAGTGGGCAAACTTCCGAACCAAAGGTAGGCTAAAGCCCTGAAACTTGTTTTTCTTTATTAATTCATAAAGGTTCATGCTCAGCAACTCAAATGTCATGCAGATATGGCTGCGGAATGTGAAGTTTTCCAACATGTGAATAACATTCATGTTGTTATCCTTATCTTGTTTCCGGAGATGTTCCAGGATCTTAATTTCTTCCGCAGCTTGGCGGTGGAAACGTTTTTCATTTCTCACCATTTTTAGTGCCACGTGCTGATGCAACTTGTGATCGTAGGCCTTCACCACCTGCCCAAAGCTTCCTTTCCCTATAACTTTCAGGACTTCATACCTGTATGCAATGTGATCATGGGGCACTTGTATGTAAGACCCCTGGTCATCATCATACCCACAGTTGTTTGAACCGCCAATCACACCTTGCCGCTTCTTTGCATTTGGACCCAAAAAGTATACTTCAGGGTAGTTAAAAATCTCATGATGCTCAAAAGATGTTAATTTTTGCATGTATTGCTTCATAGCTTGCTCTGGTGTGGTAGCAGAGGCTTTCACCTTCCCTGTTCCATCTGTAGATTTCAAAGAGCTGGAGCTCCCTTGTCGCCTGTGGGCACTCTCTGACTGTCTGTCCTGAACCACTGGCAATCCAGATTTGCCTTGTGTTGTAAGTCCATTTGGCTGCGTTGTCAGAACTGTTCTCTTGTTACTATTATCTTCAAAGAGCTGCTGAACCTGGATCTGTCCATGGCTACCAACATGTAGGTGCTCATTCATTGTGTGCTTAGTGCCTCCAACCTAAAATTGAAAATAAATACATACCCAGTTAAAAAGAAAGAAATTAACTCCGTGCTTCAACACTCACACTGCAGCCCTCCATTCTGCCTAAATCACCTCAAAACAAAGTGTCTTCTTAGATGTCAATTTTTTACAGAGAATCTAAAAAATACAGCATGTATACTGTGATACTGCTGGATGCTATTAAACTTCCTAATTCTTGTTTCTCAAATGCTATTTTCATGACTCTGCAAAATGTCTAGAACAAGGCAATCACGAATGTGCTACCATGAGAAGCTAACACTATCTCCAAGAATCTTCAAGGCAGAAGACCTGTAACATCAAGATGCATGCTTGAGGGCATCAGACTTTATAAAAAATAGTAACATTTTTAAGGATGGTGAAGATAACATACAATGCCTGCTAGAACTTACATGGCTTATGCTCTTCTCACCTGCTCTCAGAAATCACGATTTTTAACTTGTTCTTAAATTTACTGTATATCAAAAAGTTCCAGATACATTTTTAAGCAATAAGGAATGTGCTGTGACATGCACAAAGAGGAAGAGAACCCACACATTTCTGAAGTTCAAGAATGCAACTTACTGCTTGCAACTGAGACAGTCATAATTCAGCAGAACATTTCGATCAATGAAGAATAAACATATCCTTTAGCACTTTTCCAAACCAGTCTAACAATAACTTTTAACCAAAATGAGATTTGGGGCCTTATGCCTTGAATAGAGAGCAAATCTTTGCCTTGAGGAACATACAGTAACTTTTTTTAAAGGAATGGGAAAAAAGCATTAATAGATTTTAGAAATTAGATTTGTTCTTGACAGTGCATACATGGGAATAAACGGCAGCATTCAGCATTTTCAAGGAAATAAACAGCAAAGTACTGGGGTGTGAAAACAACTATTGCTCCAAACCTGTTATTTTTAAGAAGAAACAAGAAATTTACCTGACAGAGATATAGAGAACAAGATATTTACACTAAAATAGCTGTCTTAGAATTCCTCATTTGCCCTCAAGTAGAGGATAATTAGTTTGTCTTCTGCCTGGTCTTACATAAATGTGGGAAGAATTCCCCTGCTGCCTCTCCAGCTGATTCACCAGTCTTAATATTTATGTCAAATCACTAACAAAAAGTTCACTGATACTGTCAGACAGATGATCAAGCCGGGGTTGAGAGCACTTTTCAACTGAACCACATTTTTTCTAGGCAGCTAAGGATAACACATTCCCTGTTCACTTAAGGTTGCTGAAATGAAATCAGAAAATGACAGTTGTGTGCTGTGATATGAGGCAGTGAAATCTGTGCTGCAACAGCAGAAGTGCCTCCTAATGAGAAAACCCAGACATGCGAGGCAAACTCGAGCATACTCTGTGCTTCTCTTAAGGCATCACTCTGATATGGCAGAAGCATATTTTTGTAAATTCAGCTACTTGTTCCCCAAGACTTGCCAGCTGGACACCAGTTTCACCTTTGGACAGTGTTTTGAAATTTGCAGCTCTGAAACTCACACAATGTAAGAACAAGAGCTCTTGGGGACTGCTTCTTCCAAGTTGACTGCTCTTCTGATTCCATTTTGACTGATGTTGAATAACTGATTCATACATCATTGCAGTTTGACCATGTATGTTTGCAAAGAAATTTAGGCTCACACTATCAAATTTGATCAATCCCATAGAAAGCACTACCACAAAATCACAATTCAGAGCAGAGATGTTTGTAACACTTAAGCACCCTGAAGATATACAGGAAATCAACAAAAACTCCCTTCCTAGTTTGATGTCTCAGAAGCACCAGAAATTAAATCATTAAGAGGACTTATCATGCCTACAGGCAATTCCCTCAGGTCAAGTTTGAGGCACACTGAACTAGCAGTTTCCCGAAGGTTGCCCTGATCCTCTATATAAACAGCAGAAAAAAAAAATGCCCCAAGAGCTGCTAAATCACTCATTTCAGAAGAACCAGATCTAGTTAGTAAGATGTGTCATAGGTCCAGCACATGCAGCACTGCAGAACTGTGCTAGAAAGGCATAATGAAGCAGCAGAGTAAACATACAATTCCAAAGACTCAAGCTACAAAATTCTAGGTACAAACATTTACTCTCCAACAGAACGTACCTAGACAAACTGGGAGTAGGCAATACTAACGTACACAATGAAGAAGAAAGAGTATCACTGTGAAAGTAATCGTTAAGAACTTTTTAACCCAGGTACACAGCTCACATCTTGAATTTCTTTTCCCTCAAGTCACCTGTTTTCACAGTTAACTATTTCCCACCCTTCCTAAGCACTGCTTGCTCAATATATGTACTGAGAAGTTCTTCAGGTCTTGGAAAAGACCCATATCTTTATTCCCTCTCAACAGGGACTAAAAAGTTCTTTTTTCTAAAAGTGTGTTTGCAAACACATTCTAAAGTGTAAACCATGTAGCTCTGCTTCCTGCATCTTCAGGCAGATTCATGGTGCTGACAGGTTGGTGGTTTTTTTCCAGCAGCAGAATGAAATCACCAGCATTATTCCAACTTCAATCCAAATCCTAAGTGACTGGTTTTGCCAGTTTCAGTCAGCTGCTGCTTGGGAATGCAAATGCAGACGAAGACAGTAGCACTGGTTTTCTTGGTAGAAAACACCACATTATCACAAGCTCTATTCCAAAAGCTGCACAGGAGAAGAGAGCCCACTCTTCTTTCAAAAAAAGCACAAAAGGAGTTTTAGAGCTATCAGACACAACACAACCACGAAGCCTGTATGAAAAACGGACTGTCCCCATCTATTTCCAACCTGGATGAGGGCTGGATTTTCACCAGTCCTTTGCCCTGCCTATCTACTTCTGGCTACTCAAGTGTCTGAGATTGCTGTCAAGTTCAGGCTTGCACTGCTCACAAGCTCCAAAGGCTTCAGCAGCAACACCTTAAGTTCCTAACCACAACTAATGGGCTTGGCAAGCTACAAAAGACTACAGCCTTCTTAGTCCAGTACCAAACTTTTCTTAATATGCAGAAGCTCCATCAGCCTTTCAGCTGAAACCACAAGCCTGAGAGGTTTATAACATGTCTCCATTTTGCTTCTGCAGATGGAACCATAAATTCCAGAACCAACAACCTACACAACTGATCACCTGCCTGCACTTATGAAGCTTACTGATTATATACTGTAGTCTGTGCTCAAACCCATCCACATCCTCTAAGATTTACATATTTTTGCAGCACACATAATCAAAAACCTACTGTTATAAGTCTATAAAATACATTGAAATAACTGGTGAGCTTGAATTAAATCTTCCTGAATCATCTGGCACCATCAGTTACATAATAGCAAATGTTACAATGCAGTGTTTCTTTTCTTTCTTAGTAGTTTCTCAAAACTTCAAAATCACCATTAAGACTTTACTTTTACTTTGGTATATTCATTTTATGGAAGTTGGTGACTATGCCAAAAACATTCACCTAATCTTTGAAGTAGATACACCAAAAAAAAAAACAAAACAAAACTACACCCTAAACTATGATCAATAAATAAAAAAGCAACAAAGCTTTAATTTAAGGGTGGTATTATTTGAGTTTCTTTTGGTTTGTTTTGCTTTCACGAATGTATTTAGGAGCAGAAGTAGAACAGTAACTTACTATACTTAGCTTCAGACCTGTAACAACACAGAAGTAGCATAAAAATGAATCCAGCCTGCTAACAAGGTGGCAAACCTATTTACAACTTCTTTGCAGTACACTCACCCAATGCATTGATCTGTTTCAAGACCTTTTACAAGACTACTTAGAGGACTGAACTCCACAGGAGCATGCACCTCTTCTCAACTTCATCATCCAAATTCATCAAGATATTATGCAATCGTATCATATTTCATCTTTGTAACAGTCACTTCGTGTGATTATTAGCACCCTAGAAAACTATCCAAGACAGACACATGATTCAGCTATATATTATCATTTTATTTTGAGCAAAACCACAGAAAAAAAGATTTTGCTGTCAATCAAAATCTAAAAAGGTTTGTAAAATGAATCTTAATAATAGAGCAATCATGATGGCCTGCTGAAATGCTGCACAGGAATAAGATGTCATTATCTGCTATTACTTCGCACAGATGAGGACAAAGGGAGAAACAGTGTTCTACAGTAGTAACTTAATTAAAGAATTATTGTTACACTATATACCCCTTTCTTTACAGCATATCTGGGCCTGCCACTTTCAGCCCTACTGGGTCAAACACACAAGAGGCATAGGGTATCAGGTGTAGCAGGATTCACTGCCTATTTTGTTGACTACAAAACAAAAGCCTGAGCAAATGTACAAAAGGCCTTATTTTCCTTGATAAACTAATTCAGCAACATTCCTCCGTTCAGAACTAAAAATACTTGCTAATTAGTACAATAATAATAATACTGGATTATCCCTAATGGTTTTATCCTGAGTATGGGTTTTATACATCAAAAAAGGCTAAGCCTTTGTTGAACTTGTAGCTCAACAAGAGAGGTAAAATACCATTTGGATTTTTGCTGTTGTTGTATCTGGTCCTTATAAGCTTATTTTTGAAAAGTTAACTTCGTATAGCAAATATTTTCTGAGACTGAACTATGCCTCAAGAGTGATACTGATATTTAATTTTTTTGTTCTGTTAGGGGTGCAGTGAGTTTGAATACTTCTGGGACATTTATCACACATTATGAAACTCAAAGGACAGTCAATGCACACAAAATTGAATCCTTTGGGTTAGGTGAACTATACAAATATGAGAGATGTGCTCAACAGTACTGCAATCCCCACAGCACTACGGTCACCATCTGGAACCCAAATTTCATAGCTGATCCCCATAGCCCTTGAAAGTTAAGATAGTCTCATATTGCCCCTGGATAAAAATTTTAAAAAGAGGAAGAAACATCCAAAGAAAACTAGATATAGTAAAATCCAGGTCATGATTGCACAGTTATTTTCACTCAAATGTGAGCACTTCTGTGGCAATTTAATACATGAAAACACCACATGAAGAAGGTATTTGCTTTGGTTTTACCTGCTTTAAAGCAGATGACAACAGCAAAAATTGGCAGCATGTGACCTACCAGATACTTGTATTAACAGAGTCCAGGAATCTGTGTTCCATTATAATGTAAGTCAATTAAAAAAATTAAATTAAGAAAAAAAAATCAAGATGAATACAGTGACTGATGCAGAAGTATACAGATAAACATTCAATGCTGGTGGCAAAAGAAAATAGGCTTGCTGTACAGAAATCTTAGAAAGAGATGGAAGGAGACAGGGCACTGAATCATGCACTGTAAAAAGGTTGTTTTACAGTACTAGACAGGAGGAAAGAACCATTATTACTGCTATACTGCAAGAGAAACAGGAACAGTGCAGAATGCAGGAATACATGCCAAACAAGAAAGAACAGAGAGCCAGGCAGAAGACAGAGATGAGTCTGGAAGAGGGATTCACAGACAGGTTGGGATTTACACAAGCAGAACAGCAGGCAAGCAAGATAATCTCTACTGCAGTATGTCAACTGGATGTAAGAGTACCATAATGGAATAGGAGAGAGTGAATGGAAAAAGGTTCCAATCACCAAGGCAAGAACTTAAGGCTTCCAAAGAGAAAGCAATGACTTTGGAAACGAAAATGAAGAGGACAAGGGCTTGGAAATAGGTTCATGTTTTCCACCATAAGGCAAAAAAACACAGCCAGGGATGAAAGCATACATAAATAAGCCGAGGATGAAGGCACATTTAAAACAAAAATAAACAAAACCTTGTACAACACACAACCCTGCCTGCTTAGCAACAAAGGCTGCTGTGCTTGCGAAGACTGCCACCAAAACCTCGTCCCATTTTATGAAGCTGGTGTAAAACATCATCTTCCCCCCTCTTCTACCCATGCTATTTGTAATCTACCAAACAATGAAATTTCACTTTCATGTAGGACATCACAGGTTCAGCAGAGGCTGGATCACAAAGCAAGAAATATTACAGGTAGTTGATTTCTTCCCTGCCTGCATTAAAGGCAAAACCCTTTAGTTTAAACAAAACGTAACTTCAACCTCAGTTTCTCTCAGAACTAGTATCCATACTATGCACACATATATAAATAAACACCAGCAGTTCACCCACTTAAGCACACCATACCTTCTGAAAGTTTCAAACACAGAAATACTCTGGTTTTAGCTATTACAGAAGCCACACAGATACAACACTGATAAAAATAGGATAAACACGTGAACACCAAGAAGAGAAATAATTTAAGAAAACTGGGAGGACACGTTTTAAAAAGGTCTGATTGGAGGCAGTGGTGGGATACTAAAACAATGGTTTCAATCTGTTGGAGTCAGCTGAGGTCAGTAGGCCTAAGTTTACCAAACAGATACTGCCCCCCTTTATTTTTCAGGTTAAGATCCAGCATTCTGGTGTCATATCTGATCCTTACCACAAAAAGTTATGTTAGCCAACCACAAAATAACCACCTACAAAGGCAGTATGAGACATTTCTGTAATAGCACCCAAGGCTAAATAAACACTGTAGAGTAGGCTCTTTATCACAAAAAAAAGAAACTTTGGAACAGTCAGAATCTAGAGGGACACGATGCATAGCCATGTAACGCTTGCTCATTCCTGTGTGCTTCCATAAGTTCACATATATGTGCTACATATAAACATATGCACACATATACAATCATATACTTGTAAAGATACTTGAAACACAGAAATGTAACACTTTAACACCCCTTGAATTCTTTTATAAAGACTGCATCTTTACATACAAATATATATGCAGACACTATATATAATACAAAGATTTTGTGAATAAAAATCTTTGTCTAAAAATACCTATATTGTGTACTTCCAGAATTAGTAAGTAGTCACAGACAAACAGCTGGACCACCATTCTTTCACAAATCCTAAATTAAATCTGGGCTCTGTTACATGTGAGCCCCTGATATTTGCGGGCCTTGCATATTTGTGCATGATTGGTGCCTAGGCTGTTTGTACTATGTTCTTTCTTTTATGATTTCATTTTAAAAAAAGCCTAAGCTGTTGGCCCAACTCTAAAATCAAGCAGCACTTAACTGGTATACAAATGGTGAAAAAATTTGCCTTTTATACTAATGAACAATTCAGACATATACTCTAGCTACATAAATATACAATGAAGTTGATCTCAAGAGTGCAGCTCCACCCTGAATTAGCAGTATACTCATTCCTTTTGAGAATACCCTATATAGACTGATTTTTTTTTTAATTTAAGACAATTCTTCCTATAAATGGATTTGAATAAGATGTTTTACCCCGAAGTTACATGGAAAGTCACTGAAACACTAATATCTAAATACACAGTTTCACCTTCCACTAGCCTATAATCACATTTAAAGCTCTGCCATATATTTACAAAGATAGTATGTGAGCATCCACGAAGAACTCATTAATTCTATGGAAAGTATGCCATCAATGCCTTTCAGGGTCAGTATGAAATCTTTCAGAATTTAAAAGGAAATGTATGCAATAAAAATTTCAGATATTTAGTGTTAACATGTCAGTATACGGACCCGTCTCTCCACTCTGTCATGCCTTCAGGACAGAGATACTCCTCTTATCCATATATAGTGGCATACTTGGGAAGTTTCATTCCTAGTAGATTAACTAGGAGTGGGAGATAACGTGAGATATCACAGAACCGGAAAATAACATCCTTTTCATGCCATCAGCGGTTATGTCTTTATAGGTAAACTACTGCAGCAATAAAGGCAGATTCATCCAATCACGGTCCCTGAGCACAGCGACAGCTATTTCTAGGGAAGACTGTGATCGGCCTGAGCTAATCAGACATGTAAAGGGGAGAGCAGCCTTCATTTTTCACCCCAGTTCATACCATACTTTAATTACAGTGCCTAACCTCATCTCTAAAAATGCATTTACCAGAACATCTCCTCTATGCGAGTGTGAAAGATCGAATCTGTCTCTGAAAAT
>JAOTQP010000870.1:33461697-33481410 GCA_026413545.1 Cichladusa arquata | reverse complement strand
TCATGATAGCTTAAGGCAGAAAAGTAAAGAATATTGTGGTTCTATAGCACCAAATGGTGGCAACGTGCCATTTTGGCCCGGCCGTTGGGCACCGCGGGGCGCGGCCATGTTGGCCCGGCCCGGGCACGGCCGCCACGGGCTCCGGCCGCCACAGGCTCCGGCCGCCACAGGCTCCAGCCGCCCGGCCAGCCCCGCGGGAAGCTCCCGGGGGCGCCAGGGGAGGGGGCGATGCCTGTGGGGAAAGCGGCGTGTGTCGGGGCAGTGCGGCCGGGGAATGGCCGGCTCGTCTGGCGGCGGGCACCACTCCGTCAGACCGCAAAGACAAAGGTGGTCCCGTGGGACGAAGGATAAATAACTTGAAACGCGTAGTGTTTAAGTGAAAGCTTAAAAAAAAAGGGAAAAGAAGCTTTTGGGATTGCCCTGGAGGCATAAGTGCCTCAGCCTAGAATGAGAGTGCGAGGGGCGTTATTGGCCTTGTTTTCCAAACTGCGCGGCGTGCTTTGTGGAGTACAATGCTTTGAATTCCTGGTTTGTCAGCTCGAACGTCATTGCTGCCAAAAATAGAAGACTAAGCATTTGCCCCGCTTGGAACAGCGTTGAAATGAACTGTTGTACCTATGCTCAGCCGTTTTTGAAGTCCATACAGACCTCGCAGGTTTTTCCTTTTGAAACAGCTGGTAGATGCATAGACATCATCCCTTCATCCCCTTCCACAGAAGAGACAAAAATTAATGTCCCCTTTACCCATGTCTAAGGAAAAAAAAAATTAAATCCATGCCTTTGCCTCTTCCAGTGCCACAGATACATGCATAAGCTAAGACGTTTCCTGTGCTGGTACAAAGAAATAAACAATTTCCCTAACACCTCCTTGTCACATAGAGAAAACAATCATACCTTCTCCTGTCCACACCCACCTAATCTTTTCTCTTCACTGTAGCTGAAAGAAAGCTTTGTCTTCCTCAATAACCCCCTAGATGTCCACAGGCACTCCCAATGTCCCTTCCCATTGGCTGCCTGGTGTATAAATGGTAGGCTTTGATTACTTTCTGTATTTTCTCATCGTTTTCACAAGCAGTGCATCTATATCAAAGGTATCTGCATATCGAACACTCTGATAACATTAGTCTTGGGAGATACCTTAAATGTTTCAGGAATGGCAGACAGAAAAACACTCTTCTTGTTAGTCCAGGGAGGGGTGGGGAGAAGGGAAAGTTTGGTCATGCTCAGGCTAGATAGAACACAAATTGGTACCAATTCTCTTTTTGCTGGTCTTGCAGGAGTTCTTCATTTCACATGATGTGTCTTTTCTGACTGCCAGTGTCACAGATGGTTTCATGCATTTTCAGAGGTTACTTGCACCTAAACACTGAGATAAGACAAAGCCCACTAAGTGTCCTGTTTCAACCCTTTTCCAGTCAAGTACATCATCCACAGTATGTTTTCCACAGTTTATTCAAACACTCTTGGGCTGCTATGAAGACTATGTAAAAAATTGAGCTGGTCTATCAGATAGTAAACAGTATTTAAATTAACTCAGTGTGTGCTGTAAGCATTAGTCTTGAATCCTGCGAGTGGCCATGGGCCTGCTTGGATGCCTTTCTTTCTCCATCTGCAACCCATCCTGACATTTGCTGTCAAGGATAGTACCTGATGGAGTCTGAATTGCAACTCAAGATAAGAGCAAGCTCACTTTGATTCCTTCTTAATGCAATGCAAAAAACTTCAGTTTAAAATCCCCTTTCATGCAGAATTTAGATTGATAAAGAGGAGGAACATGATAATGTAATTGCATAATACCATGGCTGCAAATAGCAATGCCTTTAGCAGCCCTCTTTAAAATCATAGAGGCAGATATACAAAGAAAAGAAGAAAGCAAGACCTAAATGCTCAAAGACAAAGCAAAGGTTAATTCTTTCATGCCAAGTCTTACACTCAGAAATCTGAACTATTTCCTGTCGAGTGTCCACAAAACTTTCTTCTTTGTGATACTGGCCATACTGAGCATATCAGCACTTTCCAGTGCTACATAGGGTGAGATCAACAGGCTTCAGTTCCCAGGACAGAAATAAGTGTTAGGCACCTGACAGGAGAAAATGTACAGTGCTCAGAAATTAGAGAGTAAAATGAGTCAGGATTTTATTGATCCTTTTTACTGCCCACTCAGCTTTTATTACCCAAAGGTGTGAACTAATGTGTAATGATAGAAGATTAGTCTTCCCTTTCTTGCAAACAAATCCACTGAGTATTCAAGAGTGACAGACTGCTTAGAATTATAGAATAGTTTAAGTTGGAAGGGACTTTTAAAGGCATCTAGTCCAACTCCTTGCAATGAGCAGGGACAGTTTCAACTAGACCAGGTGGCTCAGAGCCCCATCCAACCTGACCTTGAATGTTTTCAGGGATGGAGTGTCCTCACCT
This sequence comes from Cichladusa arquata, assembly GCA_026413545.1. Taxonomy (NCBI): domain Eukaryota; kingdom Metazoa; phylum Chordata; class Aves; order Passeriformes; family Muscicapidae; genus Cichladusa; species Cichladusa arquata. Next base: position 33,478,992 of record JAOTQP010000870.1, on the reverse strand, counting down.
CTCTAGTGGCACCAACTGTGCCAGTGTTTCATCAGCCTTGTAAAAGATTTCTTCCTCATAGCTAGTCTAAATCCACCCCCATTGAGTACAAAAATTGTACCCCTTGTCCTGTCACAACAAAAGATGTTCTCCATGACTCTTGTAAGTTGCTTTCAAGTGTCAAAAAGCCACAATAAGGTTTCCTTGGAGCCTTTTCTTCTCCAGGCTGACCCCCCTGCCTGTCTCAGCCTGTCTTCACAGTGGAAGTGCTCCATTCCTCTGGTCATTTTTGTGGCCTTCTTCTGGACCCACTCCAACAGGCCCAACTGGTACTTGCAAGGGACTTGTAAGGTAGTGTCATCACAGCAGTTGTTTTTAAGAGAAATATCTGAAAACTTTCTTTCCAGACGGGTATCCGAAGAGGCCTGTTGACTGGAAATTGTCAACTCAGTGGGACAAAGGCAGTAACTGGTTCTGTACCATAGTGGGCACCTAAGGAAGAAGGTGAAGGGGCAGATGGAAATGCTGGGGACAATCAGAAGGCTTCTTGTCACAGCTGTCTTGAAGAGGCTTAGGTTGGTCTGTTACAGATATCATCCTCCCATAATAAACTGCACCAAGTGTTCCAGTACAAAAACTAACAATTTTTAAAAAGTGGCAAAATCACAACCATTAAATGACAAAATTAAAATTAATTAAAAAAAAAAAAAAAAGAGCCCAACAGACCCAGAACATTCTAGAATAAAACCTTCTGTCTGTAAAACATTGTCTAAAAGTGTTCCTGCCCACATAGTACATTAAAATGCATTATTGAAGATATTATTCTAGTATAGTGTGGAGAGACACAGAGCATGCTGTGTTTCTTGAGCCATTCAGTCAGGGCCCTTGTGACCAAGACAGATATTAATTCTAAGCACACTGTGAAGGGTTGCTGAGGTCTGTTTTGTCAGGCTGCCTGGGGACCCAGTTCATATCCAGTTGCCCTGTTAGAGCACTGTACCTCCTTAGCAACCCTGTGAAATCTCCTATGCTAGTCTGCTTACCTCTCCAAAGTGGATGGGATAGAGTTTAATTAAATGGGGCTTTGGTATGTAGTTGTAGGGCAAGCAAGGCTGGCTGGTCAGTCACAAAGCATCTCTGCCACTGTGGTATTAGCAAATGCTTATGTGGGCAGGCACAGGGAATTCCTGAGAAGCCATGCATGTCCAAAGCTGCAGTGATGACACTCTGGGGCTCCCACAGTGACAGGTGGAACGATTGCTCAGCACCTTGCTATGCTTTGTCCATTCTCACCAGGCACAGCAAACTATTTTGGCTGTAGATAAATCACCACTAGGTAAAGCAAATACAAGGTTCCTCAGACATCAGGGAGTTGAAGGACATGGCACTTAGTGACATGGCTTAGTGATAGACTTGGTAATGTTAAGTTAGTTTTTGGATTTGATTAACTTAAGGGTCTTTTCCAACCTAAATGATTCTTTGATTCTATGAAAAGTAGAGGTCAGACAAGCCTAGAACACAGAAAGTAAAAATATGGTTTTCTGCCACTTTTTGATCATCTCCTCCTACTAATCAGAATTTGCACAAAGGAAGATCTTTACTAATGCTCAACATATTTTAAAATGTTCTTGTGAAGCAGGTCTTAGATGCTGACCTGGAGACATTAAAACACTTAGAATATGTCCCACCATTAATTAAACATGGATCCAAGCCTGTTGTCTCAGCCAGTAACATGTATTTTAAAAATAAACCCTTAAGCCCAGTAAGTGGTTGTTTCAGGATGGCCTGAACACAATCAGCACCAGGTTCTCACTGATTAGTAGTGGATAATTTAGGCATGAGCAGGGCTGTGTATACTACAGTGTTGTCTTTCAGCAGATCATTCTGAGAGCAGTGTGGGCACTTTAGGATACAGCAACCTACAAACACTGCAGATGGAAAGCACACCAGTCAGGACTCAACTGGCTCTGACATGCACTTCACTATGTGGTACACGTGTAAGGTTTGCAATTCCACCCTCTCTCTGCCGTTCCCAGAAACAAAAAATTCCCAGCAGAGCATCTTCAACTTAGAATAAAATTGTATTTCAATGCAATTATAAAAGGTAAACTTAAGTATTCAGAGCAAGGGTGCAGAGCTACTGCCACAAGTCAACTTGCTAGTACATATTCATACTGACATGAGAGTATATGAAGCTAAACTGGCTTGCCAGGTTCAGATGTTTGTTGGCCTTCATTCCAGTGTGTGTTCTGTTGAGGTTAAACTTCATTCTGTGTTCAAGGGTTTAAGAACTGCTGTTTAAGAACACATAATTCACAATTTCTATTACAGTACTAAGACACAACAAAGGATGTTTTAGTGGTCAGTGAGTACACCCTGAAAAGAAGCTCTGAGATTCTATAAGTCTGCAAGCATAGAAATAATTTTTACTCTTCTGCTATTACAGCTATTTTGTGGGAGATTATCTCACAATATATTCAGTGCTGTCAAATTGCATATTAAGTAAAATGCTTTTCTTTTTCACAAGACTATGCCAATGTTTCTAAATTTCTGTATTATATATTTCCTATGTAACTTCTGGATTCTTAAGAATTAATATCATTAGAACGTTAGACTTATTCCTTTGTGTATACTCCTAGCATGTCTAATGGGAGGAGGAAGATTCCTGTTTATCTGTCTCATACAGCAGAAGCAATTCTGATGGAGTCATTGGAGTAGCATTAATATAAAACTAACCTCAGGGAAAAAGCCTAATGTTAGTTGAATCTTTTCAGCTGATGCACACCCTTCTTTATGTACTCAGTAGAAAAGTGAGCCTCTGGAAGAAGAAAAGAAGGAAATTTTGTATGTGTCTTTGGCTCTTCTTCTTCTGTGGACCCTTCCCACCATGTCGTGGAGCTTCTCTGTTCCCCCAGCTACGCAAATAAGGAAGATGTGATAATTGCAGAGACATAAATTAAAACTACCAGCTCTCCTGTCACTTGAACGTTAGTCTTTGCTAAGAAGGTCCTATAAAACAACTGTTAGTGTAGGTTTAGTTTGCAGATGATACGTAGGATTTCTACCAAACAGTTTCAGAGAGAAACTACAAACTTGTTAAACCTTATGTCATTTCTGAATTCAGTTTCCTATTATACCCACCTTGAAAATCAGTATAGAAGCTCAGTGTAATCTTTCTTGCACTCATTGTGTGGGCTACTCTGCTTCAAAACCAGCTGTTCAACCATGGAATTAGTCCTAGCTGTTGAAATCTTTGCTCGTCCAATTCCTCATGTGAAATGAAATAGACTTAACTTTAAAGGGTTTATGGGACTCAGCTACTCTTCACAGCAGTGTTTCATAGAAGCTGGGATTTAATTCTGTCAGGTGCTGAGAAGTTTCAGCTCCCCTGAGTCAGGGAGCAAAATACCTTGCAGGGTGTACCAAAATTGAGAAATTACATATCTCACTCACTGGTAATAAAGCTCATTAAAATTATTAAAATCACTGCCCTATGAAACCACAAAACTGAGGCATAATTAAAAGATAATGGGTCAGAGGAACTCAGAATCCAGAAGGAACTCTGACCAAGTTATTTTCCTCACCTAGGTTTTCTCTGGGCAGAATTTATTTATAATAAAAGGAAAATTAATCATTAAGTCCCAGGGTCTAAGATTTATATTATTAACTAGTATAATCTACTGTCAGGATTTACATAGTGACTTTTGAGCTAAACCATGAGCCACCTGCTGAAAAGCAAAATTAAGGCTACACGCTGGGAAAGTGCTTTCTCATTAAAATATAATCAAGGTTTGTTAGGGCAACAATAAAAGAACCAACCTGATGTGCTGAATTAAGCTGAGTAAGAACTGAAGGTATCAGGCAGCTGTGAACAGTTCTTCAGCTCCCTCTTTTGCAGGGTGTAAACCTGCAGAACCTACATGGGCTAACTGTGGGAAACACAGACTTCATTTCTTGAATGTACATTAAAGAAGCCCCTGGCCACGTTTCCTAAGAATAGTATGTGCAACACACATGGTACTTTCTCTTCTATAATGAGCCTCCTTACCCTTCCCCATTGATCACAAAAGTGTGAAAAAGAATTTCAAGTGAGCATGGTCAGGCTGATATTTGAGTAACAAAAAGGGATGTGCAGGCATGTATTTATAGTATGGAGGGGAAGTTAAGAGGGATCTTCTCAGTGTTCCCTTCAGGACCTTACTACTGTTTCTTTGGTGTGGAAGTACCCTAAGCCGTCCAGCCTCTCACTTACACTGCTCTGTGAATGCTTGGAGGATGTGTGTATTCAGGTGTGAAGGGTGGGAAAAGAAGAATAGAAAATACGTGATGTGAAAATGAAAGAGAGGCTTTAATTTACTATCATCATTTGTAATCTCCTTCCAAAGGAATAAGTGTGCATATTAACACACAGTAAATTCAGAAAATTGAAACTTAAAACCATTGTATAATTTGGAAAATTAAGTAAACAAAGGAGAATTCTAGCAGTCTTTCTACAGATAGAGAAAAAGAGAAAAGAGGCCCAAGGGGACACTTCAGTATGTGTGCTATTTTATTAGTAAAATGAATCCCAGTGATTTCAAAAAGACCATTCACACACAGTTCCACCTCTAATTAGGATCCCAGCTTTAAATTATAGAACATATTTTTTGCTTAGCTGAGATATTAATTTTAATTTGCAGAAAGGCAGAGGTTGCTACCTACAGGTATAAATTGACTGCCTATAAACAGATTTAGTTGTGTATGAAATGGGCAACATTAACATGTGGGGCTAGGCCTACTAAGTAGGTAGCTCATAAAAGGAAATCACATGTAGCAGAAACGAGAGGAGCCAATGCCCATTCCAGTGCCTGGCAAAGTGTGCTGGGGTGTCAAAGCAGAAACAGAAACCATAGGTGACACAAATACCCAGGAGATTTCCCCCTGCATGAGCTGGCCAATTCAAGGACATCTGAAGATTCTTTAGAGAAAAGGAGTCGCTGTCATCACAGAGTCCTCTTCTGTACAGTAAAATAATGCAAAAACACTCATTTGGCAAAGTTCAGTGCATTGGACCTTCAGCCTCTGAAGGTGTCTAACAAACTACAAGCAGCTGAATCTGGAAACAGGAATTCATGACTCACTGGGTCAGAGAGAGAATGTTTCAAAGAGAAACTAAAGGTGAGAAAGACTACTGCTGAGAGGTTAGACTTTAGAAGTATGTTTTTAATGTTGCATAAAGCACAGTAATATTCTGTCTCCCCAATCCAGTCATGCAATATGCAAAGTTTTGGTGAGTATTTTGAATCAGGTGGGAATTTTCAAATAGTGTTTAACTTTAGTTTGTAAAGTCTAATGATCTATTTCTGTAAACATAAAATACATTGAAAAACAGGCATTAAAAAGCCAAGAGGCAAGAAAGGAAGAAAACAAGGATAGGAAAGATATCATGAAAAGGATTATGAAAAGCCACATATAAAAAGAAAAGAGGATGAAGCAAAGCAGCAAAACACAATCATCTTTTATTTTCTATCATTAGCTTCCTGTTAGTGTGACCTTTGCCTTTTTCTGTCTCTCCATTCAGTGCTGTTTCCTCTCGTGCTCTCCTCTTTTTATTCAAGGTTTGGTCTCCTTCTTGTCTTTGTTTGCTCTCCTAGTACTGTCTTTCTGTCAGTGAGGAGGCTGCAGATGGGCCACAGCTGTCTGTCTCCCAACAAGTGATGCCATTACAGGACTGTTCCCTTCCAGGAATTAGTGGGTGAAGATTGGAGTCCTGCTTTGCCGGGCATCAGCTAAGGAGAGGGAGAGCTGAAAGTGTGAGAGGATGACTATGGTCTCATGCCAGTGGTCTTAAGAGTGCTGAGCAAAGTTGCAGAGCGTTTTTCCTGAATGAAAATAATCTGCCTCTTCGGTTTCTTTCCTGAGAACTCTGTGCTAGTGCTACCCCTTGAACTGCAGAATGTGTGTCTGGGGCATTTACCCATGAGAGCTGCCAGAGCACAAGAATGCACAGGGGAACAGAAACCCAGCTGGTGACAGCCTGTTGGCAAGGGAATTGGGGCCCTGTTAGATAAATTAAAAAGATAAAAGTAAATTTAAATTTTCTAATTCACTGATTTCCTGAAAGTTCTTCAGGTCAGTCAATTTTTGCTAAATCCATATTTTGTTTTATTCTATTGTCCATTTTTCTCTGGGTGCTTCCTTCCCTCCCACCCAACTTAATAGATTTATTCAGTCTGCAAGTGTAGGGTTGAGTTCTTCGCACGTGCTCAAGTCCTCTGCTATGCTTTTTGTTGGCGTGGAGGACTATAAAATGAATGCTAGCCTGGCAGCTGGGTCTTCATTGTTGCAATGACATCTCCCAGTTAGCCTTCTGGATAAGATTTTCACCTTGCACTTCAATTGCTCTGCTCAGTAAGGCATACCAAGCTTCTTGTCACCCTGAGATCAGCAGGATAGCATGAAGGACTCCTCCACATTCCCAAGAAACACTTGTTGCAAATTGACAATTCAGAGCTTCTAAACCTAATGGCACCTCAAAAGGCCATAGTCAAAGAAATTAGTTCCTGAAACACTGTATACATAAAGATTCATTCAGACAGCAAAAAGATGTCTTCTCCTTCTGGAATTTTTAATGGGGTGCTACTGGTAACTTACCTGAACTGTAGTTTCAAGAATATATACCAAATTTCTGAGGTGTAACACAGACCATGGGATGTGAGGTTGCAATACACGTCTAACTAAGACATCTTCAGTACCTGGGGAGCGCCACTGAACAGAGAGCTAATATCTATATTCTGCCAAAATGAAAATGAAAACATTTTTTTTCATAGCAAGTGTTCCTCTCTGGTGTTTTAATGAAGTATTTCAGTATTGATATGTGCCACCAACTTTTTATTTCCTTTTTTAATTTTAGAGATGGAAATTTCTGTTGGCAAACTGCCAGAACCACAGGAAGCAAACCAGAGGACCAGAGCCACATGAGCTGATAGAAGGAGAGCACAAATCTCCTAAGGATAGATGATTATTTTTATAATGTATTTTTAAAAATAATTTTCCTCTTTTGGCTTTTAGCCAAAAAGAGTTGTTTTAGTTGTTTGCTGCCTTCAAGACATAAAATAGAAACTCCACACTGCTCCACACCTTTTGCCAGCTCCTGAAGAATGCAAAATTTGTGCATTTCTTAGGGTTTTCCCATGGCATTTATTTCAGAAGAGCTTTCTCTTTTCAGACTGAAAGTTCAAGTACAAAGAGGAATGCACACTGCTTCATATATGTGCATATTTATTTTTTAAATTGAAAGATAAATTATCAAAATGCATTGATCCCTCAAGAAATAAGATTTCTGAGTAAATATTCAACTGTGTTACCATTAGATGTGCTGAAACAACGCCAGTTGAATATAACAACCCTGCCTGCTCACTTTGAGGGTGTTAATAGCAGTGGAGAGGAACTGTTTGACAAGAAGGCCATTCATAGTGGCCATTACTATCAGGCAGGACACCTGACTGCTTCATGGTCTTTACAGAGAAAGACACAAATGTTTAGAAGTTTTGCTATGCAGATTAGTATGGAGAGAAGGAACTTCCTGTATTTATTTGCACCTATCCTGAAAATTTGAACCCTTCGCCACTATGGAGCAAAATACTCCATGATGCACATGAGGGGGTAACTGAGGATCAACAGAATATCTCAGCTGTGAAACATGACATCCTTTGAACACATCCCCAGGAAGCATTGCTTGGGGAAAAAAATACAAGAGTTAACCTTAAGCAAGCAGATCTTGCAGAAGGAGATGTTTTCATTTCCCATGTTGCCCAAGCACTGTGATGTGAAGCCTTTGAAATGACAGTATCTGCAAAAGACAGGAGCTCAGGCAGAGAACATGCCCTAGGGACATGCTGTGGCTCCAGCAGCTGTGAGGAAGACACCAGCTTAGAAAACAGCACCCAGCACAGCACCTCTGCTACAAGCACCAAATGGAAGAAGGCAAACCTAATTCCCAAAATCCTAAGCATCTACAATCAATGCACTTACTAGTAACTTGTGGAAGAATGTCTATTTGTTGTATAAATGCTGTTCACTGACTAAAACAAAGTTGCTAAAACAAAATTGACCACTCATATAAAAGCTTAAGGCATCAGGACATCAGTTGCCTCACTGAACTCTGGACTTCTCGTTTGTTCTCAAACACTGCCCTTTCTTCTGAGTGTTGTATATTTTATCCAGAAAATAACACTGAGGTCCAGTTTTCTTTAAGAGCAGATTTAGAATATGACAACTTCTGCTTTTGAAAGTAAATTGCTTTAGACACCTCTGGGTCTGGCTCTAAATATAAATCACCCAGGCAGTATGCTTGTCAACTTGGGCCAGACATGTCATAGAAAGGTTGGTTGCATTTGGGATTTTTTTTATTTTTTTCACCTAAATATAAGCAAACCTTAATGTAGAAACTTGAAAAACAACCAGACTACCGTCATCTTCAATTGAGAAAAAGAAATGGAAGCACTCTGCTTGAGTCCTTTCCCTTATGGCTCGTAATAAGTCAAAATTGCCATTTTCTTCTCCTGAAGGTATTTTGAAGGTAATTTCTATTTTGATACAGATCCTGGGGGAATAGATAGAACATCCTGGCATTGCTTTTTTCATAGCAGAAGAATGACCTGTTTTGACACTGACCAGACATCATAGCAAAGATGGAATTCTCTGCCCTGAATGGGAATGTTCAATACCAGAATGGTTCTGGTAGAGCTTTAGATAAATGTGCTCTCCAGCCAGGTCTAATTAGGAAACACAGTTTTGCTGTGCTGTCCCCAGTGATATTGGACCAGATCAACAGAACTACATTTCTACAGTCTGCATCTTTAAAACCTCTTCCAAGTCAGTGTTTGATGCTTCTTAATCATTGGTTCTTAGTGCATATAGTCAGTGCTTGCAAAAAATTTAGCTTTGTGTCTTTAAGGGTACGTGTTTCCTTTGAGACTAATTTTAGCAGAGCCCTGGGCAAGAATAACACGAATGCTGCAAGCCTGCATTGAGCTCTCTCCTCAGCAGTGCTGTGGAGGGAGGATGTTTGCACATCCATGACAAGCCCTAACCTTTCCTCCTACTCTCAGCTGTCTGTAACTTAGCCCCCTCAGGCTATGATTGCCCCATCTTTTCATTTTTGAGGCTTTGCAGACTTTGATGCTGTTGCCGGCAGTGCTGAAAGCCAGGAGCAGGGGAAGGATGTGGTAAGGAAGAACGATGTGTTGAGATTGAGAAGGAAACCAGGGAATTCAGTATTTGACATGGCCTGTCAGTATCAAGTGAGTGCACAGCATGGATAAGGAGGCGTGGACTGAAGGAATAGGTGGAAGTACTTGTGGAGCAGAGCTCTGGGAAGATGGATCTCTCCATGAATAAATAGGCTGCACACCACAGTTAAGGTTTCCTATTCCATTTAGTAATACCAAAGAATCTTTGTCAGTACCTGAAGACTTTTTCACAACATATTTGGTACCCTTTAGATATGCAATATGAAAGAATCTGGCAGGCACAAACAAGTTTGTCGGAAAGAAATTCTTACTTTATGGAAGAATAGATTGATACCCTAAACACAATGAGCTGTGAGACTGGGTCAGTAAGACTCATTCTCACTTTTGGTGTGAAGGAAACAAACCACTTGGATCTTCAGGAATCCCCAGTCACACACAAGTGACACAAAAAGCTGACAGCTCTCTTTGGTAATTTAGGTCCTCCTGTGGGTTTTGTCCTTCTAGCCCATCTGTCAAAAAGATACAAACCCTACACATCTAACAAGATGGTGAAGTGGGAGCAGTTAAAGCTGTAGACAATAATTAGCCAAGTCCATGCTATCTGGTGACTTTGATCTCCTTTCTGTTACCTGTTCTTACACTTAGCAAGCTTTCCTAATCAATGCTCTTTTATCAGAGTCTTGTCCTTGTTCTGTGTTTGAAAATCAGCTGAGATATCCTTCGTGTATCCAATCTACCAGCCAGATCTAGATCAACCATTCTATTTTCAGTGCACAGGCATTTTTCTTGTTAGACAGCTTCTGCACCAAAACCGTCTCTTCCAAGTTCACCTTGTACAGCAGCATCTGAGCGGTGAGCAAGAGAAAAGGACATAAGGAAATGCAGCAATTGTCAGAAATGGAGACTACTGCAGAAGTGGGTCAAGAGAGTATTCTCCAGCAGAAGCTCTAAATCTATGAAATGGGTCAAAATGTAAATTAACACAGAACTCTCAGCACCTACCTGGCACAAGTGCCCATCAGCACATGGATTTCAAAGCTGTTTCAAGATTCAGTTTCACAGATTTTGAGTTCAGATGGCTCTATGATGATCACCTGGTCTGAAGTCCTGTGTAATACATGCCCCAGGACTCATTAAGGAAAAATTCTTCATTAGACCTCACATCAGTACTGGAAATAGAGGCTATATTAAAAAAACAGTCAATCATATTCCCAGTGATAGACAATTCTTCATAAGCCCTGTGTGTTGCACTTCAGTGAATATTCCTATTGTTACAATACTTTGACTTTATTTCTGGTCTGAATTTGTCTAGCTTCGACTTCCAGCAATTAGTTCTTGTCTGAAGCATTTTGTGTCTGGTTTAAATGCCCTGTATTACCAAAATTCAGCTCCTCACCTAGATAATCAAATGCTTCTCTTACATTTGTATTGCATATAATTTTTCTGAGATAAGTAGACAAAGTAAGATTTATTATGTATACTTTCAATAAAAATAATAAATATTTCAAGACCAAATAGTAAAATACTACAGGATATATTTATTTTTTTTCAGAATGAACATTAACAGTCCTCACTCCTTACTGTACAGGTCAGATTTTGCTTGCTGACAGTAATTTGTGTTCTGATTGCTAGTCTGTAGAGCAACCTAACATTCTTTCTTTCATTGATTGCAAAAATCAGGTTGTTCTGATTCTTGAGAAAAATTTCTTAAGCTAAAATGAGAAAAACACAAGCCAAAAAAACTCATATATTTGTCTGACTGCTAAATTATATTTCACTATCCAAAGCAGAAAATAAATATGTAAGTCAGAAAGTAACAAGTGACAGAAATCTTGCCTCAAAGTGCTATTAGCCATTTCGTTGTGAGCATAACCTCATTTATTTTTGTAACCCTTAATTTGATTTCAAAAGAAATGTATGATGCTGTAGCTAATTTCATCCTGATACCAAAGCTAATTTATCTTGCCTTTACATGCAGCATCATGTAGCTGGAAAGATTATTTTATTTGGATAGAGTTATGGTAAAAGTGCTCATTTTATTCTGTGTGTACAGGGTGTTTTCCTTGCAACTTAGAACCAATTGATGCTATTCTGTGCCTCCCATTTTTCAGGTCTGATCCTATTGCATTTTATTCTAACGACAGCAACATTGGAGGTTTTAGGCACTACTTTAAAAAACCCTCAAGCAAGGGAAATAAAATCCTTGTTTTTACGAAATAAAGTTATTTGTTTAGTAGCCATTTTGTATTTATACTTCATATACCACAGTCAGATCAAAAAGATGTTCAGAGTAAAGGTGTAAAATATGTGATATACATGATATAATTATGTAATTTGATAATGTACATTCTAAAAATTCTAGCCAATGAGAGGAAATGAAATCTTCCCAAAGAACACATAAATGAACAAGCATTTTTCTAACACCAGAACATAAATCAAGAACAGCTTTCAAGAGTTATGCTAAGTATTATATTTTTGTTTTCTAATGCTTCTAGAAAATCTTTATGTAATCCTGAGGTAGTTTTAGGTAAACAAAAGTACCAGAATACAAGAAAAACTTTTTCTGCAGCTACTCACGAACTAGAAACAATCAAAAGCAGCAGCAGCAGTAGCAGCAACAAAAATAGAGAATGTCTATCCTCCATGCTTCCAGAAACTTTTTAAATGCAGAATAAAAGAAGGGTGAAATTCAAAACCAAGTGTTTAACAGGTGAAAAAGGTATCAACACACCACGATTGCTTGCCAGTGTTTGTGGACATGAATGAGACCAGACAAAGCACACTGAGACACTTAGTGTGACTTCACACAACCATGGCAGTGAGAAAGAACCCACAGAGGCTATAATCATTATTTATTACCTTATTGAGACCTGTCTTCACAGCCAGGGGAGAGATTAATATCAATGAGAATTAGGCTTGCGAGTATCCAGAGGTATAGTGGGAAATATGAATTGAAATAAGATATGAGAAGGAGATGAACAAATGTGTGTATTACAAAGCATTTCAGATGAGACATTACAAATTAATAATGTGGTATTGGCTGTTTAGGCATTTACTGGGAAATAAAGAGAAACCACAGTCTCCCAATTGCTCAGGCCTCTCCTGTTCCTGTCCATAAGCCAGGCACCAGCAAACCCCCAGATCCAGAAAGGCACCATTATCTCTGTTAGGCTGCCTGCCAGAGTTCTCACACTTTGGGGGAAGGCTGAGAGCAGGAGTGGAGCAGAACCCATGCTAACACACCAAGAGAGCCATTGCTGCACGAGAAAAAGATCCAGAGGCCTCCTGAGGGAGTCTCACACTTTCTCTTAAAGGTGTGAGTGTTTCTGATTGAGCTTGCCCTGGTCTAACCAGGCTTGGCAGGGGCATGGAGCAGGGCTGTGGAGCCCCTGGAAGCAGCCAGATGGACACAGAAACTCCCGTGGCAGGGGCTCTGGGAGTTGATATTCAGAAGAATGTTCTGTGCTTCTGTCATTTTGTCTGTTGGGCATGGCTAGGAAGACTTCTGTTTATCATTGAGTTAGTCTTTGGGGCTTTGGCCCAGCACACTGGTAAGTCATCAGTGGAAGAAGTGGATGAAGTGTGGCCTAAGATTAGAGAATCACAGGCTAGACATCAGAATATTATGCTTCTAAATGAAGAGGGTCATTAGGGCATGCTGTTGATAGCAGTGACTACCGAGGAGATCCCTTCCATTTTATGTGTTATTAAATTAGTTTCATATCTAGAAGCTAGCCTTAGGAAAATAAAATCTGCCTGATTAAACTATCACAGGAACATATACAGCAATTATGGTTCAGCTTCAGGCTATGTCTATCAAATCTCAAGTTTTTTCTCCAAGTGTTGACTGTGGAATTTCATTTTCCTTGGATCTTCTGGTGCCAAAGTCTGTCAAGGTCAATCAGCCCAAAGTGGCACTGCTTGAAGAACCAGCAGGACTGTCTGGAGCATGTGTCACTGGGTGACTAATAATTGAAACCAGTTGTATGAAGCAAAAATGTTTGGCAGTGTTTAGTATAAAAAGTTAGGTGTAGGCAAAATGCAGCTTTGTGACTTTATGCAGCTTTCTGGGAATGTCATAGTTACAGGCTGTTGTGAGCACCATCTGTTGAAAACCATGTTCTTTCCAGAATCTTCTTCAGGAAATCATTTTATTTTGATTGCTTCTGTTTTGTTAAGCAGCAATGTAAACTTTTGCATGGAATATATCCTACATCTTCCTGATACAGAGATGGGAGAGCTGGAGTTTGTCTGCCTACATTAGCCATCCAAAAATTTGGTTCTCAGGATAAATTAACCCTTTTTTTTCCTCTTCTCTTATCAAGAAAGAGATACAGACACCTCTAGGGGACTCACCAGTACCTGTGTTTTTTTATCATTTAAAAAAAATTATTTTAAAGTGTCTGTCTCTGCAAGTATAATGAATCAGGAAATTCCAAACAGCAGTTTTGAGGAGAAGGTTGGTTTAATTTTGTTAGGAAAGGAGTATCTTATTCTTGAGCTTCATGGGTGACCATATAAAATAGAGCCTGCAAATCAAAAATGTTTCCAAATATAGCTCTGCTGTTGGCTGGGAGGAAGGTTGTAACACTAGAAAATGACACTGCTTCTATTACGGTATGGATGACATAGAGAAATGTCTTACTAAAAGGTAGCAGTTCCTCACAGAATTAAATATCAAAGATTAAAAATAATTTAGCAATTCATTTTGTAGCATAAAGTAGTTCTTAGCATACAGATAAAATCATACATTTTTTAAACTAATGATAGGTTTTCAGGAGGCTGGATGGGGAGTTTCATATCACAATATATATTTAGCTGGATGCATTTTCTTCAGTAAAGCTGCCAGTTTGTAAATTAGACCTATGTTCATGAACCAGCAATCATTTGTTAAAACTTTAGCTTTCTATTTTTGCACATGAAGTTTCTGACAAAGTTTTTGAAGTCTGTTTTCTTTCTCATCTGTGTTTTTCAGGCTAGGCATATTGCATCTAAAGTCTGAAGTAGGTTTTCTGGGACAAGCTATATGGGACATTTAATTTCATTTAAACTTACTCTTCCAGTCCTATTGTCTTAGTACAGTAAACGCTTGATAATTGTTCTGTATGCATAAGCAAGGCAATATCAAGCATTTCCCTGGTACAATATCAATTCTGTAAATTGATATTGTCCACAACTCCAATGGTGGACTGCTATACACATTCATCACTTCTGTGCCCTGCTTCCACACATAGAGCTGTTACTGCTTCAGAGCAGCTGGTCATGCATGATTATAAGCAGATCTAGCTCTGCTTTCATCCTGTCTAAAATCTTGACATATCTGTCCTCTGCTGAAAAGGAGTGATGCAGCTCCATGACAATCCAAGTGTCATCAAGCTGTGCTAACCAGGCCTTCATATCAGCATCAGGAGGAAATGTGTTGACACCTTGTTTACAACCATTCTCTGTGGACAAAGAGAACCTTCAACTCGCCTTTCACTCACGTCTATTTTACATTGGTACAGCTCCACTGAGTTTACAGGTACTTTTCTTGATAGCCATCTGAGAAGAGAGCCAGATTTTTGATTCTCTAGTTTTGCTCATTCTGGAGCTGAATGTCAGTTTAAGATCTCAGACGTGCAAAATGCTTTGAATGAATTTGTGTGAAGTTGTTTTAAACTTAAAAATGTAAATATAATAGTGTAGTTTTAAATTTTAAAAATAATGTTTATATGTGAAACTGTAAACATATTAAGGCATAAGCCTGATAATCATATGAAAAATAATTTTTTAATCCTAGAGTCCTGAAGGTTAACGGTTTGATCCAGCCTTCTCATAGTGATTTCAATTTTAAGTCACTCATATTTAATAAGATTAGGACTGAAGAGAAATTCCAGGTTTTTTTCTCAGTGATTAAAATCTATTCTATTTTTAAAGTTTTATCATGTGGTGAGGTGCATCTAGCAATAAGCAGCAAAAAATACAGATTCCTCTGTATCTCTGGTATCACTGCCATCATAATGTGTGACTTCAGAAGCTTCAGCACCCATCAAGACATCCCCACTACCTGTTAACCATCTGCTTATTGTCTTTTACTTTTCATTTGCTCCCAGACAGAGCAGTAGTACTCACTCAAGTGCCTTAATACCACTCCTGCTACAGCTTTTGGGGTTTCTGTCTTTCTTCTTTCAGACATCGTCTTTGGCAGACACAGAAATCTATGATTTCACTGCTGCGAGTATCCTTCTCTTTCTCTCATGTTGCCTTCCCATATTCCCTCTGCTCTTCTGACACCTTCATTCTTCTTTCATAAGATCTTTCCCTCTGTGGGATTTTTTCATCCCTCTCTCTTTTTTTTTTTTTTTTTTTCTTTTCTTTTATCACAGCCATCCATATTACTGTTGCAGTATGGCTTTGGACCCATTCCTTTGCTCCTCCCTATAGGATTGTCTTGATTCTTTTGATGAAAGAAATCAGGGAGGATGGAGAAATGGGGACCTGAATTACATTCTCTGCTAGCATGAGTTCATTGCCCTCATCTTTTCTGCATTGTAATACCTCTGTTATTCTCTTCTGACTCATATAAACCATGCCTGGTAGTATCATCTTCCTTCTGCATCTTGCCAACCACATCATCCCCTCTGTATGACCCTGGCTGTGAGTTTCCATGTCCTTACATTCCACCAGAGTAAAGCTCTTTGCCCGTGCTTCATTTTGCCTCCTCTCATTGCTATAGTGGCATAGTCAAGAAGACATCAAGTCCAGCAGTTTCTACTTCAGGCAAAAAAAAGTGTTTTTCCACTTCTCCCTGCCTAGACAGGAATGCAAGTGAGGAATTTGCTCAGCTCTGGCTGCAGCCTCCTACTCCTGTCCCCAGCAGCTGCTGCTGGTGCCCCTTTGCCAGCTTCTTCTCCAGCAGCTGGCTTTGCCAGGCTTCTCCTGCCTTTGAAACTCACCAGTACCCTCAGGCATCACAAATGCACTTACAGCTCAGGGCACTGAAAATATCTGCTTACCTATAAATATGTACACAGGCGCACGCTTACCCATACAAATGTGTGCATATTATTTTCTCCCATGTGTTCATGTGCATCTACATATCTACATATCATTCTTGCATGGAAGCAAGTGACATCCTGGTTGTTCTCTCATTTCCCTCCACAGGGCATGTAAGCAGGCTTTTTGGAAGTGCAGGCATGGCACACCAGTTTTATTTCCTGGTTTCAAATCTATTTTGGAGAAAAATTACATTTTTGCATGTGAATATGTATGTTTACATCATATAGATTTGGCTGTAGCAAATTTTTCCAAACCCTTTTCATGTCCTGTATTTCCCTCAGTCCTTGCATTTTTTGAGGCAGGGCTTGGCTTTTCATACCTGTTGGCAGACCAGAGAGGCTCCAAACCCTACTTGTGCTGGCAAAGTATGTTTTAAAAATAAATTACTTCTAAAAATATAACTTTCAAGAAGAATTAATGCAGATAGCTTCTGAGGTCCCAGGCTTTTCAGAACCCTCACTACTAGGTAGAAAAAAAACCTCAGCTGAATACATTATAAGTGTGTTAAATGCAGCTTTGAAATTGTTGTGCCGTGGCCAACATGCTGTAATTTTTCACAGGCATTGCTGTGCTGTGGGAAAGAAGGAGAAGCACATTTCTTTGTGCAGGAGGCTGGGTGTTTCTCAGCAGCTCCGTCCTCTAGGCTGTTCCCTCACAAGCTTGACTCTTTGCCTGAGGCTGGCAAGAGGCAAGTCTCCTTCTCTTGCTTTCTCTACAAAATCCACGGAGGAGCTCCACCCCTGCATTCTCACGCTTCTTAACGTGGCTATAAACAGCACCTTATTTGCTGCCAGATCAAGTTATCTGCATAGGTTATTTCAACCTAACTTTTGTGCCAATCCCATTTTAATTCAGCCAGAATACTGGCAACAAGCTTTTCCTTTCCTTGGATTGCAGGAATGCTGCCAAAAAAGTTATCTACTATTTCAAAAACAAGAAATGGCTTAATGTTAGAAGCCTGATCTCAAAAGGGATGACTGCACTGGGGGGGGGGGGGGGGGTAGAAAAAAAAAGAAAAAAAAGCATTTGCTTTTATCAAATGCAC
>JAOTQP010000870.1:33442660-33461597 GCA_026413545.1 Cichladusa arquata | reverse complement strand
CGCCCCCCCCACAGAAAAAAAAAGAAAAGACAGCTTGTGCTTTTCTCAACTGCACAGTCTTGAGGCTCATGTCTGAGTGGATCTTAATCCACTAACGTCAGGGTTTCTTTGTAAAATCCCCTGTGTAGAAACAATTGATATCATGATCAGTATCTCTTTTTGTTGGCCAAAATCCCAAGGCAGACTAGCACTTGCACAAAACAAGGAATCCTTAGCTAACAAAGCCAGAAGAAGAAGTAAACATTTATTTTAAAAAAACCTATTCAGCTGTCCCAGGTATAATCTAGAGCCTGCAGATATGACCACATCATAACTGATGGTTTCATACATCTTCAAAAAAAATCTGAGAAATCAGTGAATAAACTGACTCATTCCTGTCACCTCCAAAGCAGCCCTGTCATCAGCAGAGCACGCCCTTTTGGCAATGAGAGTCTATAAGATTGCAGCTTCTTAATTGGGACATAGTTCTGCCCTCTTAAAGCAGAACAAGAAAGGGACCCCAGGGTAAGAGGCAACTGTGGGACAGGAAGTTTTGTGTTTGACCACTTGCAGTCCAGCTTAGACTGGATAGTGCACATTGACCACACCATTGGATGCTCCACAGTTGTTCTCCTCTCTCCTTACCCACTCTTGTTCATCACGTTTTGCCTTATACATCTGTCATCTCTATTTTAAATGGGCTGCAAGCCACGAGTGCCCTTTTGTCTGACTCTCCCTGGCAAAGGCCTCTGTGGCTTTGTACAGCCATCACACAGGAGCCCAAACCAGAAGGCTGCTAGTCTCCTTCATATTCAATCCATTGTTGCAAATAATTAAAGAGAATCTGATTACGAGAGTCAGGGTTAGTTAGTTCAGGTGATCTTTCTGTCAATGTGTTTAAGGTTTTCAAACAATTAGGAGCCATACTTGATAGCTACATTTAACTCATACAATAAGTTCTCCTTTCTCATTTCTCTACCAGCTCCACCTTTGTTGCATGCTCCCCTGATTCAAGTTCATTTAAAAGCCCCAAGGGAGAGAGAAAAAGATATATTCTCACATGTGTTTTTAGCACTCTGATGGGAGGAGGGGATCCTGTTTATGAAGAAGGCTTGTGCTCTTATAATGCAAGTAAGTCAGATAAAGCAGTACTAATGATAATAAAGAATACTATAACAGAGAGAGGCAGTGGTGATATCTGGATGCTATTTTGGATTCATCTTCTTGCAGGTTTGAGCAATCTGAAAGTGCCAAATATTTGCAAGGTAATAATGTAAGGTCATGAAGGAAAATTGTGGTAAGAAATCTAATAAAACAATCTTTCCAGGAATCTTTATGGTCTGAAGAACTCCAGGGGCAAAGACAACCCACAGCCAGGACAGGAGGTGCAGGCATGCCTTGTACTGGGGACAGGAAAACAATGTGTGTCCTCTGCTGGAAGCTCTTGCCCTGGGAAGGATCAGCAGAAACAGTGCACACAGACTATCAGTGAAGAAGCAAAGGGATTATGATAGTTATGATATTTGGATTTTCTCAGGGTTTAAATATGGCAAAACTTAGATGGGCTTAATTGTCAGACCCTGACAAGCTGCTTCAGATAGAAGCTGGCAGTATAACCTCCTCTGAACTTGCCATCTAGCCATATTGCACTCTCTGAGCTCTTGGGGCCTTTTATAGGTGTGCAATAAGTCAGGGAACCTCAGGTGTTATGTTTAGCTTCAGCACCCCTGCCTGAGGCTCATAGTTCAAATGACTGATGCATGATTATATTTCGGGTCTCAGCAACAAACCTGTTCACGTTAGAGGTCTGGGTGTTTGACTATGGGGTTATACTGCTGACAGTATGCTGAAGATGACAAAATTCAAGTAAAATTAAAAGAAATGCTTGTTTAACTGACTGACACAATGAACACCAACATGGGGGGAAAAAAGCAACAGCAACTCAAACTGGAACAGGAAAATAACAGGTTAGAAGGTAATTGGATAAACTGCATGTATCCAAATTGTCTTTGCCTGGTGAATTCTGCCCCAAAATAGTGAAGGAGTTGGCTGAGACAGCCTTAAAGCTGCTTTCAATTGTTCCAATAGAATTGTGGGAGAGCAGTGAGAGACTGAAAGGGGGCTAGGCTAACACCTACTCAAAGGGGAAAGCAAGCCACTGAATTGTCAGGCTGGAAAAAATGAACAATCAGAGTCTTTGTAACCATCCCAAAGAACACAAAGTGGTGAGTAACAGCTGAGATGGATCAGAGCAAATCTGATCTAATCCAGTCCAAACAACCTAGTTTCACATGATGAAAAGTGGTCAGCTTACTGTCACTTCTCAAGCTGCTGTCAGCTGAGGCAGGCAACATATGCTTGACTCACCCCATTTGTAAAGCAGACCTGTGTCTACAAATAAATGTATTAATTGATATATTTTTCTTCACAATTTGTGGGAGGTAAAAAGACACATAGATAACATCTGTTCAGAATTTTTTTAACTTTTTATTTAGAGAACAGAAGATTTTCCCATCAGTTGCGGCAAAAAGAAAGGAATAATCTGATCTCCATATGTACATTTCAAAAGAAAAGAATAGTCAAAGAAAAATACTTAATCTGCAAAAGGAAGAAATCACATTATATAGACCAAAAATCTCTCATCTTAAGGATCATTTAGTGTTGGATTAGATTATGTAAATACCATAATTTGTTCTTCTTAAGAACTGATGAGACAAACACCTGCTAAGAATCAAATGGTTATTCGTCATACTTCCAGTTTTGTTTTCTCTGGTTTTCCATGATTTAGAAATATTTATGATCTCCCCTAGTGCTGGTAAAACAAACAAAACATCCTCTGTCCAAGCAGTAAGGTGCTTTGCATGTTGGGGAAATTCTAACTACCAAAGCAGATACCCAAGGCAGTATTTAATGGCCCTCTTTCCTCTATTCAGTTCCCACTTACAGCCAGTTCAACTCCTCTGGCTTGTTCTGCTTTCACTTTTGCACTGTAGATCTGCAGCAGCTGGCAGCCCTGTGCCATGCAGAGCACTGTGTTTAGGGCAGCCTCCTGGTGTTTGTGTTGTGATGAATAAGGTAGAGGGATTCAGTGTACTGTAACACCTGAGGGAGGGAGCACGTTCTCATATAAGCACTGACCTTTTTTGGATGCACAAGTATGTTCCATGGATGCTCAGCAAACACTTCTTCATGAAACACTCCCTGCCTGCTGTGCAAGTGCTACTGGCAGGACAGGGCAGCTCTAGTCATGTTCTCACCATACACCTTCAGCACCAACCTCATTTTTTAGGTCTTTCTAAAGGAGGCTGAGAGAGCTAAAGAACAACAGTTGGGTCTTATGAAGAATAGAGCCAAGACAGCTGTAGGGCCTTGATTCAGCAATTTGTTTAGTCTGATACCTATTTCCCTCACCCATTATGAACTACTTTGCCTCTCAGCCCCAACTTCAGTTGTTTTTTAAAGAGCAACAGGTTCAGTTGGAGGCTGGAGCTCTGGGCAAAAAAAGTAATCAAGAAACATGTATGGCAAAACCTTGGCCTTTGGCACCTAGGCCAAAGGCTTTTTGCTGGCAAAGGCTTTATTTTTGGGCAAATCTTTGTAAGATCAAATCTACTCCACAGGATTAGCTAGAAATAGTCTCAAGAGATTAAGTGGTTGAGTTTCCTTCAGAAAATTCCAGCTGAGAGCCATGTAACTTCTATTCTGCTAATTTCAACTGGAAATCGGATTGTAAAACAAGTAATCCATTTAGAATTAGTCTTTACATATTGGTCTTCCAGCAGAAAATAATAGGAGCAAGAGTAATCCACAGAGACCAGCAAGATTCCTCTGCAGCCTGGTGGAATTCCCACTAGAAGATGACAACTGTCCTGAGTTAGCAGTTGCTGTCTTTGGCAGGGAGAAGCTCATTTTACTGGTACAGCCCTGTCAATTGACAAACAGATCATTCAAAAAAAGGGGTTGGTAACTACCATTTAGGTGAGAAGTAGTGCTGAAGAAGCTGAATAGAAGGGAAATTGAAAACATGGACATGCTGTGCCAAGGGAAAAACCTGAAACAGGCTGTTCTGATCAGCAGCAGACAGAAATAATGGCTTGTAGAGAGGTAGGAGATGCCAAGGAGCACATTAATTTTCCATTGCTGGAAGTGTACCTGCCAAAGACTAGCCTCAGTAACCCCTTCTGGCCTTTACATTTTCACAGGTAAGAGTAAACTTTCATGTCTGAACTTGCTTTTTGTCTTAGAGTTAATCCTTTTCTGTCCTTCTGCCTTTTAAATTGTATTTGAAAGGTTTCTCTGA
The DNA here is from genome assembly GCA_026413545.1 of Cichladusa arquata. Classification (NCBI taxonomy): domain Eukaryota; kingdom Metazoa; phylum Chordata; class Aves; order Passeriformes; family Muscicapidae; genus Cichladusa; species Cichladusa arquata. Next base: position 33,457,318 of record JAOTQP010000870.1, on the reverse strand, counting down.
AGGATGCTCAACTTACCCGTGTCATTTACATTATCTACAGGGAAAACCAGAGTGTGAACAGCTGCTTCCACTCATGATACATTCCTCCCTTTAAGCCTTCTGCTGATGACCTCTACAGTATATGTGTTGACATATAAGATATTTATCCATTGGAATGACTGTTTGTCTAATTAGTGCAAATGATGTTGCATGTCTTTCATAACATCTCCTCTGAGAGAGTATATGTGATCTGCTGTGGCAATAAATTTGTTTTCTTTCTTCCATTCATTCTCTCTTTCCTTCTGCCATGCTTGAATTTGTTTTTATTCCTAGCTGAAATCCCCTAAGTTTAGCACTGTCACATTTACTGAGTATCTCAGATTAAAACTTGATCATACCATATCTCCAGGGAGCCAAGTGAATGTCTCTATAATAAAAGCATGGCTAAAGCACAAGGAATAGTGCACAACCTTCAACCCTTCTAAGGTTGAAGCCATGCTACTGAGTTTGTCTAGGGTGCCAGATCTCAGGTGCTGTTCCTCCAAGAGATCTCATACAATGGTGAGCAGGTGGGTTGGAAGTAAAGCAGTGTAAGCAGTTATGTTAGGACTTGTGCTCTGGAAGGAGCTCAAAGCCCTGCACCCATTTGGCATTTTGTGAGCTGGAGCTTGATCTTTCTCTTGGCTGTGACTCAGAACCTGTCTGAAGTCTGTAATTCCTGAGAGCCTGGAGCGCCGCTCTGCCGTGGTTCCCTGCAAGCTCTGCTATCAACCTTGAAAAAAACCAGAATTGGCTCAACATTGCCAGGTGTCATGGGTAATGCTAAATTGTTTTATAACTCTCCAGAAGGCTAAGAGAGAAAATAAGCAGATCTGAAAGAGATGCCATTCCAGCTGCTCACTGAAAAGTGTTTTGTAACACTTTCCTCAACACTGTGTAAATATGAAATCCTTCTGCCAGTAACCCTTAGAGGCAACTAAGCATTCTTACACTCAGATGAGTAATTTGAAGCACAGAGGAGTGAGATGTCTGGAGCAGGGCAGTGCTGGAGGAGGAATCAGCAACTTTCTTCCATCTACCTGCTCTGAGCACCCCATGTATGTGCTCTACCTCCCGGGCCTCTATTGAAGCACAGTTTTTATTAGGCTGGATTTAAAGCAGCTTGATCATCTTTCCCTGTGGCACAGCTTAGGGCAGCTCTGTGTCTATTCCTCTCATGGCAGCAGCTTCCCACTGCTGTGGATGGCCACGCTGGTGGGGCGATGGGCCAGCATGGCACAGCAGTGAGACAGCCGGGCTTTGCTGCTCCAGTCCAACCCTGCAACGGCACAGAAGGAGCTGCTTTCTGCTTCTACACCTTCCATTCCTTCTGGCAGAAGCATATGGCAACATGGATCTTGATTTATAGGGCAAGCTTCAGCAAAGTCCATTGTAAAGGCTGTAGTTAAATTGACTTATTTAAGTCAACCAGAATTTTGCCAATTTTCTCATTTCTACACTGTCTCAGTTGAAAATTTATCAGCAAATTCAGCCAACCTTTTTGTTCCTATATTAGAATGTACTGATTGTGCTTTCATAAATTACAGCATGTGCTAGTTCACCAAGGTGAAAGTATAGCAATGTTCTTTTTCAGGCCTATTGCTTGGGCAATAATAATTTGTCGCTAGACAATATTAAAGTTTTCCTACAATCCTCTCTCTGCCTTATCTTTCTCATGAAGGGTTCTTTTGCCAGTGCTTTATTCTGTTTTTTTCCCCACCAATTCACACACGTACCTTTCAGCATCTGCATTTGGCCAGGCTGAGATGAGGGGCAGGGTCTGGCTGGTGTGTGGTGCTGCAGGGCTGTCTGCTGGGCCCATCGTCCTCCAGGCTGACACAGCTAATCCCCTCGCTGTCAGGGACAGCTGTCAGACCCTGCTGGCTTCTTGGTCACTGCCAGCCCAGGCCAGACTTAAGCTGGTGTCCTGTGGATGGCCTTGGATACCTCATCATCTCTCCTGCAAGGGGCTTTCCCTTTGTTTTGTATATTGGAGTTTATTCTGCAGGGTAGGCAGTGCTGGTGCTGGCCACAACTAGGTTGCTTGAACCTGGAGAGCTGGGAGGCTAAGCCAACCAGCTCAACATATTTTAATCTTCAGGCTTTAATCAGAGCCCAGGGTCTGCACTGAAGCCTGTAAAATGCAAACAGAAGGGTGTGTTCAGCAGTCACTCCAAACCACATCTAATTCTTGCTGCAAAGGTCACAAAGCACTAAGAAGAAGGCTACTTCTAATTATTATCCATTTGCAAAAAAAAATTCCACAGGGCAGTCATCCATGAAGAAGTGAAGGGAGGGAAGTATGTCTTATATAAGCAGCACCTTTGGGGATTTGCTTGAAGTTGTGTGTGCATATGTATGTGTAACATTTGGTGAAAAATGTTCTTTCTGTTGGAATGGATATTATTCATGAATATGGTTCCAGTTAAGCTAATAGCTCTTGACTTTAAAAAAAGAAGGAAAATTTCTAGTAAGCTGAAATACCTTATTTAGACATCTTTGAAATGAAGTGTTTCAAATTCTTGTTTCAAAAGAAAAAATTTGCATGATCATCAATCTGTTTTATTTTTTTAAGAAAAATAATTTGAGGTGGGGTGGAAGAAACGAAGCAAAAAAAGGAAGCAACTGACCTAAAACTAAATATGTCAGATATTCTAAATTTGGCCATCTGGCTGAATGAATCTTTCACAAAGCCCCTTCTCAGAGGAGGTGAATTGATATCTGGCCATTCAGGGTGAGCCTTTCACTCAAAAGCTGCTTGATGGAGAAGCCTCTGCATACCACAGGGAGGAAAGTAGGCCAATCTTTGTCCTTTAGAGAGGCACCTGAATCCATGTAATCATTGAGGATTAAAATCTTCTGGGACTCTCGCCTCCAAGATGGACAGATGGCAACTTCATATAACAATAAAGGTATCCTTGCAAAATAAATGAAAGACAATTAGTCACTTCATACATATCAGAAGACCCTATTGCAGACAGCAAGTGTTGGGGATTTGAAAGGGATCATACAAGCTCTTAAGTTATATTTTTTTCAAGGCATATGGAGGGTAGAATTTAGGGCTGTGCAAATAATAGGAGTGTTGGGGTTTTTTGTTCTACAACTGAATGAAAAATTCAGGATAAGAAATTACAAATTGGATTGAATGCTAGATTTTCACCAAAACAATTTTCAAAAAATAAGTACCTATTCCCAACAGATTCCATATATTTCATCTTCCTCTCAGCCATTTAAAAAGCCACACCAAGTAATGGTCCCATTAAGAAAACACTGTAAATATATCTCTTTTATTGTGATGCTAGTGATTACAGTGTTGGCTCAGGATGTGGGATACCAACACTGAACACTCCACTCTACTGAAGGGTCTTTCTGTGCACTTTTCCTGTATGCCCTGGAGCTTGCTCTGCTGACATTATTATATTTATTTTTATTTCCAAGCAGATGCTGGATTTTGAACAGCACTCCACAGCCCCAGCAGGAGTGCAGTCCTGGGCTGACAAGGATGAGTGCTGGTCCCTCCTGGTGGTGGTGGGTAAGTCAGGGATGCTAGGGGTAGTGCCAGCTCTGGGTGCTGGATGGAGCCTGCAGCCACATGACACTGCAGCCAAACACCTTCCAGCTCCACCTGAGCTTTGAACTGAAGCCTTCCTAGGACAGTAGAAAATGCTGTCAGAAGTATAGAGGCTTCTCCACCACTGTGCATGTATTTGCTTTCCTTCTGGCTTTCAGAGTCAACATTATCATGCTCAGACCTTGCCTGCAAATGCAGCCTCTCACTCCACCAAGTACCACTACTTTGTTCCTCTGTAACGTTCCCCCTGCACCCTTCTCCAGCCCATCCCAAAGTGCTGGTACCAAAACTGCTTTTGTTTCACACTGCTCTGGTCACACCAGACCTGTTATTTCCTTTATGTACTCAGAGGTGTGGGCATCAGGTTCACTGAGTCGTGTTTTCTGTAAGCAATTTCCCTCTCCTGTAATACCTGGTCCCCATGGCACTAGTTCAGCCCCAGAAACCTTCCTCATTCTGGTCTTTGTCTTACTTCATGGCCCTGTTCATGCCACATGTCCTGCTCACATCCGTCTCCTTCTCTTCCACAGTATGTGGCCACATTGCCTCCAGTGCCATCTCTTAGCATCACTAAGGAGGCTTCTTACACTGCTCTTGCCCCAGGAAGCCTTAAGCAAGTCACTTCTCAGAGGCCAGGTCCTTCCTGGGATTTGCCAGGTGCATGCAGAGCTGGCACAAAAATTTAAGTATGTATTTCTTTCAAACCTCTATCCTTTCTCACTGCACTCATCAGTGCAGTGTTTCACTGACTTCCCACTTGAAAGTAGTGAGGGAACAACTTCTCTCTGCATTGCTTCCCTTCTCTGCTCCTGGATTGTTCAGCCTACAAACTGGCTGGGGCTGGTGTTGTTTCCTATCACTTAGCACAGACTCTGGCACAAAGGGACTCTGATCTCCACAGATCTAAGCCCTGCTGTATCAATAGCTAATTAAAGTTTCTTCCATATTTAGGACCCTAATCTTGCCTTTACTGACAGCTCTGTGAAGTCACAGTGACTGGAAATCAGACTCAGTGATACTAAAAAGTAACTGACCGAACTGAACACATCAAACATTTCCTGACCTGTTTCACTTTGTCTCCCTTATCTGAACCACATGGGTGGAATTCAGCGCCTCTATTTTTAAACCTTCAACTTAGGCATTGACCTCTTTCTGCAGTTACCCTAGGTTCCCTTTGCAGTCAAAGAAAAGAGAGGCACTTCTGGGGTGCAGTTTGCATGCCCTACTTTTGGGGTCTGCTTTAGGGCAAGATGAAAGGGACTGCAGAAATGCCTGCTTCTTCTATTCACCGACTGTGAACCAAGTCTTGATAGTCATGCCACATGCCTACAGTGTCAATCAAAAGCCAATCTAAATGCTCTGAGTTGCTCTTCATACACCATTGTGCACACTGTTAGCCCTAAATAAACTGATTATTTATAGCATATGGAGTTTTGTATGTTACACATGTTCTGTATTTATATACATATAATACCAAATCCATGCATTCATCTATTACTAGGAAACAAATCAAACAGCTCTAGTTTTCACTACAACACTTTTCTTACAGTTTCTTGGATGAGAGCTCCACCTTCCAGCAATTCAAACCAGTATTGATACTAGAGGAGAGTGTGTGGGGCATAGATTTGCAAGGTTGGTGTCCTTGGTGATTCTTTGCCTTTCTGACGCTGTCATTCCAGTGCCAGCCACAAAGTCAGAGCCACATCCTGGGGAGCCTGGCTAGGGATGTTTCTTTATGTCTTCTCAGGACTGCATGGCATCTTGCTGGGGAGCTTGGCTGGAGCTGGTAATACTGAGTAATAGAAGCATACCCCATGAACCAATTCCTTACCTGGGCACTCTTCCCAGTGAAGCTTTTGGGAACAAGGAATTGATGTGTCAGTGTGAGAAGCCAGGCTGTCCCCATTTTTTGCTGTTTTTTTGCTGCAGCTGACCAAAATTAGGTTTGGAATTTTGAATTTACATTTGAATATACACGTGGGTCACTTGGTGCTGAGACCCACCATATGCAAAATTAATAATCCATCAGTGCCACTGGATCTGCCTGATGGATGTTGTTAGCCACCCACTACATTGCAGCCTTTGAAAAATGGAACTGGTACTTAGACAAAAGGATGTTTTAAAAGCACTCAAAGGCTTTGAACTAATTTTGTTGCTACATTTAATGCAGAAGGAGAGAGGATTTTTAGGGAGGCAGGCCACATATGCCTTCTTACAGATGCCTAAACAATAGCTCTGAAGAAAGTTTTAATTTTCCTGCTCAAATCACTCTGGAAGGAAGTAATTATTTGATTTATTTTTTCCCCAGTATGCATCTGAGAACTGGTATCAGTCACAGCAGGATTGATGAAGGCACACATGCAACCTACATATAAACTACATGCATGTTCTAGGACCATGTTCTGACATCACTAATTTGTTTAACCTGTCTGCAAGGTAATATTTAAAAAAATGGAAGAAAATATGCTGCTGATATCACTTCTCAGCAACAGTAAGTCATTTGGTCTTGAGCACAAATATTGCAATAAAACCTCTTGATATAAACACCATTTTGTGACAGACAATTCCGTTTACTTCCTTGAATTGGAATGCTAATTAAACTTGTCACTCGTTCTTCTGCCAGAGTTCTGCTCCTACATCTGTGGGCAAAACTATATTTAAATACCCTTCAGAGTCAGTAGTATTTCATTTATTTGATTTATGAAGGGAGCATAACCGGGAAAAATGTATTCTGTTATCTTCTCACCTAGGAAAACAATCTGATAAGCAGATTCTTAAGTGGAGACATCTTTTGGTAATGGATTTAACTCTTTGTATGGAAAATGAAAGTATTATGAATAATAATTTAATATTTTAGTGTATCTCTTTACAGTGATAAACTGCATTAAAAATCCATAGCAAAATACTTTCCTTTTCTTCCTAAGAGGCATTGTAGCTGTTTTCTGTTCTGCTCAATGGAGCCTGCAGAAGCTATCCTTTATGTGCAGCAATCCTGGCCCTCTCATGTACCTTTAAAAGAAAATTAGCCCAGCTGTACTGCATTTCATATAGAAAGCCCCAGAGATCAGTATTATCTTTCTAGCTCAAAAGGAGCCCAGACCATCAATCAATATCCCACTACATTTAGGAAGTGGGTTTCCCTGAAGGAAGAGGACTTGATAGGCTTATTTGCATTTCCCCTTCCTATACATCTGGCTTTATGCAAAGTCTCTGAAAGATGAATTGTAGGTACTTCTACCTCAATCACACTGCAATAGGGAACTGCAGTAATGCCTGTGCTCAGGCAGCTCCCAGCCAGGGCACTCCCAGCCTTTCCATGGAGTCCAGAATGGTGGGTCAGGTCCCATCTTCTCCCTATGGCAACACACTGTGACATGAAGAATCTTAGAGGATGGCAAGGAACTGGGTAACTCTTCCTGGGCAAGCAAAGTGGCACAGGATATCCAAACAGTGGCATAGAATGTGAATAGAACACGTGTGAATAGAACAGTTGCAGCAGCAAGGTGTTCATGAAGGTTGATGTTGGAGGTCCCAGACATTCTGGCCCCTGTTGGTATTGTCAGGACTCCAACATGTTCAAGAAGATGCTTGTTCTATCACTATTGCACTAAGATGTTCATGGGGCTAAACTTGCAGGTTCTCACTGAGCTCTTTCTCTCTGTTTATGGAAAGGTTACTCCCATCCTGGGAGCTTATCTGGTGTTACAGGGGCTTTCTGGCTTGTACATGCACTTTGTAGCTTACAACTGCAAGCAGAGTATGTGCAACTGGAGACAGGCTGGCCAAGGCCCTGATGTCTCTCCTGTACTTAGGATCCTCAGAATTCTGTGGGATTCTGTTGGATCAATACAACATGGATGTCCCCAGTGCAGCCCAAGTGTCTGGCGCACTGTGGCTGCTCCTCAGACCTTTCCTGCTGACCTGGGCCCCCATGAGCCCCCTTCCTGTGGGAGGGCAGTGGAGATCCCAGGGCCACCGTGGCCCGAGCTCCAAAGCTTCCAAGGCAGCATGGGGGCTGTGGGTGGTGTGGGCTGAGCTGAGGGAAGACACACAAGCAGAAGCAGCAAACACAGTGGTATTATTTCATGCTTGGAAGCAGTATTTCACCATTACAGCAGAACATGTGTTTGCATGGGAGCCCAGAATAGCACTTTCCAGAGCAGTGGGGAGGAGTGGCACAATGGTGGCAGCTGGCTGGTGCCAGCAGCATGCCACAAGAGGTTGTGATACAGATGCAAGACCCCCACTGCAGCTTAGAATATTCCTGATATTGAATTTGAAACTCCAAAGGTCTAATTTTTCAGGACAATGAAAGCACACACATCAGGTCACACTATTTGGGACTTGCATGGAGCCACAGCAGCTCTACAGTGGATATAAAGAGCTCTTCAGCATCTCTAACTGATGCTCAGCTTCCTCCCCACTCCAGCTACCAAAGCATGGTGAGGCTCAGCTGCATTAGGTGAAATCTTTATGCTGAAAACCTCTAGCAGATGTCCGAGGGCAGCTCCAGAGATTTCACACTGCTCAGAGATCCTGGCATCTTCCAGCATTAAGTCAGAATTATGGACCCTTAATGACCTCAAGACAGGGTCCTGAGAGCAAAGGTCTGCCTTGATGGCAAGTGTGATTATTGTCCTTGGATGGCCATCAGCAATGCAGACAATGGATCTGTGTGTCTGGCTAGCAGCTGTCATCATGTATGGGATCAATATGTGCCTGCCATGGCCCAGTATTTTAAGAAGGACAAGAGAGGTGCAGAAGGTTGCATGCAACCTCCTCTCCCTATGCCATTCTTGGTCATAGGTCACTGGGTTATTTTAGCATCTGATGTATCTAGGCTAATCCTCTGGAAATCAATCAGAACAGCTGGGAATGGGCATCCAGTGATGACAGATTGAATTAATGGTCTTTATTGCTGATTCAGGGACAAGGGTCTAATGCTGGTATTTCTGCTGTGACATGCAGAGCAGAGCACACATGGGAAAGCACAGGCAAGGTAAGTGCAAACACGCTTTTAGCTTCTCAAGGACCTGTGCATATGAGTGAGCTGATGCTGGAATAAATAACTACCCCTGCATTTTTAGTAGAAAGTCAGGTCTGAGCAACTGCTGTTTGTATCCTCCCTCACACCCCACTGATAGCATTACTGAATGATATGTACCTATTTCCTCATCAAGATACACACATTTTAATTATAGAGATGTTCCAGTTTTAGTCTTGCCTCCAAATATATCAAGGCTTTTAATGTTATCACATTATATGTTATCACATATCTAAATACTAGTTATGTAATACCTAAGTGCTGTAATGGTCTGAGTTTTGTGTTATTTTATGTTGTATTAACTTAAATATCTAGGTTTTAAACTAGATTTTTTTAAACTAGTTTTTTTTTTCTTCAGCATTACCACCTTTCTGAAGGTGATGCAGTAGAGAAATGTAGTCTGTATTTTCCCTTGAAGACTTCAAGGTCTGTTCCCCAAAGATCATGAGGTAATTTTTTGAGTAATAATTGAGGATGTCTTGAATTTTGACTTTTCAAGGGAAGTTAAAAGAATTACCCAAAACCTGACAGTCAAAGTCACCAGTCATCTTTTAAAGACTTCAGCATGTCCATGCAGCTTTATCTGTAATTTATCATCACAGCTTTTATTTATCTAAAAAAATAGGCCTATACATGTGAATATAAGAAGCATCCCTGAGACTGCAAATACAGGAAAGGTCAGCAGGATCAGACCTTAATATTTTACATGTAATCCTATGAATATTAGGTCCCATATGCCCTGCTAATTCCAGCTTTATCTCTAATATGTGGCTTATTTCTTAGGATTAGGTTTAGAGCAGCAATTGGCTGTTCAGCAAACAGTGCACCAAAGCACCCATCTTGCAGCTACAATTGGCTTCTTCTGCTGGGATTGTGAAAAATAATTCTCCAGCTCAATATCTAAGCAATTGAATCTCTCTGTGAGAAATCTGTGCCTCCTAATGGCCCGCATGTATGTGCAGAAGAATTCCCTGTTCTGCTGGCAATAACTATTTTGCAGCCATGGAGAAATCTGGGATGGCAGTGGTTATCTGAAAGCAATATGCAAGCCATCTATTACATGTGCCAAAATATTTCTGCCTCTGTCTCTTAGTTCACTTTCACATCATTCAGTTAGTTCATTTTGTCCTCTGTCATTTGCACCACGTGCCCAGGCAGTCATTTAAATGTTGGAGTTTTTGCTTTACCTTTGTGGATTCCAGGGTAATATTACCTTCTGTTGGTTGGCTGGACTCACTGTCTCTTTTCCAAGGTCAGGCTGAGTGTGAACCTCTAGCAGTCTTGTGACTGACTTTGTGCTCTGCCACCAGCCCAAAGGTCTCCCAGCTGCACACCACCCAGGCCTTGGACACCTCTTTCTCTCAAACATCCATCAACCTAGTGAATAAAGATGCAAAAAAAAAAATGCTAGAACCAAAATTAAGACTTCCATGAAGACACCACTTCAAATAAACCCTCCTCACCTGCCAGAAGTCTTCCAGAAGCTTTGGTTGCTCCAGTTTTGTAAGTTGATGAATGGTTAGAAAATTTTAGTGCTGAAGATGTTTATGCCTGCATATATGGAACAGTGAGCCGATGAATGGGTGCCAGAAAGACAGAAATAGCAACACATTGTTCACGTGGGGTGGTGGGTGGCATCTCCCTTTGCTTCTGAGAAATACTGCAAGCAGCCGAGAAGCAAGGAAAAGGCATACCTTGCCTGTGTCCTCAGTATTACCCACAGCTTTTAAAAGACAATTTCTCATCCCTTTCCCTGTGGAGTGCAGGTGGCATACTGGATGAATGGTCCCATGAAGGATGGGGACCACAGAGATGTCCATCCTTTTTCAGGTCCAGCATCTTGAGCTGGCCATGCAGTGCTGCAGCTCACTGCACACCATGACTTTGGTAATGCTTGGGACACAAAAAGCAGCATCACCCTTACCCTTTCACCTTTCCTAATTACTATTGCATTGGACTGCAGCACACTGCTGAGTCCCCACACAACCAACGTCCTCATAGAAGACTGATTTCTTAAGGAAACCAGGCTAAAAACATAACTAACCAGGCAGGGCTGCCAAGAGAGGCTGTGCTTGTGGGGTCTGGCCAGGCTGGATGCTGGCTGGAAGCCCTGAGGCATCACTACCAGAGAGCTGACCCCACACACACTCGTGTGTGCACACACACACCCACCCTACACAGAGCACAAGCACAGCGTGGGGTGGGAGCCACACTAGACAGCATGGCATGGCTGTCACAGGGCATGGACAGAGCTGCAGGCTCTCCTCCACTGCTTGGGACTGGAGGTGTTGCAAAGCTTCAGAAACAGCAGTTTCTGATGCACAGATGGAACAAAAGAAAAATAAGTAAATTTTGTGTTCATCTCAACTTGAACTGAGAAAATAAGTGTTGGAGTTTTTAAAATTATTTTTGTGGAGGGACAAATGCATTTCACTTATCCAAAATGCAGTGATTTATTTCTTCAGGTACCCAAAAGGCAAATCTCTTGAGTGTGTAAAATAGATCCAGTCCCTCGAACCCAATCAGAAAACGCCATGCCTTTCCATACCTCTTGAAAGAAAAGGCTGCCTCCTGAAAGAGAAACTGCTTCCCAGATGCAGAAAACCCTCAGGACACAAGTAACTACATAACCTCCACACTGTCCCTTTGTCCACCTCTTGCAGCTCTTTGGGCGCTGCCCCAAGGCTGTGGGCAGCAGCACAGGACAGCAGGCAGCATCAGATCCATCAGCACTCATCTACTCCTCCACTCATCCACTGCCTGCACAGATCTGGTCAAAACCCCAGGTAGGGTCCCCAGGTTGTTGTTTTGCTTGTTCAACGTGTGTGGGTGCTGCATTGTGAAAGCACAAGCTGTTCCTCACTTCCTCCTCTGCTCTTTCCCCCCTGATTTAAAGCAGTTTGCTTCTCAGAGCAGCCAGCTTGCTGAGGAAAGGCTTCTGTCTGTCACCACTGGCACGTGGCGTCTCCCAGTGCGGAGGAGATGCAGGTATAAATAGCACCAGCCTCTATAGCTGGTGGTCAGCTGCCATGCAGGACTAATCCGCTCCAGTGTTGTCCAAATGGAGCCTGTTAGTCCTTCTCTACAGAGAGAAATCATCTATCATTTTCCCAGCTTCCTGACTCTGCTCCCATGCAGGTCTGCTTCAAGCATCTCTCTGAGTGTGAGGGTGCCTTGGCTGCTTACCGAGCATCCAGCCCATGGAAAACATCTTCATCTCAGCTGAATGGGATGGGACTGAACTGATAATTACTGTGCTTGTCAAAAAGCCTGAGTATTTATGCCCTATGACCCCATCTCATAAGAGTGCACACAGCCTATTTGGGCTAATGTGTCACGGCTGCAGCTGGCCTGCAGCTGGCCTGCAGCTGCCAGATAAATTTGACCATATCAGACCCCCAAACTCGACCATCCTAGAAATAAAACAAGTCCTTGGATAAGGAGAGGGTAGGTTGTATTCAAACCTAAACAGGGGACCCCCAGCCGATTCCATTTGATCCTAAACTGCAGACACATCACTGGCCAGAGAGCTGGGCGGTGCAGAGATCCCAACCAATCAGCTGTCTAAGCCCAGGAAATTCAAACTCCTTATGAAAAGAAGTTCTGAACAATAAAACAGTCTGTTTGATGGACTAGATCTTTTTATATTAAGCATTAATGAAAACTTCTTGCATTACTATTGGAAGAATAGGAATATAGACTTGCTGGGGTTTAGTACCAGAAGGTAGTGGTTTAACACTATTTTGCCTTCTACACTAATATTTTATGCAGGAAAGCAAGTTATGACCTTGATACATAATGTTGCTGTTACCTGAGATTCACAAAATCCCAAGGACGATCTCAGTGCAAGCATAAATATGTATGTTGCATCAGCAGCAAGTGCAGATATTTTGATAGGACATACAGGTGAAGGTCTTCGCTGTGGATTCCTCTGACTAAAATTAGGAGATGGCAGACAGTGTCTGAGCCCATAGCTCCAGCCCCCCTAAAAAATCAGTGGGGAGAAGTAGGCACTTCTAGGATACAATTCATCTGATGTGGAATAGACCTGCCTTAGAATAACAGGAGCTCCACAGATACCTGTGTGCTGCTCTAACCATTGAGTGCATTTGGACAAGTAGCCCAGGTACAGACCCAGTGTAAGCGTGTGACTTTTGTTACGTGAGTCCCATACCAGGTGAAAATGTAATCCCATACCAGGTGTCCTTATAGCACAAAACTGGGAGAAGAGAGGAAGCTGGGAGGCAGGGTGAGGTTGGTTAACAGTCCTCTAAGCTCTCTTGCTGTTAGTTTGTTCCTCTCAGCTTGGGTCCCTGCAGTGCTCTAGAAAGGAGGTGCTGTCCAATGGAAGGGAGAAAGAAAGGGACATGCCAAAGAGCCCCTGCCCCTTTTGTTGTCAATCCAAAATCCGCTCAGCCTGGGTAGTTCTAGTGAGATTTTAAGCACAGGCAGGGAAGGTGGGTCATGAACTTGGGGAGGTGTTTGCAGACAAACTCATGCCTTGCTTCATGGCTGCTGTTCAAGATCTTCCCACAGTTGGCTCCAGCACAATCAGTTGCCTTGGCTTTCCATGTCTCTGGCACATCTCAAGCAATGATTATTTTCCCCCTTAGACCCAGAAGCCTTTTTCTTTAAACAGTTTTTTAAAAATAAATCCTTCTCTCGGCATAACTGCTCCAGCCCAGCAGCTAAGAGCAGGTCTTGACCCCCAGTCTCACTGTCTGGAGGACAGATTCCCCCCTGCAGAATACCTGTAATTCAAGCATTTGATTTTTCCCAGCAGGGAACCGTTTCTGCAAATGAAGTCTATTTGTGTAATGAAACATCAAGTAGTTCACACAGGGATACAGAACAGTCATACAGGGAAAGAGCTCTCAAATGAAATGCCATGCCAGGAAAGATTTAATTGTAGCTACTATACAATAATAAAAGAAAAGAGAAAAAAACCCAAACCAACAAGACTGCAGGAACAGGCTGTTTTAATTTCCCAGCAATTGCACAGCAGCCAGGCTGCCTCAGCACTCAATAAGCTCCTGTTGGCACTAATTGGCACCCTTGATGGTGGGTCTGTGTGGATGAGCTGAGGTCTGAATGGCTGGTGGGGGCAGACCTGCTCCCACACCTCTGCAGGCAGGTGGGTGCAGAGGGGCAAGGGGCAGGCAGCTGCTCCTGCCTGTGCCTGGCAGCAGCCCAGCCCTGGCAGCTCTCAGCACTTCTGCAAAAGAATGTCCACAGATATGGAGAAAGCAAATGCATGCACAGCCACGCTGATATCAGATGGGGGACTCCTGCCAGGATTTTGGGTGTAATTAGCAACTTTGAGGTGTGCAGGGACACCTACTCCTTGGGCACAGCAAGCGTGCAGATACCTGTACAGCTCAGAGCATATGCTTCACTGCTTTCCTCCATGAGGAGCTCAAGAAGCCCAGAGTTCCTCCCTATCTTATTTACTAATAGCAACTAAGATGATCACAGGCTTTTCCCCAGCTAATGATTGCAGTGTTTTGCACATTTCTCATTCCCTATCAACCTTCCCTTCTCTCTTTACAAGTTGTGAATGCATTTGCTGCCCTTGTCCCTGACAGAGTTCAGAGTTTTTCATGTGGAGGGAAAGTTTATTACTCGTTCCCAAGTGAATCTTCAGCTAGGGAAACCCAGGTTCCTCTTTTGGTCAGAGACCAACCCAGTCCCTTCTCTATGGTGTTTATGTACCAAATGGCAGCCTGGCCCAGGGAGAGAGGATAGTAGGATAGCTCATGCATAAAGGAGTCAATGTTAAGTCTGTCTGTAAACTTTGAGTCCAGGTTGCCTTCAAACAGCAACTGGGGACTTCTGGAAGAAACTTCACTATGAACACAGAAGCACTCTGTCAAAAATGTCAAAGTGTTGCCAAATATTTTGCAGCCAAATCTAGGTTTGTTTCTTCATTTTCTTGTTGGTTTGTTTTGTTGTTGTTGGGGGTTGAGTGTTTTTTCTGTTACTGTGTCAATTTGAAGAATTTTTCCCATTATCATGCCAATGGAGC
>JAOTQP010000870.1:33405313-33442560 GCA_026413545.1 Cichladusa arquata | reverse complement strand
GAGTGGAATTAAAGCCTCTATTTCAGAGGAAACTTCTGCCTCTACTGGCAGACACCTGTCCTTCAAACCAGGACAGTTGTTTTGGGGGTTTTTTTTACAAGAAAAAAGAAGAAAGAAATGTTCCCTTGGCTAAAAATTATCTCTGCAGTAGCTCGGTGTAATTGCTGGAAATGCACATTCATATATGAAGGATATCTTGCTATGCACAATAAGTAACTTTGTGAATGCATCAGCAATAAAAATGCCTGAGTTGTAACATAAAATTCTTGCAATAAGGCAGAGAAGAGGAAAATCTGATTGCCCACCAGTAAGCAATTTATTCTGTATGAAAATAAGCATTTCCATTCCTAATGACTATGTAAGCAGAAGTGCTTATGACAGCTACTTTATTTCTACAATAAGTGACTTCTTGGGACTGCATAGTTGGTAGAATAGAGAATCTGCATGCATTGATATATTGTCTGCATGCCTAGTATTTTAGGTGGCCAAGAGGGAAGAGTCCTTATAAATACATCCCCAGTATCATAGCAGAATCATAGAGTCACAGAATATGCTGAGTTGGAAGGGACCCCCAAGGATTGAGTCCAACTCCTAACCCTGACAGGGCACCCCAAGAGTGGCACCATGTCCCTGAGAGCATGGTTCAAACATTTCTTGAACTCTGTCAGGCTGTGCTGTGACCACTTCCCTGGGAGCCTGTGCCAGTGCCCAACCACCCTCTGGGTGAAAAAACCTTTTACTGAAACCAAATCTGAGCCTGCCCTAACACAGCTTCATGATGTTTCCTCAGGTCCTATCACTGATCATGACAGTGAAGATCTGTCCCTGGGGGGTGTTGAAGACCCCAGTGAGGTCTCCCCTCAGACTCCTCCAGCCTGAACAAATCAAGTGTCCTCAGCCACCCCTCATAAGGCTTCCCCTCCAGACCCTTCACCCTTGTAATTTTATGATCTGTGCTTCCCTTCAGGGAGGTCTGTGATTGTTCCTGGCATCAAATGGGAGGGAACAGGGCTGGGTATCCCTGCCCAAGCCTGTCTGGTGGGGGCCAGCACTGGGGTTTGCTCCCAGGTCTGTCCCCTGCTCTGCTACCTCATCCAGCTCCTCTGCTCCCACTCCTGCTCTGTGGTGGGGTTTCTGCCATGTCCCCTCCTGAGCCTCAGAAACAGCTGGCAGTCTCCTGCCAGGTATCTGTATCCCCACACTGGATGCTGTCTTACAGAAGATGGAGCCTCAGTAATGTTGTAGCCAAGGCCAAAAAATAAGCACCTCAGGAAAGGGTTAAGATCTTATCTTCACACATCTTATTTTGAATCCTCATGCTTTCATTCAGCTATGTTATGTGAAAAAAAAATTAACAATCAATAATTGTTTTGTAGGTAAAATAACCATGCTGCAAATCGCATTTTTATTTTAAAATTGATAATAAACACATACCATAAATAAAGGTAATAATGCCTTACATGTCCACAGCAGTAGAAGATACCAAGCTATTAAAACAGTATCCGTCAGGCACTGAAAATGGTTTATATTTAGCACATCTCAGATTAAACAGACTCTGCTCCCAATTACCCAGTAATTACCTAGAGGCATGAAGGCATGTACCCAAGCTGCAGCAAAGTGACTGTGAGCACTGGCTTACTTTGCTGTTGGTAAACTTCGTTTTGTCAGGATTAATTGGAGAGAAGGCTGGTGATGAACACATGACAAGCACAACACTCAATAATGCTTTAATAAAGTGATGGAAGCAAATGTTTTCCATCAAACCTCTTCAGCACAGGAAATGTGATTAATTAAGCACATTCATCTAATTACTGTATGAATTCTCAGGAGGTAAATGTATACTCCAAGGCAAATACGCTGAGTTGGATTCCAGAGGCTATATTCAATCTATTTTTATGTGGTGATTTTATGTAAACATTAAATAAGGGGTTTTTTAAGGAGAGATCTTAACGGTGATTGGTTTGCAGCACCAGATCAAAGCCTATCCTATTCACCTGTATTCTTCAGAGCTAATAGCTGGTCTTCCTTCAGAGTAACTCTGGCTTTTCTATTATCTCCAGTGAGACTGAGTTGTAGGAAAAATGCAACCACCAAAATGTTTGTTGGATATTGTCCATGTCTTACAAGCCTCCTGCTTTCCTTTGCATTTATAGTGTTTGGCTTTTCAGGGCTGGAGCTGCTTTTCTAGTTGGCAGCAGCAAATGAAGGATACCAGGCTCCAAATTGTGCCTTAATGGTACTGCCCGGGCACAAGCCCTTTCAGAGGCAGGAGACATAATGCTGCTGACATTAATCCAGGCACAGTAGCCCTACATCAGCAGCTCTAGGGGATGCTGAGCTCCCAGCCCTTTTCTCAGCCCAGTGAAGCAAGCCCACAGGCAGGGCAGGTGTGGTGGCAGCAAGTGAGTGCTGGTGGCATTCCTCTCTGCCCACCACTGCCAGCCCAGTGCTGCCTCCCAGCCCAAAGCAGAACTTGCTTCTGCAATGGAAATCCTCATTTTACTTGGGACAGGAGAAGCAGCAGCTGAAGGAACAGTTCAGCCAAGTGACCCCAGGGACAGTAACCCCTGCTGAATCCTCCCCTTGCCCCAGCACAGCCCTGGGCTGATGAAGGGCTAAATTCCCTCCCCACTGCAGGGTTGTCCCAGCCACAGGATCACAGGGTGGGAGGCTGAAAGGGCTGGCACGCAGGGCACAAACAGACCTACAATCACAGCAGTGCCTAGCTGTGTCTTTGTGCAGAAACACTGAATATTTGACGTAGTGAAGCTGGGGAGAGGGATAGCAGACCTAGCAGTGAGGGAAGAGCCATGGCAAATTCCCACCACTTCTGTTAACGCTGCTTCCGCTCCATCCCCCTCTCCCTTCCCCAAGGGAAAACCCTGGTGCCTGTATCCTTAAAAATGCCTGGTGCCTGTATCCTTAAAAAGATCATTGCAAAGCTATAAATATCCAGCCATCAATTAACTTTATAAATACCCACTGTATGGAGAGCTGTCCTTCTGAACTGCTAAGGTGACATCAGGGATGCTCACCATCACAGGTCCTGCCATATTTGCCTCATTAAACCTTGGACTTTACCTATGTATTTACTTTAGAGTTTTACAGCAATCTAGTCCATAGTGCATTTAAAGTTAACAGAAAGACTCTGCCTGGCTTCTGTGGGCTTGGATTCCTTCCAAGGGAAATATTTTCCTACTTAAGTAAGGCTGAAACAAGGCGATCACACCAACCAAAAAAACCCCCAACCCTGGAATGTTTCATTTAAAAATATGTTGTTGACAACAGAAAGCAAAGACATCCTTAGCACTGGGGATGTATTTTTAATGCTGCTTCAATCAAATGCTTCAGAATAATGGAAGACTTGCAAAAGAAGCCTGTTTGCATTTATGGCCTTCCCAGCTATGGCTGGGAGGGGATGGGGAGAAGTTCTGGGAAATTCTGGTCCAAAGGAAACAACTAAGGAAAACAAAAGCTTTCTCAGGCAGCCTGGCAGCTTGCTGACTTCCCTGAGAGGGGCAGGGAGAGCAGAGGCTGGGGAAAGCCCCACAGTGTGATGCAGTCCTGTAGCACTGTACCTGCTACTTTTGTGTGACCTAACTCACTGTAATACCAGCTGCTGATAAAGGTCTGGAGACTTTCCAGAGCATTTCACTAAGGACGCTCTACCTGGATGAACAGAAACAAGAAGGAATCCCCACAAGAGAAGGCAGGGCTCTGTTTGGTTTTATTTGCTGACAGTTGCCCTGGGAGGATCCCACACACCCTAAATTGTTCCTCACACATTGCTGATGCACCACAGGTATACACAGCAGCAGCAGGTGAATATACCTGTGGGTAGGTGGATATCTGAGAGGGCTCCTGTAATCATTGCTGCAATGCAATCAGTTCTCTTCCCTACTCTTACTGCGTAAGAGCTCCTTGCATCACTCCAGTGAGATAATCAGTGCCACTTCAGCAGGGTGAGCCCAGGCACATAGCACTGGAGCAGCCAGGTGACTCACCTGGGGCATCTGTTGGCTCCTGCCAGGAATAACCAGACAGTGTGGAGGAGGAAGCACCTGCAATGCTCACTGGGAGGGCAGGGTTAGCACCTGTCAAAGTACTCAATGCTGCATCAAGATTCAAACAACATCAAGCAAAACCCAAATCTGCAGAAGTATCAAGGTGTGTAACTAGGATTTGGGAAGGCTGTATGATAGAGAGGTGGCACATGGGCACTGGAGAGCCTAAAATCATCTCTTGATTCTCAGCAAAAGGAGAGGTCTGGTATGAATTTGTCTGCCCTATTTCACAAATCAAACCCGTACCTAGGTACTACTCTAGAGTGGTTAACCTGCTGTCTTCCATCATTTTGTGTGTGTGTGTGTGTGTGTGTGTGTTTTAGCTGTGAGTTGGGACACCAGATTTCTGTGTCTCCTGCTGGGGTACACAAATCTTCTGACATCTTCGTGCTAAAAATAGATTGGAATTGCTGCTTCCCTTTCTGTGATATTTGGTGATTTTTATCTTCTACTCTCTGTCTAGAGATGGACATTTCATGTGTGGCCAGGGCCAGTAAAATGCTCTGGGGAGATCTGTGCACTGTGTTGTCTCAGAACTGTTTCTAATTGTATGGGATAGCTGGGAGAGAGGCAGCAATCAAACCCTCACTGGGGCATTGTGCAGGGACAAGTGAAACTGTTAGGATGTGGGCTGCAAAGCCACAATTTTTCCTTGGGTTTGGAAGAGCAATCCCAGAGTTCACCTTACTGCCATACACTGATACATGAAGGGCTGTTCTCTCCCATTGGGCACTTAAGGTGTGGATATCAAGGTAACAGATCTGCCATTTGGAAAGCCAGCCATGGAAATATTGCTTTGTGACATATCTTAGGCAGGCACTGTGTGCCTAGGACATGTCCCATGCTCTTCTCCTCCTTTGCAGCACCTTTGCTTACAAGAGGTGCCATTGAACTAGGTCCCCATCATAAAAAAAAAGGGGAATATGGCATCACAGTCCAAGAACTGGGTCTGTGTTCTGTTCAGCACATATTAGTAGAGTGGGGGGGAAAATAACAGAACAAGTGCTGGAGAATTTGGAAACATAAGAAATATAGGGGTTGTACTTCCCATTCCTGCCAGTGTCACCAGAGTGCATGAAGGGACTGCCTGAGGAGGTGCAACCACGGTTGCAGCCCCAATATTTCTAAGACAGGAGCTGATCTGCAATCTCAGCCAACAGAGAACAATAGGTGTCCTGCAGCTGAGACCCAGAAAAAAGTCTCTGTGAATAAAAGGATGAAATAAGAAACATGAAGATCTATCTGTATGAAAAGTCAAAATACAATAGAAGACATTGACTCAGGCTGCTGCTCATCTATAAAGTGATGCAGTGCTGAAAGGGGTGCAGGATTGGGGCTGGCAGGACATGGGCCAGGTGTGGTAGCAGGAGAGTCCTGCCCTGGACTCCAGCTGAGCTCAGTATCAGCAGGAAAAGGTTTGGAGAGGAGGCACTTTGCATTCAAAACACATATTCACATCTCTCCAGTTTGCCTCAGCTTCTCTTTCCTCCCACAACTGATGAAATGGGTCAGTTCTTTACAGAAAACAGCCTACACACAGTTGTGAAGGCATCCTCTCTGCTTTGTAAGTATCCAGCTGTCACAGTTTCTTAAATATGGGCATATGGGCAAAATGCCACTTTGATGAAAGAGTGTAATATCCAAGAGAGCTGTGTACAGAAATTGAGTATGGGCTTTTGGAATAACTGGAATATCTGGACATGGAAGGATTACTAGATGCTGCTCATGCCATTTCTAAGGTGACTAAAGCAGCATGTTATTTCCACTGAATTGCTAAAGCATATTACTTATCAAATACATCCTACAATTTATATACAGTGAGAAATGGCTTGAAATGTGTATGTTTTCCCAGTTCTGGTCTGAATGAAAAAGAAACAGTTTTTCATTAAAAACAAGTCAATGTCTGCACCAGATTTATCCTAGAATTAACTGTGGATGACCCAGGGCACACACTTGCTTTTTATTCCCCTTTTACATTATACTGAGCACAACAGGGCTCAGGCTTTGACAGTAGTTCCAAGATACTACAGGTCCATAAGGAACAAACATATATACCATTATTTGGCTAGGATTTTGAAAAAAAAACACCAGGGACCCAGTGCCCAAATCCAATGGCAATTTTGGGTGACTAATCTGTATCTTTAGTTCTTGAAGAATGAAAATTACGAGAGGGTGTTCATGGCTGCTACAGTGCAAAGCCCACCTTGCTCAAGAAGCCCCTCACAGTACAGAAAGTGAATAATCATATATTTCCCTGTTACAGACAGACTGTCCTTTTGCATTTTGGGTGCATCACAGATTTTTCTAAATGTTAAATACTGCTGTCCTCAGATTTTTATCTGGGAGACCACAAACTGCAAAATTCCTTCTTGTATCTTTAATCCAGGTAATAGAAGAAGAATATTACAGGATGCCAGGATCTGTGTGGCATGCAACTCCAGAACGATAAAAAACAGATGTTAAATTAGAGAAACTCCAGGTAGAGCAAGCATTTAATGAACATTTGATAAATACTTGAGCTCAGGGTAAGAGGATAACACATAAATAAGGAGAACTCCTTTAAGATCCTGGGGATACTTCTGGCCAAAAAAGAGACAATGAATTTTCAGGCTTCCTGCCCAGAAGAGCAGTCATTCGTTTCCAGTCCAGCAGTTCAAAGCCAAAGGTGTGCTAAGCTGGCTTCTTGACATTTGAGAACAGAAGCTGTCTTTGACCCAGCATGAAAAACAAGATTAGCCTTTCCAGGATAGAAGGAAAGTACTAGTAAAGCACCAGAGGGTTTGCCATGAGGTCTATTTAATAGTGGCAGGCCTGGACGATAATGATGAGAGCAAAAGTTGCCAAGTCTCTAAGGCAGGATGGATGAAGAATTAATGTAGTTATTGCTTAAATGCCTCAGCTGACAGTGAAATGCTGTTCAGGATAGATTGCTGATAAGCAAGGTTTCTTGGAGCAAGGTCACAATATAGAGCAAGAGTAGCTAAAATAATAAAAAGAAGGATCTTTAATCGCTATATGAAAAT
Source organism: Cichladusa arquata (assembly GCA_026413545.1). Classification (NCBI taxonomy): domain Eukaryota; kingdom Metazoa; phylum Chordata; class Aves; order Passeriformes; family Muscicapidae; genus Cichladusa; species Cichladusa arquata. The sequence continues at coordinate 33,435,473 of JAOTQP010000870.1, read as the reverse complement.
TTCCAAAGCTTTCAGCTAAGTACATCTGCAAGAAGAGTAAGAACCATGAAACCTGGCCCAAAGCAAAAAGAGGGACTCTATTGCTAATATCAGGTGTGCCTCACCAGGGATATAATATGTAAACAAAGACTGTGTTAACATTTGCAGACTGCTAGTAATCAGAAGATATATTCACCTCACAGTTTGGGCGTTTTCTACAGATTCAATATCTTTCTTTTTACCTACTGCCAAGTCTTAAACTAACTACGGGCAGATTTCCTATGAGACCACAGAATTATGTATGTATTAGTCACTAGCTCTGGGATTGCACTGATCTCTTCCTTTATTTTTTTCCTTGAGTTGTTTCATTAACAAAATGACCCAACAGCAGATAGCCAGGTAGCCTCCATTGTGTCATTTTAGTATACAGGTGTTGCTGAAGAACAGTGTCTCAATACTTTTCATCTAGTAATTTTAATTTGTTTGTTTGGCATAGGGTGGCAAAGCATATAAGCAGTATGGTAGAGACTCAATCCAGCAAATGCTAACCCATCAGATCAGGGCCAGAGTGCTGTGTTCAGCTTTGACACTGGGTTTCCAGCCCCACACACTGCAGGATGTGTGTTACCAACACTGCTCTGCAGCCTGGGCCTCCCCACGGAGCTACATCTCTGTGAGATCAGCTCAGCTGTGCTCCCTTCGTTGTGCTGTACATGCACTACTTTAACATGAAATAAAAACATTGGCCTTTATGTGACAATTCCAACTGTTCACATTGAATTAGCAAACCAGAAAAAAAAAATCAAATATCTAAATATTTTTTATTTGACTGTGGTCATGAATACCAATGTACAGACATGCTGCAAAATAAGCTGTCCGGTTGTCTTCTTTCCAGAAGATGAACCAAATAAACATAATGCTGTGCATTTGGGGTGTCTTTTCTTCTTAGCTCAAAATTCCTATGAAAAAAGCACTGCTGGATTTGAAGTAAACTACAGATAAACTGAGTTCAAATGCTAATTAATTCCACACTGCCTTGCTATACTCATGGACAAGCACTGATTGGTTTCCAACAGAAGCCAGACCCTGTGGTGTGTACCTCTAGTGGCTCACAGGCTACTAAGAGGGATGCTAAACACAGTCCATGCTCTGCACCTTTTGTGTGGTCAGTAGCAGTGGGCATGGGGTTTGCTATTTGAGATACATTAATGACAGGCAAAATAAGAGAATAAAAACTCCTCTGAGTGTTGCAATGAGAAATTGCTGCCCACCAGAAGTTAAAATAAGCCACAGCATGAGGGTGCATGCTGCTCACCTGGGCCCAGGCAGGCTGCCATCAATGTGCACCCTTTCTTTGAAAACCAAGCTGCCTCATGCAGGGTTCTCCTGACTTAAAATCCAGGCTGCAAGAGGCAGTCAGTGTTGGCTGAGGCATGCAGACCCAGGAGCTTGGGGACCAAGGGCACTGGCACCAGGCAGGAGCCGAGCAGTCGGGTCAGCACCAGGTTTGCCCAGCCCCAGGGTGGGCAAGAGGACACATGTTCTGTGTCCTCCCACTCCTTTTTTCTCTGGCTAGCAGAGCACTGGCAGGTGACACCCCTGAAACCCCTCTGGTGCAGTGCAGGTACATGGGAGCTGTTGGGTTCCCATCAGTCTGGGAGATTGGGTGGTGGGCTTGGGCTTTGTCATGCCCATAATTCACGTGAAACACAGACGTAGCTGGTTTTGGTGAAAAGACTCCAACGTCAAGGCAGCTTTTAGAATCAGAGGCTCCTTTCTCAGAGCACTCTCCAGCAGTCAGTTGAGAACATCATCATCTGTTGCCATGGCTCAGTGATGTCTCAGCAATAGCTCTGCCCTGGCAGCAGGGCTGTCTGTACCAGCTCTCTCCTCCTTTGGGCAGCTGCCAGGCTGCCCTGCTCCCTTGGCTGTGCTCCCCTTTCACTCCACTTGCTGCTGAGAGCTGCTTCAGGTGCTCAGGGTAAGGCTCACCTCTCAAGATTTATACTTTATCTGACAAGGCACTTATTTTTCTGAGTGAGTGATTGCAGCAGAATTACACCTATTGCCTCACAAACACAGTTATTTTACTGTGGAACCTTAATCCTTCTGTTTATCTTTTTAACTGCCAATAGAGGCAGCAAAAAAACAACTCTTTTTCCTTTTTTTCTAATTTTTATTTTTTAAAGTATCAATTCTGCTTTTTCTCCTCTAAAGGTACATTCACTGCCAAAATACAAATACTCAATTCATCTCCTGTTATGTCAATAGTTGGGCTGCACCCAGTTTCTCTCTTCTACCCAAATCTGGCTTTCTCCTTGCTGGAGAATAACCCAGGTGCCTCCTAGCCCCTGGTAAGAAAACAAGCTCCAAATCAACAGGTAGCAGTTAAGATATGTGGCTTGCTGACTTTCCTGTTGTTTTTAACAGCACTGAGAGCCTTGACTTCCTGTGCTCCCCCAGCCAGGCCATGAACCCTCTGGGAGCTGGGAAGCCACGAGCAGTGAGAGGCCAGTACAAACAAGCACCTGCCTGCTAGATTTGGTGGTGTCAGCTCTTGCAGGCATGGCTGTATTGCTCAAAGGAATAGGAAAGAGACAGGCAAAACATTTCTGACAATGTTTTCATGTCTTGCTTGCAGCCACAATGCGTGAAAACACCGATTCGGAATAAATTTCTTCTGAAAAGCAGAGGAAAATAAGGTATTGAGTTAAAATCACTGTGGAAACATATCAGGCTGGAAAATTCCAATCTGACATTTTAAAATACTTTGAAATAAAAGGAAATCAAAACTATTGTTGAAAAAAGTACAAAATTTTGGATTGTATTCTCCAATCAATAACAAATAGTCCAAAATTTAAAGGTTAACAGAGACCCCAAAATTCTATTTTATTATGTTTTGAATTTTTAAAATTTGAAAATTCTGTGGGACAGCTCTAAAGCCAACAATCTTTGTAGAAAAATAGGAATACATTTCTTTTTTTATTGCTTTTGATTAGTATGCTTTCACCTTGTATGCAGAGGGTTATTATTTTCCATGCTTGAACAGCACATTTAAATTGTGTGTTTTTTTAAGAAAACTTAGAGGCAATTTTAGATGGAGAAACAAAGTAAGAACAGGGAATTTTTTTTTCTCAATATATTTACATAGATTACTGAACTAGTGGAAAAGGACACCCAAGATAAAGGTACACCATGACAACACATCTAAAGCACAGCAATTTCAAATCATCTCTAAATCACCCCCTCCTCGTGGAATTTGCCTTTTTCTCCCAGTGCCTGGGGAAAAAATGAAATTCAATAACAATTGAATTTCATCCAATTAGTGGTAAAACATGATAAAATGAACTCTGCGAAAATGAACTCAAATACTATGACTTGTATATTGATAAATTTGTGGCGTGTCAAGCCAAAGGCTTCATACCAAAACATCCTTTTCATTAACTGCTTTGTCCAGGAAAGGTCACATCTCTTTTTACCCCCAGGATGTGAGCACAGGTGCCTGCATAGATCCCAGCTGCAATGGTATGGCTGGGCAATAAAACTGGTGGGCAGAAACAAAACTGGAACTTCATCATGTAATGAGAGCTGAAATTTGATGAACACTGCTCTGTGTGACCAGGTCACCAACGGGATGCTGTTAAGGAGGAAGGGACTGCACTGACTGCAAATCCTGCTAAGGAAGAGAATTTAAGCATTCTGACATTTCTGTTATTTCTCATCCTCCCTCCAACCCATCACTCATCTGAATTGTTGCACGTGTGAGTTACCTCTGGGTGAGGAAGAGAGGTGAGATGGAACACTGCACCTCCAGGCTGAAAATCTGGCTGCCTTAGGAGCTGTGCACTCAAGAATGCCCCAAATCACCTTTCTCCCCCTTTCTTTTATGATACTGAAAAAGCACAAATGGGGGAAACCGGCCCCTCCTCAGGCCTAAACACTGGCAGCTCTCCCTTCCAAGACCTCCATTCTGTGTTTTTTACTTATGGGAAGCAGACAAGAAGGGAACCCACCCTCTCTGTGCAGAAAAACAGCCCTGATAAAAATCCAAATTGCTGACATCCGAGGTCATGCAGTCAGGCTGGGCATCTTTTTTGGAAATTGTCTGATTTTAAGCCTCCAGCTTACCCCTTCCCACTGCTGCCTGCACTGCAGTAGTGACAGCTGTTGCTCATCCCTTCCTTGCTGGTGAGCACAGGCAAATAAAGCTCTCTGAGCAACCAGAGGTTATTTTTCAATGCCTTACAAATGTTGCCATCTCCCCAGAACACCAGGCACTAGCTCCCAGTTGTTCTCATCCTCTCAGATCAGAGCTATTTAAATTATATCCTCCACATTGTCTTGGATTCACATCAGCAGGGACAGGGAATGGGTTCCTGCCCAACAGAGGTTTGGTAGGTTATGAAAACCCTGTGAATCCAAGTGGCCTCTGAGAGTTGCTGCCTCTAGTATCTCTAATTTGTATGACAGCTTAGTCCCTGCCAAGTTCAAAAGCTCATTTATCACATGATTTTAAAATGGTAAATTTTCAAATATTTAAAATATTTTTGTGGAAGAACCCACCTTCATAAACAAAGCCTAGTTAAAGAACTTCATTCAAGCTTTAAAGTGAATTAATTGCTTACTTTTTAGGCACAAAGCAAGTCTGGGAGAATTCAGGTGGCAGACAAAAAAAAAAAAACACCATGGAAACTTAAGGTGACAAAATACAGGCTCTCTGGTTTATCAGCCTTACTCAAGTGGCTGCATACAGCAAAAAGTTAGCAGTTTGCAGATGTTTCAGCAAGTAGGTAAGTGCACAGACCAAGTTTTTAAAGTGAAATGACCATTTGAAAAACCTGCTGTCATATCTATTTCTAGATTATACATGATTTTTTAAATGTAGGAAAAAGATGAAAAGCTGCAATGGTATTTCAGCCTGCCTTGATATGGCTGAAAGGTCAGTTACTAAATAAATGAGGGATTTATAAAATCCACCCCACTGGCCCAGTCCCTCTGCCTGTGCTGCACGTTCACCATGACATTTTGGTCCACAATTGATCAGTTTTGCCTTATTGCTTAAGCAGAGTTTGCTTGTCACACACTAACCTGTTATTTTCTCAGTAATTTCCTCTGTGTGCCTCAGTCACACTAAACCAAGCTAAAACTAAATATTTACTGCCACTGTGGAGCACAAATAGCATTTATGGCTGCACAGAGATCTTAGTGAGGTACCTGTTTAAGCCCCAGAACTACACAGTGGTTTCCAGCAGCAAAGTCTCACACAAAATATGGCTGTGGTCCTTTTTATGTTGTGAGGTCTGCATTCTCCAGATGCTGTGGGGCCTCCTCTCCAGTCCCCATAAAACCAGCCTACACACTCCCAACCTAGTCTGGGCATCTGAGCTTCAGTTTGGGGGTGAACTATGTTGACAGGCACAGGTCAAACCAATGGCAAAGCCAAGAGGTGGCTCTCCCTGTCCATCCATTGGGATAAAACCTGTTCTTCTTCCCTGCAAGTGCTCATTACCACAACCCCAGCCTGGCAGATGTGAGCATCAGCATGTTTGTACCAATCTATTTGCCAGCTTTGCTAGTGAAGCTGCTCTCTTTGCATCCCTACAGAGGCCTCACCTTTCGTTTTACTGGGTATCAGCAATAGGTTTTAACCTCTGGGGCCCTGCTGTACAGACTTGTGTGAAGTACAAACACATACAGGCCATGACTCCTGCTGAAGTGAAGACACATCCCAGCATACATTTCAGACAGTTTCTAAGCAAAGGCTTCAAAGATGGCTTTTGAAGTTATGCTCTTAGGAGGAGGACAGAAGCTCCAATTTCCAGTCTCACTGCTATCACATTCCATAGAGCCCCTGCTTCTCCTTGCAGCACCTGGCAACACTCCAAAAGCCAGCCACCTAAAGCAAATGCAGTGCTCCCTCTGGTCAGCTAGATACTTAACACTGTCAAGGATCTTTAGCTGTGAATCCTCTCCTGGACTGAAGTCACAGAGCTGGAAGAAAGGAGACAGCAATGGACTTCACATCAGGTATTAGGTGATGGCAATGTGCACAGAAGTATTGGGTGGCCAGGTTCAAGTCCCACACTCTTCTTGATCTGAAGCAGGGATCCAAACCCCAGTTTCTCTGAGAAGTACTCCAATCTCTAGGTCATTGGATACCTTTTTATGAAGGATAAATTGCTCATGGTAGTTGTTCCACTGCACATAAAAGAAATAATCACATTTTAAGCTGTAGACAAAGTCAAAAGGCTTTACAGTTTGGCATTTAATCCCCTCAGAGAGGATAGCACATTGAAAGTCTTTGTCATCCTAGCCAGAAGTGTGCACTGCTAAACTGTGTGTGCATTTTGGGATGTGTGTAATCTTCACCCCACTCCTCCCAAACAGACACTGGCTTTGACAGCAACTTTTCAGTTCCACCATGATAATAATTTATCCACTACCACCTCACCAAGTTTGTAAAAAACAATTAACTTCCATAATAAATAAACAAAAAGGCAAACAAATATAATGCATTTCCTCCTGTAAGTTCAACACGAAAATACTCTGCTCTTGGCAATGGCCAGCTAGAGTAACCCATTTGAGCATCATTTCATCAGCCACAGCTGAAATAGCCAGCTTCAGAATGGAAGGACCTTTCTGCAGATCCTAATATAGCTTACTGGCATTTCATTACTACAGGATGATTTAGTAAACACAGCAAAGAGTGAAGCGTGGAAAGTTCACAAAATTTGAGTTCTTTTATTTATTTGAATTATTCCTATGGATTATGGTCATGCTCCTAGTTCTTTTCCAGTCTCAGCTATCTGTGAAAAGTGCCCAGGGACATCACTGTGCTTTTCTTAGAACAGCCTCTCATAGGGTCAGGGCAAAACCCTGCCTTTGGCTCCTGTTGCCAAGAACAGCTTCCTGCCTGCCCCAGGTCAGACTCAAGCTGTGTCTCCAGTGGCACAGGCTGGAGATGCCTTTGGGAACATGCATCACCACCCTACAGTCACTTTAGGCAGACTGGTTGGTCAATGAAGGGTGACAGGCCAGAGAGCCCAAAGCCCCTGCCCAGGGGAGAGGAGGGGGCAGCAGGGGTGAAATGTGCAGAGGCAGAAATTGCTTGTTGCTCACAGGCTGATATTCCCTCAGTGACCACCAGCAACATCAATACAATTGTCATTTCAAGTCCCCCAGCATCATCCCTCCTCCTTTTGGACCAACCATAGTCAAAATTCCTTTGCAAAAACTGACCTGTCATGAGCTGTTATGAAAGCACAGCAGCCCCAGTGAAAAGAGGAGCAGTTTGAGGGTTGCTATTCTTGGCCAGACAGATCATCATCCTGCAGTCATCCAGCGAGGCAGAGCTGGGCTTGCACCACTCCACTGCTCTTCCCAGCTGGGCTGCTTCTGCCCTCTGCTCCCCACTGGTGTGACATTACATACCCACTTGTCATCTTGGTGTCAGCTGCTTTGGCATCTCTTTCTAGCAATGTTAGCTTCCAGAGGGGAAGGATGGGCTGAGGGAACCTGCCTGTTTACCTTCAGACATGTCAGCCATTGCACATAAGCTGGAGTTCACCAGCACCGATAATGTTCCCATATCCTGTTTCATGGGTTTGTTTGCTTGCTTTTCCCTTTTTCCTTTAATTTGAAAAAAACCCCCAAAACTAAAACCAAAACACAAAAAAACCCGCAAAAAACCATGCCACCAACAACAACCCCCCTCCAAAAACCCCCTATACCTTTAAAATTTATTTCTCTTGAAGGTGCTAAACACAGATGACTGTACCAGATTCAGTGCAAAGGCCAACTTTTCAATAATTTTTTCCTGTGTTTGCAGTTCCTGCAGTGACCCAGAGCAGCAAAGAACATGGCACAATGCACCCAGTGTGGCTGCCTGCTGCAAGCCAGCATCCCCATCCAAAAGCCAGCAGCACCAGGAGCCCTCACAATTGTTTTAGTTGTCAATCTACCAGTGTCAAGGGTAGTAAAACCCAGTTAGAAATTCAAAAAGGCAACACAGCAAGTGTTTTCATTTAACCACTTTTCTAATATCTCAGTGGAAAAGCTGCTTGTTTTGATAAGATCAAACAATTTTACCACCAGTTCGTATCTTCAGTCAGTTCTCCTGCAATGGAAAGCAGTTGGTGTGCAAACAAAGCAAGTGGATAAGTTTGATCAAATTCTCTCTCTCTTGTGAAAATAGGGATGTTCTGTGCAAAACTGCAGGCTTGCAATGAAGGACATTTTTTGGCAGTCTGAAGCAGAAAGCTGTGACACAAAGGAATCATCTGTTTGGAGACTGAGGAAATATCAAGAAAAAAAGCAGCGAGGTGTTTTCCTCTCAGTACACAGATATATCCCAGCATCACTGCTTCCAGAACCTGGGAACCACTAGTGAATTTGTCCTTGCCAGCCCAGCTGACATCATGTTACCTCATTAGAGGAAATCTTTCCAGGATCTGTTGAAATGGAAAATATTATTTATGTTCTAATACACACCTATGTTCTTTTATGAGTTTTAGGCAGCAAACTATCTTGTTCAAGGCTGCAAAAGAAATTATAGAAAAATCCCTGAGATGCATTCTGGTACTGGACCCCATCCTCCTAATCCTTTTTGAAATTCCCAAATATTTGTCACAAGATAAACTGTGATGTTTCCACTTGCAGTTTATAAATAACCTATTTTGAACTCCCAGGTACAAGGTCTAACTCAGAAAAGAGAGAATGAGCCCAGCCCCCTTCCCTGCACAGCTACTCATGGTTATGGACAGGATACTCTCTAGAATGGCCTTTCTCCATGCTAACAGGTAAACAACAACATTTACCTACCTCAAAATTATGGCAGTGGAGACAAGACAGGATTTATAAGGCACTTCAAGGTTCTTGGAGAACAGATATTACAGAATTACATGCTGATACAGTATCAGGCAGAACATTTATTATTTTGTTTATGATTACAAAACAAGCTGCTCTGTCTTATAGCAACATTAAGAAGTCAGATAGAATGCTCAAAGCATGAAATCCAGCACATTTCTCTTATAACAGAAGTCCCTTCATCAAAGGTTCATAAAAGGATGAATTGCTTCATGCCATAAGACAGCTGTTATGGGCATTGAGCTTAACTTAGAATTTCCCCAGATTTGTGGGTTTAAGTTGGAATTGGAAATGCTTTTGAATGTGCTTGTGCAGAAACATGTGCATATTGCAGAGAAAGAAAAAAAATCAGTGAGAGCTGCCAGTAGCTGGCTGACAACCCAGCACAGGGGGTATGTTAGAACTGATTCACAGTCTTGTGCAACAACTTTGTTTTGGGTTAAAAGAGGGCAGAAAAGATAAACTCCTTTGAGACTGTGTTATGTGAGTCCATGGACGAGGGCTTGACTTTTGATGTACATTTATTTGGCAGTCAGTGCTGGAGATTTATTTACAGGGTGTCATTTGAGGTTTGCTCTGATATGCCCCACAGGACAACCACTGGGGTTATTTTGCTTGGGGCTTGCTGTTTCCAGCTGCCTTCTTTAACTTTCTTCAGCTGCTCAGGAGACACTTCCTAAAGGCAACTTATTCCTACCTTGCACTGGGCTCAGACATTTCTGGTGTTCATTCCTCCACTGCTCCCTCTTAAACCTTGTCTAAGCAAATAAACAGGAGGCCTAAATATGTCCTTATGTATGCACATGCCAAAGAAAATACACATTAATTCACCCAGGGCCATACTGCCCTGCTCCTAGCAGGCTTGCAGACCCTCCTAAGGGAATGTGAGCTTTCCTTTGCTGGAAACCCCTTTATTGCTGCAGCATGGTCACTCCTGAGAAGAGGTTGTGGGTATTACATTTACCCTAGGTATGCTTCAGATCACGTAAGGCAGGAAGGTTTAATTTGTGTCAGGTAAGCATCTAACTCTGGAATATGACTTGACAGGTGAAGACACTTGAAATCAGTCTCAGGTCTGATTTCAGTTCTTCATCTGAATTGTTCAGTCCTTTGTCTCACTGTGAATTATTTTATGGTTTCCATCTACAGCTTGTTATTAAACCAGTGAGTTCAAAATATGCTTCTATTACACGCTTGATGAACAACTTCTCATCAAGTTACACTTACAGTTGTGTAGCCTGTAAGAAATCAGTTGTTTTCACTTAGTGTGAGATTCCAGCAAGAGCCAGTCAGGTGCAAAACATCCATCAAAAACTGTCTCTGCTGGCTGAATCAGTGATATCCGCCTTAAGGGACTACCAGAATTGTCTGCCATCAGAGAGACTCTCACAGTCACAAAATCTCTTATTTGTAAATAGAAGCTAGGCTCTGTCTGGTGATGACACAGTGTGTTCCTGCATTAGCTTCAGCATTAAGTACTGCACAGAAATGTCACTGATGCATGGTAGTGACTCTGGCTTTCCCAATGGAGACAATACAGCCACAACTTCAGCCTCTGCAAATCCCCTCAAGGTCAGAAGGACTAGGTCTCATACTCTGATGTGTCTGTGTGTGCTCCACAAACCCTTTCCTGTTATTGCAACTAGTGATCACTGGCTATGGGGTGGGAGAGAAATGAAGGCAGGAGTTGAACTCCTGAACCCTGAGCTGCTGGACAGGCATGCCATCTTCCTCTGCCCTCCCTTCTTCCCTGCCAGGGACTGCTGTGAACCTGTTTGTTGGGTGGTGTGGCCAAGCACAGGACCTCTCCAGGTGGGAAGCACCTCCCTGGGAGGTTAGCATGGTGTGGCTGTCTCTGACCCTAGGCAGCACACAAGGATGGGGCCGGTAGCAGCAGTGATGGAGATTGGGAGGAGCAAGGAGAAATTTGCCTCCAGAGCACGAGAAGGACCAGTGCCAGTGGAAGGAGAACAAAAATGACCTTGCAACTACTGCCTGTAGCATGACATGCAGGCAATTCCAGGGCTCCTGTGAGTTAGTCTCTGTTCCTGAATTTCCCACTCTCAAGTATTACCTTTTCTTTAATGTAGCTCGAGAGTATTAAAGAGCATGTGTGCTGAAAAAAGTTTCTACAAACTTGCAAGTGCAATTTTTTTTACCAGTCTCTTTTGGGTCTTCAGTTCAATTGTACAAGCAATTATTTCTGACCACTCTAAGAACAATTACTCACATTACAATAACCCTTTTCACATGAGCTTGTCACCGCTCAGTCCACAATTGAAGGTGAAGACCTCTCCTGCTTACCAGCTGATGATCAGCAAAGGAAATGGGCCTGATCTGATCTGTTAGAGACAGATCTAACATTTTAGTAGAACTTATCTCTATAAAGCATCCATATTCTCTCCAGCTGCTGACTGAGAGAGACAGCATTTATTCAATGGAAAAAGGGATTCATTTATATTGATTGGACTTTCCCTCCCACCATGCACATTGTGTAACATCAGTACACTTATTCCACATCAGTAACTCTCAGACCTGCTGCAGTCTAAGTGCTCTCCCATTAAATTATTCAGAATGTTAGCATGGGCAACCAGCTTAAAAACAAAATTCAGAATGATCTAAAAAGAAATGAAGGTTTTTGTCTTATTGAAAAACCCAAACAAAAAAAAAAAGCAACCCACAAACCCCGAACCAGGAGTTGTCATGTTATTTTTACTTACAAAGATCTAATTATGGCAATATTAACTCACTTGTTTCACTAGACAGAAGCCTATAAAAGAAATCAGTGTCATCAACATATAGGCTAATGCTAATTCTTTCTTTAGAAATCAGACCTTCTTGCTGTAACGGAGGTTAAAAACAGAAGTGCGAACTACACATTATTTTAATGTGTGAGAACGGAAGCCAAGGCTGGGCTGGAACAATAAATGAGTTGCTTGCTTGAAGAATAACAGTGGAGGGAGATCACTGTCTTCGTGTCCTGGTCCCATAATCTGGTGGTTGTTTTAAACAAGTTAAAGCAGACTGCTTTCTTGTTGTGCGTTCGAGTAAAACAGAGTTTTCAGCCAGCAGATATTCAATTTTCCTGGCCAGTTTTTGGATGCAGGCCATGTGTGATTAGTGACCTATTTTCACAGCAATGAGATCAGCTATGTTTGTAGGATCCTGAATCAGCAGATCTGTCCTTATTCCTGGCTGTGCCTGCCAGAGCTCCGAGCCAGGCCCATTCTCCAAACATACTGGCCTGCCATGGATCTGTAGCAAAGGGTGCTTGGTCATAAAAGAGCTGTGCTGAAACCTAACAGGCCAGGACCAGCAGGATCTATGGTGCACAAGCTGCTGGTGCTGCTGAACTTGAAATTTTGTTTGACTGATTGAAAGGGCCTAGGAATAGAAGAACCCTGTGCTGTTTATAGGAATTGTAATTCTTCCTGGATAATTGTGCTATTAAAAAACAGAAGGGGCAGAAGCAAGAGACAGAAAAAGATCCTAGGGCTTTAGCTTTAGATCTGAAGCAGTTTTTGGTCACAAACACCTGTGGCAGCCTCTTGTCTTTGAGAAAGTACAGCATATCTCACAGTTTTGCTAGAACTGCATGAATTATCATGTCCAAATGCAATTCTGAGGTCAGCTCCAAAGCATTCTGTTGTTGTTTGCCACCAAAGTCCAGCACAGCATCTGTGAAAACTTGGTGGTGCTACTTGGACTGAGCCATACAGAAATGATTGAAGCCTCACAGGAAAATTTAGACTTGAGGGAACTCTGCAGAGGTCATCAGGTCCAACTCTCCACTCAAAGCAGGGATAGCTGAGACTGGGTTACTTGGAGACCTCTCAGTTGAGTTTTGGTGACTCAGAATTAAGTACACTATGTCCAGGATGTGCTCTTCTGGAATGAACCTCATTTGGATTAATATATTTAAAGAAGGTTTTGAAAGAAATTATTATCCATATAGGGCTGCAGTGGAGACCAGAAGTCTGACTGTAGTTCTTCCCACTTAGTCCCACAGCTGCCAGTGCCAGCAGCACTGGGAACTCAGCTGTCAGGGGGAGACGAGCTGGTGGCAAACAGGCAGTGGTCAAAACCTGTCCCCACTGATCAGCCAAGATCAAGGAAAGAGAAGGAAATAAAGACAGACAGATTTTCCTCCTAGCAGCCAGGAAAACGAAGGCGATCAGCAGTGCTTCACATCCTGCCTCCATTTACCTCTTACCCTGTGGCTGTTGGCAAAAAGAGTTGCTTTGTCAGGATTACAGGATTGATTCTCATCCTCATTCCCGGTGGACCACCTCTGGGATGATGTGATGTGAGAAGGGATGAATTTGGTCTCGTAGTCACCAATGAAAAGTATTGCCATGGATCACCTGAAATGTCCTCACAGTGCTCATAAAGACTGCATCATCACCAGTGACAGTGGGGGTTTGTGAGGTGTAATGAGGGGCTTCCTGGTGATGGAGCCTTCATTCAATCTTCTGAGGGAAAAATAATTGAATCCATTGGCAGAATTCACAACCATCTCTGGTGAGTGTTGTGTACCTGACTGCCCCTTACTGGAATACATTGGTGAGTAAAAACCTCTGACTTCTGTGAATTTTACTCAAAAATACATATAATTTTGTGACAATCATCTGACATGCTGCCTTCTTTCATTCTCCTCTGTAGTTCAGACTACAGTACTTCCCTGGTAACCTTTCTTTTCCACCACCACCCCTGTGTGATCCCGAGAGGCCATTAAAATGCCAAAGATACAAGTGTGACATGAAGAGGGCTGGCGTCTCTGCCAGCACAACTTCATGGACGCCAGTACCCTGGGGAGTTGAGCTATGCTGGGGAAGCATCGAGGATTTTAAATGTGAGCAGTGTCCCCTTAGTGGCATAGATATCCTCTTTTTGCATTCACAATGAATGACAAGTTGAAATGCCTGCCCTCAGGCATAAGGCAGCAGCATGGGATACTAGGAAAAGCCAAGTTCCCTCTGAAACACGAGGAATGATTTCATTAAGTTAAAATCTCCGAGGACTCTAGGCAGATGCAGAAGGGAGAATGACAAAAGGCATTACAGGGGAGCCACGCTGTGGACAGCAGATAGAGCTGGAGCTGGGCAGGAGGTGAACACAGCATTGTGATCTCCTGTGCCAGGTCACCTTCCTGCTGCCACAGACCAGAGGAATTTGCATACATTTTACAAATAGCTTTGCTGTGACTGAAGTGCTGAGACTTTCCTTTTGGATAGGCAGCAGCTCTGCGTTTCAGCCATTTCTTTGTTGTCTGCTGCCTCCAACAGGATTACTGGGAAAATTTTCTCCAGTCTGACAAAAGACCTGCAATAAGAGCAGCTGCCTTTGATACTCACAGAGGAGGGCAGAATAGTCCTGAGAGACAAGCAACAGATTTGCAGAGAAGTCAAGAGACGTCAGCTGGAAATCAGCACAACTCCAAATTAAAAACTCTCTCTCTTCATGGTAGTTTAAGCATTAATGAAGCCACTGATTAAAAGTTCATTATTAAATCTGACAACAAATTTGAAAATCAATTGCTTTTTGGAGAAGAAACTAAGACAATTCCTCCAGTGTTGTTCTTGGAGGTTTTATCTCTGTGAAAGGGCAGAGAAAACAGGAGATTGCTGTGGGCCACCTCTCAAGCCCCCCCTTCAGATGCTGCCTAAGCATGTATGGTCTTACACACCTGCTAGCACTGGATCTTTGAACCCAAGTGCAAAGTCTTGGTTCATTAGGATTAGTGAAACTTGAGCTTAAGTCCAAAGTTTCAAGAAAGGTCAAACATATTGCTGTGTGCTAGAAAAAGATGAGTGCTGCTTGACCTGAAGGAGTGCAACTGCTGAACACGAACTCAAGTGTAGCCTAACAAATATCTGTGGGCTTGCAAATCTGCACACTCACACATGAAAAGGAGAGGAGATAGAGGGAAAAAATGGGGGAGGGCATGCAATACCCATCATGTTCCCTGCTGAAGACAAGGCAAAGAGATAAAGAGGATTTCTCAGAAATGCAATATGAGTGCCAGTACAGAGTGGCCCTGGATGGAGGGATGGATGGATGGATGGATGGATGGATGGATGGATGGATGGATGGATGGATGGATGGATGGATGGATGAGGCCAGCTGCAAGTCTTAGCCTGAACTCCCAGCAGCTCAACTCTGGTCCACCACACCCATCAGTCACCACAATGATTTTCTTACCAAAAAGGTGTTATATGAAGAAAAACAAAATCAGCAAGGGAAAGAACTCCTTCATTTCCGCCTTAACTCAGATTTTTCCATTGTGTGAGCAAGCTTGAACCAGGGGAGACATACAGATCTCAGTATTAAAGTGCTTGAGAGCTGTGTGTTTATACAAAGCTGTATTTAAATTAAAACTCTATGACCTCTTAACATACACAAGTCTAAAAATAACATTTAGCACATGTTTTTTATCATGGTTAAAGTTTTTGCAATAAACCCCATCCAACATCACACCCAGCTATTTGCTGTTTTGTTGCATAGTAACAGTATTTGGCAAAAACAAAAGCCACTTTTGGTCAACTGAGATGGGGAATGAAGATGTGATAGTAGCCCCAAAAGTTCCATTAAGCTCTTGAAGGATGATACATAGCTGATGCTGTGGCATTTAACCTGATGAGGGAAACAGACACAGGAAAGAGGCAAATGCAAACTAGAGACCAAGCCTAGTACCATGATACCCAGTCAGGAAATGGGAGGGATAGGAACACATTTTCCTGAGAATCAGCAAACATTTTTTCAGTCCCAAGTGCTAAGAAGACACAGCGAGGCTGCAGCATCCTCCCTGGCTCTGATCCATCCTGCTGGGAGCTGGGAACCAGCAGAGGAGCCCTTGTTTCAGGCCACTCAGTGGGAAGGAACAGGAACGGGTTGTGCCCACTTGAGCACATCTTCATGCAATTGAAACAGCATGAAATTCAATTAGTGCAATGAATAATCCGTCCACAGACACAAAAGCATCAAATACCATGTCTACTATGATGGTTGGTTTGTTTTCAGTGTGGCCCAGCTCCTGCCCATGAGTCTGCAGAGATTCACCCAAACTTTCAAATTCAGCTTTTCCTGTATAAAAAAAGGATTAACTCAACGTTATACACGCCAAAATACCTTCAGTGACATGAACTTCAGCGTTTCTGAAACTCAGCCAATACTTCTCTTCAGTTACTAGGAGCAGAAAAGAACTGTTTCTCACATCTTTCTGTTCAGCTGAGAGGCAACAGCACATGCATTTGGCACTTTGTCAGTCAAGAAAGGAAAATGAGTTTATAGAGAAAATGCTGACACAAATGCTGGCAGGGCTGCTGGGCATCCCTGTAATAGGGGTGAAGAACATAAGCTGTTATTGTGATTGAATGCA
This sequence comes from Cichladusa arquata, assembly GCA_026413545.1. NCBI lineage: Eukaryota > Metazoa > Chordata > Aves > Passeriformes > Muscicapidae > Cichladusa > Cichladusa arquata. The sequence goes on along the minus strand of JAOTQP010000870.1, from coordinate 33,419,251 downwards.
CCCTAGGGAAGACTTGCTGCTTATGGCCACAAGTGAGGGACACTGGTGCTGGCTTTGGGGTGCTATCAGCTTTGGAAAGGCTGCTGATGGTGTGTTTGATCTTCACTGATCCTAAGTTAGAAGCTAAACAGGAGGAGACAGCTAAAGGCTTGTGAGAATACAGTCTTAACTAGAACTCATCACTGCCAAGGCAAAACTCCCTGTATTAAGGCAGAGGTGGTTTTATACCTTTGCCACACTGCTGAACATCACTGGTGTGCCACTTGCAGTCCTCAAGTGATCATTTAAAACCAGCAGGTGAAAGTCAAGCAGCAACCCTCCAGGTGAAGGATTTTCTTCAGTCCAGATTTTGCTTTTTCCTTCCCTTGTCACCTCTTTATCACAGTTCCACTTTGTTCCTGGCCTCCAACTTGTTCCTTTCCATTTCCCTCCATTTTCTTGCCATATAGCATCTCTTTGTCTACCTACATCCTCCCAGGAAAAGCTGGGGAAATAACCTGGCCTTTGCCACTGTCCTATGATCCACTTCACCTGTCTGCATCTCCCCAGCCCTCTGAATGGCTTATTGTAGCACAGGCTAGAGGACAGAAAGTGCCTGCTACCCTCTGCTTTGACAGAGGGTGCATGCCCAGCTGCTCATGTTGTCATAGACAGAACAGGCTTTTTACCACTACTGGGGTTAGATTAATGGCTTGAGAAACGTCATGTGGGACAGTCAGCTATTTTGTTGTTTTTTTTTTCTTGCAGTTCATAGGAACTCCAGCCCACCCATCAAAGATCCAGTTTGTTCCACAGCTTCCCACAATAGTCAGAGGTGGTCACTGATTCCTGGACTGTGTGGGCAGAAGATGTGCTGGAAATTACACCCTCTCTTTGCACCTGATTTTGTTTTCCCTGAGAGAGAAGCCACAAATTTTGGTCGTTTCTGCACATACAGAGCAGAAAGGAGAGTAAAATGAAATTAAATTACTCAAAACCACCCAGAAATGGAGTAGAGCTGCTGCCTGCTTAGGAGCTATTTCTACATCTATGTATAAAGATTTTAGTGTGATTTTGTCCCATGTGCCATCACCTTTGGAGGGGTGAGTGGGAGCCAGGAGAGTAGAGGAAGTTGCTGGAGATTATGAGCTCCACTGGTGCAGAGGCCTCTGAGAGCAGCTGCTGCAGGACCTGCTGGCTGACAGAACTCCTCATAGTCTCTATGTATTACATAGTCTGTTATTTGTTAGGTGTTTTTCTCTGTGAATTCAGCTTTTGCTCTCCCAAGGAATGGCACAGTGCTTTCTCTTCCCCCCTCTTTCTGCGAGCACATAACACCGAATTATCCAAGATTTGTATAAGCACTACCCTGTGTGTGATACTTTCTTAAAGCTGCTGGAAAAAACAGCCCTGCCTTGTTTCTGTAGATTTTTTTCCTATGGAAACACCACCAATTCAAATTTGCAAGATGTTAAACATCAGCACAATCCTGTACCAGGCCCTTCTAATTAAGAGACATTTTCAGAGAGGGGGTGAGGCAAATGAGAACAGTAATTAACTGAGAAACAACTTAAGTTGTTCTCTCAATTCCCTATGCACCAGGCTGAAATGGTATTATGGCTTCTTACAAAATTACATGTACCACATCAAAAGTAAACACTTAATCTAATATTCTAATTGTGGGTTTAGATAAACATCACAGTTATAAATCATTTTAATGAGTATATAAAAAAGAAGCAAATACCACATTAACTTTTCATTACCTTTTTAACATTCCCCCATGGATAAGGCAACTCATTTATGGGTATAACAGCCCCCTCTACTATATGCTGTAGATACACAGAGGAATTAAATAGTGTAGCTCTGGGGGTGGTTAAGGTGCTTTAGAGTAAGAAATGGCTGTGACTTGTTGATGCACTGCTCATAAAAATAAAGGTTATGCATCTTAACTAAGAAGTCTGGGATGGAAATATGGATAATTTGATCCAATAATTAAAAAGAAGAGTTTTCTTAATTGCTGACCCTATACAGAAAGGATTATTAATCAAGGTAAAAGTGAACTGTGGAAAACTCTGAGGGAAATCAGCTTTTCTTGACAAGCTGTTAATCTGAAGATTCTCCAGCTACAGTCATCAAATACATTCCCCCTAAAAAACATAGTTAAGGCAAACTAAGCATCCCAATGGGTGGCAACTTCTTTGCAATAGTAATTTAACTACTTTCAGAAGTGCAGCCACATGCTTCACTAAAGGACAGAAACATCTGGGAAAAAAATCATGCTGTGCTGTGTCTCAGCAGAATTTCAACATTGACTTCAAATGTGATCAGGCACTGGGAGGTGTTTTCAGTGCTCTCCTTTAGGGAAAAAATTCCTCTTAGGTCATTTGGCTGATAGTAATAGCTTAAAAACATAAAACTTCGTTTATCTAAGCAAAAGCAGTATGAAATTGCTATTTCTTTGAAATAATGTAAATATAATATGTAAATAATATACATAATAATGTAAATATACCATTAAGCCTTCCTACAGCAGTACAGCTGTTGTTTCTGATCTCACATAATTTCTTTTCATCTTCCTCTAAAATTTATACTGTAATATTTGTACAGGCAATAGAATTTCACACAGATCTTTGCAGTAGCTGAAGCAAATAACAGCAATGATGAAGAAAATAAATTCTTTCATTGTATTCTAATTTATTACACTTGACTGAAATGGTTTAGAGGCATCTCCCAGCCACCCAGCCAGTAATTCTCTGCTTCCTGGACAAGACATGTTTTCCTAGATGTAAACTGAATTATTTATATAATGCATAGAGCACATGAACCATCCATTACCTGATACCTTTGAAACAATAGGATGGAGAGCAGCCAGCATGAATTGATCATCCAACTGTCCAGTTACTCTGTGTGGGCAATTTATGCCAGATGCTGCATAACCACACTTCAAAACATTTTCCACAAATAAATCTTACTTATAGAGGGAGGTGGTTGTCTTTAGAAAAGCTATTTATGAGCAGTGATTTGCCAGCTGCAGCACTTGGGTAGGACATGAGCCAAGCCCCTGTCCGTGCTGAGCAGCAGGGCTGGTGCTCACATCCAAACACACCTGAAGGAAGGGCTAAGTCAACAGGGCACTGAGTAATTCTTCTAAGACAGGTTTCTGTGAGGTGTCAGAGGCAGTTTGGCCTGGCTCAGAGGAATCAGCTGTTAAAATTACAGCTACTTCCAATCCAGTGGTAAGAAAAGCACCTTTGATGGGCTCCCCTGACACCACCGGCCCAGCAGGGCTGGGCAGGCAGGTAGACTTGCTGCTCTGCTCCCCAGAGCTGGTGGTCACCATCTGAGCAGCAGCTGGCTCATGTGGCTGAACCAGGCGCCCTGGGACAGAAACAGCTCCAGCTCTGGGGCACTGCTTGGCACAAAGCCCAGGTCAAACAAGCCAGCCAGGGCAGTGTGCCCCTGTGCACCAGCTTGCCACACTGGCAGAGCCACCCTGGCTGGTCCATAGGGGTGCCTCATGTGAATGTCACCCAGAGCATCTGGCCAAATCAGCTCCTGCAGCATCAAAGCATCACCTTCCTGTCCTATATCAGCATGGACTATTTCATCACACGCAAACATGGTGATTAGTCAATTAATCAAATAACAAGTTATTCCGGCCAATAAAAATGTTGACAAGCTGTTTTTCTTTCTCTGATTAAGTTACCAGTTCTGAGAAACTTTCTGCTCTATCAGTTCTCTCCGTTCAACTTCATGCTCCACATGAATATTGGGAAAAATTTCATACCTAATCTCAGCTTTCTATTCCACCAAAGCAAATATATTTATATCCAAGACCATCTGCCTGTTAAGTTTGCAGCCTTCATCTGGTTGGGTTTTTTAATTTCACAAGAGCTCTTCCTTTGGGCAAATCAGCCTTGTAACATTCCTCAACCTACAAGGTGATGAGATGCTCTACTCAGCTCAAATCAGGGTGACAGATCAACACAGCATGTTTTAATAGACTCCTACAGCATGTCCGTAAAAAGTTTCTGTTTTATCTTGTAAGATATTACACATAATATTTTTTAATTGCATATGGAAGAATACTGAAAAATCTAATTTGTTATGACTGCAGTGTAAATCTTCATGAGGCCTCAGCAGGAGTGCCTGTGGGGAAGACAGAAACCCTGAAATGCACGAAAAGTAATTGCCTTTCTTCATCTTTTCCTTGCTGCTCCACAAGACCTGATAACAGGTAATCTATGTAGTCTGAGCAGTTCACAGCTAAGTCTTTGCAATGACAAACTTGTCTTTCCCTGTGTGCTGCGAGTCCCAGTTTCCCCAGAAGAACCAGCCTGGGTGTCCAAGATTTCAGATGCAAACCACTTGGGGTGTTCCACTCCCACCTACAAAGCAGAGCCAGCTGGTGTGCATGGGCCCTCCTGCTCTGGGAGGGATTTCTTTCATCTTCAATGTATCCTGTGGTTGCTCTGTCCCTTCCTTCCACTTTCAAATCAGTCCATCTTTTCCTTTCTTCCTGTTCCTCTCTTACCCTTGTTTTCCCAAGTCTTTCTATCCCTACATTTTTCATTTTTTCTTCATCTAAACTTAAATTCTGTTCACTTCTTCCTTTATACTCCTAAAATTCACACCCTGAAATGCACTACTGATCCCCAGGAGAGGAGGTGGTGGTGGCAGGGCCATGTTGTTCCTCCAAGACCTCTCCTCCCCCCACCCCTCTTCCCCATAAACAACATTTTAATTCTACAGAAAATCCCTTTCCCCCCATAAGTTAATTTAGATGGATGATTCAACTTAGTAAAGGTTTTGCTAAAGTACAGGAAAACCCCTACGTTTCCTAGACTTCCCAAGTAGAAAAGATTGCCCTAGACAAAACTATAGTCCCTCAGATCCAAGGATACACAACAATTTAATATGGTTATTTATAAGAAGGGCCACTTAAATCAGTGCCTGAGGTCTGAAGAGTTTGCAGTGAACATGAGATCAGACCTGTCCACACAGATGTGTCTGAGTACTTGAGCTCCTTCCTCCTGCTGACATGATACCAAATACTCAGATTCCCTACATAGATTTGCCATGCCAGTGGATTTGCAAATGGGATTCCCCATTTTCTGCCATCTCTGTGGCAAACTGACAAGTTCTCCAGTGATGCTTAAAACCAGAGCTGAAATAGAGCTGGTGACCAACTATTTTTTAAGAGAAGGGTTCCATGTTTTCACTCACTGTTGAAACACAAGCTGAGGCTCAGGCAGCAAGGAAAGTCCCCAGCTGAGCCCTCTCAGTGTGCAGGAGCACTCAGTAGGTCAGAGCATGGTGCTGATAACCCTAAAGTTGTGGGCTCAACCCCCATTTGGGCCATTCACTTAAGAGCTGGACTTGATCCTTGCAGGTCCCTTCCAACTCCACATATTCTCTGAACAAAAAACACAACCAATTTCCCACCAAGCAAACCTGCCCAGCAATCACCCTGGGACATCTGAGTCCTTAGCAAAAGGCAAGCAAAGGCTCAGCCCTCCAGTGGGTGCAGGGAAGCCTCTGGTCTAAGCCCAGATCTCCAGTGTGCCATAGGAATGAATCTGCAGACCACATTCAAAGTGTGCTCTCACTGGCTCCAGCTCTGAGAGAGCAAAGTGCAGAGCTGATTAAACTGCTGATGAATGGGGGAAACCCTACATAACAAGTAGAAGGGGGATGGGGGCTTGCTTTGCTCCTAACTTCGTTGCTTAGACCTTTCTTTCAATGTTTGCTTGGCTGGTCCAGAGGGAGCTCCAGAAAATCACAGAAAGGAGATACCAAACTACATAGCCTAGGTTTGATCCAAGATTCTCTCTAAAATTTGTTTTCTTACATTCTTTTCTACAAAAGGGGAATTTACATACTTTTACTGAGTCTTCTTATCTTTGCAGGACAGCCTAACTACCTAACTAGCAAAATATAGGGCCATAACGAAACAGGATAATAACTGTTTGACTGCTTATCTTAATGATAATTTATTCTCTAATGAAAGGGGCATATAGCTGTGAGATGGGAATTTATTTACAGTTCATGTCTGACCTTTTTAAAGTCTGGTAAAATCATGTTATGGAGCTGTTTGAAAATTTATTGTCCCCATTTAACAATGCTGACATTTTGTGATTACTGGCTGTGGAAAACCTACTGGCACTGTCAGACAAAGTTCAGAAATTGCTTCCAGGGAACAACAAAGCTCTGATTTTTAGATCCTTTTTATTGCATATTTTTAATACACAAATAAGAAAAATCAAGATGCAAAGCAAAGCTGAAAAAGGAAAAGAGAAAAATACTCTTGATTAAGTGCAAATTAGAACAGGGCTTCACTCCCAGCTGTCTGAAGTCCGTGGTAAAAGCATCGTGACTTCAAAGCAAGAACAATCAGGCCAGGGACACTCCAAGACGGGTCCTGTGCCAGCTGGGGCTGGTGGCAGGTGGAAAATGGCTCAGAACAGCCCAGCTGGCAGTGAAGCAGCCCTGCAGGAGCCTGGGCAGTCGGGGCTTGTGAAACTGCCCAAATGCCGCACAGGCACACGAACAGGGAGGGCTGAGGGTGGTCCCACCAGGGACTGCAAATCACCAGGGGCAAATTACAAATTACAGCTTTTGTACATGGCCCAAGGTGGTGCCCCTCAGCAGGTGTCTGGCACGCCTTACAGGTGCTCAGGGTGCTGTGGAGAAAACCTTGCCAGGATACTTCAGCTGTGCTCATGTACAATAGCAAAATGTCACTGCAGAATGATCACTTGCAGGCTTTGTTAGAAAATATCATGGTTTTACTGACCTCTTGTTCTCAATGACCTTCCTTTTCAAAATTCTCCTTTATCCCTTTACATTTTGTTCACCTAATGCTACAGCAAAATAGCAATATATTTGTAGAAAGCAATGTCTTTTTGTAAAGCAGTAAAAAACTACCTGCTCTGTCAAAGTGTTCTTAAAATTCAGAGTGATATTGATTCACAAAATCTTTTCCATTGCTGAGAGGAGGCAGCAGAAATACGAGTTCCTGGTGCATCAGTGATTCTGAAGGAATTAGCTAGGCAGGGTTATATCTGCTATGGAAAAATGCAAGGTTAGCTGACCAGTTAACCAGTTTACCACTGGGGGACATGGATTTTCCAACATGCTCAGCTTGCTACAAAATCTTTAATGAAACCAGATAAAAAATTCTTTCAGAATTGCAGCTACAAAGAGAGCCAAGAAATAGATTTACAGCCTTTCAAATATTTACAGACTTTCAAATATTACATTTTCAGACCCAGTTTGCAAATTCACATTTGCAGATTCTGTCAGAGGAAATGGCCTCCCTGTGGCACCAGGGGAGGTTTAGGTGGAATATTAGGAAAAAATCCTTCACTGAAAGTGTGGCCAAATATTGAAACAGACTACCCAGGGACTCTCCATCCCAGGATGTATTCAAAAGGCACATGGGTGTGTCAGTTAGAGACATAGTTTAGTGAACATGGTAGTGGTGGGTTAACAGCTGGACTTGGGATCTTAGCTGTCTTTTCCAACCTAAATATTTCTGTGATTCTTCTAAACAAAACCACAGGGTACAGCAGAGACCGTAGCAGTGTGTAACAAGAAATGTATAAAACTCTACAAGTGGAAATTGTGAAAATTATGCTTATGGGGTTTTTTGTTATGATAGTTCTCAACCACTGTTATTTAGAAACACAAAGCGCTACATTGATTTCACTGAAGTATAATGGTCTTTACAACTGTTCCTCTAAATTTAGTGACTGACATAACAGAAATAATTCAACTACTTTTTCATAAAATACAGCATTTGCACTTTTGAAAAAAACACTTTCACTTAAAACACACTGCAACTTGGCAAGTGCAATAATATATCTAAATGAGGTTTTTCTTCATTCATGGTACTATCAGATCTATTCCCTCTGTTCCTAATGTACCGAAGTTATTAATCAAAATCTCACAATAAAACATTTAGGAGAAATTTTGCCTCAGCTACTCTAAAGATCTGAGTTGCAACACGGATCTTTGTGCACTGCTGCTGTCATTTATACCACAATAGAAATCTGTGATTATATTCTACTACCCTGCTTTGTCTGCTGCAGCACAGAATCCCCATGGCTTTGCCAGCACTTGAATTAATATTAACAATAGCTTTTGACTAGATGCAGCACCTCAAGAAGCTGTTAATTATAGGCCATCTTTAGGCTCTTTCTCAGATATAAAAGTTGCGTTCTTTGGTGATATTTTTCATAGTACCTGTTCTTTATTCTTTCTGCAAAATCCACATCTTAAAATTAATTGCTCCATTATGAAGAATTAGAGAAGCACAGTAAAATAATGAAAGCCTTACCCCAATCCCAGTAATTGTAGCAGGCTAAAACTCAGCAGGAGGAGCACAGATAACTTCTGTGTAACTGAACATTGAGAGTAAGATGTTTGTAAGAGTGGCTGTTGTAAGAACTTGCCCCATTTTGTGGTGGAAGTGATATCAATTTGGATCAGTCTATACTTTTCTTTATCTAATTTTTGTCAACCCCACATGTCAGTGATGTGGCCTGGCTGGCAAGAAGACAACTTTCAAACAAAATGTGACAGAATCCCCAAAGCTAAAGTATGAAAGGAGCAACCTTCTGGCCTAAGACAGGCACAAACAGTGCTGGAAATGATGCAACAGCTTCTTTCTGCTAAGAGCCAGCAATGTCTGCAGTATTCCTGGAGCATTCATGTTCACCCGTGGGCTAACTCTTACTTTGAGTCAATTAATGACGTTTGGGGGTGCGGTGAAGCTGCTGGTGGCCATAAGGGGCACAGCTGGAGTGTGGAAAGGCCACCCCACACACACATTCTGCTTCAGGAGCCCAGCATGCCTGAGCCAGCATCCCCCAGGACTTTATCTGCTGTTTGTTACCTAAACAAGAGCATTCAAACCAAGCAGAGCAGCTCTAACGAGGCACCTTGAGGGAAACTTACCCCAGATTAATCTACAGTTTCATTTTAGACTAGTTAAATCAAAGAAAGAACAAAACCAGGCTCCACAAGATGAAGCTGATTCTCTCACTAGAGCCTGCTATCTCCTTTTTGAAAATTAATAGAAATGTGAAATGCTGTGGAGACATTAACATTATTATGATGCATTCAAATGTTTGAACCCACAGAAAATAATTAAAAGTTATATTTAATTTTCACTCCTGCTCACTCTCTGGAACTTTCAATGATTACTCTGGATTTTTTGCATTTTCCAGCAGAAACAATAAAACAGAAAAATATCACATCTCTTCCAGTATTCACAGCATCTTTGTCCAAATAAACATAAGATATATTTTAATTTGTACAATCAATCTTTTTTTAACGTAAGAGGAAACAGAAAATATACTTCTATTAAAAAAAAGTCATATAATTAAATGTGGTAATTGACCCCGTGGTAATGGTATGCCAGCCCCTGGCAACACTGGGAAATACCTGGCTTTTCTTTTATTAGCACCTACACCTGGCTAGTGGCCATTCTCCTTGCTCCCTGGGGCATGGGTAGGAAAGGGCTATTTCTTATATTTTCTCTTGCACCTGTCAACATGAATCAGTTATTTTAAAATAATTTTTATCTCCATATGTGTGGTTTTTTGACAAGGAACTACAGTCCAATTTTTCTTTCTTATAAGGCTGACATTAAATCAGCTGCAAGGTCCTGACTTGGCTTATACTATAGTACCTCTTGTCAGTGACATCTAAATGAGAGGCTGAGCCCAGCACTCATTATTCACTTACATGTGCCCTTTGATAAATTCCTATCAAGCAGCTCTCTGGATTTTAAAACAATAGTATTCTGCAGTGACTGGGCAAGAGCAGAGAAAAATCTAGCAAGAAAAGTGCAGCAGTAGCTCTACTAATCAATATTTCCATTTACATTAAAGAAAAAATTGTTATCTTTGATTTTGGCATAGAATGTGATTCTTTCAGTTTTGCCATTACTTGCGTGGAATTTAATTCTGGACAAGGCAGCCCATTTTCACTCCTAACCACATAATGGAAAATTTCAGAAAAGTGCCTGTGAGCGCTGCTGGACACCAAGCTGAGCAGGAGGCAGCAGTGTGCCCTGGTGGCCATGAAGGCCAGCAGCCTCCTGGGCTGCAGCAGGCACAGCCCTGCCAGCCGGGCGAGGGGGTGATCCTTCCCTGTGCCCATCCTGGGGAGACACACCTGGAGGGCAGGATCCAGCCCTGGGCTCCCCAGAGTGAGGAGACAGGGACAGGCTGGAGCAGGTCAGGGCAGGGCCGTGGAGATGATTGTGGGCTTGGAGCACCTGACATTGGGAGGGGAAGGTAACAGCTGGGGCTGTTCCACCTGGAGAAGAGAAAGCTCTGAGAGGGATCTCACCCATGTCTATAAATACTCAAATGGAGGAGGAAATTAGTAAAGAAAACAGGGTCAGGCTCTTCTCAGTGATGTAGGCAAAAGGTATGAGTTGAAGCATAGATGAAACAAAGTAGAAAAGGTTTGATGATTTTTGTTGGATTTTTGTTGTTTTTTTTTTTTTTAATGAGGGTGGTCAAGCACTGGAATATGTTGCCCAGAGAAGTGAGAGAGTTATTCCTGATGTTCTATTCCCAAATAATTTTATACCTCTGATACAGGGTAGCTTTTTTGCTGGTGTTTCATGATTAGCTTGTAGTCTAGATGGATCAGGGAATGTTCCATCTCACAGCTCTCTCCCCAGCCCTATATATGAGTTTATTAATCACAACCCTACACCTGTATTTTTAAAGCCCTAAAAGCAATTATCTGAGGCTCCACAGCAGCTACACACTATCTCACTGTTTCTTATTCAGCTGCCTCTCTTTTGATAGTAACTCTTTCCCAAATTCAAGATGCTTCCTCACTCTGGAAAGAAAATCCTTGTTGTCAAGCCAGTGCTGTACAGTTGATAAAGCACACCAGATTTTAAGAGCTGAGCCAGATAACCTCTGCAGGGACAGAAAGGAGAACAGTATTTTTGTCTCTAACTTGTGCAGTTCCTATAACTACTCTGAAGCTAAAGCAAGTGCTTTAGAAAGTGTGAGATAATATGAAAATATTATTCTCAGAAGTTAACTGACATCACAACCACACAGCATCCTCTGTCCTTTTGTTATGCATTAATATGCATTTTGTGCTTTCATGGCCTCTGTGGACACACTGAGATGTGATTTGTTTAACAACACACCAGAGTTAAACCAAAATAGATATGTTATTGTGGGTCAATGTAATTCGAAACTTAGAAAATTATAAAAATGGGTGGTTTTTTCATACCTAGAGAAATGAACTGGATTATGCACAAGGTAAGTCAGAGCAGATTTATTCTCTCAGTTGTTCACTGGAATAAATATCATGAAGAAACTGGATCTGAAAGTTCAAGGTGAGCATTCACATCCAGGAAATGACAATTCAGGCAGCAGAGCTGTAAAAACTGCAAACAAGGGCCCATCTTGGCCATGATGCAATGTAACCTCTTTGCCATTATGGAAGCAAACCTTTCCCTGAAGCTGGAGATGCAGGCCCTGCCAGAGATGGCATCTGCTGAGCAGTCACTCTTCCTATTGTTAGAGCAATGGGCATGTTCCTGAGTGAAAGGAGCTGACAGCCTGTACATCCTAGCTGAATTGCATTCTGTTGTACTGGTCTAACCAGTGGCACCAAACTCTTTCACACTAAATTTCAGTCATGAGAAAACAAGCTTAAATCTCGAACATTTTCATCTCATTGACTTTTAACATTACTTGAGCTTAGCAAGAGAGATTTTGCTTTGTCAGCTAGATACAGGGGTTTTTTAAATTGACAATATTTGCCATATCATATTGGACTTCCACATATAGGAGTACATTTGAAGTCTGAAAAAAAATGCTCCTTATTGCTTGCTTGTACATCTAAAATTACCCATTCACTTCTTGATAGCTGAGAGCACTCAAGCATGTCAGTTTTATGACATTTTCTACAGCTTTATATGCTTTGGTTCTTCCAGAAACAGCACACACATGCTAATTAGCACAAAACTGCTCCATAATAAGTACTGAGCAGTCAAGTAGTGTATACTTTAAAAAATATATTTTTCCTTTTTGAAATTTCTCAAGCCTCAGGATGTTCCAGTTTTCCTTTCTGTTAAGGTGTGTCAGGGAGCAGTGGGGCCATCCCTTGCCTCCCTCATCCTCTGACAAAGGGAAGATATTTAGAGCATCACTCTAAGAATGAGAAAAAGACAGTTCTGTCAAATTTACTTAGATTTTGTTTTAGCTAAGATAAAATTTCAGTTGGTAGTTTTTACTCTGAGGGCACTGTAATAGTCATCCTTGACAAGCTGTTCATACAAAAAGAATTGTCACCATCTTAGTAAATTCATTATAATTTTGATGCCTTAAATTCAGGCTGTTCCTGTAAGGCAAAACTTGTAGTTGAAACTACAAGTGGCAAAAGCAGAAAGTTCTGATGGCAGCTTAAACAATTGGAGCACTGAAATAGCACATCCAGGTGGTAGGTTAAGACTGTATCTGTAACTTGAGTTTTGAAATGTATACAAAAGCTAGTTTTCCTTCACTTTTTCCCCTCAGGTACACATCTATCTCTAAAACTTGTACCAGAGCTGCAGTTTCCTTCAGCAGTTTTTCAGCTATAATATTCGTGCAGATTAGCACTGAGTTTTAATACATTCAGACCCCAAGCAAGCACACAGAGCCCAGTTTCCATAAACATCAGAATAAACAAATTTTAAACTGTATACTCTTCAAAATCCTAACAAATTTTGTTTCAGTTTCATTCTGAAGCTATTTTTCAGAGACAGAAGTTGAAGCTGCTCCCTGTGTTGTATTTGGCAGAAGAAATGATTCAGTGAATGAAACTCCTGATTTAGGTGAAATTCAGAAAAACAAGCAGATCAGGGACACATCCTATCAGATGAGAAAACTCTGTTGATGTGCCACAAAAGCCAAGACACCGTGTACTTTTGCTGAGAACATTGTAAAGAAATACCAGCAACAGTTCTGGGCTCAAAAAGACTGAGTCAGCATAAGAGTGACGAATTTTTATTTGGTTTGGTGCTGGTGTGAGCACCAAAGAGAAAAGCACTGCTCTGAGGGCTTGAGGACCAGGATAAAGCTGAAATTAAAAGTAAACAAATAAAGCCCTCTGCAAGACTGAAAATACCAAAATGGTAACAAGTGAGATAAAACAAGCTTCAGCCAGACATCCAAATTCTGCTATGTTTCATAGCAGTGGCTGAGAAGAACATCTGCAAGGATGTGTTTTGGTCAGTATTTGTTCTCACACTGAACTTGAAAGCTTTCTTTCTGCCTCTACTGCTGCCTGGAGCAGAAAGCAACCCTCCATCTCCAGTAATTTCTGCTCTGTTACTGCAGAGTGGACAGATAATTCAAAACACTATTCACTACCTTTTCAACGTTCAGCACCAAGTACAGAGATTTATAGGAACTATAAGATTTTTGGGGCTTTTTATTTTTATCCACACATTTGCATATTCCAAATAAAATAATTTAATGTTTTGGCTTTTGCAGAATCCTATCCCTAAGATCATCTGATACAGCAGCATTTATTTCAGTACTTGCAGCATGTACAGGTCTGCTAAAACCACCTCAAGGGAGTTTGTGAGCTCTTGAGGCTGCTGTTGGGCTTGCACAGACATCTCCAGAAACAACTGCTGGGCAGTTACCTTTCCCAGCTTTGCTTACAATTATGGTACAAGCTGTGATTCATTAGAATCACTTACAGTTGGTTCTAGATTACTCCTCCCTTTGGTCAGCTTTACCAGAACGGAAACCCCAGTTCTGCAGCATCAGAGAATGTTACCATTGGAATTGGAGTCTTCTTGCATATTTTGTTTAGTTTATGGTCAAATTGTAAAACAGTATCTGGGTGCATCCCTTGCTGTCCTGAATCAGCAGTGGCTGCACAGGGAAGCCCTGAAGTGGGCAGGTGTCAGGGTCCACA